>CM055093.1:35689177-36889177 GCA_029204225.1 Diphasiastrum complanatum | reverse complement strand
TGAATTAGTCATGAAGAAATATAGAAACGCATACATTCTCAGACGAAAACTGAATGCAATAAAGGATAGTATTGATTCAGTATGAAAATGTAACAGAAGTAAACAACCTTAGAAGAGTGCTTGTAACCTCTGCATGGATGCATATTGGTCTGGATATGGATTTTCTATGATACCACCTATAGAAAGTGCGCTCTCCTACTACAATTTCAGGTTGTTACAGCTCGCACGTGTGAAGCCTATGTGGCAGGGTGACATGGAAAGTGTCTTGCTAACCTCGTCTCCCTCTGTATTGGGCTTTACAACGACCAAATCAAATCTTGTAGCAAAAGTTATGGCCGTTGGAAGTTTGGCAATTTTTAGAGTAAATTTTGAAAAAATTTCAAATTGTTCTTATTGCATGCATGTTTGTGAAGCAGTAGAGTGCTTTTTCCAATGCAGAAAATGTTTGGATGAACCTGTATGCATGTTTGGATGCATGATACAAGATGGTACAATAGGTTGATCAGAGTAATTTCATGTTTGAATACAACTTTATAAAAAGTTAGTCGAAAAGCAAATTTCCAAGTTACTAGGTATTTTACGTAAAAAATTTTGATTTTTTAGAAATCACTGCATGTCATGTCTAATGCATGCCAGATGTTTTGGAATCCTTTCGAAATGGGATGGCAATTGTGAAACTACCAAGTCGATGCTTTAAATTGATTTTCACAGTTTTGGCCCATATTGAATGGAATTTGAAAATCCCAGTTACGTAAAGTTTTCTAAGAACCGTGGATGTTTTGATTTTGTTCAAATTAGTTGGTTTTTGATCAAACATAAATTGCTTATAAAGTGTATGACCTTACCGAGATGGAATCAGTCAGTTTCATAAGGTCACAATATGTTTCACTTTTGGTTGAAGATTTTGGAATCTGTCAACTAAAGTCACCACTTCTTGTGTTATGTGATCAATAAAGACCAAGAATAATGCAAGTCTTGTTGGAACGGTTTCTATGCCGATCTATTTGTTGATTTTCCAGTAATTGAGTGTGGCACTTAATTAATGAGCAATTGAAACTGTTTTGAATGACCAGTAGATAAAAGTACTATTGATTCAGGATTGGTCCTTTTTCTTGCCAAATCTGGGGCTTTCAGCCTAAACCACATTTGGAAAAGGAGGAAGGAGATGAAGCCTGAGGTGTAGAGAATTGGTTGATTGAGTCGATCAGTTACATTAATCTACTTTGAATTTCAGAAGTATAAATGATTATGATAGTGAGTGCAATTGGAAATTAGACTTTGGAATTATTTATAAAGTGCCTTTGAAAATTTGGATTCTTTTCCCAATGTTCATTTAGAATTTCGAGGAATTGAAGATTCTAAGAAAAGAAGTATGACAGTCAGATAATAATCCATTCATGAAACCATTTTTGTGTTGCAATTGGAGTTGGATTAAATCCCTAGAATTTGCAAACAAAAGCAGATGGAATGTGTTCCATGCAAGAATCTAGTAATTTTATTTTTTTTTAGACATTATCGAGTGGTATTTCTATCACTCAAAATAAGATATTTTATGATTTTGGAGAAAGTTCGATTTGTAATAGTATTGGATACTCATTACTGATTTTTATGATATTTGATATCTTATACATTGTCTCCTGGGAACCTTTTTAAGGGAGATTGAGAATTTGTTTTAAAAGGGGGACATGAAGAAATAGAAATAAGACTTTCAATGGATCAATCAGTTGCATATATTTCTTTTGAGGAATCTATCCTAGTGAAATAGAGGCACTCTCTAGGGATTGTTGCGTATAATCTGGAACTAGAGGAGTTTTGGGGGTATTAAGCTGTGAGTTATTCATGATTATGGATAATAGGGGCAATGATTAAATTCAGGTTTCACTGATTGGCTTACCAAGTACCATTTTGTTATGGATTGGATCATGTGGGAATAAAGCTTTAATCTTAACCTTATGTCCAAAGATGTCTATATAGGTCAACTTATTTTAAATACTAAGATCTGATGTGGGTTGCTTGAGTGAAGAAATTTTGTTATTAAAAGTTTGATGGTTGAAAACTTGAGGATGTGGAATTATTCACTTCAGAGATTTCTGACATATGTTATTTACTCATGAGAAATAGAGCTCTTTTGTAGCTGGGTTGCAAGATTTTCAGTGAGTTATGTGAGTAACATATGCAGGATTATTGAAAAATCTGCCAGATTATAGCCTATGTTTATATACTGGATCATAGTTTGATATGTTGGTTATGTACGTCCTAATCTTGTGGATCTACTATGTGTTCCTATGTGCTGAGTTTATATTGTATACTTAAACTAGTCAGTGAGCATAGACATATGAACAAGTAATGTTCAGAATAGTTAATTGCAGGTTAATGATTCTTTTTGTGGAAAGGATAATTCATTAACTTAGTGATGGTTTAGAAGAGAATCTAAATGTGGTGGTGTTCTGGAATAAGTTCCAGGAAAAATAAATTCGGCACCTAGACATTTGAGATTTCTGAATCAGCAATTGGCTTGAGTAGTTGGATTACTCCTGATTAAAAGTTAATTGGTTGAATAAGCAGTGTGAAGAGAATTTATTGGTCCAAAACTATTTTGGTTATTAATCTATATTGCTTATAAGACACATGATATGTGAGTCATCAAGATTCATCAGTAAAAGTTGTGTGCATAGAATATAGAAAATTCTTGGTATAGAATATTTCTCAAATGGGAAATAGACTCTAAGTTATTGACTGTTTCCCAGTGAGCTCTTATTGGATGACAAAGTTTAACAAATATCAAGGATAAGCACTGAATTCAGTTGGAATTCAGTAGAACTTTGTAATCTCTAGATTTTGTTCTAAAAGTTTGTGTAAAGTTTTTGTAGTGAAGACGGATGTTAAAAAATCTGTACCTCAATATATAGAGAGTAGTTTTCTGTGCACGAACCCATGCAATCCCCATGCAGGTCAACTATAAATAGGTCACATCTCTTCATGTAGTCCTCTTGCACACGTACATGCACTACTCCATATGTCTCAATTAGAGTGTCTGGGTCCTCTCAAGGTCATTAGTCACAAACAGGCCTAAACATGAAATTAAATCTAGGCGTGATCAATAATCTCGAATCCATATTAGGACTATTCCATGTCCTTAGTTGAATATGGTCGTAACATTCTTCCTCTCTTAAACTGGTTCTATCCTCAGAATGGAAAAGAGAAGACATGAAATTATTTCTTAAGCGTTTAAGCCTTACCCATGAATCATCAATCTTAGTTTGATCTTTTTATCTGAATAAGCACTCATAGATGCAACAATTTTTCAATTGCTTGATTGTTTTCGAGACAGTCTGCAGAAATGAACTGTGTTCGAGACAACTCCAAAAATGTTCGCGAAAGTTTCGCGACAGTCCAAAAGTTCAACTATTTTAAACACCCTCAACCTTTTTGCGACAGTTTCGCCAAAGTTCAAGAGTTCAAATATTTTTAGCACCTTCAACTTTGTTTGCAAAAAGTTCGCGAAGAGAGAAAAAAATCCCGAAGGACATCTATTTTTCATGTTGAATTGTTTTAAACAACCTTCGTCTTTTTAAGGGCACCTTCACCTTTTTCGCAAAATCCTGAAGAGAGAGAAAACTGCCGAAGGTCATCTACTTTGAACGAGGAATGTTCCCAGCCACTTTCCAAATTTGCGAAGTGAGAGAAGCCACTTCTCTTATAAAGCGAAGTGAGAGAATTTGCAATGCCCTCGTCCACGTCAACATTCCCTATGTGTTGACAGTATACACTAAGTACAGTTGTCAGAGAAGCCATATGCTTCCAAGTACAAGTGGCTTACCTAATTAGGTGACAATCGTTTATTGTAGTTAATACATTGATGAAATCTATAAATGTGAAAGTATTGTACTTTAGGACCATAAATGGATCTACAAAAGATCCACAAGAGTGATTGGATGCTTGCTTAACAATCTATCAAAAAACTAGACACAAAAAAGTTGATCTAGATTGGCAATTTGACAAACAACAAGCATTAACAATCAAAAGCATTGATAAACATTGAAATCCTAGCCCACACATGTGTACTACAGGCTGTAGTACGGCCTTCAACCTGAGAAACAAGTAGAAATTGATTTGGTCTCATTTGGATCACAAAAACTCAATGTACATAGTGAACTAGCTTGAGATTGCCAATGAGCTCCAAAAATTTTCTATCTTCTCACTATGGAGAGAGGGAATACATAGCAAATTCGACTTCCTTCTTGAAGTTAGGTGGATTTCCAGCATGTAATAAGGAAGTTAACTCACTCTCCTTGACCTAAAATGAAACCCTAGTCTATTTCCTAGAGTTATGCTTGGTAGGTAGTTAGTTGGTCAAATTTTCACCTTAAACTTAGGTGTAGGTCCTATAAAGTAGGGATGACCACCAAATAGACATGACCAACTGATAAACTTGCGATATCATACTGCTCTTCCATTTATTTCAGAACTATACTTCACATTGAATTTGATTTCAGTAGTACCACACACAAACCATTTCCAATCTCTTCGGTGGATTGTACTCCTGTTTTTAGAGTATGAATTCATTTTTTAAGATCATGTTGGGCAATTAGAACACATAAAGTTGTGATTATCTTTAGCATAAGCTGTCTATTAGATTGTTTTTGCACCTAACAGCCAATTAGAACAGGAGAGCTGTTCCGCAATATTCATGCTCTCTTCTTTGTTCTCATTCTTCCTATCTCCCTTGTCCCATCATATTGGTATCAGAGCTTAGTCCAAATAAACCGAGAGATTAAGTTTGTCCTATTTGTATATTGATATCATGTCTCATATGGGTAGCTCTTCATCTTCATCACTCAGTGAAGCTAGAGTCATTGACAAGCTCAATGGCTCTAACTTCTACATTTGGAAGTTGATACTTAAAATGATGTTGATAGATAGAGATCTTTGGGATGTAGTAGAAGGTGCAACCCTGAAACCAGAAGATGGTGATCAAGCAAAGGCTTAGAAGATCAAAGATCAGAAGGCCTTGGCATGTATCACACTCAATATGGCCGACTCCCAAATATCTCACGTTACCACATGCAAAACCTCTAAGGAAGCACTAGACTTGTTATCATGTCTCTATGAGACTCACGATGTAACCACGAGATTACATCTTAGAAGGAAGTTCTTTACTCTTAGCATGTCTGATTCTACTGCCATCACTTCTCACATCAACAGCTTCAAGTCTCTGTTAGATCAGTTATCAGCTGTAGGATGTTCTATTCAAGATGATGATGTCGTCATGACCTTGCTTTCTTCTCTTACAAAGTCCTATGATCACTTTGTGGTGATGGTCTCCACACAACCGGACCATATTTGAAAAAATTCAAAAGAAGTAAGGGTTCCTTAAGGTGAGAAATAGCATGAAGGGTTTCTTGATTTGTAAATTATGAGATACCCTTATTGGGATCTAGATTGAGCCTCAAAATTTCAAAAATATCCCAACATTTAACCAATAAATTGATCCGCTAGTATTACCATTACGTAATTACTAACTAGTCTACAGATCATTCTAGCATAAGAAATTCCCTTTGGAATCACTGATGTCCCATACCATCAGCTTTCCCTCCAAGAAGTCCTTTGCTTCTAGATCTGTTCGTCAGAAAATCAAAATGATTATCTGGCTAACCTATATCCTAATATAGGAATTGATCTTCAACCAATTTCAAAAAATTGCACAAGGCAATGTATGGCCTCAAGCGAGCTCCCCAGGCCTGGTATGAAAGAATCAACCACTTCTTGTTGCAGCATAATTTCACTTCTTGCTCCGTAGACTCTAATGTGTATCTCAAATGAAAGGGGTCAAGCTATGTTATAATAGCATTATACGTTGACAATTCCTTAATTATCAGCAATTCAAATCATTTATTACAGGAAACCAAATCTCTGTTTTCATCAGAATTTGAGATGACTAAGCTAGACCCAATTAATTACTTCTTGGTATGGAGATCTGCAGAGATCGTGCAAGTAGAAGAATCACTATAAGCCAGGAGTCCTATCTAATCAATGTACTTCACAGATATGGCATGGAGGACTGCAAACCGATAGACACACCCATGGATCCAAGATCTAAGTTGTCTAAAGACATGTTCCCCAAAACTCAAGCAGATCAGCAAGAAATGTGCTGGTATCCTTATCAATCTATCATAGGATCTATAATGTGTTCTATGATCTGCACATAACCTGATCTAGCATATGCGGTGAGCACATTATTTCAGTATATGTCCAATCCAGGCCTACAACATTGGAAAGCTCTACAAAGAGTACTGAAGTACATTCAAGCTACGAAGCACTATGATTTGAGCTATAATGGTAATACAGAAGCTGCACTCATTTTAGTCATCTATTCAGATTCAGATTGGGCAGGAGACGTGGATACCAGAAAATCCACATCAGGTTATATTTGTTTCCTTGCAGGAGGACCCATTTCATGGAACATCAGAAAGCAAAAATGCATTTCGTTGTTCTCTATAGAATCTGAATATGTTGCTGCTACATCAACAGTGAAGGAGATAATATGGCTAAGAAGGCTACTACAGGATACTCAGTACTACTTGTAATGATTTCCAATTCAATCATTCTCTAGTTCCAAATTGTTCCACACAATCCCTAGAGAATTTCTCTCAACTTTGTGCAACTGATAGGTCCTTATAATAGAATCTTACTCATCACTTCACCCCTCCTTTTAAAAGATATTTCCAATTTATTATAAAAAAAATTCTACAGAGATGACAAATGAAAATATCATAATCGTGAAAAGTCAATAATAAGTGTCTTCCAAATAGGCTTCACTCATTATACACAGGACTTTTCTTCTAGATATTCTCAACATGAGTGACAGTAACTATCATCTATTTGAGATCCATCCATGCATAGAGACAATCTGGGACTAAGAAACTGAAAATACCAACATCCTAGAACATTCCAAATTCCAAGTCTTATCCAAGTAATAATTCACATGATTATAAATAGTCCTTCAGAAAATAATTTTCATGCTGGAAGGAATCATATGAATTTTAATTTGAGGTCCATATTTGAAAAAAATCAAAAGAAGTAAGGGTTCCTTAAGGTGAGAAATAGCATTAAGGGTTTCTTGATTTGTAAATTATGAGATACCCTTATTGGGATCTAGATTAAACCTCAAAATTTCACAAATATCCCAACATTTAACCAATAAATTTATCCGCTAGTATTACCATTACGTAATTACTAACTGGTCTACATATCATTCTAGCATAAGAAATTCCCTTTGGAATCATTGATGTCCCATACCATCAGCTTTCCCTCCAAGAAGTCCTTTGCTTCTAGATACGTTCGTCAGAAAATCAAAAAGATTATCTGGCTAACCTATATCCTAAATTGGAATTGATCTTCAACCAATTTCAAAAAATACCTCATACCATTGAAATCTCTCTTGTACCTTAAGTGTTACACAACGAATACAACTACACAAAACACTAAGTATGGACAAAAAAAAATTGTTCATGCTTTGTTGAAAAGTGGCAGGTCAATTCATCAATTAAAAGGACCGTTAAGAATCTCAAAACAACTGAAGTATATACCAATAGATATACAATATCTATGTCCGAATTGGTACAAGAAAATCCATTCCTTCAAGAAGATCTTTAACCGCACTATCCGAGATTCCACAAAAATCCATCTAGATTTCCCATACCGGATATGCACATATCTAATCCACCAAGCACTGGAGTACCCCCTTTTTTATTCCACCAACTCGTTTTTATTCGTAATGGATCACAATAATCCATTTACGAAAGTGTGATTTAACAATAATTCATACATGGTTTTCCCGTCACATTAAACAACTGGTACCACGATTCCCAAATTCCTACCATCTGAGAGTTCCAACACTTAGGAATAAGGCTCTTTACAGCACAAATGTGAACCAAGTGTCCATTCTCACTTCCATATCGCAATCTCCAATAACTAGGATCAACTCATGGTCCTATAGATATTCAATATAAATTCAACTTAATGAATTCAATAAATTGGTGCTATGCAATTTTCTTATAGGGATTATTACCAAATTATCCAAATTACATAACACAATCACATTTACAACCTCAGGCGTCTCATTTTCTTCCTCCCTTAGATTTTTTGGTCCTCCGAAAATTTTCCTCAACTAAGGCACTGAAAACTCCTTTGACACAAGTAAATGCTAGGTTGCTTCTCTTTTCACTACACGGGCTTAAGTATTACTTTGTTAAAGTTGCCTGTAACTAGTGAAAAATTCATAAAATCTGGATTCGGGTACATTTTATACGGTATCGACACACAAGTTTTGTCGAATAAAGAATTACCTCCAAATATTATCAACTTCATTCCATTAATTCTTCAAAAAATCACTTTAACAAGTATCTCAAAAGCTTTAGCTTGCTCAATCTTAATGATCAAAATCATTGAGAATATAAACAAACCCATTAGTGGTCCGCTGAATCGAAAAGGAAAAAAAAGCCACAAACACCATTTAACTCAATTTACTGGGAGTAACCTTTACTCCAGAGTTAAACTAAAAAAAAGCACAGTACCAAGAAATCAAACTTCCTTTTATAGGGTACTTGCCCGGAGAAAATTACCTCCATTATCAAGCTAGATTGGTGTTACTGAGGTGGCCAATACTTATCTAATCAGCCGCTATGGTCCTTCACATGTGAACTTCAATTTTCCCTTGATTGCCTTGGTCTTATACATTAGGACCAGATCTCCGGCTCGAAGATACTTCTTGTGTAACAAACAATTATGCCATGTTTTGCGACGTGCTTTCTCAGTTGCAAGTGCATGCACAGTTAATAAGAAGTGCTTCATGGCGTAACTGTAGAGATTTGGACTCATTTAGATGTTGTATGGTGGCAACCCTCAATGACGGTACCAAAAACTCTACTGACATTATCGCATCCTAACCATAAATCAGTTGGAAAGGTGTCTGATCAGTGTTGCCCTTGTATGTTATCATGAATGCCCATAGAGCAACATATAACTTTATGTTCCCAATCAGATATACTAGCTTCAACTATTTTTGTGATGATGCTACATAGGATCTTGTTGGATGATTCAGCTTGCCCATTACCGCAAGGATAATACGGTGTGCTAAACGGATGGATCATGAAAAACTCTTTCAATAAGACCTTGATGGTCTCATTAACGAAGTGGCTTCTATGATCACTGACTATCTCAATCGGGCATCCGAAGCGCATAATGATATGCTCGTATTAAAATTTGGCAGTAGTCATCGCATCAACCACTCTCACGACCTTGGCTTCTACCCATTTGGTTAGATAATATGTAATCCCAATGATATATCGGGCTTGGGTGCTTCTTGCTACTGAGTGGATGGGACCGATATAGTCCAATCCCCATTCCTCGAATGGTGTCTAAGCCATGAATGGATGTAGCAAATCAAAATTAGTCATGGTGGGTCTCCTAGCTTGCTGACACACATCACATTTCCTTAAGTATTCTTCTGTGTCCTTGACTATAGAATCTTGCGTAAAGTAATGTCTTATGCAAAATGACCACCACCCATCCTTCATGCGATAGCGATATAATCTTGGTGGTTTCATATGGAAGAACACACCTATTGAGGACATCGTCGAATCCTCTTCGATACAGTTGGCCGACAATCAACTGGTGTGGTTGAGCTTTGAGTATTAACTTCGATTGTTCCGCCTTGGGAAAAGACTTGTCTGGTTAGCCTCGCGCTAATTATTCAATAATATTTGCGGCACAATTTGGTATTGTGTCGACATAAAATAAGACAGCATTCGATAGCTCATCATCAAGTTGGGTTGCAGTCTCCTTCTCTTTGATTTGCAACACATGATCTGCCATGTAGTATTGTTTTCCCTTGTGTACAACAATTCTATGCTACCCATCCCGATGACGAGCTACCTGATGCTGCCTTGTTTCACATTGATGCAGTTCCAGAATGGGCCGCTGACATAATTGAGTATCTTATGCAGGGCCAACCAGATAAATCACTACCGAAGGCGAATCCGTGGAAGTTGATTCTAAAAGTGAGATCATATCAGCTGATTGTCGGCCAGATTTATCGATGAGGATTTGATAGCATCCTTAGAAGATGTAGTCTCCCAAATGAGGCCACCCAGATTATATCATTATCTCATGAAAGCATGGGTGGTGGTCATTTTTTGCATCGGACATTACAGTTCACAAAATCCTGCAATCAGGATGTTGGTGGCCAATGATTCACAAAGATACAGAAGAATACTTGAGAAAACGCGATGTGTGCCAAGTAGAGCTAGGAGACCAACAAGATTGAACTATGATCTATTGCATCCAGTTCTAGCTCAAGAACCATTTGAGAAGTGGGGATTGGACTACATCGGTCCTATACACCCATCAGCAAGAAGTTCACAAGCCCGATACATCATCGTGGCTACGGATTATCTCACCAAATGGGTAGAAGCCAAGGCAGTGCAAACAGCTGATGCTCGAGCTATTGCCAAGTTCCTGTATGAAAATATAATAGGATGCCCGGTGGAGATAGTCAGCGATCGTGAGAGCCATTTTGTCAATGAGACCATCAAGGTCCTATTGGCTGGTCTTCGACTTTTTCTGAAACCAGGGCGTATATGCACAAACATACATTAATCAAATTATAGTTAGTGATCTGAATATTGACAAAAAAGGATAATGAATACAAATTAATATACAAATTCAAATATTTCACATACCAATTTTCCATTCGATATAAAGCTGAAATATTCGGGAATATCTTGCTGTAAAAGTGTCAGTTCCGTTCTAATGTAGAATAAGGTCCAGTCCTGCTCGACCTCAATAGTAGTAAGTAAATCCCCATTTGCCATGATATCAATGCATATACGATTAGTGTGTCTAATGCTATTCAGATCTTGATCTAATGGGGCCCAAGTACCATTGTGTTTTTTCCATCTCTGATAATGAAACACCATGCTAAGCATTTGCTTTTCTATACTGTATCTAAATGATATGGATGAATGTTTGATTCTACATTCTATATCTGCAGTGGATTTTATATCCCAACCTTTGTCCATGAATTTGAATAAAAAATCATTTGATAGATTTTTGCAAACAAACAACGTGGTGGTTCGACGCACCTCCATGTTTGAAAAAGAGCTGACAAACATTGACATTGGAACAAACCAAGTTAAGTGCACATTTTTTGATCCAGTACTAATTTTGAGCGACTTTTGTACATCATTATATAGTTTGGAATGAAAACACTTTATCATATTGTCGTTGAGTGCAATCCACCACATGTTATCTTGAAAATTAGGTAAAGATATACACTCCAGTTTTGCCATTCCTCCATTATAGCATCATAAAAAAATATTCCAAAATCTGCAAGTTCTTTTGCCTTTCGTCCTCTGTATTGCAATTTGCCAATTTCTGAATGGATGCCATCTATAATACCTGAAAGAGATGCCACAGGTTCCCATTCATGTATATTTGAAGGATATAGATCTGCAATACAAAATCATAATAAGCTCCCATTCATAAATACAATGACATGTTAAAAATGACAAGCAAACCCAAACAAATTAAGATACTTACAATTACATTTTTGAAAATCATGTGGATTTACAACATCCACATTAAGTTCTGAATGCATATAAACATGTTGAACAAGCACCTCTGAAATGGTTTGTCCTCCTGGAAAAACTTTGAAATCAATAATCCGCCCTTTCCAATAAGATCTACATGTATACTTGGTCTTTTTCTTTTGGTGAAAAGCCCCTCTCGCCGATGGATGCATCAGTACCCAAGAAGCCTTATGATATTCACGGGCAATCCATGTGCCATCATCTTCCCTCTCATTATAAAAAATTGCAGAGCATATCAAGGATCTCGGTCTCCTTCTCATCACCATAGCTTGAAGAGTCTCACGTTTGAACTTGTCAATATGAGAGTCTAGAGTGTTGGAATTTCCTAGAAATTCAATTGGTAATGAGGATCTGTTAATTACCTTCCTGTAGAACTGTTGGCAAAACAAGTCTGCATTTTCACTCGTGTTGTCGTTACAGTCTGCATTTTTACTCATGAATTTCCACAGACGAAAAATGCGACACTGCATTTTTGCATGCATTTTATGGCGAGCGACACTTGCATAAAATGTGGCGCTGCATTTTTACATGCAATCTCTGACAGTCGAAAAGAATGCGACACTTGCCTTTAAAATTGCAAAGGTGTCCTCCAAATGTTGAAGGTTGCCCTTAACTAAAGGCAAAGGCCAAAAGCCAAGGAGTGTCACATCGTCCATATGTGGATTTACTCATTACGTCTTCACGCTCCAACAATGAACTGATCTATTGATCAGTTTAGCATTTGTTAACGATCTTGTAATTGTAAAGTTAAGATAGAACAAGATCCTCCAGCTGTTATATATGTAAATGAGTGACTAAAGAAAAACGCAGAGGCAGACCTGTGCACTATGACTGTTAAGTAGCTCTCTTTCTGAGCGATTGCGTCCACTGATTACAAGTAGTTCTACACACAATTAGAATGATTCATGCACTAGCAACGACATTCTTAAACACACATTGTACATGACCCATTCATGATCTCTCACACTAATGACTCTCATAGTTCATTTATTTACAACATATGAGACAGACATTGTAGATGCCTTCTCGCATCGATTCTTTTCCTTTCAGACAGATTGTCAGTAATAGACTCATGAACCTTCACAAATAATGATTAGCTTTGTGAAGCATGCAGTTAGTGCTCACCTGCTTAATTGACTTGTATATTTTTGTTATACATAATCTGATTACAACTCTGTCTATTTCTACGTTCAGATTCATGTCAATACTGTAATGCTTTTCTATGTTCTGTCTGGCTGTCTATTTGTTTTGTATGGTTGTCTGCTCATTGCTTTCGCAGATTTATTCATCGCGACTAATTATTTGTCTAGCTCTTCGCGACTATTTATTTGTCTAGATGTTTGCGACTAATTATTTGTCTAGCTATTCGTGACTAATTATTTGTCTAGATGTTCGCGAATTGTTGGCGACAAATTATTTGTCTGATGATGCTTAATGTTTGGCTACGTAATCAGATCGAATGTGATTTCTATCACTAATGTTCTGTTTGAGTCTGATAGGCATAGTTATGCTTGAGGAAAGAGAGAGATAACTTATTCTGTTGCGCACGCACACTTTTCATTCAAGTTTGTTTCTTTTCTAGTCTTCGAAGACCCAACCCTTTAAAGGCCATCCTACTATCCACTCAACTAAAGGGAAAGTCAGATTCAAAAGGGGATCGAAGAAATCCATCCATGAAGAACTAATATCATTAGATGATTAGATCTGAGCTTTATATTTGCCTTCCAACCATGATTCCATCTATAGTCAACATCCCTTAAGTTAGGGCATGTCAAGCATCAAGCTGCTGTGAATTATTTTTCAATAATGAAGAAAGTTTAACTATGGTCTACATCACAAATCTATGCCGCTAGTGCTCAAGATCCTGCATGGGCCAACTAATATCACGATAATAACCTTTGACATTGCCATTAGGAATCTACATGTAGGATATTTTCCCATAGAAATTGACAAGAAGGACTTCAGAGTTAAACTTGATGTGTATATTCAAGTAAAACACTAGTGAATACTCCTTGCCTCTTGCACATTGTAGCTTCAGAGTTCCATTCGAACACCAGTAGCCCCAAGTCTGGATAACGAACCCATGAATATGCAAATTGCCCTTGCCTAAGAATTTCTTCCAGCTCACACGACAAGGGGTTGTGCATCATTATTTCTATACCCATGATTTCCACCACCATCTACAAGCAGACAAATGGTTACTTTGAGTCAACCATAATGGTAAGGAGTGCTTCCTAGAATTTTGCAAGTTGACTAACACTCTCACCTAATGTCAAACAAAAACTTCTTCCACCCAATATACTAAATTATGACCTGGATTGCAAGACCCTTTGTTTGAATACTCTTATGATGATTTACCAACCATCATCGCACAGACAAGCCGTGATCCATGAACTGATTACGAAAACAAAGCTAGAAATGAGATCCATAAAAGGATGTGATACCAATAGAGCTACCATCATATTATTGTCCCATCATATCAGGTCTAGATATAATCTATAAGAGCCTAATGGCCCATTAGATCTAGCACTCATAGATGGAATGCAGTAACCATAGGCCTACCCATGATCATAGATTAGACTTTGAGGTCTTGAATTAAGCCCATACATCCATTAGATCATCTAACAACTCCTTGACGCCATACTCGTAAGAGCTTGGAAAACTTATATTGGTCAGGGAGTGTGGAATAATTAGAGCAATTACCCTTAGGATTGGAAGCAGTCAATCTCTTATTACTTGTGTAAGGGCAGCCCTTCACTCACTAGGGTTTTTCGGCTATGGACCAATACCTTGTCAAAGAAATCCCTAATAGCATCACACGAATATATACCTTTTGCAACAAATGATCACGAAGGTGGTATGGATAACATGATGGATGCATCCATCACAAATCACCGAAAGCCATTTATACGAATGAAAAAAGTAATCACGTGTGGCTTGGCATTGACTCCCTTGTATGAGAATGGACAAATGGCAACATTATGAGCTTGTCTAGTACTCCTAATCTCGCAAACCAAATTCGGATGGCGAGATGTGAGTGCCGTAGAGGTATTCAAGTGATCATCAATTTAATATTTGGTACCCAAATTTTGTTTCGTATAATTTCAAATAGTTTGCAACATGCTAACAAGAAAGTAGTATGCATGTGACATTTTGCTCCAAAAAATGTTGCCACAAGTAATGGTGAAGGGTGTGAATGTCTTATGCAACCTTGCACGAAAATTTTGGATATATCAAGTGACAATAAAAACGAATTATGGTACTGCAATTCAACAAGTTCTAAGCCCAAGAAGAAGTTGCTAAAGCAAGCTCACCAAACCCAAAGATCTAATGTGCAGTACCCTTGAATCTTATCATCTTATTGAGGAAAGTAGTCAATATATAGGCAAACATGCAGTATAGAAAGGTAAAAAGCCACCAACATGGTAAGCCCGTTGTGGCATGCACAACGATGTCCATGAAGTGATGCGGCTTATTCTAGGAACATGAAACAACTCTATGAGTTGTACTAAGCTGCACACATCATGTATTCAGTAAGGGAATCAGACTATAATTCAACTATATCCAACTATTTCAGCTTATTCTGATTTCGGAAGTGTTTAGAAAATTAAAATCCGCAGTACGTAACAGTGTTGCCATTGTGAGCATAACAACCGGACACCTCAGGTTGGCATGCATGTATGAGATTACAGTCGCATGATCCAACCTTGCCTCCAACTTCGCAGATTATTGTCTCCCGGGGTGGGCACACCGGAACTATTCCACCACCACATGCTGCAGGTTTTCACAATATGAGAATCTAAAAAGATACCTACTTTGCTCGCAACACTAGTTACAAGTACATCTGATTTGCTCACGACCTCAGAATTCCAAAGCATTAAAGACTACAAGTACACGATTATAAGGAAAGGAAAAAAGTGCATAATTTTCTGTTTTTCATTCACCAGGTGACAGAGCTTGAAGCATCCGTCTATTTTGATCGTGCACCATGGATACCCTCTGCTAGCAGGCAAACATGAATCCAAGAATCAGTGGAAACAGGTATGCATTACATTAAATACTGCTACCCCGTGTTATGAGATTGTAAAGTAGTTGTCTTAGTACATTTTTTATTGAGTTAAGGAGAAGTGGCAACTGGCAGTTCATCACCATCCTCATGAGGCTATTCCTACCTATTCAAATCGCTTAACGTAGCACATTCAAGTTTATGTGATATTCATAGAGATCCACGCAGTTGGTTTTTGCTCGTATAGAGCAGCAGACGGTCTTACCTTACTAGTATGGTCCAAACCATCAGCAGCTATGAAGCTTGCGCATCCTGTAAAATGCGCAAATCAACCAAAGGCGTGTTTGTAGAAAAATTATCTGTCACGTTTTATGGTCACTACCTAGATATACTGGAGCTGTACTACGCAGATACCCTATAGCTGCAATGAGTGATTAACAAGGTAAGAATGAGGATATAGACGAAGCAAACTTTGAGGTCGACGGAATTGAAGAAAAAGACTCACAGCACCATTGCTCTGATATACCTGAAATAAACAGAACAAGCAAAAGTAAAGAAGCTGCACTTTGAGCCTGAACCTGTCGTCCCATGGCTGTATTAAGCTATTCACAGGGTTAGAAGAAAGGGGATTTGTCTCTCTCCACGGTAGTGCAAGACTGGGCTTGTGTTGCAAATATAGGAATGAAGAGAGGAAAAGTCTGCACTAGTTACAATACATCACCTTTGAGAGTCTTCAGCTCTACATCACAGCAAGATTAAGGATCGGAGAGACGATACTGGTGAAGGCCTGCTTGTAGAAGAACACTAATCAAGTGTCGTCTTGTAGCATACAAAGTGCATGTCCATGTGAAAACTAAACTATCGTGGCAGTCTCATCCAGCAACACGAGCTTGACTGCAATATACTCATGTAATTTCATATCTCGGAAGCTGCCCATACTTCCATCTGATGGGCAAGTCGGCCTGTGACAAAGTCAAAAGAGAAGATCGAGACAAGCGACGGCTATGGAAAAATCTACCCATCCTTCGTGTATTGACCTTTGTCGAAGTAATAATTATACCTACTACAGCACTTTTGTGGATCTTGATTTCGAACAAAAGAGTCGTGCTGTTTACTATCTGCTTGTAATTGTCTTCACAAGAAAAGTCTAGATTTTATTAGCAAAAGGTCTCTCTCGTGCAGGAAAACAAGTAATGTCCTTTCAAAACAAAAGCAAACTACTGACTTTGAGGAGAACCAATGGAAACCCCTTCCCTCCAATATCCTACATTTTTTTGAAGTTATCTGTTTTTGAATTTTTTGCCTTCGAGATCCTCCATGTCATATTTTTTGCCAGTAGAATACTACATATTTATATTCATAAATTATTTTATTAACTCAGTAAACCTATGTAAGTCATAAGTTTTGTAAGGATCTCCTTACTTTGCTATCATACACAAATTTTCTCCATATAAAAATGACAAACATAAAATTTATTGCATTTAAAAAAAGTTATCGGTTTTTTGAAAGTCAACTTCCTGTAAGTTTTTCATGACATCGGTTCTCGACAAAAGATGTCGGTTCCACTCTTAAGAGATGCCGGCTTTTCCGAACAGTGGCGAAGAACCATTCCTTATCATATTAATGTAAAACTACATTGTAAGTGTTGGATTATTCTCCTTCTTACTAATCGACTAATCGATTTTAATCCTCATCCATTGTTAATCCAGTTCTGGGGATTTTCCCATGTCTTTACACAGTCTGCAGGTTTACAAGTGTTTTTACACATTCGACAGAAATACACGGAGTTTGGCAACAGTGTCGCATTTTCTCTCTCTACAATCCCGACAGTTTGCTTGTCAGGAATTACGAGTAAAATTACAGTGTCGCCTTTTCACATTTTTGCAACACTGTCGCCTATCAGAAATCCCGTGTAAAATGCAATGTTGCTTTTGCGCATTTTTCACCTGTCAGGAATTATGAGTAAATATGCAGAGTCGCATTTTTTGCATTTTTCAAAGTGCCTCAAATGTTAAGGAAATGACTCTGGCAAAGTGTGGGGCTACCCCAATATTAAGAAAATGAGATTTTATGACATTGTCGCCTTTTTTGCAAAAAGCCGACACTGTCGCCGTGTTGCGACATTGTCGCCTATGGCAGTTTTAGTTCATTTCTGCAGAGTGACAGTTTTAGTTCATTTATACAGACACACTGTTTACGGCCAATTTTCACTGCTTATCAGCAATCAATTTCTGAGAAGGAACTAGATAAATGTCAACGGACACCAGCTAACTGATGAATGCCAGCGGACACCAGCCAACTGGCAATCGCATTTGATGACTTAATTACTTAGTATAAATCAGTTGTTCGTACATCTCTTTTTAAGTTCAGAAGCAACAAATCAACATTGTGAATTGTGAAGGAGTTGAGTGTTATTACACGACGCTTCCTGCGCTCTTATCAAGCAGATCATTCACAATCAGAAAGTATTGTTGTTAGCTCTCTATCAAGCTTTCAAGCTTGAACTCTCTTGAGCATTCTAGCTCAGTCTTTTAGAGATTTATTTTAGAGTTGCTATTGTGCTACTGCTTATCAGCACAGTTGCTTATTTCAGACTTATTCTCAGTTACTCAAAGACAGCTTAGAGTGCACGGTTTCTATCCACTATTGTCTTGCGCTCATTAGCATCTAATTTTGTTTTCTGAATCAATACTAAATTCTTATTGCGTTCAGTATATGTTTGAATGCATGCACTCTATATTGCTTTTGTATACCATGTGTGTGAAATCACTTTTGTAAATGTGAAATGATATTTTTTCTGATATTTAGATCTGAGTATTTCGATGATCATCACCCAGATCCTAATTGGAAACCTGTACTACCGATTCCTCTACTAAATGTTCATATCTGTACATTGCATGCGGAGGTGCGTATTATAGAAAAAATAATATATCTTCACATCTTGTTTGCATGGAATTCCGAGCTAGAGGCCTTTGCGAAAGAAGCTATTTCCAGATTAGAGGATGTGTTGTCCAAAGCAGGCTTACATAAAGGCCACGTTAAAATAAAAAAAGATGACAAGTTATCAGGTAAAACAAGAAATATTCCATGCAAACCGAGCATTGGAGGATATAAAACTCGAAGATTTTTATCAAATTATTCTGGCAATACACGGTTTGGAAAGAAATTATTGCAGCAACTCAAGATTTCAAAGAAGAAGGTTCTACTCGTATACACAAAGTAGAGGTTTGGAAAAAGTTAGACAACATGGTGAAATACTTGAGAAAAGATAAATTTTCAAATACTGATGTTCAAATGATACAGAAAACAACCAATGAATTTGTGGATGCAGTTCAAAGTGCATAGGGTGTCGATCATATAACACATTATATGGTAAGATTTTGATTTTATACTACAATAGACAAATATGTGCAATTAAATTAGATACTTTTGGTACTGATTTAGATTATGTTTTTATGACATGCAGCACATATTACGACATCATTCGACATTCTTTGCAAGAAATAGTGGAATTCTTAGCATATGGTCATCGCAAGGAATGGAAAATTTTCATTGGCAAGCAAGAGCGGCATTTCATAAAAGTACACAACATGGCGGGACTAGCACAAAAAACAGCTATATACTGCAACTTTTCCAATGGTTTTACAGAAGAATCCAAATTTGTCATAATACAAAATCGACTGATTATAAAAAATTTCAAAAAGCATGCAAATCTATACAAGCCAGTAGGCTATAGACACACAATAAAATTTTGTATATTAAATAAAAATATTTACAAAGTACAATTCAGCAGTATCTAATCTGCTTCCGATATTTTTTCCAATGAAAGTTGCAACTTAGAATCATGCAACAATTTTCTTCTTTCGTATGGATCCAATAGCTCATAGTTTTCATGCTTACTCAGATCAACGTAAGCAGCATACACTGCAAAATGAGATGATCTGAGCATGGAATTCACTGGTCCATATCCTAAAATTGTAACCGCAATAGTTTTCTTTACAAAAATTATTTTATGCACCTTATTGAAATTTTGTCCTCCAAGAAAATGAGACAGTGCCTTGATTGCCATAATCATAGTTTCACCATGTTGATGAAACTTTGAATGGGCAACACTTATCTCATTATTCTTGAAGGACTTCAGATAGTGCCCCAGTGCATGATCTCTTGAAAGTTCTCCAACAAAAGATCCCTGCCCTCCTCAAATCTACTAGTACTTGATAAGAGACAAAAACTTACGCATTCGGCTTTGTCTTCTCTGATTACTGTCTCTCCATCAATATTATGTCCACCTTTCGATGTCAATATTGTTGGTGAATAGACAGCTAGCTGTGGAAAATCCAGTTGACTTTGGATTCTAAGAAACTCCCCCTCATAAGGTAGATCATCTTCTTTGTTGTGCATTTCCTCCACAGCCATTTTCAAGCAATCTTTCCCTAAATAAAACTTATCATTATGTACATCATCAACACCAGGGAGAAGATCATCAGCATCAAAATCAATTATATTCGAAAATTCATCAAGCTCTTTGTTCAAAATGCAAAGAGTCTCAGCCTCAGTCAAGTCAAAAAGATCCGATATTGTCAAAAAGGAATTATTATCTATATTATAAGTAGGCAAAGTGATCAAAGATTTATCAGAAGGAGAAAGGGTGGTGGGTGTTTTAGGGCTTATAAAAGTAGCCCTATTTCGAGCAGGATCAAAATCAAAACAATCATCTAAAGTAACACTCGTATCAATAAAAAAAGTATCTATATCTACAATCTTTGACTTTTCAGACTTTGTACCACTAGAAGAAGCTGCTTCAGAAGTGGAGGGCACAACCTCCAAATCGTCAGAAATATTTAACAAAAGGAAAAAAAAAAAAAAAAAAAAAAAAAAGCAAAAGCAAACTGAAAATCAACAAATCTACATTTTTTATTATGAATTGAGCACTCATCTACAGACTTGAAATCATAATGTAACTTGATAAACATTTTGTCAAACTTAGCTTTATAGATATGCTTGTCGAGTGCCACCAGGTCCTGATAATGAATCATGTCCTTATTCTGAGAAATTGAATAGCGGAGTACTGAGCAGGGACTTAAATCTGAGATATATCTCATAAAATGCCTCCACACCAAGGCCCTCAATTATAGAAGGTAGAATAAAAAGAAAAGGAGAAAAAAGGGATTTGAAATAGTCCAATCTATCAGTAATACCAAATTCATTAAAAAAAAGAAAGCAAAATGGATTCAAAATTAGACATTTTAAACAAAATAACAGAACTAAAGTTCCAAATATTGCTCTCAGGCGCAAACCGCAGGTTAGACAAGCACGTCAAGGCAACGTGCGCTCGAGAGAGATATTTGAAGTTGGAGTATCGGATCCGAACGCAAGAACACCAAGCAGGAAAGAAAAGGAATGTGAAGCGCGCTTGAATGCGATACCAGACGATGCAGTATCCGATCCAGGCGCATAATAGTCAACGAAAGGTAATGAGAGCAAGCGGCGCGCTTGAAATCGATATCCGGCAAAGCAATTGTAAATTTGCGTGAAAATCCGAGTCGAAAAGAACCTATTTATAAAAGAAAATTTGCACGTGTGGAAGAGTGGCGAAGGACCACGTGTTGACATGTGATTGGTCAAAATAAATGCGCCGTCCCTAGAATGATTGATCTGACATTTGTCACGTGCGAGAATGACATGTGTTGATAACGGATTCGCGCACGTGTCTCAACCCATGTGGCCTCATAATTGGGTCATCATTGTTAGTACGGACATTCCATGTGATCTAATAATCTAACGACACGTGTCTTCGCCACCTTTTCACACGTGCAAAAATTTCGTATATATAAGTCCTCGAGATTTTCATTTTTTTTCGCAAAATTTTTGCTTTTAGCTCCTGATATCGCTCTCAAGCACGCTCTTTCACCGTTCAAGCTTCCGCCCTTTCACAGTGCGCTCGAGTCCGATACCGTTGGTAGTGCAATATCGCTTTCGAGTGCGCATCTCTTTTCTTCAAGTAATTTGTGTACATCTTGCGCTCGAAACCGATATTCAGTTCTAGTATCGATCTCAAGTGCCCATTCATTGCAAATTTTTTTGTTTTCATCCACTTTTGTTTTGTTCAAACTTCTTTTTGTTGATTTTCTTCTTCTGAGAATGATGGCCAAGATCAAATCCATCGCTCGTGCCATCACCACTGTACAACCATCCCATTCTCGTGTTCCCCCTGGTACTGGCCATAGGCGTGGCAGGAGCAGGTCTGGCTGAGGGAGATCACAAAACTCCAAAGATCAATTGAATTGTAAATCCCTAGAGCTCTTTTCGGCCGATCTGTTCGGAATGTCACTCTATCACTTGGGCTGAATGTTCGTTTTTTCGTGACAGCCATGCATGCCTTACAGAGTGTTGTAGAAGATTTTATGTCCTAGTTTTTTTAGGATACTTGTCTTTTGACAATGCATGGTAAGCGTGTCACCATCATGCCAAAGAATTTTGTCATTCTAAAAAGGCTTCGTGACAGATATTTTGGTCTGCATGTTGATAATGCCAGCACCTCCAGAGACCTGCCTCTGGATAGAACCGACGTGCCTACTACATCTAGGAGGAAGAGAAAGCAACATGTCCCCAAGAAGGCTGGATCTCGAAGGCCAGTTGCTTCCCTTCCTCCTAGACGTATCCCGGCCAAGAGACCTCGTGTCTTCCTGAGCTCTGAGTCAAATGCTGGAGAATCTGACTCAGATCGAGAATCTTCACCCCTTCCTCCTCCTGTTAATCGTCCAGCTCCTCAGCAGGTTTCATCACCAAAAGTGTTGATTACCCAAGAGGATCTAGACAAATTAACAGAGAAATCTGTAAATATTGTTTCCACTTCTGTTTCAGCTCCTGTACATAATCTCTTTGTGAGAATTCCATACAATCCAGCCCAGGTTTTTTTTTTGTTCTGACCATTACAATCAATACGAGGCCTACCTAGCTAACAAAATTGATCTTCTCGACAACCTTTTTTATTTTATTTTTCCAGATACACGTAGAAGCTTTAGATTAAATCCCAAATTTTGTGTTGAGCTAAAAGATAAGACCTTAGAAATTTCAGATGCAATAGTAGAGGCCAAAATTTCTTTTTTGCTGAATAGTATTAGTTTCGATTCCCATGGTACAGATTTTGTAGTTAGTCCATTTTTCATGGGAGCGATAAAGGCGAAAGAAGCCAATTTTGAGAAGGCTATCTATTTTATCGAGTGTAGTCCTATGGCGAAATTCTATTTGATTCCATATGAAAATAAGTAAGGATTGCTCTTTTGTTTTTGTTGCTTTAATCTGGATTGTTGCATGCTTCATTGCTTTAATAAGAACAAAAAATTTTCATAAATATGAATTTATCGATATTTGTATTTTGGTTGTTGCAATCGGCATTGGAGCCTGAACTATCTTTTTGTTAAGATAAATAAGGAGGGAGTATCAAATTTCTATGTGTAAAATTAAACTCAGCTACAAATACACATAGAGAATTTGATTCTCTACTTCATGATGTTGTTCAGAATATACCGACAACGGCAACTTCAATGGAGAGATAACCATTAAATTTCTCAAGGTATATTCAATTTATCTCTGATATGCATGTATTCCTTTTTTAAATCAAATGTATCATCATAGCATAAGTAAAATTTCTATCATAATATTACTAATTTTTGTTCTATATATGCAGTGTATACAGCAAAAAGACGTTTTTAGATGTGCATGGCTCGTCTTGTACAATACGAAGCTATTTTTTGAATGGTATAATTTACAAACGGATGTAGATATTGAAAAGGTAATATTCTATTCATTTGTAGTTCATTTGATTCTGATTCATATTTTATTACTATCATTGTTTGTAATTTGCTGATTCTCGTGTTTTGTGATGACAATTCACTCTTGAGTCGTATACTTCTGATGATGTATATAGATTTCGGCAAGAGTTGATCAGAACCTATGACTAGTACAGTGTAAGCGTTGCACTTGCAATCGAGGGCCCTCAAAAGGAAGCTGCTCTTGCCTTAACAGCCTTTCAGGTTGCAGATCTTATTTTATATGATCAAAAAGGAATAAAAGTCCTTCCTAATACAGAGGAAGGCAATTTTGTAGCAGCTACTCCTCTTGTCTTAAAAGGCATTGAGGCCCTTTCCGAAACAGAGGAGGGCGAGATTATAGAAGGAGCTGTTGCTTTATCAGTTCCTAATACTGATATAGAAAATATAGAAAAATTGATTGAATAGAGATCTATTTGTAAATAGAGAGACATCAAAAAAAAAAGATACAATCATTTTACTTGTAAACAACCCATTTATGGATTTTTTTTTATTGATATCACAATATCTTTAATAATGGAAGCATAAGCTCAACATTTGTTTT
This sequence comes from Diphasiastrum complanatum, assembly GCA_029204225.1. NCBI lineage: Eukaryota > Viridiplantae > Streptophyta > Lycopodiopsida > Lycopodiales > Lycopodiaceae > Diphasiastrum > Diphasiastrum complanatum. Next base: position 36,865,144 of record CM055093.1, on the reverse strand, counting down.
TCAATTTGATAACGGAAGCACATGGAAGACATTTCAATTCTGCATTCTATTTCACCATCTGATCTTTTGTCCCAGTCTTCATCCATAAGTTCAGATAATAAACTATATGATAAATTTTTGCATACAAACATCGTCGAGGTTTTCTGTACATTGACACTTGAAAAGAAATTGTTGTGTTGTCGGTGTAGCATAGGGGTCCGTCGCTGGGAGCGGCAACCTCGCCTTCACCTGCATAGCAAGAAGAGAGAGGGAGAAGAGAGAGAGGAGAAAGAGAGAGAGAATGCCTAGGTTGAGAAAGGCTTTGGGGGCTCGAGCGCCTACCCAAAGCTATTCTATCCCAACATAGGGAGAGAGAGAGAGAGAGAGAGAGAGAGAGAGAGAGAGAGAGAGAGAGAGAGAGAGAGAGAGAGAGAGAGAGAGAGAGAGAGAGATGGAAAAACCAAGAGAGTTTTATTACAATGAGAATGGAAGATGATACAACACAAAGGAAATGGCTCCCTCTTATAGATTTTAGAGGTGAGCCTCCTTCACTCTCATTGGCCACTTCATTGGGGCAAGGATTCTAATCCAAGCCTTTGAAATAAACACAACTTAAATCTATTGGTGCTAAGAAAGCACAAGGGCACTCACATGAATCATGTGAGTTTTAAGTTGGACCCTTTTAGCTTTTTTATTTGCAACTTGACTTAGGGCCTTTAATGTCATTTTAGAGTTTTAAGCCCCTAGTCTCTTATCCCTAGGAATTACAACTTGCTACTTGTGCTGGGTTGGGCTTACACGCGCAGGATGCCAGTGCCCTCGCACTTATTACCCTACTTACAATGTACTGTGGCAGGGCCCACTAGGTAAGGCTTGGCCAACGGTATTTTAAGTGGTGGGACCCACTTGTTTATTATTGTGCAGGAAATACCCACAACAGGGTCCACGGCCCAAAGTAGTGTCGGTTCCACGGCACTAGGCTGCAATTGTTGTGGGTATTTCTTGCACAATAATAAACAAGTGGGTCCCACCACTTAAAATACTGTTGGCCAGCCTTACCTAGTGGCTCCCACCACAGTACATTGTAAGTAGGATAATAAGTGCGAGGGCACTGGCATCCTGCACGTGTAAGCCCAACCCAATGAGCACAAGTAGCAAGGTTGTAATTCCTAGGAATAAGAGACTAGGGGCTTAAAACTCTAAAATGACATTAGAGGCCCTAAGTCAAGTTGCAAATAAAAAAGCTAAAAGGGCCCAACTTAAAACTCACATGAATCATGTGAGTGCCCTTGTGCTTTCTTAGCACCAATAGATTTAAGTTGTGTTTATTTTGAAGGCTTGGATTAGAATCCTTGTCCCAATCGGAAGTGGTCAATGAGAGTGAAGGAGGCTCACCTCTAAAATCTATAAGAGGGAGCCATTTCCTTTGTATTGTATCATCTTCCATTCTCATTCTAATAAAACTCTCTTGGTTTCTCCATCTCTCTCTCTCTCTCTCTCTCTCTCTCTCTCTCTCTCTCTCTCTCTCTCTCTCTCTCTCTCTCTCTCTCTCTCTCTCTCTCTCTCTCTCTCTCTACGTTGGGATAGAATAGCTTTGGGTAGGCGCTCGAGCCTCAAAGCCTTTCTCAACCTAGGCGTTCTCTCTCCCTCTCTCCACTCTCTTTCTCCTCTCTCTCTCCTCTCCCTCTCTCTTCTTGCTATGCAGGTGAAGGCGAGGTTGCCGCTCCCAGCGACAGATCCCTATGCTACATCAACGACACAATAGCAGCGCCGTTGTCGGGGAGCGCCACACACTTGTTTCGCCACATAGATTTCTCACTCTCTTCCTCTTTTCCTCTATCTCTCTCTTTCTTCTCTCTCATCATTCTTTTTCATCAAAAAAATCGAATTTTAAGGGTAGAATAGTGTGAGTAGTGTTAGTTTTTGCCGTTTTTTCATGATTTTTTTGTATGTTTGCACTGTAGGGAGAGATTGTGAGGTGGGAGAATCAGATCCAAGCACCCCAATCCCTTCGTTAATCCATAAAATCCATAAAAATCAAAAAAAAAAAAGGCTCAAAATCTATTTTTGGAGAGAAAAAGAGAGCCAAAATCTCATCAGATTTTGATTTCTAAAAAACTAGCAAGAACTAACCTTTGCATGACTGGCAGTAGCTCTAGGGTACTGTCCCAGACCTGCATAGAAGCCTATGAAGGTTACTTCCCAATAGATTTTGAAAAAACAGAGAAAAATTCAAAAATCCACCGTAAAAATCAAAAAAAAAAAAATCAAAACTCAAAACTAATTTTTGCAAAGCTCTCTGAAGTTCCATCTCACTAAGACAAGGACACAGAGAAGTCTGCGAGAGTTAGATCCCAAAAAAAGTGTCCCTGTGAAGGTTCCCAAGAGCAGAAAATGGCCTAAAACCTTCTCAGACGACAAATTTTTGAGTTTCCTTGGGAAGTAACCTTCACAGAGCTCTCTGAAGTTCCATCTCACTAAAACAAGGACACAGAGAAGTCTGCGAGAGTTAGATCCCAAAAAAAGTGCCCCTGTGAAGGTTCCCAAGAGCAAAAAGTGGCCTAGAACCTTCTCAGACAACAATTTTTTGAGTTTCCCTGGGAAGTAACTCTCGCAGCTTGGTAAGCAAGTGGATCTGACTCAAATACAAGCACATACCAGCCTACGAAGATTAGTTCCCATAAAATCTCAAAATTTGGCCAAAAAACTTTTTTCAGGATTTTTGAGTTCCTAGACAAGTAACTCTCATAGCTTGGTGAGCAGCTAAATCTGACTGAGATACAAGTGCATACCAGTCTGCAAGGGTTTGTTCCCAGAAAATCCAAAAAATTTGCAAAAAAAACCCCAAGAAAATGCACTTTTTTAAAGATTGTTTGAGTTTTCATGGGAAGTAACTCTCGCAGCTTGGTGAACAGCTGAATCCGACTGAGATACAAGTGCATACCAGTCTGTGAGGGTTTGTTCCCAGAAAATCCTAAAATTTTGCCAAAAAAGCCCCAAAAAAATGCATTTTCTTCAAGATTTTTTGAGTTTCCTTGGGAAGTAACTCTCTCAGCTTGGTGAGCAGCTAAATCTGACTGAGATACAAGTGCATACTAGTCTGCAAAGGTTTGTTCCCAGAAAATCCTAAAATTTTGCAAAAAACTCCCAAAAAAATGCACTTTTTTTTAGTTCCCTTGGGAAGTATCTCTTGCAGCTTAGTGAGCAACTAAAAATCTGATTGAGATACAAGTGCATACCAGTCTGCGAGGGTTTGTTCCCAGAAAATCCTAAAATTTTGCCAAAAAAACCCCAAAAACATGTACTTTTTAAAAGAGTTTTTGAGTTTCCTTGGGAAGTAACTCTTGCAGCTTGGCGAGCAGCTGAATCTGACTGAGATACAAGTGCATACCAGTCTGCAAGGGTTTGTTCCCAGAATTCTTAGAATTTTGCAAAAAAGGCCCCAAAAAAATGCACTTTTTTCAAGATTTTTTGAGTTTCCTTGGGAAGTAGCTCTCCTAGCTTGGTGAGCAGCTGAACTTGACCAAGATACAAGTGCATACCAGTCTGCAAGGGTTTGTTCCCAGAAAATCCTAAAATTTTGAAAAAAAAACCCCAAAAAAATGCACTTTTTTCAGATTTTTTGAGTTTCCTTGGAAAGTAACTGTCTCAACTTGGTGAGCAGCTGAACTAACTGAGATACAAGTGCATACCAGTCTACGAGGGTTTTTTCCTAGAATATCCCTAAATTTTGCCAAAACAAAAAACAAAGAATGCACTTTTTTCAAGATTTTTTGAGTTTCCTTGGGAAATAACTCTTGCAGCTTTGTGAGCAGATGAATCTGACTTAGATACAAGTGCATACCAGTCTTCAAGGGTTTGTTTCCAAAAAAATCATAAAATTTTGCAAATAAACCCCAAGAAAATGCACTTTTTTCAAGATTTTTTGAGTTTCCTTGGGAAGTAGCTCTCAAAGATTGGTGAGCAGCTGAATATGACTAAGATACAAGTTCATACCAGTCTGAAAGGGTTTGTTCCTAGAAAATCTTTAAATTTTATAAAAAAAAACCCCAAAAAAATGCACTTTTTCCATGATTTTTTAAAATCTGCTAGGAAGTAACCTTTGCAAAGAGTTTTATAGATAGATCTAACCAAAGATCTAACTACTGTGAGATTATTGTGAAGATCCAATGGTTAGATTTTGAAATATCTAAGAAAAAGTGCCAAAAAAGTGAGTTTTTTCAAGATCCTAACAAATCTGTCCATCAAGAAGTCTTGCAGAACTCACATTGTCTAGAAATGGTCCTGATACAGCTATTGTAGGAAGTTTGAAGGTTAGATTCACTCATATCTGAAGAAATCTCAAAAAAAAAAAAAAACCACAAAAAACCAAGAAAAAGGGCTATAATCACACTATTAGCCAACTGAAACTGATCAGATCTTGTCAAATCTAGGTTGCAATCACATTATCCATCAAGATCCAACATCTCTGGACTGAATCAAGTAAATGAACCTCAAATCAAGCCGATCAGTTCCCTCCACATCAACCACTATTCATCCATCATTCTTCTATCCCATCTCTATTCCATCTTTGCTAGATAAATCCATTTATGTCTCTATCCTCATCCATACTGATCCACCGTTTACTGATTTTCTTCTCTTTTTCTTCTTCTCCATCTCCCACAAAAGAAAAAAAAAAGGTTGGTACACCAGAGTCATTGAGCAAACCTTCAAGCAATTCACCAACCAGCTACTTTGTGAAATTCTAGTGCTGAACTATGGAGACCGCCCTTGTAGGATTATCGAAATTAAAAAAGTTCCTTGTTGAAACAATCCGAGACTACACCTATCGGATCTATCATCTAGAGAAGGATTGTGATCCCCCGATTCCCCAGCAGATCATCATGGCAAAATACTATGCCGGACTGCCCAAAAGGATCAAATCTGGTATGGAAGAGTTAGCATCCTATGCGTCGCTTGCACAACTTTGTAAGGATGCTACCATGATGGAAATCTCACTCGGGAAGAAGGATATTTCCTATCCAGATGGGGAATCAAAGCAACAAAGGTCGACAACGAGCGATGATCCAACAACAATGGAACCCCATGCAAGGCAACAAAGTGCAACAACATCAAGCAAATCAAGTGCAGCAGAAGACCAAGAACCTTGCACTTCAAGCTGTCAGCAAGCTTATGCTCGCTCTTTTAAGTTTCTTGAAAAGGACGAATGTACATACTATTTTGGAAATCATCCAAGTGCAAGATGTCCAATCAAGAATCCTCGACATGATGGACCAAAGGTGGAGCAAAAGGCCCGACAGCTAGATCCAGCAGTTCAACGGTCAGAAGCAGAATCAAGCCAACAAGGAGCTCATCTGAAGGATGGATGTCAGATTGATCCATATAAATCACGAGTTTTTTCAACAAATAGTGGCAAAGTAGAAGTTTTGGGTATATCCTCTTGCATGTCACCAAACTCAATGGAGGACCATAACATCCTACTAGTCTATTTTGTGGAAGATCCAAAGGGAAATCTGTTACTGGTGTATGCCTATCAACTTAGAGGCGATGGCATACTGCACTCAGTTAGGTGCTATGGATGCGGAGGGAAACACTATCGTGCTGAATGTTCACATCGAGGGGATCCATCAACATTTGATCCCTCGTATTCATAATGCGGAGCTAATCATCCATGCTAAGATTGCCCGATGAGAACTCCACAAATAGCCAGGAGGCATTTGGCCTATGTAGACCAACATGCACCTATGGTGACCCTTCCACCTTGAATGCACTATAAAAGAAAAATCTTAGTGCCACCGGCTTATGAAGCGAGTGATGAAGAAGACAATCTGGCAAAAGTCCCAAAGTACGCAAAGATACCCTTGGGCAAATAAGTAAAACCATCACAGAAGAAAGAGAGGGTAGAATCCATCACGCCAATGGTAACTGAGGAAGTCAAGAAATTTTACCAAGTCTCTTGGCACAATCACTGCAAAGAATTCTTAGTGATGAAGTACAAAGGGGACTAGCGTCAACAGGGCAACTTGAAGGCAATTTAGCACAAGATCCAAGGAAAAGTGCCATCACGCGGCCTTCAACAGGAAAGTGCAATGACCAAGAGAAGACTAAAGTTGATGATTGTCCCTCAACGAGCAAGATTCAACCAAAGTCTCATTGTTCTATAATGCAGCAGGCCAAACCAACGCCAAATCCGTGTATATCCATCCTTCGAAGGCCAAATCCAGGAAATCCAAGCCCAAATAGGCCTCCAGTACAGCAAGCACCAACACCTATAATGACAAAGCCTTGTCCTAAATCTTTGATATTGACTGCTGAGGAAAGTCTTCAGGTTATGGCATACCATGAATACCTAGACAGACAAGAGAGTCAAGCAAGCGTGTCATATCCACATTATGATTTGGGGGAGTCCATGATGTTGGGACCAGTTGCGCCAATCTATGAGGATCCAGTTTTATCTTGGGATACTCTGATGGAATGCCTCAACTACCCAATTGTTGATGAACAAGGTTATTTGGAATGGCCACCAGACCCTTATGGGTATTATTGAAATCTGGCAAGTCCCAGTTCTTGCTGATCATCCACTAATAAAGCCTCAGGTATTACGTAAGCGAATTCTATCCACGCTTTTTATGAAGCAGCCATGTCCCAACAATAAAAGAACCGACAACAACACCCCTTCACGACAGTTCCAGCCTAGTGCCGAGGGACTGGCACTACTTTGGGCCGTGGACCTTGTTGTGGGTATTTCCTGCACAATAATAAACAAGTGGGTCCCACCACTTAAAATACAGTTGGCCAGCCTTACCTAGTGGGCCCCACAGTACATTATTAGTAGGGTAATAAGTGTGAGGGCACTGGCATCCTGCGCGTGTAAGCCCAACCCAATGAGCACAAGTAATCAATAATTTTGCATTGATCAGATTCGAATTCTACCTTATGACTTAAATCTGTAATTCTCATTAGAGAAACTTAGAGCTCGACGAGGGCCTTTGAAAAAGATGCTTTTTTTATTTTTTTTCTTATTTTCGTTGCCATGTGTACCAATTGAAACCTTAGCTTTGGGGTTCTACGTAACGTAGAATTTTTCAAATATAAATAAAATAAAAACTTTTTAAATATACTATTGTTTCGTCGGGCAACATGTGTAAATGCTATTATTGGTTGATGAGGCCTGCCCTTCCAGCTCATCACTGCCCGAAGAAACCCAAAAATATTGAAAATGAATATGACAGAATGTACGATTAATGTATATGCATTGTCAAACCATGGTTAACAGGGATAACCAAAGTTAATTTGTGGTGCCAAATAGATCAGTGTTTCAAATTTTTGCCAGCACTTTTTCTCAGATTCATGGCTTTTTGTCTATGCATTTTTTCATATGCATAGTTCATTGTTTCAGATTGTTGCATGCAAATTATGAATGGCGCCATCAAGGAAGCCGTGCTCCTCAATCGACTCTGTGCTTCTTTTCAACGAGACAGATGATAATGGATTATGGGCGCCAAGAAAATATTCAAAAAACTCTTGGGTTTTGATGCATCCATCATCAAGAGGAGCATTTCGAAAAAGAAAAAATTCAAAACTATCATTTTGATCTTATTGGAAGGCCAGAATTTTGGATTTCAGAACATCATTGGAGGAAAATCTATTTCTGAAATTCTAATCCAACATGTATATATGCATTCAGAGATAAATGTGCAAGGATTCAACCGTCAAGATCACAAAAAAAACAAGACTACTGATATTTTTTATACTTTGATTTTTGTCATTCATAAATATCTAATAGTAAACTTGCCAATCTGATCATTTTTCTCTTGCAGATTTATATCCATCCAACATAAATGAATGGGAACTGAGTGGATATTTAGCAGGTGTGTTAGATGTTATTCACACTGATATTGGACAGCTGCAATATCGAGGTAGAACTACAAAAGATCTAGCTGATAGTGGGATCTTTTTTTATGAATCAATGTACATTCCTGATACAAAAGGAAATTTTGGACAAATAGTACCAATTCCATTACCTAGTTTTGAAAGTGATGAATGGATTGCACCAGATGCTACAGTTTCAGAATCATTTCATTGCAAGATATATAATGATGTAAAACATTCATTAAAAATGAGCACGAGATCAAAAACAGTCAGATTGAGTTGGTTTATTTTCTTGAATATATTTGTGGATTTCTGTTGTGTCGTCAATGTAGCATAGGGGTCCGTCGCTGGGAGCGGCACCCTCGCCTTCACCTGCATAGCAAGAAGAGAGAGAGAGAGGAGAAAGAGGAGAAAGAGAGTGGAGAGAGGGAGAGAGAGAACGCCTAGGTTGACAAAGGCTTCGGGGGCTCGAGCGCCTACCCAAAGCTATTCTATCCCAACGTAGGCAGAGAGAGAGAGAGAGAGAGAGAGAGAGAGAGAGAGAGAGAGAGAGAGAGAGAGAGAGAGAGAGAGAGAGAGAGAGAGAGAGAGAGAGAGAGAGAGAGAGAGAGAGAGAGAGAGAGAGAGAGATGGAGAAACCAAGAGAGTTTTATTAGAATGAGAATGGAAGATGATACATTACAAAGGAAATGGCTCCCTCTTATAGATTTTAGAGGTGAGCCTCCTTCACTCTCATTGACCACTTCCGATTGGGACAAGGATTCTAATCCAAGCCTTTAAAATAAACACAACTTAAATCTATTGGTGCTAAGAAAGCACAAAGGCACTCACATGATTCATGTGAGTTTTAAGCTGGGCCCTTTTAGCTTTTTTATTTGCAACTTGAGTTAGGACCTTTAATGTCATTTTAGAGTTTTAAGCCCCTAGTCTCTTATTCCTAGGAATTACAACTTAAGATCCTTGCACTCGGCAAGAGTCTGAGATACTTATATAGATTGGCTCATTGTTATTCTGAATCTAGTCAAGCCTTGAAAACCTTTGTTCTTGTCAATAAAGCATTACTATGGCATCATCGCTTGGGACACTTGAATTATGCATCTGTTTTGAACATGTCCAGACAATCCATGTTTTTTATCTCGACTATCCTACTGGTAAGGTCGATCTCCCTGTCTGCCATAGCTACATCTTTGGAAAGCAGGCTAGGATATCTTTTGTATCAAACCATAGGCATGTAGCAAAAGATCTGTTAGATCTTGTTCATTCGGATATTTGTGGACCTATGCAAACTCCCTCATTGCTAGATGCAAAGTATTTCATTACTTTTATTGACAAATTCACCAGAAGAACAGTTGTTTATTTCATTAAACAAAAATCAGAGGCTTTCATCAAATTCAGACAATTCAAGGAGCATGCTGAGAATCAAACTGGCAAATGAATCAAAGCATTGAGGTCAAATAACGGGGGAGAATACATCTCCACCGAATTCAAGGAGTATTGCTTTAACAACAGCATTGAGCAACAATACATTACCTCCTATTCGCCTCAGTAAATGGTCTTGCTGAGAGAAAGAACAGAACCTTAGTTGAATCAGCAAAGTGCATGTTATCACATGCGACACTTCTGAAGTCCTTCTAGGCTGAAGCTGTTTCAACAGCAATGTATTTTCATAACAAGAGTCCTACTAAAGGTCTCTCAGACAAAACACCATTCGAAGTTTGGATAGGTACCAAACCTTCTTTATCAAACCTATGAGTTTTTGGATGTACTGCTTTTGCGCAGATACCTCGTAGTCTCAGGAAGAAACTCGACTTCTAAAGTATCAAATGTATTTTCATCAACTACACTACTCGAAATCAAGCCTACAAGTTGTTCGATCCCATCGAGTTGAAGATATTCACTAGCCAGGATGTTATCTTCATCGAAGATCAGTTTATTGACCTCAAGGGAAAAGGCAAAGCCCACATAGTTGACTCTTCGGTTTCATCCGACACATTGAACTTCCCAGTTCCTCAGTCGACTATTCTCATTGAAGGTCCAAGCTCCTCTACTTTTGAGTCAACGACGAATCAAAAGATGATGATGTTGCAGTTCAGCAACTACAGTATGATGGAAATGATCAAAGTGTCGCATGTGATAACATGCACTTTGCCAATTCGACTAAGGTTCTGTTCTTTCTCTCAGCAAGACCATTTGACTGAGGCGAATAGGAGGTAATGTATTGTTGCTCAATGTCGTTGTTAAGGCAGCACTCCTTGAATTCAGTGGAGATATATTCTCCGTCGTTAGCTGACCTCAGTGCTTTGATTCGTTTACCAGTTTGATTTTTTTGCATGCTCTTTGAATTGTCTGAACTTGAAGAAAATGTCTGATTTCTGTTTAATGAAGTAAACAACTGTTCTCTTGGTCTCTAAGCTGGTTTTCCCTTTCCTTGGCCATAGGAATCTAGGGTGTCTACATCTTTCTAAGATGATGACCTCACCTTGTTCTATGGGTATTGATTCTTGTAAATCGAGTGTAGGTTCAGGTACTACTGCTTCAATGGTTACTGATTCGTCCACCTTCTATGGTGGCTTAGGTGCAGGCTTGAATTTTTTGGTAGGTAGCTCCGTTTGGAGGTTGCTTCGAGTCACTACCAACACCTTCTCCCTCAGTCATGGATTCTTCCAATTTCTTGACAACAATGAAGTTCATAGGCGTCCGATCATCCTCTACGCATGTTTTTCCTTTGTCTTCTTGACTAATCTTGGGTCCTAGTTGTATGTACTGAGGTCGTCTTGATGGTCCTACCATTTTGTTCTCCTAGGGTCTATGGTTTATAGGCCTAGGCATCCTATTCCCAATGTTCAAGGCATCTCTACGTGTCCAACATCTATCCTCCAAGTGCCCATGCCTCTTGTAGTACTCACAAACTTGGTTGGGATAATTATGGTTCAAGTGGTTCCCTCTACAGTGTCGGCCCACTAAGGGGAGACCATCTATGGATGTCTTTGTCCTATCAATTTCTCTGTCGCTAGGGTTTCATGTTCTCACTCATTATGTCCATATACCCTTTCAACATGGCTAGCATATCACCTATCTCTACATTGGAGCCGGTGCTCTCATAGTCTCTATCTTGCATCTGTCTCTGGAGCCTTCGGGCATCCTGTGTTTGTCCATTGCTATCTTGTCGGGGTTCAATAGCCTGTATGGGATGGGGTTCCACTATGGGGTGTGCTATAATTGGGCCTCCTCTCCACATCTCAAGGCTTAGGTTCAAGCTGTTCACAGCTTGTGATAAATGGGATGCATGGGCAACCGCAATCTGTGCGTCTTCTACCATTATCATGGTGGTTTCAGTTTCAGATTCGGGTCATCACCCTAACTCTTGGTTTCACAGTAACCCTCATACTATATTGCATTGCTTGACTGGTTTGTTCTTGGACCTAGCATTGTAGCTAACATACTACTAGTAGGCTAAACAGTACTACCGGACATGCACTCCTACGCTCAATAGGTCACTAATGTTTTTGTTTCCTAGTCCTAACTATGAATTGATGCTCCTGCAGTATCTTATGATGTCCTAGGGCAGTACTCTTTCTATCTAGTATGGATAGCGACGTGGTTTCATGGTTTTTCCAACTTATCCTATAGGTCATCCAAACTTCGTCAACTAGCACTGCATACGTCATTGGTCTATTCGATTCTAATCCATCCATATCCATGTACGGTTTTCATCGGTTCTTTGTACCATTGCTATTTTTCTAGGATGGGTTGGTGAGTCATATATTAATATGGTCCGTACAATAAGGATGAGTGAGTATTGTAATCCACAAGAGAGATCTAGAACAAGTGTTTGTATGATTGGCTCCACAAAAAAGATTCAAATAGAAGAATTTTTAAATGATCACCTTAAAAGCTCTCTATGAGTGAATGACAAGTCCTAATTATAAACTTAGGAAGTTTTCAAATACTCATAAATGGCAATTATATGTGGGTAACAAAAGCCATTAACCTGAAATGGAAGGTATCTAATATAATAACAATATCACACCCATAGAGTTAACCGTAACACAAATATGAGTGCACACATTACTCACTTTTTAGAGAGCCTTTTCTTGTTTCTACCTGAATGCTTATATTCCCCATCCTACTTAGTATTACTTTCAAATGTTTTACTTTCCCTTCACAATACTCTCAATTTTCTTGTGAAGACAATTACAAGCAAATAATAAAGAGCACGACTTTTTTGTGCGAAATCAAGATCAACAATAGTCGACTCTGGAGTATGTATAATTATTACTTCAATACACGAAAGGTGGATGGATTTTTCCATAGCCGTCGCTTGTCTCGATCCTCTCCTTTGACTTTGTCATAGAACTAGCAGTAGCTCATCAGATGGAACATCACGGAAGTATGGGGAGCTTCCGAGATATGAAATTGCATGAGTATATTGCGGTCAAGGCTCAAGCTCGTGTTGCGGGATGAGACTGCCACGATAGTTTAGCTTTCACATAGGTTACGCTGCACGCATCTCTTGAAGAAATGCAGGACATGCACTTTGTATGCTACAAGACGACTCTTGATCAGTGTTCTTATACAAGCAGTCCTGCACCAGTACGTCTCTCCGATCCTTCTTGCAGTGATATATAATGCTGAAGAATCTCAAAGGTCTATTGTAACTCAAGCAAACTTTGCCTCTGTTCCTGTTGCAACTTAAGTGCAGTGCCGCAGTGCCGCACTAACGGAGAGAGACAAATCCCGTTTCTTCTACCCTTTCAATAGTTTTATACAGCCATGGGACGACACGTACAAGCTCAAAGTGCAGCTTCTTTACTTTTGCTTGTTCTCTTTATTTCAGGTATATCAGAACAATGGTGTAGTTAGCCTCTTTCTTCAATTCAGGCGACGTCAAAGTTTGCTTCGTTTATATCCTAATTCTTACTTTAGCTGATGATCACTCATTACAGGTAGCTAGGGTATCTACGTAGTATAGCTCTGGGATAACTAGGTACTGACCATAAAACTTGACCGATGATTATTTCTCAAGCACGGTAATACAAAGCCTTGTTTGCGCGTTTTACAGGATGCACAAGCTTCATAGCTGCTGATGGTTTGAAGCATACTAGTAAGGTAAGACCATTTATTGTTCCATACGAGCAAAAACCAATTGCGTGGATCTCTATGAAATCAACATAAACCTGAATGTGCTACGTTAAGCGATTTGAGGTAGGAATAGCCTCATGTCGAGGACAGTGAAGAGCTGCCAGTTGCGACTTCTACTTAACTCAAGAATGTGTTAAGACAGTTACTTCACAATCTCCTAACAGTAGGTAACACTTCACGTGATGCATATTTTTTTCCACTGATTCTTTGATTCATGTTTGCCTGCTAGCAGAAAGTATCCATGGCGCACGACCAAAATAGACGGATGCTTCAGTCACCTCCAAGTGAGTGAAACTTCTGCAGTGGTATTCTTTCCGCATCGTGTGCTTGTTGTAGTTTGATTTGGAATTTTGACGTCGTGAGCAAAGCAGATGTACTTGTAATTCGTGTTTCGAGCTACAAAGTAGATATGCTTTCAGATTCTCATGATATTGTGAAAACTGTCCTGCAGTTATATGTGGTGTACACCTGCCACAATGCCCACCCTCGAAGATCATAACCTGCGAAGTTGGAGGTGACGTGGGATGCAACTGTGCTCTCGTACATCTATGCCAACCTCAAGTCTCCGGTTGTTATCTTCACAATGGCAACAACATTACCTACTGCGGATTTTGATTTTCTAAACACTTCCCAAATCAAAATAAGGTGAAATATTTGGAGATGGATGAATTATAGTCTACTTCCATTACTGATGAATACATTATCACATGTGTTCAATAAAACTCATAGAGTTGTTTCAATAAACTGCTTTCATCACTTCATGGTGATTAATATTGCATGTAGTGATAAAACAACAACCTAATGGATACCTTTTGACTATTGTGTCACTTTTTTGAGCACATTAAAAAGCAGAATATGTATGTACTTTTTTGCAAACTGAGCTGATGATCTTTCCGCCCTACATCTCCGTACGGATGCCATGTGGCACGTCCGTAACTCATCTTCTCATATATGTATGTGAAGGAAATAGTGGATTACTTGGATATTGTAAAAGGTTGCGAGATATTGGAATGCATAGCATATCTTGTCTGAATCAACAATTACAGCTTGCTAATTAACAATTGCAACATGCAAATCAACAATTGCTTCATTATGTGCAACACACTAGTGCTAAAAACAATGCACTCAAGAATGCTATGTCAGAGTTAAATGCTACTGTCACTACTCTTCGAGGATCAAACCAAGAAATGTTAGAATCCATGGAAAAGTTGTGATCCGAGAGTTTAAAATCTGTTGTTGACCTAAAAGTTATCAATAACGCAATGATGAAGAGGAATAGAAAGAGAGTACCGATGAAGAATATTGATGACCTATCTACACATAGCGGCAATCAGAAAAAAAGAATCCGAGCATTCAAGTATGTTGTCATCTAAACTGTTTATTTGATTTGTATATGTCATTTAAGTTTGATTTGCACTTGATAACATGGATTATTTATTCATTAAACATAATTTGAGTTTCATATGTTTGTTGCAAATCATGTTTGGTGGCAAAGAACTATTTAACAGATCGTTCATGCATTGGATTATCTTTAAGTCATGTTTTACCAAGAAAGTCAGCAAAGGAAATGATAAAAAATGCTCGGCTTGAAAAAATGAAAAATGAAATTGTAGACACTGTTTTGATTAAGGTTCAATCATACTGTGATGTATCTGGAATCAGCAGAAATGCTTATTCTACGTTTTTTAGAATAGTTAAAGAAGCTTTTTCCCAAGTGATGGTGAAGAAAATTAATCTTCCACGTCCATATCGGGTAAGATTAGCTAGAAATTTTTATAATGACGGAATGTTCAAAGTAGTTGGCCAACCACTTCATATAACTGAATTATACAAATCAGAATATGGTGAGCTCAATTACAATGATTGCAATAATATTTTCCTTGATATTGAAAATGTTCTAAAATACATTATTCGATTCTATAAACTAGACGAACATCAAGTAAATGGAAAGATCATTATTGTAATAAAATTGGATGAATCTGAAATCATCAAGGGTCAGAAGTTGGAACGTGTGGGTGTCACTTTGATGAACAAAATTTCAGATACAGATGATCGAACATTTAGTGTTCAATCGGAAAATCACATTTGGTGGTTGGCGGCATTCCAGGTATACATTTCAATTTTCATTTAGAATATCTATATTAACAATTCATACCTTGCCAGTTTCTATTGACATGTGATGCATTACTTGTTTCTCTATAGGTCTTGAAAGAGGACCATAAAATACTATCGTGGATATTTGCAAGAACAAACTATGGCGAGATTATGAAGAGACATTTGGAGGGTGAGAAATTTACAATCAAAAACCATGGAAGTTTTCAAATTCAATGGCACCTTGCAGGGGATTTGAAAATATTAAAAAGTATGTATAATGTCTCTCATGGGGCAACATCAAAGCATCCATGTCTT
Source organism: Diphasiastrum complanatum (assembly GCA_029204225.1). Classification (NCBI taxonomy): domain Eukaryota; kingdom Viridiplantae; phylum Streptophyta; class Lycopodiopsida; order Lycopodiales; family Lycopodiaceae; genus Diphasiastrum; species Diphasiastrum complanatum. Next base: position 36,849,742 of record CM055093.1, on the reverse strand, counting down.
TATTGCATGAAGGATTGCTACAATATGAATTTGGGACGATCAACAAACACTGGCCCAACACGAGAAGTGTGTACATAGCGAGATTGTCATTTCTGACTCGCCTTCCACGTCATGTCGCCGTACTAGGCAACCAACCACTGTTGCGCTTCCACTCTTTGCTACAATTCACACTGAAACCCATCCCCCAATCCACTGATGCATCCCTAGCCTCCACTTCCTCATAGGGTCAGTCTGTGACCATTGGATCTACCATTCCAATCATAGCTGCCCAAGCCGCCTCACCCCCACAAATCCGAGTCGTTCTCCCAAACACCCAAACATTCATGGATATGTTTGATGATTTCAACCCGCTAGGTCCAGATGAAATCTTTGAGATGCCCAAAAGTCCAGAATCGTTTGATCTCCAATCCCTTGGAAGAGGATTCGAACAATTCCATGATACCTCCACTTGTTTTGATGACTCCTTTCAGATCAACCAGCAAGGTCAAGCCGAAGCCACACCGGACACCATCAGGGTCGCTCATGTTGTTCCATCTCCGAAGCAGTTCGATGCCACGGTGCCAGAAGGCTTTGAAGAAGAAGACATATTTGAAGAAGAAGAGCTGGCCAGACATCAAAGCCAAGCTAGCACAATCCATACAGGTGTTGTTCTTGTTGCTCCTACCATTGCTGTTATGACCACCGTGGATTCTGGTGACGCACTAGGTCTAGTTTCAAACCTTGCGCAGGTGATCCTGACCAAGATGGATGAAAAAATAGATATGAATAAGCGCATATCAGAGCTGGGGACTGAACATACACTGATTAACCAAACGGTTATTCAGTTGAACTGCGAGCTCAAGATTGCCAAACAACATGAGGCAAAGGCTGAAGCTGAATTGAAGAAGGCCACCAAATCTGCTCAACGCCTTGAAGACTATGTGGTGAGCCTTCAAAATTCACTAACGATGGCCAAGACCAAGTGGACAAAGCTATCCAAGACTCAAAACAACAAGTGTTGTTGTTGGCAGGACAACTAGACCTAACAGAACTTGAACGCGAACATTTTCAAGGTGAATTGGATGCGACCACTTTGAACGTGATTCCTATTTGTAGACACAAGTGCATGATTGCCCAGTCACACTGGAAGAAATCAATATTTGAGGAAAGTTGAAACCTACCGTACTTCACTAGCAAGATATCAAAAAAAAATTGACAAACTCAAACGTATGGCCACCACTGAGCTTGGCAAGGCAAAGACAATCATTAAGGATTACAAAAAGGCAGCCGCTCCAGTATTGGAAGTCGGGCCTCAGATTTCAGCTCCTGTGATGCCGCAATTTTTGCCTCAACAGCAGGATCAGGATGGATACAGGATTGGACGGAGCATAAATCACAGATACAACGGATTCTCAAGCTGCTGAAGATGGTCCATCTTCATGAGGAATTTTGTTTCAAAAATCAATCACCATCAAGGACCAGATCCAAAAAAATTTGCATCAACATCCGCATATGTCCTCGAGGGGTGGATGGGTTATTAAGTTCAAACCTCTGAGATCAATGCAGGGAAAGAATTGGATAAACTACCAGCATTGGGAGAGCAGCCGGCTTGGCGGAAAATAGTTTTCGAGAAAGCTCAAGATTCCATTACGAGCTATGTTTCCAACTCTGGCCAGTTGCGGGTAGATCCTTATTATTTACCGATGCCGCGACGCAATAAGTGGAAATATTTGGGGTGCCATTGGATCACATCAGCATCCACACCCCAAATTGGCCCATCATTCACCAGATCTACAATTGGTAGATATCGGTTGATTTTAACAAAGCACTTCAGTTTTATGGTCCTGAGTACCAAAATTCGTCAGATCCAATTGTGCGACAATCAGCAATATTTGCCAATGATTTGTCCAAGTTGGCATCCACTGCTACCAGATGGAATGATTGTCTACCTCCTTTGGCATTCAATCTGCATGTTCCCATGGCATCAGATAAAGTCCACGACCAGCTGCCAATCGCCAGATTATATTATCATGCAGCAATGTTGGGTGGTACTTGGGAATCATGATTTTTGGCCTGGACCACTTAAAATTGGATTGCTAGAGCAAATAAGTGTTTTTTTCCGCACAAATACGATTTTAATACGGAGTGCCTAGAATTCATGGAGAAGGTGCAGGACCATCTTAACAAGGTATGACGCAAGATGAACCAGAGCTCCAAATGAATAAATCTCTTGAGGTGTCGTGGGACCGCCACCAATTTTGGTGGGGGGTACTATTGGAGGGTTTGCGGATCCTGAGGAAACCCCAACCCTAGTTAATAAGTGAGAGGGATTTGGCACCCTGCATGTGTAAGTCTAACCCGATGATCACATAGTTATTTGATAATTAGAAAGTCAATAAAAGAACTTTAGGCCTTTTGCGGGACTTTTAATGTCGCAAGCCTAAATGTCAAGTTAGTGAATGAAGTTGGGACTCCCACCAAAATTGGTTCAAATTCAAATTTTAACTGGTTCCCTCCAATTTTGAATAGTTCCCACTATTTTTTAATCTAGAATAGTTATGGAGGTAGAAATGGGCCAATAGGATCTTGAGGCCAAGGCCCTCCTCTCTACTATAAATAGTGCCAAACTCGAATTTGGAAATCATGTTCAAATCTCCATTTCAATACAAGCATATTGATTCTCTTATGGAATGGACTTGTGAATGTCCTTGCTCTCTATCCCTTTTCCTCCATCTCTCATGCTTTTGTTGTATTTTGCTAATTGTTGGATTTGAATGTTAATTGGGATTGCCATTACTTATTCTTTGTGTGTGTGTGTGTGTATGTGTGTGTGTGTGTGTGTGTGTGTGTGTGTGTGTGTGTGTGTGTGTGTGTGTGTGTGTGTGTGTGTGTGTGTGTGAGAGAGAGAGAGAGAGAGAGAGAGAGAAATAGAGAGAGAAGCAAGTTTCTATCTCATTGTGGATCGTAGGGTTAATGGATGTAGTGTTAATTGTGTAGTGTTAATGCTTAGGGTTAATGGATGTTGGAGTTAGATGTGGATCTTCCATTCATGCTAAAATCTCAAATATGTTATCGCTCTCACAAGATCGAACCTCCATGTGACGACTAACTTCATCTCCTTGATGCTAGATTGTTTGGATCTTGGGTTGAGGATAGGCTAGGAAATAAATCCCACTACATGGGATCATTATGCACGTTAGGATATGTGAAAAATACTCAGGGATGAACGATTTCATTGTATATCAAGCAACCGACCAAATGTGCTTGAATCATTGTTCCTTTGTGAACCTCTTTTGGTAAGCATGCGAAGTGAAACAATTGTGTCTTTTTTTTTGTCCATCCCGTCAATGACAATGCCAAAATACTTCTCGGGAGGCCCAAAGCATATTTTACGATGATGCATTGTTTTTTGACGTTCCATTGCCTGTTCCTCTCTATGATCATTCAAATTTGACTTCACCATCGCAATCTTTGTCGGATCCCTTAAGGCTTTGCTTTTACTTTTCAATTATACACACGTACTGCATACTTTCATTCGAACTTTTCTTGGAATAGAGACATTATTGAAATCTCTTTTCCAAAGTTTTGTGAAATATGAGTAAGATATGTACCTATCGTTGTTTTGAATCATATGCTCTTTGCATACGGAAAAAATTTCCATCCGAGTAAAGTTATCAGCAAGATGGAATTTGCCAGTCGTTGGCATTACCTCGCAATAAAGACAAAAATATATTTCCATCCATAACAATGTGTGTTGTGCAACATCACCCACAACCTTCGGAGATGGATGGATATGACCGAACTTATCAATTCTGTATTCTATCCTCTCTAGTCGAGAGTTGCCGAGGCTCAAGACGATTTTAAATGCCCTCTACAAACGAGGTCATTCCCTAGACTATAGCCAAAAAAAAAATTTAAACAAGGTATCAATTGTGAGGATAGAAACACGTCTTGCTCGTTAGGACTCGGACCTAAATAAAATGTTCTCCATCTTTTTAACTTTTGTTTTCCTTACACAATTTGCATTGCAACAAAAAGAACGCAATGCCTCCTAAACTTGTTGATCAACAGATTTCCTATCCTTACCAAAGGAACACCTTCTGCGATGATTCTTGGTAGGCATTCTTCTCATTAGTTAAGCCGACAGTCTTACTATCTGACTGATTGTTGCTTGACTCAGTGAGCATGTCAACCTCCACACTCTCAAATGGAGTATCAACATTGGCACAATTATTGTCAGAACCAAATGACCCACATGATAATATATCCTGAGAGAATATTGGTTTATCGCCAGAACATGGTAGTAAATATGACGGGACATCAAAAGATGCGAAGGTTAAAATTCCATTGTCCTCGCTACGGACAGGATTTGACACATTTTCTGATATGTTGTTAACACCGACCATCGGCGCTCCTTCATATGAAGAAAACAAGAGGCTCATCTTAGATGATGAATTTTCGGCAGGGTCTCTATAAATCGAAAGAAAAAATATAAATAAACTATATTGTGCATGTTATGACAAAAAAAAAAAAAATTGTAATCATTTTAAGCTTGACAAGACAAGTTTTCATATTTGAAAAGGGTGAAAGTATAAAAGGGCCCACCCATTTTCATTTGTGCACGACATTTTCTGGAGAGAAGAGCGCTCTTGCCAAGATCCTCATCGAGCGGCTGCGAAGGCGCAACTAAAGGCGAAAGATCCTACTCTGCATTCTCTACCCCTTCTCTCTATAAAATGAAGACCAGCAAGTATATCGATAGTCTTATTCATGTGTATTTCTATCAGCAGAAAGTTAGGGTTAAAAAAATTTGCCACTGATTTTTTAGGGTTGAATAATGTTTACGCAGGATTTCGATGCAGTGCATCAAAACTGAACTCCAACTCGATGCACTTCATCAAGTTGGACACACCAACTCGATGCATTGCATCGAGTTGGCGTGTGATTTTAAATGAAGTGAACTGAGCTTGTGTACTTTTTCGATGCACTGCATCGACTTGGTGTGTCCAACTCGATGCTCTGCATCAATTTTGGATCTAAAATGAAACACAAACTTGATCCAGTTATTCTTGCTACAATAGATCGTTTGATTTCAAATTTTTTAAGGATGACTAGCTGATTTACATTTGTCATTTATGTCAAAATAACGTAAAAATGAATGCATTTTTCAATAAAATAATAGCTTTAATCTTTATAAATTAAGCATGGAAAGCTTTTTTATGTGCTCTACGCAAACCTAAAATTGTATCAAAAATAAAAAAAATTGTTAAAAAAAATTTGTTAAATTTATGTGGATAGTGAGTATTTTTATCACTTCCAGGAGTAAAAAGAAGCAAACCCCGAAAAAAGAGCTAGCGAATGGGAGAAAAGACTAAAGTTATTACATGACAGTCGAAACTTAGGAATCTTGCCTGATACACAGGTATCAGCCCTATTGAAGGCCAGACAACCTGATCTAGTGTCAAGACATCATTCAAATTTGAATGCGGAAGATCATAAAGGAAAATCATTTAAAGAATCTTCTTCGTCTTCCATAAAGAAATTGCCAAATAATTCATGGGCATTATCATGTTCTACGAAAGAAGGTCTATTCTTGTATGTGTGCAAGTTCAAAGCGACTGCTTTGAATGACAATAACTCCAAGTCCTGTGGTTGAATTCAGAAAATAGATTATGAGGGTGACTTTGGGGAGTCTATACTGATTGAAACCCGCAGGACTAACGATGATGTCAGACTATTTTTATTAGTGGAAGCTAACATATGTCTCACTGCTTCTCTTCTTGATAAATTGAAGACAATTTTAAAAATTTTGAAGAATTTAATTAAAGATTTGCTTCCTTTCATTCAGCAAGTTGTACCAATTAGTGAAGACTTGTCTTCACCGAAAGGGCCATCTCCAAAAAAGAAACACCCTCCATCTCAAGCAACAAAAGTTGTTGTCCAAACTCGATCCCCTAAAAAGACAAAGAGAGTTTAAGTCATGGCAAAGAAAAAAAAAACAAAAAACGATGATGAAACATCTGGCAAATCTGATAGTGCCGGGGATTCCGAAAGTGAAGCAATATTATTGGGTGGTTTGCATAAGACAGGGTAATAAAGACTGATCAGAATAAAATTAGGGAGGCAATTCAAAATGAAAAGCTTGCTTCGCACAAGATCTTCACCTTGCCTATCGAAAAAGTTCATAGGATATAGATAGGCAAACTATGGAAGTGAGGGCCTCTCACAAACTGCATGTCACAAATTTGATGAAGAAAACGAAGCTTAATCCACATGCGACTGTTCTGTCATTTATTGTTTTAGTCGATCCTTATCAATGTCCTTCTAAGGAAGTTTTCAATGAGAAAAAAATAGAACTGTATGATTACTATGTTATCGGTGGCTCCCACTCAACTGAGGCGCACAGACATCTATTGGCCGCGTATTCTACAATGAGTATTTTTAGATTTGTTGAATGTAAAATATTTTGTAATTTAACTCTAGAAGAAGCAAAGTTATTGGCTCGGGACCATAACCATGACAACGATTACAGGACAAGGATGTCGTTTATTGAAAAAAAAAATATGGTTTTTTCACCATGAATACGTTGACTATATGAAAGCACACAAAAAAGCTGATGGTGCCCTCAGGTGCCAATGTTTGCTAGTGGTTGGTGTGGTTGTCGATGAGATAGAGAAGTCCCATTGCCTGCAAAAATATGATTCGCGGTTTCAATTAGCTTTTCGTCAAGGTCAAGTTTGGGATATCCAAGATATTATTTTCGGGATGTGGGAGAATAAGGAGCTGAAGGGCCAGAAAGTCTCGAAGGAAAAAGTTGCTCTCACGGCCTTGTCAAAAGAGGCTACGAAGAAACTTGATCTTAAAATTGAGGAGCTCCCTGATGATATGAGGGGGCATTGGTAGAGATCTCTTCATGGAATCAAGGATGAAACCACCATTGTCTCCGTGTTGTCCCGTGTTGTTGCAAAAGAGCTCAGCATGGATGAAATGCACCTTGAATTTAAAAATTAAGTTTTTTTCTATTCTGAGATAGTTTTATGCTTTCTATTCGTTTGTTGTTGGCCCACCAACTCGATGCAGTGCATCGAGTAGGAGAACCATTTCAATGCATTGAGTTTAGGCACCCTTGTCAATAGCTGTTGTTTTTAATTCGCTTTAATATTTGGCAGTCATAAAGTGTTCATCCGAATTAAAGAGGTCATGATGAAGCTGCTGAATTGTTCAAGTTGGGCTGAGGTGCAACAAAACTACCCTACAACTAGCTCAACCAAAGTGTTATTAGAATTTTTTTTGGCTTTTTAGAATTATAAGGTAAGCATCTAATTTAAAATTGTTGATTTTATGTTTCAAATGTTCAGGTTTTAGAAGGTTGTGATTATAAAACTTAAATATTTGTTGTTGTATTTTTACAGCCGAAAAAAGACAAGGCTGGAGAGGACTTGGATTGCCCTCCAAATTTTTGATCACATATGCAGAGGGCTAAAGAAGAACAAATGAGGATTCAAGTGAGAGATTCCCTCCCGCCATTGTTTGAGGATTATAAGACCTTCACATGTCTTTCAGATCTGATGAGGACATTCACGTATTGGGTTGTCTGTTGTGATATCTCGAAATCGCTAGATGATGTCCCAAAGCATGAGTATACTCTTGCTATTGCAGATATTCCATATGGTTTCAGAATGCCTGGCTCCATTAATGACAGAAAACCATTTTCGTACCCTCAAATAACAAAGTCGGTTAATGATGTTGCTGCCTTGACAACATCTTCTTTATAGAGATGTGTGATTTTTCATAATGTGGCTCAATCGTCATCAGTGATTGCATTTCTGAAAACCACATATCATGCTATTGAGCACCTTGTCTGGTATGTCATTTTAAATATATTGTGATATCTATTTCGATGTAGTTGATGGTTGAGAATGTAAGTCTGCATGCTAATATGGTATAATATATATAGGAACAAAACAAATCTTGAGCGTGCATTGTGCTGCCGGCTAATTAGTTATTTTCAAATGATGACGGTGGCTACTATGATGTGCATGAAAAAAGAGATTACGAATTCATTGAATTGAACAATCCAATAATGTCATTTCTTGTCCAGTTGTGACTCGGAAATTGAGACACTTAGAGGGTGATAGGTCTTTGGTTAACCCTTACCAAAAGCCTCAAAGATTAATCAACAAGTTAATCTATATGTTCTCGAATGACGATGATTGGGTTCTGGACCTGTTTGTAGGAACATGTATTAAGATGTGTTTCTTTTCTTACAATTAGTTTTCATATTCAATTATTAACTTTAAAATTTATTTTTGTTTTACTTGAATAACTTATTCTCTAATTTACTTTCAAATGTAGGTACTACCACAAGTTGTGCCCTCAAGAAAAATAGGAATTGCATAGATGTTGAAGTGGATGAAGTCCAGGCAACCTACATTGAGATGAGAGTGGATGCTATTCGAGAACTTCTAGATGAAGATCAGGACGTTGGGGCTCGAGCAGTCGACAATAGTGAGAGGTTCCAAAGTGCCTCATCGGAACCGGTTCCCCCACTTCTAAATGAAGAAGGGGAGTTAGTTGGGTTCAGAGTTAATGTTTACCTATATATTGATTACTTTCCTAGCTTGCCTTGGCAACTTCTTCTTGGGCTTGGAACTCGTTGAATAGTCCAACCATAATTCTTTCTCTCTTATTATGACTAGCTATATCCAAATTCTCATGCAAGGTTCCACAAGCATATCCAAATTTCTCATGCAAGGTTGCACAAGCATATTCTCAAAACTCACCTTTATTCTTTTCTTTTTTCTCAAAAATCTAGCCATAGATTAACAAATATAAACAGGGTACAAGCTGTAATTAAACTTACAGTAATGAAAAAATTTCAGCCTCTTTAAAAAGAAGTAGGGGGGAGATACTAAAGTCACCACTCCCAAATTCCCTGTTGTTCCAATCTAGCCATATGTTCCAAAGAGTGATTACTCTAATATGCTGCCAAAAAACATTAATCTCTAAATTATCAAAACTCACCTTTATTCTTTTTAGTGTCACCTTAGTCTACGTCCAAACTTTCACACAAGGTTGCATAAGCACAACCTCACTATAAGCTATCTACTTTTCGAAATTCAATCATGATTGTGGTCAACTATTCACATGTACAACTTCATAATTATTGCCACAATTTCCAAAATTGAATAGCTATGATTTCACAATCCAACATAGATGATTCATATTTTTTTAATTGAATACATTTCAATATCGGGATCAATATCCATAGCATGATTCTCAAAATCTTATATCACAATGGTCATGAGTTGTCAAGCTTATAGCGAACAAAATTCAACACCAACTCATAATTTTTTGTAAGCAATAATTAGTTTTTGCAAAATCAATATAAAAAACATAGCATTTTTGCAAGAACAATCCTAAATATCAATCAAGACATTTCATAGTGAAGCTTTCTCTCCAAACTATATGGGTCAATCCAAATAAAGTGGCCATTTCTTGATTGCTTCTAGTCCAATGGCTTTTGCATGAATAAAAATTACCCCTAATGAAAGAGAAACTTTAAAAAAAGGAAATTTCTATGCATGGTGTTGACATTCAAATCATTTTCAATGCAACTCTAAAACTACTCTTTAAAGTGACAAGGCATTCATTTTCATACATGGGGATTAGAATATGCATGGTTCTAAAATTACTATCAAAAATCTCGATCATCTACTAAAGCTCACTTCTTGCGTTTCACATGCACGCACGTGCACGTACACATGTCAAACACACAAATATACTTATTATTCAATTTTTTTGGTATTTTTAATTGATGTCATTGCTAGTGGGGTCTTTTAGGTAATATTTGGCATAAAGAAAAAAGTGGAACTATCAATAACCACGTGACTAAAGATTAGGTTTTTGTTGTAGTAGAAGAAGTCGGAACCTCTGCATTATCATATAATTTTATGCATAATGATGTAAAACAAACACACACACACACACACACATGTCAAACACACACCATCACATAAGCAAATCAAGCAATAACCATCCTTTCAAATGGAGAATCCATTGATGGACAAAAGATTGTGTAGATGTAATAGTATGTCTTGCAAACAAATAAGATTGGAGCAACTTTAAAGTCAACAAGCAGCAGGCTAATAATAGACTAGAATCAACTTAGTCCAACAAACAGCTCCCACATCTCATCAATGAAAAGAAAATGTCCACTATTTCAAAGTGTATATGAAAATCATTAAAAAAAAAACTTAGGCTAGATAAACCTTGTGATTAATGAATGACTAAAGCATAGAAAGCATGCAATATAACAATCAAGTATTTTCACCATATCTATGGTAAGAAGATTAAATCAAAATTACAAGCAAGTATTTGAAGCTTGCAAAAAAAGATATCAAGCTAGATCAACTTAACTTTGTGGTTAATTACATAAGAAAACAACCTAAGTTCATGATCTAGTATGTAGCTCCCACATTTAAGGGAGTGCGATATTTGTCTTCACTCAATAATTGAGAACTATGCCAATAAATATTGGAGTTTGATTCCACTCCAACTTTCATGTCGCCGCTACTATGTCTATCAAATTTGAGTAGCAAGAATCTAGACATAAAGTTTTACTCAAAATTTGAGCAATAGAGCCCAATACTCGTGCAAATGCCGATTTGCAATATTGGAGAAAAAATAAAAATAAAACAACTTGATAGAAACCACCCGCACCCTTCTCTCCCCAAGTTATAATAAAAGAAGACTTACTGTGTTTTTGTACCGTTGTGGGTCCAGGCAATTGACTAGGACTAGTTGCCCTCGTGATGAGGTAGTCGATGGGACATGCATCCCCTCAGTGGAAACCTAGGCCACGCATCATGTCAATGGCAACCTAGGCCATGCATGTGTTGCCACAAGAAAAGTTACATATGTATAGTGCTCATGTTTTTTGAAATACAATTTTGCTATGTGGAGCTTGGAGTGTGCTTTTTGAGTGTCTTTGTGTGTATGCCGATTCGTGATCCTGTTTGATGCAAATATTAATTTAGTATTAGAGCCTTATAGAGATTGGGCATAGAACATAGTTGTCGTTGAAGAGAGCTTCAAAAAATTGGCTTTCCGAGAGTTTGGGATTTACGATGATCACAGAGCGAGAAGCGCAGCACCGATGCACTATAATTTCAGGCATACTAAGGCTAACCAAGCTCAGTATTGGTGTTTTAGACTATAAATAGCATCAAACGGATTTCAGCCAATTTTCTTTTAATCAATAACCAACATATTTAGAAAATTTTGAAAGAATTTAGACTCTTTTAAAAAGTTACTCTCCAAAATGATTTTATGTTTCTTGATCTATTTTCTAGAGATTCAAAACAATTGATCTGGTTGTCCTATACCTCACATAGGCATTTGCATCACAACCAATTTTTGGATAAATCAATTACTCTAATATTCAATAATAATTTTTAAAATATGTTCAAGAATTTATTCCTGAATTGGCATGAAATTTGACTTTATAAGGCTTTATGAACTATACAAACTTAACATAAAGACTACTCTTGTATGGCATGAATCAACATCTAGTAATATGCAGATTTTAACAAGTTTCTTAACATAAAGACTAGTCTTGTATGGCATGAATCAACATCTAGTAATATGCAAATTTTTCAAGGATTACCGATAATCTTATTGCTTAATACAACTCCATGGTCAAATTACTAAATCTAATGTCTTATTCCACTTCCTCTCTCACAAATTTTGATTTTCCAAATATTAAGTTTAACCAATTTATTTGCCATGGCTTGGGGGTGAGGTGTGTCGTGGTATACCAATTGTATTTGGTATAGTTTTGTAGTATTTAATGTCGAATCCCCAAGAGGATAGCTTCTTTATGGTATAATGTTGATATTGTTCTGACTTATTCGTATGATATAAAATGGAGAATTAGTCTGGTTGTCAAACAGACATTTGGGTTAAGTAACCAGTATTACTTAATGGATAAATGAATGTTTAAAATTGGAATATCAGTCTTCTCTTTCGAATCGAAGAATTGGCGTTCTACAAGAGAATTGTTATCAGAGTAGTACGAATGTACTCCACTCTATCTGATTAAGGTGTCGGCAAGAATTCGGATTGATTTCGATGTATTCGTTCATCAGTGATCAAAGTTAATCTTATTCTTGGATTAACAAAAGTTAAACAGTAGTCCTCAACAACTAGTGTTCTCCTCAGAGTTAAATCTCTTGTATAATCTTCGAATATGTTAGAAACATATGTTCGGAGATATTCAGAATACAGATATCTTATCTCAATTCTTCAGACAGGGACTATCAATTCAGTTGTATACATACTTTTCTATCGATGACTGAGATAGACTTCTGATGATAAACGTTATTCGGGTATCAAACAAGTATTCGAGTGTCGAACAAATATTCGAATGAACGAATAAGTTAGTTTTAAGACAGTTCGTTAGAACACTTTTACGGATACACAGCATAGACTGTAATGTGCTTATGCAACTGTCTGACCAGAGATAGGTTTATATAATGAAGATTGTTAGAGTACTTCAGAAGATCTCTCACAAGTACATAAACTTTTATCTCTCAGCGAATACATAAACTATATCTCCTGGTGAGTAAGACTGAATCATGTCTTCTCTTTATCATCTTCAGAGAAAACAATCACGTCTTTATAAATTAGAGGTGTGTCGCTTTACTGAATAAGGTTAACCAATATATATCTGACACGTATGTAGATTATACCGCAAAGATGTATCTAACCCTGAGTTTAGATTACTATAGTTAGAATTGTCGATTCGGATCGAGTCGTTTCATGTAAGTGTCTTTATTATAGGGTTGTTGTAGATGTCGCTTCATTGCTGAGGACTTGTCCTTTATATGTGATATTTAGTATGTCGCGAAAAATATAGGCAGGTCCCTTCATTATAAATGTATCCAGCTCTTGTCTTCTTATGTGAATATATATTGCTTCATTCGGATGTATATTCGTTGTTTAATAAATACACATCTTCACATATCCCCCTCCTCAAATGTGAAACGTCCTCGTGAACAAATAGTATTCTTTTTGAGATGTGGTCGTTGATTAGAAAAGAATATATTCGGTTCGTTGATCAATTTGTCTTTAAAAGATATTTCTTCAGTAGGAACTTTATTCGAATTGATGGTTATTGCCTTCAAGTATTTGAAAACATCAGATACAGCATCACATAGGTAAAGGATTTGGAAAAGAACTCTTTAGTCTTGATACATCTCGTCATATAATTGCTGAGCGAGGTCTAAATCCCTTTGACATTCAAGTAACAATAGTTTTTCTCGAGAACGAGAGTATCTGCCAATAGCAAGATTTCCGAATTCTTCTAAATGTATCGGAAGAAGAGTGCCATCAAATAATTCTTGTACTAATTTGACATCTTCCTCCGAATCGTTCCTTAATCTGATCTCTCGAAAGAATCGTGCTGAATGCTGTAAATAATTACACTTAATATACAAATTTTGTACAAAAAAGAAGGTCTTTGCTGCAAATGTGCCGAACTGTTGATAAGAATATGTACAAAATAATTTATAAGCATGGGACTTCGTTCGATCCTGCAGACTGTGTTTGATTTCTGCAAAATATTCAGCAAAATTGCGCTCCCAGTCAATGTAGATCTCAAATAGTTCAGGATACGCCATATTTATATTGATCAGCAAACCCGCATTGTCGAATGCTGCTATGTCCACATGCTCCGTTGGTTTGTACAGTTCGAATTGACAGTGTCGTCTCCAAAATTGTCGTTTTCGATCGTCGACCTCCAAAAATAAATAAATATTAATAAATACGCAAATAAGACTCGAATGATGTTCGGATGATAGTATTTGAAGGATGTTTGGGTGGTATTCGAATGAATGATCGGATGATATTCGAATGAATGATCGGATGATATTCGTTAAATAAAATATTTCTTGAGTCTGGAGCCGTTAATACGTGTAGGTAGGAGTTCTCCTTCGAGTGACTCAAGTTGTACCGAACCATTCTCGAATACTTCGATTACTTTGTACGGTCCCAACCATTTCATATGAAGTTTTCCCGGAAACTTTTGGTGACGACTATCATAAACAAGGGCAAAGTCATTGGTCTTAAGATCGCAGATCTTAAGTGTGAAATCATATTTAATCTTTCGTTGCTCCTGAATTTTCTTTGTAAGTTCAAATGAACGTGTTCGAGCTTCCGAAAGTTCTTCGTTAATCAATAACCGTTCGTTGGTACAGTCTGCCTTTGTCCGTTCTGCTTGTATTCGGAAGGTAGGTATTTCAAATTCGATAGGCAGGATTGGATGCATTCCGTACGTAAGATAATAAGGGGTCTGTTGAGTAGTGATCTTTTCAGTATTTCTATATGCCCAGAGAACAGAGGGTAACTTTTGATCCCAGTCTGAAGCATGTGCAACAGAAATTTTATTAAGGATCTTACATAATATGCCATTTGCTCTCTCTGTTAACCCATTAGCTTTCGGATTATAAGGTGTTGTCTTCCTATGTTTGATCTGGAAATAATTTGTCAGGTGTCGAATTGTTTCATTCAGAAAGTGTGTTCCTCGATCACTGACAAGTTCTAAAAGCTGCGACAGTCTTCGAGTCGTTTCGTTTCGTTCCTTCAGCTTCCACATTCTTTGTCGCATAATCCGTTGCTACCAAGATATATCGACACTTGGTGTGTCGGGTTACTGGTTTGATTGGCCCGACAAAGTCGATCCCCCATTTTTCGAATGGTGCGAGCGGTAAAATTGGTGTCAATGGCCAATTCATTGCTTTAGTTGGTTTACCAGACCTTTGGCATGGATCACAAGATCGAATATAGATAGAGACATCTTTAAACATAGTAGGCCACCAATACTTGGCATTTAATATCTTTTTAACAGTGTTTTTGAGGGCAAAGTGACCTCCGGCATCTTCCGAATGTAAGGCTTGGATGACTCTCGAAATTTGTTCGGCTTCAAGACACCTTCTTAATTGATTATCAGCACCAAGTTTATACAGGATATTATTGATAATTGTATATGGTGCAACTTTGTATTGAAACACTGTTTTCTTCTCCAAGTCATATCCATCAGGATATATCTAATCTTTGAGATAATCAATAATATCAGAATAAAAAGAATTCGATGAAGATAACTCGAACAAATTTTCATCTGGGAAATCGTCATTCAATGGGTTTTCAATTTTTCCAGTGCTTATTCGTGAAAGGTAATCCGCATTGGTATGGTATTTCCCTTGGCGAAGTTCAACTGTATAAGTGAATTCTTGTAATAACAGAACCCAGCGAGCTATTCGTCCTGATAAATCTGGTTTGTTTACTAGATCTTTCAGAGCATAGTGATCCACATGGAAAATAAAAGCATACCCGAGCAAATAATGCCGAAATTTCTTAACTGTAAATATCATTCCAAGTGCTTCTCGTTCTGTCGCCGAATAATTCTTCTCCGAAGAACTGAGTTGTCAACTAGCATAATATATTGGATAGTCTTTCTTCTGTTCGTCCTTCTGGCTTAGACATACACCAATAGCGAATGCTGACACATCCACATAACAATGAAATATAATTGACCAATTAGGTGGTCTTAAGATCGGTGCATTGATCAGCTTCTGTTTGAGATTTTCGAAAGCTTTTTGGTGTTCTTCTGTCCAAAGATACACCACTTCCTTCTTTAATAATTGAGTAATTGCTGCAGATATTGAGGCATGATTCTGGATAAACCTTCGATAATAACCGACATGTCCCAAAAAGGCTCGAAGTTCGCAAAGATTTGTTGGTATAAGCAAATTCCGTATTACTTCGATTTTATCTTTGTCGACCTCGATCCCTCGATTGGATATTCTGTGTCCTAGAAGAATGCCTTCTCTCATTCCGAAGAAACATTTTTCGGGATGGAGTGACAGACAAGTGTCTCGACACTTGTGTAAGGTTAGCTTCAGTTTCTGGATATGAGATTTGCTATCGCTGTATACACAGAAGTCGTCAATAAATATTTCGAGAAAAAATCGTAAAAACGCGGCAAAAATCAGCATCATAATTCGTTGAAAAGTCACCGGCGCATTACAGAGACCAAAGGGCATTCTATTGTAGGCATAAGTGCCCCAATCGGTGGTGAATGTGGTTTTCGCTTTATCCTCCTTCCGCATTCTAACTTGATTATAGCCTGAAAAACCATCACAGAAACTATATCGTTCTTGTCCAGCTACCTGATCCAGAATAGAATCAGTGAATGGTAACGGATGATGATCTTTCTGTGTAGCTGCATTGAGCTTTCGAAAGTCCTGGCATATACGAATCTTGCCAGTCTTCTTCTTTGGTACTACCACAATAGGTGACACCCATTCGCTACTTAAGACAGGATAAATAATTCCTGCTTTTAGATATTTGTTGAGTTCGTCTTTTACCATTAAAGAGTACTTTGGATTAAGTCGATATTGTCTCTGACGAACAGGAATAGCGTTCTCCTTTACATCAATTCGATGTTCACCATATTCGGCAGGAATTCCTTTTAAGTCATCAAGCGACCATGCAAAGACGTTCTGATACTCTTTAAGCAATTCAGTGTATTTAGATAACTCAGTTTCTCCCAAGGACTTTGCAACATGGACACATCTGCCCGGTGCAAGTTCAATTTGCTCTGTTGAATCAGGTAAAATCATACCTTCTGTCATACTAGACTTTGAATATCCATGAATTTCGCGCATTGTTGTCTCCATAGATATGTTCGTGTCGACAGACTGATTCTTATTTTCAATTTCTTCGTCTGATTTGTGCGAGTCATCTGATTCGTGCGAGTCATCTGATTCGTACGAATCTGTTGATTCGTCTTCAGTAATAACTAGTTCATCTAGTTCTGTGTTGCAAACATCGATGAATTCTTCTGCATTATCTGATTCGTTATCATTCTCATAGTATTCGAAAAATTTAACTTCGACATCTGAAACATTAGAGAAGATATTTAGTGCATAAGAAGAATTTTCCGAAGTATAGCTAGTGTCGGTCATAGGAGTTTCGCCTTCGTATCTATCTTTATTCCAGGTAATGATCTCCTCTGCTGGTTTTCCACGATTATTGGTCTCGCCAGTTTGAAATCTTAATTCCCTAGACTTCCAATGAACACTAGCATTTGACTGATACAGCCACGGCCTTCCGATTAGCACAGAGTAAGAAGGCAAACCCATTGGTTTGATAACAATAAAATTCAGGGTAAAAGGCTTGGCTTGTATATACACAGTAACGTTCTCCAGCTCTCCGACAGGCTTTCGTCGTGTTGAGTCTGCCAACTTGATATTTCGGTTGGTTGGTTGAATATCTGTCAGACCCAGAGCGTGAGCAGTTTCTTCAGTAATAATATTGACGCTCGAACCTGAATCAATCGGCACATGTTCGATTAAGCATCCCTCAATAGTAATGTCGATTTCCGGTGCGCCAAGATCTCCCAAATCAATAGATAATACTCCTAATTCTGGCAAGGGATTTCTTTTCTTCCTCTTTGGAGTAGAAAGTCCTTTTAACTGCCTGCGATAGTAAGTATTGTCTGCCAACAATTGTTCGAATGTGATATTTGGACGAAGAGAACCAATATCAGTTACGATATCGTAATCTTTCGTCTTCGATATCGGCTTGTCAATCATGGCTTCCGACAGTTTGGTTTTATGAATTGATTCGATCTCTTCTTCGAATGTGACTTTCCTTTCTGTAGCTGCTCTTTGTAGTTCTTCTTCAATTATTTCTTTCGCTTCTGCAGATATATCTTTTGAAAACAAATTTTTAGCATTTCGATCATAGTCGGGATCATCTTTAATATCTTCTTTTGTTAGGGATTTATTCGTTCCCTTCTTCTTAGATGATTTTCTACGTTTCTTCGAGGAACCTTTCGAGTTGGTTTTCGAGTCATCTTTCGAAGAACTCCTCGTATTTACTTTGAATATTGTTTCCATATCACTTGGCCAAGATTGGTCAGTTGTCCTCGTTGATTGGTTTTCCACAAGATCAATTTTTTGTATAACCGCATCTGCCGAAACTTTTCCTTTCGAGTCTACCATTGCAGCAGGTGTCGCTACATACTGGTATTTAGGTCTTGGCCTCTGTGGTTGGGGACAATCAGGATATTTGTGGCCTAGTTCTTTACAATTCGAACAGAGAGGTACATACCCAATTGGCTTCCGTGGTTGCGGACAGTCTGGTGAAAAATGTCCTGGTTCTCCACAATTGTAACAATTGCCCGAAACTGGTCTTGAAAAATTCAAAGTCTTTGTTGTTGATGTTACAAATTCGGGTGGATTATATCTTTTCGGTCCGAATTTGGGGGTGGATTGCTGGAACGGTGTAGTCGTGCCTTGAACAAAATTTGTTGTTGTATCATTATTCTGAAAAATAAACAACACCTCCTGTGTTGGATCTTCAACGTAAGATATATTCACTGTTCTGCAATCTTCCTTCGAATGTCCTGATGCACCGCACCTCGTACACCATAGTCCTGAATTGAAAGAAGATGATTTCGGTCTCTTGTCAGCAACCTCTGAAATCTGAACTTTTAGATCGTTGAATTTTTTGTTAATATCTGCAAGATCTCTCCTCCAAATCTTTTCGACCTTTGATGTTGTTGGCTTCATCTCCGAATTTTTATCGTCCTTTCGTTTGGGTTTTCGTTTACTACTTCGTTCTCTCTCATCAGTCTCAGAGTCGGATGAGTCGTGTAATTCGGATTCTGAACTGGAACTGGATTCAGACTTCGAATCTCTTCACTGCCACTGGAAACATGCTTAGACTTTCGACTTCGTCTAGTTGATTTTCTCTTCTGAGCAAGCTTAGAAGTCTCATAGTTTTCAACACTTGCAATGACTGCTGCTAAGGTAGTCGTATCACCTTGTCTGCAGTATCGATTTATACTCGGTGGTAAACCTGACAGAAACCATTCAATCTGCATCGCAACGGGGTATACTCCAGTTAGTTTTCCAATAAGATTCTTGACCTTACGAGTATACCTTCTCAGAGATTCTCGACTCTTCTTCTCTATGTTGTTGAGTCTGCCGAGTACTCTGGGTGAATAACCAATTTCTTTGAATTGGTGTAGAAATGCATCTTTCAGCAGCAACCAAGTAGCCACTCGTCCTGGTTCAACTTGGTTGTACCATATGCGTGCTTGTTTTCTGAGAAGACCAGGAAAAATCCTCAGTTTGTCCGCCTCCAAACCTTCATTATTCGCGTTCACAATTGATTCGAACTGCGAAACATAACTGTCCGCATCATCTGAGGTTGTTCCTTTGAAATAATCGTATCTGATCTTCGAAATTGAAGAAAGTCGGGGTGCAGGGCCTTCCATATTCGGTTTTAGTTTGGCAACTGGTTTTAACAAATCCGAATAAGTTTCAGCTCTATCAGAACTTCCAGATAAATTTCTGAAAAAATCTTCTCGAATCTTTCAATATCTTTCGAGTCGGGAAGCTCTGTCTGACATATACTTATTAATGACGATCATTTTGTCAGTTTTATATCAACATGTTTGTTTTTGGCTATCCCCGGCAACGGCGCCAAAATTTGGTGTATATCGTGGTATACCAATTGTATTTGGTATAGTTTTGTAGTATTTAATGTCGAATCCCCAAGAGGATAGCTTCTTTATGGTATAATGTTGATATTGTTCTGACTTATTCGTATGATATAAAATGGAGAATTAGTCTGGTTGTCAAACAGACATTTGGGTTAAGTAACCAGTATTACTTAATGGATAAATGAATGTTTAAAATTGGAATATCAGTCTTCTCTTTCGAATCGAAAAATTGGCGTTCTACAAGAGAATTGTTATCAGAGTAGTACGAATGTACTCCACTCTATCTGATTAAGGTGTCGGCAAGAATTCGGATTGATTTCGATGTATTCGTTCATCAGTGATCAAAGTTAATCTTATTCTTGGATTAACAAAAGTTAAACAGTAGTCCTCAACAACTAGTGTTCTCCTCAGAGTTAAATCTCTTGTATAATCTTCGAATATGTTAGAAACATATGTTCGGAGATATTCAGAATACAGATATCTTATCTCAATTCTTCAGACAGGGACTATCAATTCAGTTGTATACATACTTTTCTATCGATGACTGAGATAGACTTCTGATGATAAATGTTATTCGGGTATCAAACAAGTATTCGAGTGTCGAACAAATATTCGAATGAACGAATAAGTTAGTTTTAAGACAGTTCGTTAGAACACTTTTACGGATACACAGCATAGACTGTAATGTGCTTATGCAACTGTCTGACCAGAGATAGATTTATATAAGAAAGATTGTTAGAGTACTTCAGAAGATCTCTCACAAGTACATAAACTTTTATCTCTCAGCGAATACATAAACTATATCTCCTGGTGAGTAAGACTGAATCGTGTCTTCTCTTTATCATCTTCAGAGCGAACAATCACGTCTTTATAAATTAGAGGCGTGTCGCTTTACTGAATAAGGTTAACCAATATATATCTGACACGTATGTAGATTATACCGCAAAGATGTATCTAACCCTGAGTTTAGATTACTATAGTTAGAATTGTCGATTCGGATCGAGTCGTTTCATGTAAGTGTCTTTATTTAAGGGTTGTTGTAGATGTCGCTTCATTGCTGAGGACTTGTCCTTTATATGTGATATTTAGTATGTCGCAAAAAATATAGGCAGGTCCCTTCATTATAAATGTATCCAGCTCTTGTCTTCTTATGTGAATATATATTGCTTCATTCGGATGTATATTCGTTGTTTAATAAATACACATCTTCACAAGGTGTTTGGATACATCTCAGTTGGATGGGTGGTTTGGCTCCCATAAGTCTTTGTGTTGATCGTGTCCTCATCTTAGTAGCTTTCCTGGTTGGTCTTTACATTGGTATTAGAGCACGGCTAAGATGCGGGCTTGGATGGGAATATGAAAGCACTTGGATTTGCATCTTGTAATATTTTCTCCAGGGAATTTTGGAGTTGGATTCACTAATTCGAGATAATTTTTTGATGCCTTGAGAAAGTTTCCAATTGTTATAGAATGATCTACATGAGTAGATCCAGTTCCTTGTCTAAATTTGTTTATTTTGGGAATGAATAGTTTGCATGAACCCATAATGTATTGGACAGATTGGATTCAGATTAGCTGAAGGATGTTTGTTGATAGATTGGTTAGGAATCAATTTATCCTGAATGAATAATGTAACTGTGCTAGAAATCTTGAGTTCAATGATTGCTTGTTGAGGATTTGAGTTTTTTCCTAGAACTAATTCTCTTGTGAATCAAGAAAATTGAAAACATAGGTTGGATACTTTGAGTTGCTCATTCTCTAAATGAAAGCAAAAATAGATATGTACAAGAGTGTTCCTACAGCCTGGCATGGAAAGTTAACTATTCCATGTAGTTGTATTGTGATCATAATCCTTTGGAATAGTTCATGCATGTGGCCTGAATCCAAAAAAGAAAACCTTCTCCTGTGAGTTGCTGGAAACTTCTGATGGGGTGAGTGATTCTGTGAGAAGAAACCATGTTTTCAGGACAGCTAGAAAAATAGTTTACTAACTTTTTAAACTAGTTTCTTAGATCATAAGGGTTGGAACTGATTGTTGATCAGTTGTTTAGCTCTAGACAAGGTTGAATAGGGAACTAATTTGCATAGAGCATCAATCTTTGGATCTTTTTAAGCGAATGGAGGCACGCTCTCCACCTACCCACTATTGGTCTTGGCTGTGGAAGGCTGATTGATGGTGGTTCCTTGCCCGTTGATGAATTCTCAGCATTTTCCATGAGTGTGACTGTTGTGATAGAGGTACTTGGGTTGGAAGTCGCTGATGGATTTGTTATGAGAAACAAAATTCTACTATTCTTCACCTAGCAAAGGCAGTTGACTATTTCTAGTGGGAGTAGCACTGAACTGTGCGTGTACCTATTTTTATCAACAATGATGGAATCTAATTCATCTTAGTAGCTTTCTTGGTTGGTCTTTACAAGCTGATTTGGTTAGTACTTTTTCTATGTCTTAATTATGTGCCCTTTTTCAGATAAACATCGGTTTGTTGACGTTTTGGGCATTCCAACCACACTCATCAAGTGTAGCAGGGTGGAAACCTTTTATTGCTTCTCCTTCCTCAATGGACATGTTACATAAGGGTGTCCGTACTCACAATCTCTACAAAGTAGTATGAAATTGCCTTGTGGCTTGTTAGGGCACTCGATAATCCTATGATTCTCTCCACATCTGTAACACTTTATCAGAGCTCTGAATCCAATACCGCAAATCTGGTTTGCATAGATTGATATCAGCTATCCATTTGCTCCATCAATGAAATGCACTAGAACGGTGTCTTGTGCTTCTTCCTAAGGACAGTAGGGCTCATCGGTAACTTTGACCATGTGCAACTACTAGGCAGTTGGTTGCGGGTTTCGTACTACTAATCCTTGGGTTCTAGCAGGAATATGAGGTAGCGCCAATCTAGGCAGTGGTTGGAGTAAGACACCTTGTTGTTGTGTCAACAGGACGAGATTTGGTGTTGGTGTTGGAGTTTAATCTTTACTCCTACTCACATAAATTCATCTTCTAAATACTCCTATACTATGTAATATTCTCTCTCTACAACAACAAACCAAGCTCTTCTACAAGTACTACAAGAGAACCAACCATGACATCAAGGACTGTCGAGTTCTCAATCACAATGAAGCAAAGAAGAAGATGTAGCAGCAGTGGGAGATCTTATTCTACCAGAATCTCTCATGAAGACCCAACACTGCTAATGGTACAAGATCAACAAAGTAGAGATGCCTTGATATGGTATCTCGATTCTGGTGTACAGCTTATGACTCCATGTAGATTCCTATTCAAAGAATTCACATTAGCATATTCAAAGTACATCTACTTCTGTGACTCAAGTACACTTCAGGTTGAAGGCCAAGGATATATACACCTTCATCTTCCAAATGGTAATTCAACATTGCTTAATGATGTAATTTATGTACCCAAACTGACAAAGAATTTACTGCCTATCAGCAAGATCACAAATCAGGGCTATAAACCCTTGTTCAATTCAAAACAATGCACTATTTTGGATAAAGATCATAATGGAATCCTCTCTGCAAACAAAGAAAGTAACTTGTACATCTTGAGTCATGAGTATGCATTTTCTACCAGTGTGAGTACTTCCAATGCTCAATTATGGCATCAAAGATCAGGGCATTTAAACATGAGATCAATCTTGTATATGCATCAAAATAGCATGGCTTAGGGCCTAAGCATTAATGATGTCTTCATTGGCATTCGACATGTCTGTGAAATGTGCTTACAAGGCAAACAGACTAGATCAAGAATTCCAAAGGGACAAGCCACTAGAACTAAGTCCACTTTAGAATTGATACATAGTGATCTAGTAGCCCTATGAGTACTCCCTCTCTGGGTTCAGCACTATACTTTATCACTTTTAGCAATGACTATTTTAGATTCAACAATATAATGTTCATCAAGAACAAGTTTGATGTGAAATTTCACACGTGTGGAAATACCCTAATGTGTGTGAATGATCTCCTAAGCAAGCTTATGCACTTTTAAATCAAACTGGATTGAAATCTCAGATCTAGATCAAAAAACTAAGGCATAAAGGCAAAGATAGATGCATAGATTGATAACCAAAGTACTTTCACACATGGGAAAGTGATTCATGAAAAAACTAAGTAAAGCCAAGCTTCTCTCCTCGGGTAGAGAGAGAATAGACCACTTTTGGTCTCGGGTAGAGAGAGAGTATAATACAAGCAAAATCCACAATTCTCAAACTCAACTTAGATTATGATTGGAAAGAGGAGTACATATAAAACTCATGGAGATCCTTCCTTGCATCCTATTGGACCCCTAATCCTAGCCTCTCTAATCTTATTGGATGAGTGATGCATCCATCTTGCAATTCTATTGGATCCTTCATGAGGATTTCTCAATTTCTATTGGACCCCTTGACCAAAGCCAACACTTTGACTTGATCACTCATCAAATTACATCTAAACAAATGTCACAAGCCTAACTAGCTCGAGTTTCACCTCTTACACTACTTTGGCTCAATAGAGGCATTACATGTGGATTTGACCAACAAAAGGATCCATCATAGAAGCACCTCACCAAATCCATGATAAGATCTCTTTGGTAGAAATCTCCTGCCTATATCTTTGAAGATTACTCCACCAATTTGCCACTATTTCAATGTGCCTCCTCCATGCTTGATGATGATCTTTGATTTAAAAGTTGAACTTGCATGAAGATGGCTGCACCATAGAGATGGAAATTCGAGGCTTCCATGCCTCATAAATATCACAAAGATCATAGAGATCAAGATCATAAGATGAGCAAAAGTGTAGATCTTCAAGCTTAAGCATACTAGCTTGTCTATTCCACGTACTATGAACTTTATCCATGATGGATCTAATCTTGAAATCAAATGAAATCTTGATCTTCTTGAGGCTAAATACTTGCTCAAGAATGTAAGTGTCCTCTTTGGATGCTTCACTTAATCTCAAGAGAAGTTTTCAAAACTCCTCAAAACATGTAAAAACATGATTTTTCAAACTATGAGCAACAAGCTCATTCTTGCTCTTACAAAATCCAAGAGCATACCACTTGCTTTCTAAGTAATTTGGAAACATATCTAAGCCATTAAAGACAAGTATGTTTAGATGTCCTAGTTCTCTTCTTGTACTTTTGTACTTCTTGAAGGACTTGAGGCTCCTCCTCAATCCCAAGTACAATGTCCATCACATCTTGGAGTATCAAGGTTGACTCCATTCTAACCTCCCAAATAGAATAGTTGGAGGCAGGTAGTCTTTCACTAGATTCCAATAGGTAGGAACCCTTGGATGCCATCAAAAGTAGTGAAGACTCCTTGTAATGAGACAATAAATATTTCTTCTCTCTCACTATAGGATCCTTGAAAGGTGTACTACAACTCCTATGCAAGATCTTGCAACAAAATGTGAGGTGGATCTCAGTAGCTTGACCATTCTCTCTCTCAAACTAGATCAACCTCTTATCAATTGATGGTTTAGGCAAAGTTTGGGTCAAACTATCTTTGGCACGTGTGAAATACTCCAAGAATCCACAAATCACTCAAATTCAAGCCAATTCTATGAAAGAAAGTGGCTATGACCTCAAAATGATGACTAGATCTCAAATAGATAACATTGGCAAGCCCCTTCTTGAATTTTTGGGTCAAATAAGCATAACAGAGTCAAAAGTAAAAGTGTCCAACCAGTTGGGTGCCCTACCCACCTTGATTCAATTGACTATAACTTTTTATTGGGAGATCCAATCACTATGAAATCAATTGATACACAAACTAGACTCAAATAACTTTGAAACTAAGCACCAATTTTGGAACACACATGGAAGAGAACCACCAAAATGAACTGGGTTGTCCTTCACACATGTCTGAGCAAGAAAATCCGTGCAGCACCAGATCTGGTCCAATCCACATGATAATGAACCCTCGTGATTCAAAAAACCTTGAGATAGCATGGGAGATGCAAACAACTCTCTCTAGATCTTGAATTTTGTGAAATGTTTGGAACTTTGGATGAAACAAGCATCAAACATTTAGGTGGGCTTTGATACCATGTGAGATTTCACACATGTGGGAATGTCCTAATGTGTGTGAATGATCTCCTAAGCAAGCTTATGCACTTTTAGATCAATACTAGATTGAAATCTCAGATCTAGATCAAAAATCTAAGGCATAGAGGCAAAGATAGATGCATAAATTGATAACCAAAGTACTTCACATGTGGGAAAGTGATTCATGGAAAGTCTAAGTAAAGCCAAGCTCCTCTCCTCGGGTAGAGAGAGAATAGACAACTTTTGGTCTCGTGTAGAGAGAGTGTGTAATACAAGCAAAATCCACAATTCTCAAATTTGACTCAAAAACTCAACTTAGATTATGATTGGAAAGGGGAGTACATATAAAACTCATGGAGATCATTCCTTGAATCCTATTGGACCCCTAATCCTAGCCTCTCTAATGCTATTGGATGAGTGATGCATCCATATTACAATTCTATTGGACCCTTCATGAGGATTAATTCTCAATTTCTATTGGACCCTTTGACCAAAGCCAAAACTTTGACTTGATCACTCATCAAATTACATCTAAACAAGTCACAAGCCTAACTAGCTTGAGTTTCACCTCTTACACTACTTTGGCTCAGTAGAGGTATTACATGTGGATTTGACCAATTTGCCATCTATGCCAAATTTGGCCCTCTATCACAACTCTACACCAAGATGCTCGACATAAAAAGCTTTGTGAGACCCCTAAAGTCAACATCATAAACTATTATTGACTTTTTCTACATGTGGGAACATGCTCCACACATGTGATTTTTTCCTCACAAACTAG
Source organism: Diphasiastrum complanatum (assembly GCA_029204225.1). Classification (NCBI taxonomy): domain Eukaryota; kingdom Viridiplantae; phylum Streptophyta; class Lycopodiopsida; order Lycopodiales; family Lycopodiaceae; genus Diphasiastrum; species Diphasiastrum complanatum. The sequence continues at coordinate 36,823,355 of CM055093.1, read as the reverse complement.
AAACACAAAACAACCAAGATAGATTTTGACAATTTTTCACATTTGAGGCATTCACCTACTTCAAAGAATTTAGGCAGTTTGCTGAGACACAAACTGGTCGAAAGCTCAAGACCCTACGCAGAGATAGTGGGAGAGAATATATGTCGGACGAAATGTCCGACTATCAATCATCATGCGGCATTGCTGGGGAGTGGTCCAACGAACAATTAGAGGATCGGTCCAGAAGTCAAACAGATCAGATCGGGACGATCCTACTACTACACAAAGGCACTATCTCATTAACTACATTAATGAATAGGTTGCAATCACTATCTATATATAATATACATTTGTGCAGATGAGTATACAAAAGATGGCCTAGAGCTGTTGTGCCATCTGGAGGAGATTGTGGCGGCTGCTGTCATTTTCAAGTTAGTTGCACAGTACAGGAAGCGGGCCTGAGAAGGCTTCGACAAGTCGGTCGTCGAGTAAGTCGCTGATGTGGCCAAAGGAGTCAACAAGTTGGTAAGCCAATATGTTAAACACTTACCAATGAGTGATATTTAAAGTCCATATCTAAAGGATTTGATTTATCATAGTAAGAGAATGTTAGAGAGAGAATAATAAGATGACCAGATTTTTTAGTCAATTTTTTAGTTTCAGGTGCTGCCCATCGTCTAACTTGTGTGGTTGGTTTATTTTTTAAAGTACATTTACAATGCGCATGAGACAAAGCAGCGTCCAATAAACAAAGCACGCGCCACAAGTGGGAGAAATTTTCCTACAAAATTTCATCTGTAAAAGAATACACTCCTTTTGCAACTTATTATTGATGTTGTATATTTTGTTCTTGCAGGTGTTGATTGCTTTGCGTAGAGTTCAAGCTTATTGGCATTCTATTCTCCCTTGGATTAATGGATGAAATTGATGTCGATAATGTAGTTCTTTTTCCAATTTCTTGGTTGAGTAAGATATTCAAGTCTGAAATTAAAAGTAATAATTTTACCTTCTTACTTTGTCAAATTGTGATATGGGATTCGAGTGATAGATGGGTACTCTAAATTTTCAAACAAAAGCAAGCTCACATATTTTACTTTTTCTTTGTACTAAAATGTACAGACAATTGCTAAGGTGACATATCGCTATCACGCAAGGATCAACTTTTCTATTCTTGTGTGATTCTAATATGTACGGATATTTGATTATGTGGCATAAGTTATGTTTGACTTTGTTGCAAATGTATATATTAGATTAACCACCGCTTTGTGTAGGCTTAAGGGTTTGGAAGACAAGGCTAAACTTTGTAGAGGTTCAAATCCTCTTCTCTTAAACTATTAAAATAAAAAATACTTGAAGCTAGATCTAAATGTTACTTTATGCTTTTCTCAAATTTGAAAATGTAAAATCAAAAAGAACTCAATTATGAAACAAAAGTGAATGAAATTATATGCAAGACGTGAACATTTCATCATATTCTATGCAGAGAATAGATCAATTTTGCTTTCTACCTCATCTCCATTAGAGTTCAAATAAGAAAGTTATGATAGATCAAAGATTGTTACCATACATTTGATGATGTGGCATAATCTCCACCATACACGAATCTGCATTTTGGTAAAGAGAATTTCTCTAGTGGCACGTCATGGCGATATGCCACATTATCAAATGCCACATCATCAAATGTATGACAAAAATCTTTGATCTGTCATAATTTTCTTATTGGAGCTCGAATGAAAATGAGGTACAAAACAAACATGATCTAATCTTCACATAGAATCCAATGGAACAATCAAATCTTGCATATGACTTTATAAAAAGTTTGAAATTTTCTAAGAAAGTTATTGGTGTTCTACTCTTCGTTAGATTTATGGTTGTTGTTGTTGTAGATGATGTTTTGCAACTTCTTGCAAATTTGCTCAAAACTTTGTTTAACTTTGGTTTGCTCGATATATATTACTATTAACCATAACTGTTAAGAGTTGGACAGATAGGAGTTTTGCGGGCAACAAGGTATTGTCAAATCGCAAGTCCAAATCCTGCCCAATAGGAATTTCGAAATGTACACAAATATTACCAAAAAACTCTCAACTTTTTCAAACCGAAAAACTATGTTACATTCTTTCACAAGTGTAAAAACTCTATTGGGCCACATGTACACTAAATGGTTGAATAGTCAACAAAACCATCTTCACAAATAGCCCTTTTCGTGCTTGGACTACCTCTAATGCCTCTAATTCTCTTCAAAAGAATTTACAATTTTTTTATAGATTATATGTTCATATCGTAAAGTAATTTATCTTTTAGCATGGATCATGTTATAATATCTTTAAAATATTAGTTTAAAAATTTCAAATTCTATATATCTATGTTAAATTTTGTAAATTAATGTTGTTAAATGAATTATATTAAATTTTATATTGTAATTCTTTAATTGACTGATTTTAATGTAAACAACTTCATTTCAAAAGGTTCTAAAAAAAGTTAAAACATTTGCAACATAGTATGCTTTAATAAAGTGAACATAAAAAAATTTCACTATTTCATTGTTTTCATGCCTCATGCTTCTTTTTTTAAATATTCACAAATTTGAAAATATTAATAACAACTCATTAATCAATTTTGTTAGCATGATTACAATTGTTGGCAAAATGAAATATTTTTTAATAATACAATACGTCTTTGTTACTTCGAATATAGACAATTTTTTTGAAAATTTAGAAAAAATGGATCTCCACATCATTCTTTTTTATCACCGTGTTTATGTAATATTACACATTGCATGACCTATTTAACAAAAAATAAATGAAGGTCATAGTTACCACTCTTTGTATACCAAAAAAGACATTTACTCATGATGAGGGTCAAAGGTCACTATGACTTCCTTAATTAGCCTTTAGCATCCATAAAGGTCACTAGAAACATCATTTCCCTACATAGAGCCTTAACATAAAAATTAATAACTCTTACCCGAATAAACATAAGATTTTGAGTAGCTTCTTATTCGTTAAATAGATTTAATAAATTGGTCAAAAATTTTACTCTCACTAAACACTCTTTCAAGCACATGACACCTTTTTGTAATGAGATTTTTTGAATATATCAAGCAAGTAAATTTGGTAAAAGATACTTTCACTCAATAAAATGATTTCCCTTTTTAAATTTTAAAAGATCTAGAAACACCTTCACATTTTCGTGAAGTCGCCTTTGGCTTGGCCCAAGCATCCACCCATAGGGGCGGGGGAGCCGAAACTTGGTGGGTAAGCCCAACCCAAGCACGCCACACCCTACTCTACTCGAGCCAATTAATTTTTGTAGATAATTATAATTCGATATTTTTTAAAGTGAAGCTGGTTCTTTTTATGTGCCCTTCATTGCAGACTCAAGCCTCAAGGTCCTTGGCTTGGCTAGAGGCCTAATTCTTGGATGTATACTGGACATGTAAGCATTATTTTGTCTGTGATATCCGGATCCATCCCTTCGAAGTCATTAATTACAACCTCAAAAAAAATACAAAGAAACGAAATAATGAAGCACAGATTAGGGAGAGATGATGTCTGCGACTCGGCTTGTCGCTCGATCCTCGCTCGCTATGATCCTGCTACTCGTTCATGCATTCATTACATCATTTATGTCGATCGATCAAAGGAGGCTTGCTCCGCCGATAGATGCAGACTGTGTTATGCAGCAAAAATCTCAACGTTATTTGTGTCGATCACTCAAAGGCGGCTTCCTCCGCTGATAGATGCAGACATGCGCCATCGCTATTATCGAGCAGAAATCTCAACGTTATTTATGTCGATCACTCAAAGGAGGCTTGCTCCGCTGATGACGCAGACATGCGCTATTATGCAGCAGAAATCTCAACATTATTTATGGCGATCAATCAAGACTTGTTCCGCTTATAGATGCAGACATGCGTCATCGCTATTATGCAGCAAAAATCTCAGTATTATTTATGTTGATCAGTCAAAGCAGGCTTTCTACGCTGATAGATGCAGACATGCGTCATCGCTGTTATATCGCTATTATGCAGCAGAAATGTCAACATTATTTGTGTCGACAATCAAAGAAGGCTTGCTTGCTGATATGATATGCGTCATCGCTATTATGCAGCAGAAATCTCAACATTATTTGTGTCAATCAATCAAAGAAGGCTTGCTTGCTGATATGAGATGCGTCATCGCTCTTATGCAGCAGAAATCTGAAAAGGATTGAGTACACTGCACTATACTCACAGGACAACAGGTTTTCAAACGGATTGAAATTGCTGCAGAGATCTGATACTGGGATTTTGATGAAGGCAGAGTAGTTACATTCATCATTCTGAAGTTTGGAGCAAGAATGACGAAGAAATGCGATGGATCTGAGGGATCTGATACTAGGAGTTTGATAAAGGAAGAGAGCGGTTACATTAATTCTGACGTTCGGAGGAAGCATGAGGACATTCTAAAGATGGGACTTGGTCCGATACTGGGAGTTTGAAACTGGCAGAGCGGTCACGTTCATTCCGAAGTATGGCGAAGAAATTCAATAGGATGCCCGATAAGGAGGAATTTGGAACATGAAGTGCAACCGCAATCGACGTTTATGTGAGTGAATGAACAGATGCTTATATGACTTGGTCGGATACTCTAAGTTTGGTAAAGCGGTTAAATTCATTCCGACATTTTAAGCAAGAATAGCGAACAATTTCTAAAGATGGCCTGACAAGGAGGAACTTGGAATATGTGGCAATTGAGGCAATAGCCTGTTCGCCTGGGATTCATGAGTTTCTGTGTCTTAAAAGTGGCAAGCTGCTAGCATGCAGCTTCCATTGCCATTGAGGACCAACGATATTGCTGAATCAAATAGAATCCCGGTTCACATTGGAAGTTGGAAAATGGCGAGTGCTGGCATGACCTTCCTTCCCTTGGGAGTCTGCGGTTAGTTACATTTCGATTTTTTAAGTAGTGGTTCATTTGAGGTAGTTGCAGGTTTACATGTCCTACATTTTCTTTCCAGATAAATCTAAATCTACAGCTCGGCTTACAACTTGATCAATTTTCTGTCGTTAATCTACATTGTTCGAATCCTCGGTTCATTCAAAAAGCATTACAAAAAGCACGAATCGACGAGGATTTCCGTAGCGATCATAAAATTTTAGTATTGCCGATTAACTTTTGGGTATACCTGCCTTGAAGAGTAGCAGAAATTGTCTCTAGAATACAACCTTACAGGAGTCTCACCAACCTGCTGTCACTCAATCATCTCGTCTATTATCTCTTCCATCATAGTCTTAAAAATCAGTCTCTCCACGTCTGATCCTACTTCTGTTACTTCTCGTTTCACGTCAGTCCACTTACCAAAGCCGGAGTTCATATCTTTCTCAACAAGCTCGTCTGTGATGCTTCCTGCTAACTCTCTCCACTGGCAAGTCTGTCTATGCAGTTCATCTACGAGCTGCTCCTTTCCAGAGAGTCGTTGCTTCAAGAACAGCTCCCCAGCCAGAGGATCGTCGCTCCATAGAGATCGCAACTTGAGCTTCAAGGCCTCATTGAAACAATCAAATAGCAGTTTTCTCTGGAGAAATGAACCTCTCGATCTCTTTGATGCAAGCAACGAAATAAAGCCCTCGTCGTCGTCGTCTGAAGGGCTGAATTCCGAATTTTCTCTATCCGCAGGAGTATAATCCTGAGTCTCTAATGTTTCAAAGACAGAAGCTTCAATCGGCATCCCTTGCGTGGACCAATTCACAAAATCTGTTTCTTCCAGCAGGAATTCCGAGCCAGAGAGAATATCGTCCATATACCGTACTTCGTCCTCTGCACAAGCCATATCGATCGCCTCTTTAATGCCTAAAGAACATGGATCAATGTGCCTTATTCTGGAAATGCCCAGAATGGCTTCCATAATTCTCTCACTTTGAATAAAATCCTCCGTCGTGCTTCCGGTAGCAGTCTCTCTAGCTTTCAAATGAGGAACAGCTGACGAGTTTAAGGATGCCTGGCTATGGAGATTCCCAAGTTCTTCATTCCTAGACACTGATAGACACAGCAATTTATTGTCAGAGCTCTTTGCTAGGTGGTGCTTTTATAAACAATATGGCAGCATTTGACTCTGAAGTGTAAGGCTTTCTTTAGTTCCTGCTAAGAGTTCTGGTAAAGGTCAAATGGTGGGCAATGGTAATATAGTTTCATATATAAATGTTACATCGAAGAACATTTAACATATATGAGCAAAATTAAATTGACACAAGAAGGAACTGCTGACCTTCATCTCTTCTGGATTCGTCCAAGGTTTTAGGACTCTCATCCTGGAAGGGTATATCTAAAACAGAGACTGGGCTGGGTTGACAACTTTCATCCAGGCAGTCCTTTCCCTTGCTTGTATTGAATTCACTTGAACTGATTCCTTCCTGCTCATGTAAAGGGTCATGCCGGGCCTCGACATTGGAATTAATCTCATCCAAAGCCTCAGTCAACTGCTCACCAAAAACACATATTTTGTAAGAAACAAGTCTCTGTTGATGACAACAAGAGAGTCTAAGAGCACATATTAAAAACTTTTGTCAATGCATATATTTAAAATACATATCTTTGGTTAAGGAATTTGACAGCAATAGGCAAAAACAAATTGCAGCAAGAGGTTGCAGAAGCACAGGCACACACCTCTGTCGATGAGAGTATGGAAACTTCCTGACCAGGAACAATGGAATTGCAAGCATTAGGTGTAACTGGAGGGTTGTTTTTGGAACAATCGACAAAATCCTCCAACGAAGTCAATCTGGATGACTCTATTGACTCTAAAGTTCTACCAACTTCAGAAAAACCGTTTGAAGAAATTTCCTCTAGTACTTTGCCTTGTTTAGTGTTCTCAATTGGTTCCTGCATCTTAGTATCCAGAAAATTGCAAGAGTCATCCAGCCTTTCTTCTGGCTTAGTAAGAACCTTCAGGAATGCCAAAGGCGAACTTTGGACATGTTGTGAGTGAGGACTCTCTCTGTGCATCGCTGTTATTTCCGTTCCAGCTGAACTGACTATGTCTTTGCAGCTCTTAGCATCCAGGTTCTCTTTCATAACATTAGCCTTTCCTAGTCTTCTATTATTGCTTACCTCTGATCTTGGAGTACCATTCTTGACGACTTTTTTGTGGGCCAATTGACGTTTTGGTGGGAGTTTCTGGTTCTGATCCATACTAATTTTCTTTTCATTGCAATTTTTGACAGGTTTGCCTTGAGCATGATTTCTATCTTCCAACGTTGTCACAAGAGGTCGTCGGCCTTCTGGACGGACAGGCTCTGCCTTTATTTTCCTGGTTTTGGTCCCTACAGACATCTTTCCGCTAGGAACACAAGGATCTGGAGTTACCCTCCTCCTTGATAATGATTTCACTGCAGAGGTTTCAATTCTCTTGTGAGCTTCATCAGCATTACTGCCCTGTTTTCGCTTCGGTAGCCTCTGTAGCTGACCCGGAGCAAAGTGCTTGCTACAACTAGCATTCTTTTTACCACTGAAATTGGAGAGATTTGGCTGTTTAGAAGAGTGACATGATGACATAGATGTTGGTGCTGCTGGCATCTTTTCCTTCAGGTTGACTGCCGGCAATCGAGTTTTTGAAGTAGCAAGCTCCTCTTCTTGTCGTAATGGACGTTCAGCTGGGAAATCTTTTTTGTTGGTGAGCATCCTCCTCTTTTCAATGAGTATGTCTGCTTCTTGGACTGTATGATGGACTGTATCATGTTGAAGTTTCTCTGAGGACCCTTTTGCCATCTGTTCAGGTATCGTTATAGTCTCTTCTATACAAATTTGCTGTTTTACTTCTTGATGCAACATTGAAAGCCTCAAAGAGCCATCTCCTTCTTTTCCACTTTTGCTTCGAATAAGTGATGATTTTGCAGAACAGGCTGGAGAAGGGACTCCTTCTCTTCCACTTTTACATCTTTTCAAAGAATCTTGGCCAGATAGAGCTGGCAGTTGTTTTGTATCGCCACTAGGGATGTACTGTGATTTACTTGAGCTCGACATTGTGGCTCCAACTTGATTTGAATTGGTCACCTGAATGCCAAGAGTCTTTTTAGCTGCACTGCATGCTCGATCTTCTTTCTTGGCATCTTGTTTATCTGCACTACATCTTCTTGAAAAAGCTTTTGGTTGGCTCGGTTTAGCATGGTCCTTCGTACTATTCACTTCTCTGTGAGAACTAGTTTTTCTTGCAGGTCTAATCTCTGGTAAGGAGTCCAAAGGTTTTAGAGAGAGAGGTGAAAAGGGTCGTCTTCTTGGCGTTTCAAGCAAATTGTGTTCAGGATGAGATTTTCTGATACTTGCATCTTCTGCACCGTTCCAGCTTTTGCTCATTGGCTGACCTTTTAATAACTTAGTTGCATTGGATGCCAGATTTACATGGCTATGTCTAACTCTTTTCCTACATTCAAGGGATTCGATTGTTCGTATTGAATCAGTGTCGCTTTCAGAATCCTTGGAAAGAGCTGTAGTTGTCCCAGTCGAGGCTTCAACAACTGAAAGACGAAATTGGCGACCGGCTAATACATGTGGTTCTACAAGGCTTGCACCTCCTTGATGTGATAGATTACTTGATATATTAGGGATTTCACTTGGAGAGTTAGACTTGCTATGGATTTTTAGCGCCGAGAGATTCTGATTAAAAATATATTGCATTTGCTGCGGTGTTAAATGAGGACTTGGAGATAAGTATGAATCTTTATCAGAAGGTTCTATTGCTGGGTGCTTGGCCAAGAGTACCGTGTGCTGTAGGGATTTCATGTCTGACGAAGATATTAAGGGGTCTTGCATATGAAGCTTCTTGAATAATACCCCATCTGATATGACCTGTGATTGTTTATAATGTATCTTGTCCAAAGGCTTCTTCACAAATACTGAGAACTTTTCTATCAATGACTGCCTTCTAAAATTTTCTGCATGTCCTTCAGGGAGTTCATCTGGAAGTACAAATGGCTCCTGTTTGTGATGCAAGAGCTCTTGAAGTGGACGGAGTTCTGACGAATCTATTTGCTTCAACATGTCCTCATCCTTAGATAGCTTCTTATCAGGAAAGGCCTCAAGCCCCATAAGACGTGCCACCACCCCAGGGGCACGCTTTTGTGCTTCATTCTCAGCAAATTTGCTGTTTGATCCACGATCAGATAGTACTTTGCTTGCAGCAATTTTTTTTGGGCTTGGAAAGCCACCTCGATTCTCATCAGCAATCTGTAATGTCCAGGAGATAGAACAGCAATTTTAGTAATTCTGTTGGTTGTTAACAATGCTATACCAAACTTTGATAAGTACAATTAGGGATCAGATGTGCAAAAAATTGAATTCTTGGATCACTTTAGTTATACAGAGAAACCAATGCTTTCTGCAGAACAAGTTTCTTTGTGAATGATGCCAAACTCTAAGTTAATTTGCTGTAATACGAAAGCCATAGCTGTCTTCCAATGTCTTGGTAAGATTTGCTATATGTAGCATGCCCAATTCACTGGAAGGAACACTAATTACTGACTAGCTTTGAAACTGAATGACGTGAAACTTGTTCTTCATTGAGACTTACGAATATTCAAGGACTACACTCATTGAGAGTTTGGTTCTTTTGGCTCAATAGCAAAATAGGTATACTTCTTCCAATAGGTAATATGCTTCTGAAGTGTTATTACGAGAGGATACAATAGAACACAATCAAGATTTAATATCTTTCACTTGATTCATGTTTTTCAAAATTACATCAGTGTAACATAAAGTACATTCTGCTACTAGTATACCCCAACCACCAACTGTTGCATAGCAATGAATGAGGCATCCCCTCAAGCACCCCTAAACCCTCACAAGTCCTAAGCTGACATGTGGCACAGGCAAATTAGCCACCTGCTCGTACCAATCGGCAGCACCATGACAAATAGGCATAAAACATAGAATATGCTAAAACCATGACCGTATCCCCCCATGCATCAGACCGAGAGTCGCATATAGAACTGGAAAAGTGTCCTTTTGAGCAGTCAACTCCCACATTTTCATACATTGGTCCAGCTGACTCTTCCGGAAATCTGGTACCTATGTTAGAACTACAAGTATGTCAACTCAAGTTGGTACAAGTAGCAACAAGATAAGTCCCAAAATCTCCATTCAAAAAAGATTCATTTTGGTATCTTACATGAAGATACATGTGGCTGATTTGTACCACAGCAGGTACAATACCTACTACTCTATTGAGAGTAGGCTATAGGAACGAAAAGCTTCAGACTCACATATCATTAGAGAATTTAACGCAAAATGATTCAGAGCAAGTTCTTAGCACGTAAATTTGACCCTACTCGCTTTTCTCCTTCCTCACCTAGATAAAATTAATCAATCATGTGAGTCGTGAGCCAATTAATAATGCCCAATTGCTGAATAACGACTTGCAATTCCACATTGAATCATACTCGATCAATCCTATTTGTCGTAGAATGTTGTTTGTTCCAATTTTGTTTATTGAAATGTGTTCAAACCTGACATTTATACTCTTTATCCTACCTAAGTTTCATTGATGTTTGATCACTTAATGATTAATACATGAGTCACAAGCGAAATGTAAAATAGGCAACATGTTCAGGACTTCAAGTTCCACTGGACCCTCTTTCTTGTCATCTTGCAATGTGGGAAGTTCGTGTCAAAAGCATTTCATGTCATAATCACTTCAATGCTCTAAATGAAACACAGGTTGGCAAGGCCATCATCTCAGGATCACAAGCTGATGAGTTGCAAGGATTTGATAATTAACTAGGTTCTAGCATTGGTGGGAATTGTGAGGGGCACATGATGGCACAATTGAGAACTAGAGTGTTATAAGCAAAGGTGGCATGAGTAGAAAGTTGGAGTAGAAATATGCATTCAACATCTTATCAAATGGTTGAAACGATGGCAAGAAATGCCATGCAATAAACTTATTGTTGGCAAGTCAAAATGGTACAATGCTTTCTTTTAAGACTGATATATCAACACAACTAAGCAGGGAAATGTTCTGAGGCGTACATGCTTCAACACCTCATGGAGATCCACCTCTATTGGGTTACCTTCCACTTCAATGATGCCACTAACTATGCTTTTATGAAAACATAGGGAAACAAGGGATGACCCCACATGTTTTAGAGCTCCATCTGTGCACAATGCCTCAACTTTTCATTATTGAGGATAGCATAAACTTCTCGTGGCACATGTTTAAGAACTCCATGTGTTGCACAATGCCTAGACTTCATTATTTAGGGATCGAATCACGGTTCGATGAAACAACCGCAATTCAAAAGTCCGGTTCCAACTAGCCCATTTTAAATTGGATTTTTTTTGTTCAAATCGTTTTCAAAAACAATGCTTCTTGCCTACTGGCCCAAGCTAACGTTGTTGTAGGCCGTTTGTAAAGAATCCAAGTCTGAGGAGATCCGAGAGACCAAATGAGAGAGAGAGAGAGAGAGAGAGAGAGAGAGAGAGTTCAAAGTTGAAAGAGGAAGAGAGTGTTTGAGGTTTTTGCTTATTGTAGGGTTTGAACTTTTGAGCGTAGGGAGATGGAATGATCATTGATGGAAGCTTGAAGCCTGGAACTTAGATTCTTAAAAGAGTGTGTTTGAGAGAGGGAGGTAGAGTTAGGCGGGTGGGTGCGTGCATGCGCGCACGCGCGTGTGTGTGTCTGTGTGTGTGGAGGGAAAGAGAGTTAGCCTTTAGGTGTGTGTGAGTGAGAAATTAGAATTTAGAAATGTTAAGTTAGAATGTCAGATGTTAGTTTGGTGTGTTAGAACCTAGTAATAAGTATTAGTAACTTAGGTTAGGTAGTTTATTGATACCATGCCGAGAGAGAGAGATCCCTTTGGGACCATGTGGCAGTTGCTTCGAATTATGGCGCACCTCAGGCACTAAGAGGTGGACATGTAAGTATTGCGGCAAGGACTACACAGGTGGCACCACTAGAATAAAGGCACACCCATTGCGTTTGCGTGGTTAGGAGATCACAGATTGTATGCGGGCACCAAACTCACTAATGATACTTGCAACTCCATCTGGTACTACCTCAGTGGCTGGTCCTTCAACCACAAGTTAGTGATCGTAATCAATGATTCCTAAGTTGTTATAAAATGTACTTCGACATTACTACAATCTCCAGACTACTATCATGATTCATCTATCTCCATTGTCGTAGAATCAATGTTTCATGGGGTCGTACGTCGTTTTGAAACGCATATCGGCTGGTTCAGGTTCGAAACGGGAAAAAAAAATTAGGTTTTTTTTTAAGGGTTTTTGGGGTTTACACATGTCATAGAAAGTTGAGTACCAAGTAGATACATCCAATTTCATGACAATGCTCTAGAGAATGCAATTTCAAGAGGAGAAGTTGTGTATGGTGACTATGGTCACTTTCCTCAGTCAATTATTGATATTGTCATGGATAGGTTATTAGGTTGTGAGAATCTATTCATGCCCATTGCCAATACAAAGCTTATGGCCCTTGAGAAGTCATGCTCAATTCACAAGTGCATTCAAGAAGTATGCAAAGACACGACCGTCGACCATCATCATAATTCATCTTTAGAGTCTTGTAAACTGTAAGTACTTACTACTAAGAGAACAAGAAGTTTAGCTCGTGAGGGTTTGCATGCCCATTGGCCATTGCAAAAAAATCCCTGGGGACCGCGCGGTATTGCAAAAAAATTTGCCGTTTTTTTACAATCGCTTCGAACGCTGAAACGGCGTTTCGAAATGGGGTCGTTTTGTACGGGTCGCCTTGAACGCGTTTCAGCGTTCAAAAAGTGTTTCGAGAAAACATTGCTTAAAATCTAGATATTAACTATTAATTTGTGGCTACTGGCACTTTGCAACAATTCTAGCAAATCCCACAAGGTCCATTTCAAAGCGATACGATGGCACAGTTGTCATGAGGTTCTTCTCATGCCCCAAGTCGTACACAACTTAGGGGTAGGGATGTGTATGTGGCAGCCTTCCAACAAAGTAGCAAGGAGATACCCAATGTGTATGTTAGGAGTTGTTTCTACATGTGGAACCTCACTTGGTTGTGACCCCTGCATGGAGGGAGATGATGAGACCTGTGTCTAGGATTGGTTCGGAGTGGCAGGGACCATCCATGCAGCAGTTGAGGATGTGTCAGTCGAGCGAGACTCCATGGATAGGGAGCTAGAGCCTATCAGGAGATCATGGACCATGTAAATCCTAAGCCCTGCTTTAATGTAATATGTATCATCACTTATGTTCTAACTTGAAGAGCCAAGTTTGAAGTGGCAAGTGCCAAGTCCTAACTTCTATGTCTTAACTTTTATGATTTAAGAATGATTGAAATAGTTATATTTATTGACCATTTATGTAAATTGTAAATGCAATTGACAATTGCCATCAGAAATTTGAATTTTGTGGACAATGGGATCTTTTGAACTACATATGGGTGCTCCATCATATCAGATGGTTGGACTAACACCAAGAAGCACCACATTGTAAATATATTGGTTCTTCTTGCTTGGGCATGATGTTTCTGATATCCATCGACACCTCGCAAGCGAGCTTAGTCTTGGATGGCCAGACATTGTTTAGATATATTGACGAGGCCATTGTGAAGGTCAAAAAAGAAAATGTTGTGCAGATATTGATTTTTGACTTTCAATCGAGTAGTGAGAAGCCAGAACTTCGTACTTAACTTCAACAAACTAACTTCTAAGCTATAGCTAATGGCTACTTAATACTTACTTGTTAGTAGTTACTTAACTAATAAACTTGAGGAGTGAAAACTTTACTTAATATTTGCTACTTGTTCAATGTTGATTCTTGGATCATGGATGTCCAATGTTGCATTGTTGTGCTTTGCAGGTTGTCACAAACAACGCAACAAATTGTGTTGGCATGGGAAGACTCGTGAATGAAAAGTACCCTTGGATTTTATGGACACCCGATGCTGAACATTGCTTAGACCTCTTATTTGAGGATATAGCAAAGTTACTATGGATTAGAGAGGAAGTAGACACAGGCCGGTTCTTGGTGGGGTTTGTCACCGAGAGGCCGAGGGTCCTGAAATGTTCAGGGCCTTTTCTAGCCTCGAACTTTTGAGGCCAGCCCCCACCAGGTCTACTTTTCTATTCATCAAATTTGATTCATCACTTAGATTCTTAGAAGTTAGTACGTAGCTTACTAGTAACTACTTTCAAGTTGCAACTTTGTTATCCAATAATTGATTTGTTGAAGCCTAATACAATTTGCAATCATGATTCGTTCTAGGTTTGCCTTTATTTTCATTGTTCTGGAGCGCCTCTTGAAGGTGCATGGCAGCTTGAGACAGATGGTGGTCTCAAACCACTGGCAGGAGTGGAGGCCCTCACGAGAGCCTAAGGCTGAGCACTTTGAGAGGAATGTGCTATCATCTCCTTTTTGGGATGATGCATGAGCCATTATCAAAGGGTTGCAATCTCTTTACATGACCTGCGCCTTACAAATAGAGCAAGCTGCACTTTGGGCCTTCTCTATGAGTTCATGGACAGTTGGGAGAGCAAATTCGCACCTGCACTACTTTCAGTACATAGAGGTTTGAAATTTGAGCTTTCATAGTGACTAATGCTCATATTCATTGATGAGATCTATTATCTATTATCTCTTATCATGATTGATGAGTATTTATGTATCATGTGACATGTATGATGTATGATTTTCAAATTTTATAGGGTTGAAGAGATAAGAGAAAAGTTGCAAGCCAAGTGGGAGTGGTTCCATCAGCCTCTACATGGGGCTTGCATTCTTCACCCTCTACGAAGGAATGAAGATCAGTTCCATGATGCAGAGCTCCGACAGGGATGGCACAAATACATTGAGACGGTCTATCCCGATCTTGTCATGCAGGATTCACTCAAGGAGGATCTCAATGTCTTCAAGTATGAGTCATGACATTTCTATAACATTTGTTATTTTTTCAAGTCCTTAGAGTCTTTCTTGATTCCTATTTTTGTGAGTGGCCACAATGTCACACTCAGCACTGCATAAGACCCACTCGTGAATGATCGTCAATGTGCACTCTCACATGTGCACTGTGCAAGCGCGAGACTCTTGAGTTTGGGTGTCCAAGAGCACAGTTCAGAGCAGGACAATTGCGCCCTGTTTCATGGTGGGACAAGTACGGGGGTGATGTTCCTAGATTGCAGAAGCTCGCCGTATGCATTCTCTCATAGGATTGCACAACAGTTGCATGTGAGAGGAATTGGAGTGTGTTCTCTCTGATTCATACGAAGAGGAGGAACAGGCTCAGTGTTGCACAATTAGACAGGTCGGTGTATGTGCACGCCAATCTGCAGCTTCTGAAGACGCTAAAGTAGACGAGGGAGCCTATACATGTCAACTGTGATTTGCAAGTTGCAACATAGAAAAAATTTGAAGCCTAGTGGCATTCTACACGTGTTGTTCTACATACTACAGGTAAATCCAAATGAAATTAATGTGACAAAGGTTCCAAACCTACCACCAAGGTCACAGGACGAGGAGGACATGTATGCACACTCCATGATGACGCCTTAATGTATGCAAGTGAAATTCAAATTCCAACTTTCAAAACTCAAACTTTGAATTAGCCCTTGAGGCTTGGGCCCTTGCAAGTTGGAAGTTTGAACTTTGAGCTTCATCCCATGTTCTAGGTTCTAGCTTTAGAATTGAAACTTGAAATTTCAAACTTGTAAGATGTGAATTGTAACCCTTTGCCAATCTCTACATGCAAGACCTACCACTCGGGTTGCTGCAAGTCGCAGGACCAAGATGAGAGGGGGATAGGCTTCTAGTACTCGAGCTCTAGAGGACGAGGAGCCACTAGAAGACGAAGATGACATAGGGACCTCGGAAGATGAAGTTGATACCAATGATTCCTCAAAGGATGAGAGTGATCCATCTGATGATGATGATAGCATTGTCGAGGATCCTGCTCCTGAGCCTACACGTGCGAGCAGGTCACAGCTTCCCCGGGTGACTAGGAGGAGTCTACGTTAGCCTTTAGTCTGCCTTGGCCCTGGAGGCTACCCCATTTGGCATTTACTCTACAGTATTTAGAAATTTTGAAATTTTGAGATTATAAACTTGAGACTAGTTACTAGCAGATAGTAATTTGTGTACAGTGTTATTATCATTTACGGATGAGTTAAAACCAAAGAGCTCAAAAGCTTGGAGATTTTGAGGCCTTCCACCACCAAATCTCTACATATATCTTCATGGTTTTGGAGCAATTCCTCAAGGTGCAGTACGCTCACACGGATGCTTGTTTCTCCCCAAAAGGCACAGTGGATTGGGTCGTGAGTGCCTTGATCCAAGCACTTCTTGACGATGATTACAGTATAAGGTCTATTGTCCTTCAACTACAGCTGATGGCACAATTCTTGCACCTCATGAGAGAAAATGACAAGATTGCTTTTCTTAGTCTTGAGAGTGTTGGAATTCGATGCTCAGCCTCAAATCCATTCAATAATGAGCATCCTGAAAAACCAGAAACAAAAGGCTCGAATATCTGAGCAGAGGATCGAAAAATTCAGGATCGAAGTATCTAGAATTTTTCGATACTGGATCAACTCAAAAAATTCTATATTTTTTGAGTCATTATTATTCGAGTCATTGTAAATTTTCGATACTTGTAAATTTCGATACCGTCGGTCTAAATCCGACCCAAGGACTTCGCGTTGACAGTCCGCCCACTTTGTACATGCATTAACTGTAATGAGGCGGTTGTAATAACTGCAACAGAAGGTAGTTGGTGGATATTTTGTAAGATATTATCCTAGAATCTTCATCAGAAAACTTTTTCTGATTATTCGATTTTTTGTAGCCAGCATTATCACGCTCAACCAACTGAAGTTATTACTTCAAGCAATTGTACTCATTGTTGATATTAATCAGAGTGCAATTTCAGTCCTACTACTATATCGTTCATTTGTGCATTCATCTGAATCATTCAATTTGAACGTTTTTGTTGTTGTATGTTCTGCTTCCGATCCTACACGCACCCGCTCAAGCTTCTGCTAACATTCCCACTAATTTCCGACAGAGAAATCCATCATTCTTCAATCTTTTAGTTACATGCTCAATTTAAATATTTCTTGATTTATCATGATTATCAACCCTTGCTACATAATTATAATTTAAAAATTCTACAAAAAGCGACTACTCATTTTGGTTGAGGTACATTGAGTGTTGATTTTTCATGGGCAAGTACTCTACATTTTGTACCTCAATTTGGAATTTTGCGAAATGGACCAAATAAAAGCCTAATTGCAAACAAATGGCACTGGTTCCATAAGCCTCTACGTGTTATTGCCAACATCCATTGTGTAGGAGTAAGGGCAGGTTGAGAACTCCGAGCTTAGCGAGGGATGGTTCATGTATATTCAATATCTCTATCCCAATATTGATACATCGCTTGCAGTACATAATGAACTTTTTGATGGCATGTAGCAACTAGTCCAATGGTGGTAGAACTTTGGTGCTTTATTCCTAAATTTGCAAAAAATTGCAATACAAGCCTTCTTGTAAAATTGCACCAAGACTTCATTCATCATTGATAATTTGGAATATTTTGTCTCTCAACCACGCAAAGAAGAGAAACAAACTTTCCATAGTGCAATTAGAGAGGCTTGTCTACATGCAATCAAATCCACACTTGCTAGAGAGCGTCAGAGATGCTAGAAGCCCATGAAGATGAGTTGGAATTGCAATTTCTCAAATTTAATTTTGTAGGCTTTTGTATTTTGCAAATATTAGCTAACATGTGACTATCTAAGTCATAGAGATGCATAGGTAAACCAAAAGAAATCGTTCTCACAAAGGTCCTCTCCTCTGAGGTCAATGAACCAAAAGTCATTGAGGAGCGCCTCAAGGAAACATTATCGAGTAATGCAAAGAGTAAATGTGTCTCCCCATAATAAAAAACATCATTTGAGGCCAAATATTTTCTCTTTGAGAAATTGGTTGGAGTTTTGTTGACTTTATTTCAACATGCTTTATGTCCCTTGCGATGTAAATCAATCTATCCCGCAATCTCTATCTCTCATGCATTAGCACTATTCTAATTACTTCGCATTAGTTTGCTTTTGTGATGAAATAACATTTCCTTGTTTCTTATCTGCATATCTTAATTCCCGAATGGGAAATTGGTTCCAGAACTATAATCAGGACTCATTGACACGAGAAATGGTTCTAGAACTATAATTGGAACGCATTGACACAAGCAAGTTGGCTTCTACAATAAAAGGTCAACTTTCCTCGTATTCAAGTCTAGGTTGTGGAAATTCAAACATCAATTATCGTACATGAATTGTGACACTAAACAATTATAAAACCTTGCATGCAAGTCCCATCACACACAGAGTTACAAACACATGTTGGGAGCACTCGAAATGATAATAACGAGCCGAATAAGGAGACTACGAAAGACTACTAGGAGATAAGGAGGAGAATAACTTTCCATAGTTTTGGGAAACATTGTTTCTCAAGGTATCTTCTAAGAGAACACCTTTCCCATGATAGGAAATAAGTGCAAAACGCATTCTCCAAATCATTTCCCAAAACAAATGCCTAAAAAAACCAAGAACATGCATGTGGACTTTCTAAATAACGATCTTGCTCAAAATCATGTTTCTTGCACAAGCCCAAGGGTCCATGGGACACTTGTTTTAATAATTTACACGTTTGTCACTTATGGCCAACAACTCACATTATTGCTCGTTGAAAGTTTGCAGTCTCTTGCTGAAACAATTCTCCTCCATGCCCAAATTTTGCCTCTTAAAACTTGGAGATTTTCCCAAATCTCGTCATTGTGAGTCCTTGGAGTTTTGTGGCCCTCTTCAAGTTTTACAACCTTTTTTTTCTTGTGTTGCAACATTCTAACCATTTTGGCTTGGCTCTCCTTCCTAGCTTCATTTCTCTCGTGGCATTCCCTTGCTATTTTTTTATAGCATGGACTATATATATGCAAAAGTATAGATTTTTCAGCCTTGTTCAATATCAAGACATCACAGATGTGTATATGCTTTTCCAGCCTCTTCGAAATAAACATATTTCTCTCTTGTTTCTTTATTGTTTCTTGTGCCTCTATTTCCTTGTAGGTCATCTTTATTCTCCTGTATTTTTTAAACATCCATACTTACTTTGCCTTTCACCTACAAAAAAGTGATAGAAGCTCAGTATGCTGGTCTTTGTACAAATGTGGACATTTATCCCAATGTGGACATGTATATGTGCATATTACATGCATCTATTTGTTGGGCACTAACAAAGTGAGTAGTAATGTTGTAGTTCATACTTTGAATCTTTTTAACATTGCTCAAACCATTCTAGAGTCGATTGAAGGCTTTCAAGTGTATGGAATTTCATTTCATGCCTCTGCTTCATTGTTCAAAGGGTTGGAGAGACTAGGTTCATTTTAAGAGGGCTTCCTTCCTATTTGAAAGCAACTTTGAAATGAAGCTGCAAATAGCAATCTAGATTTTCAGTCAAAATCAATATGCACTGATCATAGTCATTGTTAATGTTGTTTATGCAGAGAAAGGGTTGGATGCTGCCTCAAATTGCTTCTTATCGGAGAATAAATGCTCGTCTAGATAGTAATAAAATTTGTAATCATATTCAACTTTGCATGCATTATGAAACAAAATACTAGCATCATATGATAATAGATACTTCTAGCGTTGATGGAAAGCAATCCTTATTGTAATGATAAGACAAACTGGAAAATACATGACAGTGAATATACCCCTATAATCGAACTGCCAGTACATTCACTACAACAGAAACAATCTAAATAGAGTGGCAAACAGGTGTGTGTGTGCCGGTTGTTGGGGTAGGGGGTGTTAGTATTTTCACGTGATCCACAGAAAAGCTTTGCATCCCAAACATAATCAGAACGATAGAGAACACAGACTAGACTAAACAGTAACAGACTTTCTTACTTCCCAACAGCTTTGTGTGCATGAATACAGAAGGAATGCAATAGCTGGAGGTCTGTTGGCTTATTTAATTGACACCTACCAACAAGAGCTTTGCCATTGGTAATTTATCCTCATTAAACTCCTTTCGAGGTTGTGGTAATGCCTCTGCCAGGGAAGCGACAAGGCAAATATCAGTCACAAAGTTACACAAGCAGAGATTGGGAAGAATAAACAACACTGCATTGCACCCATGTGCGTACTACATAAATAAGTGCTACTAAATGAAGGAGGCCAGAGAATGAGTGTCAGCAATCAGTTTGTTACTTACTACATATTCCAAGTTCAAAACTTTTATTTGCATAAGAAGGAAAGACTAAGTTTACAAAGAAGAAGCAGGAAAAGGGCAAGCATCGGTGGAAGCCCTAACATGGTTGGCATTTTAAACAATCTATGCAAGTTCTTATGCAGTCATCAGCAAAGGTGAAACAGAAACAGCAGCAATGGAACCCTACTTCTATTGCTACCTAAAAAACATTAGAGGCAGGCCTCTGTTTAGCTAAACATGAGCTAAATGGTGGTGTGAATAAAAAACATTCTTGTGCATAAAGAGCTTAAAGGATCTGTACAGGATGTTTCAGTCAACAAGCAGCACAGAAAGATCAAAATTTTCTGAGCTTCAAATTCTGAAAACCCTTATTCAAACACTTTAATAAATTGAGAGCAAAACCATGGAAAAAAAAAAGTTGAAAGAGTAATAGCTAATGTACACATATGAGGAAAAGTTGTACATCAAACAGAAAAGAATGCTGACAAATTTTTGAATGGAGCAATCTTCTTGATTTGTTGCTTTTTTGAGCTCTATAAAACTTTTTTCTGCATTATCAGCTGGATTCAGGAATTATTCCGTACTTGAAATAGAGTGCTTTTTGTTGGACTTGACGTTCCTGTCAAATAGATGAAAGAAAGCTCCCATGTATCCTCCCTTCTTGCTGGCAGGCTGCTGGTCTCCATCAGAAAGACTCGATAACAACCGACCTGGAGTCTCACTCATGATGTCCAGCAGGGAAAGAGGGCAAATGCAATGTCTCCACCGGGACGCAACAGAACAGATAGCTTTTTGTGTTTGAATGCACCTGAGTCAAAAAACTTGTGAAAAACTTGGACTAGCAACGCCCGTGTGAAGTTCCCTCACTCGTTATGAATGATATGTCTCGAGAATAGAGTTAAATCTTGTACCTCTTTGCTACAAAAGAAGTTTCGTGGCTTATTAGGAAGTATATGATCTAACCGCGAGTCCTTTGGCACGAGCATTAACGACCAAGTTATTCCTGTCAGTCTGCTTCTGCACTTAACGCATATATGCAGCAGCCTGTGGAAGCTGATCTCAAAATATGAGAAAAGCCGGGAAGGCTTGACTGTGACAACAAAAAATTTCTGTTTGAGTGCATGCGCAAACGCTACTAAAAGTAGGGCTTTCGTTGATCTTCAAGAGAGGAATGGCTTTTTCACAGATGCAAACCTAAAACCTTAGCATTGGAAGCTATATCGTGTCAGCACGGGTCAGATAGTTATGCAACATCCGTATATTACATAAGTGCTTTCGAGTTTGCCTGTGCGCATTGCCCGTAATTTAAAGCCCATTCCAATGATACGCCTCATGAAGTTCTAGAACTTGATCTTTAGTAAGCCAATGCAGTTCTATGACTGATTTCAGAGAGGAATTTAGAGACATCGCGAGGGAGGGAATGGCGAAAGTCAAAAGATTTTAACTTCTTGTGATCTGAATCAGAAAAGGAGATCGATGCTGAGAAAACTTTTCTCTTGCATAGCTAGTGACACCAACTACTGACATGCTTGCTTCTCTGGGTTGATGTGATAAGGATCGATCCGACGAGTGCAGTGAAAGCCTGAAAATTTCACCGCAGAGATAAATCCCAGAGCCTACGGTTTCTAAGCAGCTGACTCCAACTGGGGAAGGCTATGGATGAGCAAGCATCAGGAGAAGGAAGACGAATGCATCCATGGCATTGTACAGCGCAATGGTCCGAACAGCACTCGTCCATGGCACATCATCATCCATGTGGTGTGGTGTGGGATGGGTGGATGACGGATCGTGAGAGAAGAGACGATGGATCGTGAGAGAAGAGAGATGAGTGACTTGGGAGTTTGAAAAGGCGAGCGCTCGCAAATTCAAAATGAAAAGGGTGGGTCATGCATGCTACAGTGAAATGGCTCTGTGCCTTCGTCTCTTCCCTTCGTCTGAACCAAATGGGCCGTGACCCGTCCCACATCACCAAACTCACATAACGGCTACATGCTCATTGCTCAACGATAGGGCCAGGCCACTCGCCACTAAGCCTTCAGGCAATGGACTTGACACGACTGAACTCCCGATCTCAAGCATGCGGTTAAGGGTACGTTCTACGGTTTACCCTCTCTTAAATGTGCCCAAAAATTTCACTCCAAAAAAATAGAATTTCAGAAACACAGAAAGAGACACATTTGACACTTAGTGACACATTTGACAATTGTAGCGTGTGCATCGTGATTCGTGAACTAAATAATCCCAGGCACCAGGCACCGCTGTGTTCCATCCTTCTAAGACTTAAGTTTGCTTGTAAGTTGTAGTAGTGAACATTGAAGTCTCAATGCCAAGCTCAAATGTATAATGGAAGGTGCCGAGCAGAGGACATTTTGTCAAGTTCAGCTTTGGAGCTGAGCTTAAAAATTTTGAAAAGCCGAACCGGCCAAAATGTCCTCTACTTGGCACCTTCCATTGTGTAATGGATACCTTTGACTTTTCACATGTATTTTCTGAAATCTAATGAGCACTTTGACTTTGACTGACTAGTCTGGGAAGTGCCACGTGGCAACTGTATGCCTAACACCTGACGCGATGGGTGGAAAGCGCAGCACAGGCATATGAAAAAAAACACAAGAATTTGGCAGAATAGACAATAGGTATCCATTACGTCTCCATAAGAAGGTGATCACTTGTGAAGACCCAAGCTAAAATTCTGATTTGGGTCACATAAAAGGGTGGTGACTTGTGAAAACCTACTCTAAAATTCTGATTTGGGTCACTTGTAGTAACGAAGACCCAAGCTAAAATTTTGATATGCATGTTAGAGTCATTTAGGAGCCCATGAACTCCAAAATTGACTAACCCATTATGTGGATGCCCAATGTAAATGTTGTACACAATGATACTAGTGCTACTCAATATAGGTGAAGAAAATATTAACTCTTTTTTTTTTAGAATTAAATTTTGCCATTAATTATTCTATGAAAAGCCACAAAATGATACTACCTTGAATATACATCTATCCAAAGTAGCTTCAAACTATCCAAATTTGAATGGTCCCTATAAATCTTTTATCCAAATTTGAATGGTCCCTATAGATTTTTGATGCTAATCAAGATCATAAGAAAGATCCAAAGTAGATGTAGGCATTAGAAAATTGTATCAAAACAATTTCTATATGGCTTCAATTCTTAGAGCTATAGACGAAGTTTATAGCTTACAATGCAAATAATTAGTTGGTTTTCAGTATAAACTAAATGGCACCTGGACAACCTTTTCTTAGCTCAAGTACAACAAATGCCCTTACTTAAAATAGTTCAAGGAGAAGGACTTGAGTCTTGGAGTCAAGTCAAAGGTGAGACCATCTGAAACCCCATCAAAATTTGAGAAATTGAAGTTGCAAACTAAGGTTTACAATGGCAACATTAGAAAAAATTTAAACTCTAATAGAGGCCACGAATAATAATACACTCCAAGTTCAACAACAATGTCTCTTATAAATGCTACAATGTATACATTTATATAGGTAAAGACAAAACTTGTAGATTAGGCACTCCTCTAATTTAAGCGTCCTATGGGACTAATCATGGCTTACATATGCAATTAAAAATATCTGTTTCATGGTGGGTGAGATAGTGCGGTGCAAATTATCCCTTATTTGTAGGTGGTAAATTGATTGGTTGTTTGGTCTGGAATATTTATTTTTAAACTATATATTTTGGCTAGAGATATTGGTTCCCTCGCTTTGGACAAAGGGCATTGAGTTGAGATCTTGAGATTGGTCGTCAAAAGTTATCAAGTTGACTTTAACTCAAGATCAATATTTCAAAATGGTCGTTCGAGATTTTGAAAAAAGAGACGTCAAGTTGTTAAGGTGACTCAAGGTAAAGACCAATTTCTTAAATGTTGCTTCTTACGTTGGTTGCCACTAACGATGCCAAGATGGTTGAAGTTCAAGACCAAGAGATTGAATGTTAATCTTGGACTCAAGATCTATGCTCAAAATTGCATGTATTTTTGCATGTATCAAGATAGTGCAAAAAACTTGTGTAAAAACTTAGACTAACCACTTTCGCAACTTTTTTTTACTTGTACATAGCAAGGATGTCGAACAAACCTAACAACGAGATCAATGAGAAGTGTTAAATCAGAATTAAATTTCCATGTTCCTCATAAGTTCAAATTCAGATAATTCTTGAATTCAACAGCTTCTTAAGAAGATGTGCTTATCTTTAGGCACCGCCTTAGTAAAAATATCAACTATTATCAAATCTATGTGACAATGAACTAGCTCTACATGCATATATTTTTTCTTGGACCAAATGACATTGAATTTTAAAATGTTGAAACTTAAGATTGAGAAAAAATGAATAGTAGTTGAATTAGCCTGCATCAAGTTGATATCCTACAACAAATGTCCTATCCAAATTACTTCCTGTGAATAAAAATACCAAGTAATAGCCTTACTTAACGATGCTAACACCAACAAGAATGATGATACTCAAGAGGATGTGAATCCCAACCAAGAAGTTGGAAAGAAGAGTAATTGACTCCACCTTTCGATCCAAAAGCAAGCATGATTCAAAGTAACCAAGATGATGATGGATCCACACAAGATTGATAATGTGAACTTATCATCTGATAAAGATCACATCCATGATAAGAAATACACTTAGATCATGTAGATCTACTTGGCTATGGACATAGAAAACTATTACATAAGCTAGAGAGAATGTGTCCAAATGCATAACACCTTTTCTCTTAGCCAAAATGAGAACAAATCAAAATACCAAAGGGATTTTTCCTATATATAGTCTTGTGTAGCTCACATGAGGACCCTTTTTAGATCCCTTACTTGTCTACACACAAATCCTAGTCCTAGACTATCACCAATTCTCAAGATGTGGCATTGGTAAAGGTAGCCAATAGAATTATGTTACTTCTAAACTAAGTAAATGAACATGATAAGAGGGTAAATATTGGCCTCCTCCAATTTGGATTTCACACATGTGAGGCCCAAAAATTTGACAAGGGGTGGGTCCCCAAATTGGCCCCCAAGTCGGGCCTAAGTTGGCTATTGCATGGTGCTTAAAAATTCTAAGCCCCAAGCCTCAAATCCTAAGCTCTTTAACTCTAAAGACCAAACACCTAGCATTGAATCCCATACCCTAAATTATGATGAGCCCAAAAGGAGTACTAATTCTTAAACCATACATCATATTAGAACTCTAAACCCAAAATCCAAAATTTGAACTCTTCAACCAATGAACAATGTGATGGAAGAACACTGCTACGTGATTCTTCGCTCACCAACACATTCTAATTTTTAGAGAATTAGCAAAGCACCGATTTTCCAACACACACTCATATAAGCACCATAAAGTGTACTCCAAAGAAGAGATGACACTGCATGTTGTTTTTCCATGCCCAATTGAAATATATACAGTATTTTTTCCTAGAGGGCAGCCTTGCATGGCAAGGCAACTACTGGCAGGACCAAGTCTCAACACGCATGTACAAGTATGTGACACATGCATGACTATACTGGACTCCACACAAAGATGTGTGTACATTGTCCAAACAATAATGTACTAACACTGGAAAAGGAAAAAATGCCGACACAACAAAAACTGCATTCAATAGATGCAAATGTCAGGCTCTGCGGAATGATCATTCTTCAATGCATGACTACGCCTATCGAATTCAAATCATACTATTGCGACAAGAGTCACATTTGATTCTATTCGATTCTAATTTTGAAATCATCAAAATCTATGAGATTGATTACGTAAACAAGCATAAACAAAGTAGACATTTTGATATGCGTAATTGTTTGATACTCAAAAAAAACTACAAGAGAATGAAATACACTAACAGTTGATCAAAAAAGTATGTTTTCATTTTGACATAATATTGAATGCAATAAAATAATAGGATTGAATTCAGTAAGTAGTATGTACAAATTAGATGAATTACGAACACAAGACAACAGTGGATGCAACTGCGTACTCGTAAACAATTTTGAATACTAATTGTCTCTATCTGACACATTTTTGCTAATAAGCAGTGAAATGATGCTAACAATACTCTATGATAAATTGAGTTCTTGAATCAATTAACTTGATTGATTTCAAGTCTCTTAGCTTTAGTAAAAGGTCAACTATTTATACTGATTAGGATTATCGAATGGGCTTTTCTAAATGATGGTTGTCACTTATCTAGTCAAGTTTCATGGCAGTTACTTGCTAACAATGGTTAGAGCAAGTCGTTAGCTTCAAAACAAGTAGTCACATGTTTTGTTAATTGTTTGACAAATGTTTGTTGACCCTTCGAAAGTCGCTCGATAAATATTTATCGTTGTCATGTTGTTATCAACCCGTAAGCAATCGTAAGAGTGAAGGTCCGTAAACTCTCGTAAAGCATAAGCTTGTAGACAAGCGTAAAGACCAATAAATGATCGTGAAAGGTAGTGAGCTTGTAGGAAAACGTAAGTGGCCATATGTAGACGTAAAAGTCCACGAGCTCATAAAAGGTTGTAAGCAATTGTGAACCTGCTTTGCAATTTTTGTGTATTTTTGTAGTCTATGCAATAATGCGGATAAATCTGCAACAACTGGAGAAATGAAGTAGATTAAAAAATTGGATTAGAGTGATAAGGATAATAACCCAACACCCCCCCAAATTTGAATCCATGAATGCCTTAATCTTCAAACTTAGTTTTGCACAAAATCTGTTTTGTGCATCAAAGTTGAATGCCTTTGTAAATATATCTGCTATCATGTCTTGCATACTACTCCAAGCTTAAATCTTTGTTGAGAACTTTAATTTTGACATAATGATACTTAATATCATTGTGCTTACTCTTGGAATGAAATTTAGGGTTGGTTGTCAAAGCAATAGCACTTTGATTATCAAAAAAGATAATTGTCGGATCATATTGTTTCAAACAAACATTTTATAGTAAATTTCTCAACCACGTTGCTTTCTTTGTCACTTGAAAGACAGCAATATACTTTGATTATGTAGATGATAAAGCTATTGATCTTGCTTGCGACTATTCTATGAGACCGTTGTTAAGGAATAATGTAAATTCGGATGTAGATTTATGAGTTTCTAAATCTTCTGCCCACTAAATAACTAGTTAAAATGTTGAGTTTGTCAATAACAACTCTTCCATAACATATGCATTGATACATGATAGCTCAAATTTATTTCATAACTATGATAAGAGCCTTTTAATATGTAATACTTGAATTAGCCATGTATTGGCTTAAGGAACTAACCGTTATGTCTGGCCTGGTACAAATCATCAAATACATGAGAGAGTCTATTAGCAAATGATAGGGATATTCTCGCATCTACTTCTCATCTTTTGTCAAAGGACTTTGGTCCTTTGACAATTTGTGTCTTGGGTCTATTAGTGAGTGAGCTAATTTGCAATTCATCATATTATATCTTATTAGCATATTGTAAATGTACCTATGATGAGTAATGTAAATCAGTCTTTGTTCTCTATCTTTGTGTATTTAAATACCGAAACAATAATGAGCTTCACCAAGATCTATCATGCCAAATTCTGAGGACAACATCTCTTTCACATCTTTTATCAATTCAACACGGTCACTAAATAACAATGTTTTGTTGTATTTGATTTTGAATATCCAATTGCAATCAACTACATTTCTACTAGCAGTTAATTCAACAATAGTCCATGTCTGGTTCTTGATCAGAGATGAATACTCTCTATCCATTGCTTTTCTACAAAGGGAGTTCGACTGACCGAGTGCTTCTTTGACAATCGTCGGCTCTCGAATGAGACAATAAACTAATTCGTTAATGTACATTATAGGTGGTCTACTAACTCTTGTCAATCTTGTGGGAGATGGCTGATTATCTTGACCTTGATTTTGTTGTTGTTGTGCTGCAATATCTTCTTCTGATCCACTATTTATAAGTTGCTCTCATCAAATTCATTCAACTGAGGTGAATAAGAAGTAATGAACTGTTGCTCAATGTCTTTACTAAGGCAATACTCCTTGAATTCAGTTGAGATGTATTCTTTGTCGTTGTCTAAGCTCAGTGCTTTGATATCTTTATCAGTTACGAGTTATGCATGCTCCTTGAATTGTTTGAAGAGGTTGAAAGCTTTTGATTTCTACTTAAAACAACTATTCTTCTTGAAAATTCATCGATAAAGGTAATAAAGTACTTGCACCAACCCAAGATAAGATTTTCATTGGGACACAAATGTTTGAATGAACAATATCTAGAACATGTACTATAAGGCGTATAGGACTGGAAAAATTCATGATGACTGGTCATGTGTTGAATAGCTCCAAAATCAAGAAACCAAGCATTATCTTCTTGTGCATTGTGATCACTAATCATAAACACTTCTTCATTTATGCTTTAAATAGGAGATTGTCTCTGCAACTACATTTGCTTGTTTATTTGATTGCTTCTTGTTGGCGTTCTTTGCTTTCAATGTTACACAATCTTGAATCTCATGGTTAGTGTGTTTGTAAAACTTACAAAACATCTCCTTCTTCGGTTGTGGGCTCGATAATTGCTCTTGACATTGTATCAGGTTCCAATTTGATACTGATTCACAACAACAAGAAGCGGGGTTTTTGACATGCATGTTTGACGGATTTCGAAAAAATTTAAACTCTGTCGAATCCAGTGCGTCGTAATTTGACAGGTCCTTCCAATTTGCATGGAAATGAATTTGCTTCAGATGAAGCTTGGAAGTAACGTCTCTAATGTTGTAGAGAGTTGCTAGGATGTCCCATGCATCCTTAGTCGTCTGAGCATCACGTATGTGGCTGATTTGAGTATCCTTGATGTTGAGGGTGATCATGGCAAATGCTTTGCCATCTCTCAGTTTCCACTTGGTGATGATGGCTGCATTACCTTCTAGTTTGAGCTCTGTGCCATCAACTATGTCCCACAGTTCTTTGGCTAGAAGTATAACCTTCATCTTCAGAGATGGTAGTTATCTCCATCAAATTTGTCAATGAGAGATGAACTAGATGATGGATCCATTCTGGTTGAACGAGATCGTTGGTAGAAACAACGACTGTCGGAATACTGTTGGCTGCGCATTTGCTAGAAAGATGTCTTGATAGAAACAAGACTGGTAATCCGCAGTAGAAATGCAGATTACTGAAATGCCCACTCTGATACCATGTCATAAAATTGCGTGTGGGCATGAGCGACAGCGGAAGCTCGAGGATTGAGCATGGTGTGCAGAAACGGAAACGCAACAGTTAGCCGTAGAATTATTCAAGTTGAATAATTCATACAAAATGTGCAAAGGAACGACGCAATAGTGGGACAAAAATTGCACTGATCAATATCAACAATGAGTACAATAGCTTGAAGTAATAACTTCAGCTTGCTGAGCGTGATAATGCTGGCTATAGATAACTCTAATTGGAAAAGAATCGAGATAAGGTGGAATACTTGGGACACATTGTGTCCAAGGAGGGAATCAAGGTGGACCAGAAGAAGATTGAGGCAATCAAGAATTGGAATTTGCCTAACAGCATCAGAGAAATGAGAGGATTCTTGGGTTTAGCATCCTATTATAGAATATTCATTCAGGACTTTTCAAAAGTGGCAGCACCGCTTACCCATCTTCTGAGAAAGGATACGTTTGAATGGAATGAGAAAACTCAGATGGCTTTTGAAGCTCTTAAGGAATCGTTGGTAACGGCTCCTCTAATAGTGCAACCCAACTTCAACTTACCTTTCATGGTTATAGTGGACGCTAGTGGCACAAGGTTGGGAGCTATTTTGAGTCAATCGGATGGAGCCATCGCCTATGAAAGTAGGAAACTCACTGACAAGGAAGAGTCATATCCTACTCATGATAAGGAGATATTGGCAGTTGTGCATGCCCTCAAGAAATGGCGACACTATTTATATGGTTCTAAATTTTTGATTAAAAGTGACCATCATAGTTTGAAATATTTCTTGAGCCAAAAGCAATTGAATGATAAGCAAAAGAGATGGTTGCCACAGGTTGAATCTTATGATTTTAACATTGAATATTCTAAAGGAAAGGACAATGTAGTTGCAGATGCGCTATCAAAAATATGGTCTTTACAGATGAATGCATCTTCAGAATCTATAGAGGAATATGCGGCATACTTGGCGAAACATCAAAATGAAATTTTGGATCATCCTTTAATAGAAGAGGACATAATGTTGTGGTCAAATTTGAGATTTGGCACAGTTTTCGCAATAACTGCATTAAGTGTAGATTGGATAAAAGACATTCAAGCAGAGTACATGGAGGATCCAGATTTAAAGGAGATTTGGGAGGAATTGCAAGAATCTAATTCAAATGTTCATCCTCGTTATAAGAAGCAAGGACAAATATTGTTGTATGACAATTTTAGAGTTGTGCTTGCTCCTAAATCCAAGCTCATTCCGCAAGTATCATATGAGCTACACTCATCTCCAAGTGCTGGGCATAGTGGAATTTGAAGACATATTAAACCATCCGAAAGCTATTCAAATGGGTTGGTATGAGAAAGCAATATATACATATTTGTAGGAATGTATTCCTTGTCACTTCCAAATAAACTGTTTAATGATTTTGACCCACTACATAAAATTAGTTGTCAAAGTTCGACAAATAAATTGGTCGTCGAAAATCGACATCCAATGTGGCAGCCACATGGCAGCCGTTTTGCGAGGTGGCATATGACGTGGATGTCAAAATCCGACGCATTTAGTTATCTGTCGGATTTTGACATTCATGTCAATGATCCATGGCCTCGGCAATTTGACGTCTGTACTTATTGACAGGGATGTCGGATTCCGATGGATAACTATATCTATCGAAAATCGACAATGTTTTCAGTTTCCTCTCCCGCGAAGCTCATTTTTGTATTTAATTTGCAGGTATCGTTGGTGCGAGTTTGGCGACTTGGGGAGCGACTTCTTGAGCGTTTGTGGTGTCTTCTTGTGGTACTCACCTTGCCTTCAACCCTCCTTGCCTTCTACTCTCCTTGTAGGTTGGTATCTTCTGATTTTTGGTTTGTCTTTAGTTTTGTTTTGATTTTTTTGGTTCTTTTGGTTTAGAGATATTGTGAGGGAAAGAGAGAGAGGATGAGAGGTAGCGTGTAAGCAAAAAATGAAATATGATTGGAGACCATTGTGAAAAGAGGTAGTTATGGTTTGGTTTTGAGAAATTGTGTGTGTGTGTGTGTGTGTGTGTGTGTGTGTGTGTGTGTGTGTGATATGGAATGAGAGGTAAGTAAATGAGATGTATTGTTTTCCCACCTCCAGTTAGTTTTACCAGTTAGTGCTAACATAACCAAACCCAAGCCCCATTGAATATACTCATTTATACCTACTGCTCATTGGAAACTCTACATGTATGAGAAGTAAACATTGCGTGAGCTTCAGTGGCCACTCATTTTGCTACTTATAAACCATGCCATGCCATTCTTCAGAAAGCTCAAATCTCAACACATGAGAGAAGACTCTTGTGTCCTTGTGGTTGATGGTGCTCCCCTGTCTTCTCCTGAATTCATTTGCAATTCCTTCTTCCTTCAGTTCTCCATTCTATTTAATCCCATTTTGCCTACCATTCCTCTATCAATGACAAACATCTCGCTTTATTGCTATTTTCCCTCTCCTCTCTTGTCTGACGACTCCACCTCTCTCTCTTCTCCTCTGCCACAAGATGACATTTTTGTTGTGCTTAAAGCCCTTCATAGGGACAAAACTCCTGGCCCTAACGACGTCACTCCTGACTTCTTCCTGGCACATTGGGATTTTGACCAAATAAACTGTTTAATGATTTCGACTACCCATTTGTCAATGAACAAGATTATCATGAATGGCCACCAGAGTCATATGGGTATTATTGAAAATTTGCATTCAACCTTAGAGGTTGGTGTCGTAGGACCGCCACCAGTTCTGGTAACGGGTACTGTTGGAGGGTTTGCGGATCCCAAGGCAACCCTAATCCTAGTTAGTAAGTGAGAGGGAGTTGGCACCCTGTGTGTGTAAGTCCAACCCGATGATCACATAGTTATTTGAATAGTTACAAGTTAATAAAAAGACTTTATGCCTTTTTTGCGAGACTTTTAATGTCGTAGGGCCTAAATGTCAAGTTAGTGAATAAAATAGGGGTTCCCACCAAAATTGGTTCAAATTTAATTTCAAATTGATTTCCTCCAATTTTGAATGGGTTCTCGCTCTTTTTTAAATATGAATAGTTAGAGAGGTAGAAATGGGCCAATAGGATTTTGAAGCCAAGGCCCTCCTCTCCACTATAATTAGGGGCAAACTCGAGTTGCTCCTCATGTTCAGATCTTCATTTCAATACAAGCAGATTGGTTCTCTTATGGAATGGACTTGTGAATGTCCTCGCTCTCTAACTCTTTTTCTCTATCTCTCATGCTTTTGTTGCATTTTGCTAATTGTTGGATCTGAATGTTATTGGGATTGTATGTTATTATACTATGTGTGTGTGTGTGTGTGTGTGTGTGTGTGTGTGTGTGTGAGAGAGAGAGAGAGAGAGAGAGAGAGAGAGAGAGAGAGAGAGAGAGAGAGAGAGAGAGAGAGAGAGAGAGAGAGAAAAGCAAGTACCTATCTCATTGTGGATCATAGGGTTAATGGATGTAGTGTTAATTGTGTAGTGTTAATGCTTAGGGTTAATGGATGTTAAAGTTGGATGTGGATCTTCCATACATGCTGAATTCTGAGATATGCTATCGCTCTCATGGGAACGAACCTACGTGTGACAACTAACTTCATCTCCTTGATGCTAGATTGCTTGGATCTTGGGTTGAGGATAGGCTAGAAATTAAACCCACTACATAAAAGAGAAGGACCTGTCAAATTAGTTGTCACGTTCGACAAATAAATTGGTTTTAATGATTTTGACCCACTACATAAAATGATTTTGACTGTTTAATGATTTTGACCCACTACATAAAATTAGTTGTCAAAGTTTGACAAATAAATTGGTCGTCGGAAATCGACATCCAATGTGGCAGCCACATGGCATCCAATGTTGCAGCCGTTTTGGGAGGTGGCATGTGACGTGGATGTCAAAATCCAACGCATTTAGTTATCTGTCTGTCAATGATCCATGGCCTCGGCAATTGGACGTGTGTACTTATTGACAGGGATGTCGGATTCCGATGGATAACTATATCTATCAAAAATCGACAATGTTTTCAGTTTCCTCTCCCGTGAAGCTCATTTTTGTATTCAATTTGCAGGTATCGTTGGTGCGAGTTTGGCGACTTGGGGAGCGACTTCTTGAGCGTTTGTGGTGTCTTCTTGTGGTACTCACCTTGCCTTCAACCCTCCTTGCCTTCTACTCTCCTTGTAGGTTGATATCTTCTGATTTTTGGTTTGTCTTTAGTTTTGATTTGATTTTTTTGGTTCTTTTGGTTTAGAGATATTGTGAGGGAAAGAGAGAGAGGATGAGAGGTAGTGTGTAAGCAAAAAATGAAATATGATTGAAGACCATTGTGAAAAGAGGTAGTTATGGTTTGGTTTTGATAAATTGTGTGTGTGTGTGTGTGTGTGTGTGTGTGTGTGTGTGTGTGTGTGTGTGTGTGTGTGTGTGTGTGTGTGTGTGATATGGAATGAGAGGTAAGTAAATGAAATGTATTGTTTTCCCACCTCCAGTTAGTTTTACCAGTTAGTGCTAACATAACCAAACCCAAACCCCATTGAATATACTCATTTATACCTACTGCTCATTGGAAACTCTACATGTATGAGAAGTAAACATTGCGTGAGCTTCAGTGGCCACTCATTTTGCTACTTATAAACCATGCCATGCCATTCTTCAGAAAGCTCAAATCTCAACACATGAGAGAAGACTCTTGTGTCCTTGTGGTTGATGGTGTTCCCCTGTCTTCTCCTGAATTCATTTGCAATTCCTTCTTCCTTCACTTCTCCATTCTATTTAATCCCATTTTGCCTACCATTCCTCTATCAATGATAGACATCTCGCTTTATTGCTATTTTCCCTCTCCTCTCTCGTCTGACGACTCCACCTCTCTCTCTTCTCCTCTGTCACAAGATGACATTTTTGTTGTGCTTAAGACCCTCCATAGAGACAAAACTCCTGGCCCTGACAACGTTACTCCTGACTTCTTCTTGGCACATTGGGATTTGGCCGGCCTCTCTTCTCTTGTTGCCATTAACATTGCGTTATCTTCAGACTCCATTCCTTCCTCCTTTTTTGAGGGCCTCATCAAACTGATCCCAAAAGTTGCATCTCCTTCCATGCACTCTGATTACCATCCTCTTATAATGCTCAACACTTCCTACAAAATTATCGTGAAAGCCATTGCCAAAAGGGTTGCCCCTCTTCTCCCTTCCTACCTCTCCAAAAGTCAATCTGGTTTTATCAATGACTGATCTATTTTTGATAACATATTGAATGTTTGGTCTGCAATCGACTCTTCTCTTTGGTTCAATAACCCTGCTCTTGTGACCAAGATCGATTTTGACAAAGCTTTCGATCGAATTAGCTGGAATTTTCTTCTTTCTTGTTGCTCTGCTTTCAACCTTCCCAACTATCTTCTCAATATTATTTGTGCTCTTTTTTCCTCTGCATCTTCCACCATTCTTTTTCAGGGAGTGCTTTCCTCATCTTTCCCTATTAGATGTGGTATAAGACAAGGTTGTCCCCTTTCCCCTACCTCTTTGTTATTGCTACTGAACCTTTGATCTTCCACCTCCATAAACTTAACTCTCTGCCTACCTTTCGTCCTTTTGTCTTTTGTAATGTACCTCTCGGAAACTTTTTGCAGATGACCTTGCTTATATCATTGAACTACACCAGCCTTCTGCCTCCTTTCTTCTCCAAGAACTAAAATGCTTCTACTTTGTCTCTGACTCTTTGATTAATTTCAAAAAATCTGATCTCATTGTCCTCTTCCATGATGATACTCCTCACTGGTGCCTCGAGCTTGGCTTGAATGTTCTTCTTGTCATAAAACCATGGGCATGAGTGACAGCGGAAGCTCGATGCTTTGAGCACGGCGTGTAGGAACGGAAACGCAATAGTTAGCAGCAGAAATATTCAAGTAGAATGATTCATACAGACTGCGCAAATGAACAACGTAGTACTGAGACAAAAATTGCACTCTGATTAATATCAACAGTGAGTACAATCGCTTGAAGTAATAACTTCAGCTTGCTGAGCGTGATAACGTTGGCTACAAAAAAAATCTGATTGAAAGAGAAATTCAATTAACACTTACATAGCTTGATTCAGCTAGTATATATATTTACAAGTGTCGAGAGAAAAATATCTTATGCCTTAACTACCATTTACACCAGTTTTGCATATGTACAAAGTTGGTAACCGCCCTTAGGATATTTGTTTCTCCAACTGTTTTAGGGTTGATGATAAGTTGGCGACGTCGGTCTGCCAATGTAGCAAAAATGAAAAAACCCAAAAAACCCGAAAAATTTGAAGGTGCCATTAGACTGAAGGTATGCAAATTCTGAAAGCGTCCTTAGACTTGAGGTATGTAAATCCTGAAGGTGCCCTTAGATTTAGGGCAGCGAAGAAGACAAAAAAGCTGAAAAGTGCCTTGGACTAAAGGCAGCGAAGAAGGCGAAGGTGCCTTAGACTAAAGACATCGAAAAAGTAGAAGGTGTCTTAGACTAAAGGCAGCAAAAATGCCAAAGGTGCCTTAGACTAAAGGCAGCGAAAAAATCGAAAAGCCGAAGGTGTCTTAAAAATGGTTTCTAAGGCATTCTCACCACTTTGTCACTTTTTTTGCGAAGGGGAGAAAAAGGTGAAGGTGCCTTAATAATGGTTTCTAAGGCATTCTGGCCGAAGTGGTTGTGCAAGGTTGAGGTCTGCAAGCAATTTCCATAGCCAGATAGCCTTTTTGGTTGCATTTATGGCATTTATGTATTCGGATTCCGTTGATAATAATGCAACTAAGGTTTGCTTCCAGCTGTTCCATGAGATTGGGCCTTGGTTGTATAAAAATACAAATCCTGAAGTTGATTTTTTGGTGTCGACATCTCCTTCCCATTCCGCATCTGTGTAGGCTTCAAGGATGTTGGCAGTGTGGCTACTTTCCTAGCAAATGCTGAGAGTTTTTGTTGCTTGGATGTACTTCATGACCTTTGTTAGTGTCTTCCAATGAGTTAAGCCTAGATTTGACAGGAACTGGCTGAGTGCACTGATTGAATATGCAAGGTCTGGTCGCATGTTGATCATTGCGTACATCAGTGAGCCGATGATGGATTGAAACAGGTAGCACTTCATCTCCTCCTTTTCTGCCTCAGTTTGAGGAGACCGTTTCTTTGATAAATTTAGTCCAGGGTCGAGTGGAAAGTGACTTGGTTTGCAGTTGGCCATTCCATACTTTTCCAACACGTTGTTGAGATATCATTGCTGATTGATAAATATTAGTCTGTTGGGTCGATCTCGTTGGATTTGGATTCCAAGACAATAGTGGGCTGAGTCATGTTTTGATGACTGGGTTGAAGGTTTTTGAATAATCCAGATCTGAAATCTGGGAAAAGCCTTTGGCGACTAGCTTGTCCTTGTAACGATTTAGCCTTCCTTCAGCGTCATACTTTGCCTTGAATATCCATTTGTATGGAATTGGTTTCCGGTCTTTTGGCAGCTCAGTGAGTGTCCATGTTTGATTCTCCATCAGAAAATCAAATTTGGTGTCCATCGTTGCTTTCCACTGGTCGCCATCAGCAATACACATTGCCTGAGAAACGGTGGTTGGTTCATACACAAAGTAGCAAGTCGGATCATCCATAAATCTGGATGGAGGCTGTCTGGACCTGTTTGACCTTCTGGGTTGAACTTCGGTCCTCTGATGTGGGTTGACTCGTCGAGGCTCTGACTCATTGTTTGAGTCATCGTTGTTATTTAGCAGTTGAATTATTGGATCGGAATTGTTTGGTTGCTCGATCCTTGGGTCGAAATTATCAACAACTTTTTTTTTGTGGTCGATGAACTGGTCTTCCACAAAAATGACATCTCTACTGGTGAATGCCTTCTCAGTATCCAAATTGTAGAGCTTGTATGCCTTGTGATTTAGAAAATAGCTGATGAAGATCGTCTTCCTGCACTTATCATCCAGCTTTCTTCTTAGATCTTCCGAGATCTGAGCAAAAGCGATGCATCCAAACACTTAAATATTTTTGAGTGATGGTTTTGATTCTGTCCACACCTCATAAGGTGTCTTGCCATTCAGGGCTTTTCACTTAACGTTCCCCACCAGACTTATTGTCCTCAAGCACATTATCCTCCTACTTTACGTTTTTTTTTATCTGATTCCTCCCTCTCTCCTACTCCCTTATCATAGCAAAATCTTTCAAAATGTTTTTGTGGAATAATAGCCCTAGCTTTTTGAATTGGAATATCTGTACGGCCCCTAAAAAACTGGGTGGATTGGGGCTTCTCGATCCTAAAATTACTTCTCTCTCTCTCTCTCTCTCTCTCTCTCTCTCTCTCTCTCTCTCTCTCTCTCTCTCTCTCTCTCTCTCTCTCTCTCTCTCTCTCTCTCTCTCTCTCTCTCTCTCTCTCTCTCTCTCTCTCTCTCTCTCTCTCTCTCTCTCTCTCTCTCTCTCTCTCTCTCCTCTTTAGATGCATTTATGCCAACTTCTCGTCCCCTCAACCTTGGGCTCTTATGATGTTGACAACTTTTTCTCCTCTCCCCTCTGCCACTATCGCTAATCTTCATTCTTATTTCCTTGATTTTACTCGTTTCTCCTTGTCTCCTCTTCCTTGCCCAATATTTTCAAGTCTTTCATGAATGTCCTTCTGTCTATGAGAGAACTTACCGTATGGATAGGTGGAAACTCCATCTCCTCTCTTGAATCCCTTTGGTTTTCTAAAGCCATCACCCTTAACTCCAAGCCTCTTGCCTTTATTGAAAGGAGATTATGCCTTAACCTTACGGTAAAGGTATTGTCAAGTGGGAGCATATCATGAATTCCATCTACTCGCTCAACTTCTCCCGTCTTAGAACTGAACTTGGCCTTTCCTCTCTTGAATCCAACTTCTTGTCCTTTGCCTTCACCCATGGTGATCTTGGTCCCCTCTCCACTTCTTCTGCCACTGACCGTGATAATAAATGGATTTTCAAGGCTTTAGATAAAGCGACAAGACCTCCTACTCTTCTGTTTTCTCAACTATGAAAGAGCCCCTCTTTACCTTGTCATGGTTCAATTCCAGATGGAACCTTTCCGATTCCCATAGTATCTGGAAGGCCAAATTTCATCGTACCCATAGAATTAAGTCGGGCAAGTTTAGAATTCTTGCACTCAGAATAATTCAGCTTTCTCTTCCTATCCGTGCTCACTATA
Source organism: Diphasiastrum complanatum (assembly GCA_029204225.1). NCBI lineage: Eukaryota > Viridiplantae > Streptophyta > Lycopodiopsida > Lycopodiales > Lycopodiaceae > Diphasiastrum > Diphasiastrum complanatum. Next base: position 36,784,824 of record CM055093.1, on the reverse strand, counting down.
GGGGTAATGTTTCGCATGTCTGCTCTAATTGCAAAACATTAGATGAAGATGTTTCTCACTTGTTTTTTCATTGCTACGCCTCTTTTTGGAAATCAGTGGCTGATCTTTTCATTGCACATTTTCATGTTAGATTCAAAAGATTCAGCCACTCTGACCTCTTGTTGAATGACATTATTTTTGAGGATGTAGCTATCAATGGATATTTGCAATGTATTAGAGCTATTACTATTTGGTACATCTGGTTAGATAGAAATAGCAGGCAATTTGGAAACGATGATTTTGCCATCCCCCCCTTGCATCTTTTTAAGGAGGCTAAAAAACTTTTTCACTTGCAAGCCTTTGTTCCATTTTGTACTTCGTAAAAAGTTCCTAATCTAAGGTTAATTGCTTCAAGAGAAAAAAAAAAAAAAAAAACAAGCTATTTTATGACATGAATTAACTTATGCAACTAGGCCTACTATTCACATGTGGGAACATGCTCCACGCATGTGTGATTGACATTTATACATGAAAATGTAAAAGTATCAAACTATGATTTGCATAATCTTCACATTTCCCTCTCTATTAAGAATCAGCGTGGTTTCTCCTTCAATGATAGCTATGGAGGTGTATGCTTTTGCTTAAATTCAATGAAGTGCATTGTTTATAATAGTTACTATCAAATGGCATTGGAGTATCATATAATTTCTAACCTTTAAATAAACCTTAGTTTTGGGTTTTTTTATAAAATTAACTGCTTGATGTTATACCTCTATTGTATTGACATTTTTCTAACAAAGAATTAAATGCATAGGGTTATGAAAAGAGACTTCGACCTTTGCCATTTTCCTATTTTACAAACTTGTAGATATTTAATAGCTAAACTTGTTTTTCATGAAAAGAATGTCAGCAATATCTTCAAGGTGGACCGTAAAATAAAGATTGTGAATTTATTTGTTCAATCTAGAATTTGATGCTTTTGGCTTAATACAATTTTGCACTATTTATCGGACTTTGACAATAAACTATCTAGTCTAACAAGAATATTTGAGATTAGACAATCAAGGATTCAAAGCTTTTTTTTCTTCCTTTATTCAATGTTTTTTTTTTTTTTCATTTATGTATTTCTATTGTTGCCAATCAAAACATCTATATTACAAGTTGCATCAAAGACTATTACATGAACTACAAATAATTGATCCTTCCCATGTTCAATTATTGCATGCACAAGCAATTGACTATTTTGAAACCAAAACATGGTAATGTGCACAACATGCACAATGTTACTTTGATTGAGACATTTCAATTTTGTTTTCTTATTTTTAAGGATTAACATCAAGTAGTTTATTTATGCATGTTGAACACAATTCTATGAATGCGTAAATGTTGTTCCTTATGTAGAATAGTTGACATGTAAAAAAGTGTTATCCTTTTCCACATAAAGATTTTAATGTCCACTAACGCATGTTTTTTTAATGGACTAGATTGATTTAGATTCACAAGGACATGTATAGCAAACTTGGTATGTCGTTAATTTCGTTATAGTTTCAACTTTAGCTTTTAAGGACATTGCATTTTTTAAGGAGATATTTTAACCTTTACCTATGCACATACATTCACATATAATAACAATTTAGGTAATAACACTCAATTAGATTTCTTATATTGACTCCTATGTGCTAATGAGTCATTGTTGTAACACTTGATGGGGGATGCATATCTTCTTATTCAAAGAGAAGCATTGGCACTCTTGCTTATAAAAATTTCATTTATGGATGACATTCAACAACTTCTTCCAATTCATCACTTTGGTAATTTTATGTGTATGAAATTGTAAACATTATTTTATTGGCTTTAAATAGTACTTGTCCATTAGTGATATGAATATGCTTTTGCATATAGCGCAATACTAAAACTGACGATACCTTGATGCATAAATGACATCCTAGGGCCATGTGGATAGACATAGGCAACAATTATATTGGTTTCAAGCTTTACCATCAAGGTCTACATGCCTTTAGGTGTACATATACATTATGCTTTTGAGATATTATGCACATAAAATAAGGGCCATGTCTTGCGCAAATAATTTATCTATAAAATGCAATGTATGAAATATGAATAATTTCTATACATTAAACTCATCAAAAAGAAAAGAAAGACACTTTTCGTGTACGTTGACTCAAAATAATGATAAAAAAATGATCTCATTGAAGTTTAATGTGACATTGAGATGGAATTTGATAGAAGGAGCTTATATATATCAATTTCGAAGTAGGTGATGATGCAAATAGAGGATGTAGCAAGCCTTCAAATCAAATGCTAAGCCAATGCTGATGTTATTAAATGAGATGCATGTATAGCTACAAAAGAAGAAGAGTCCCAAAAGTGGCCATACATAGTGCATTATAGAGGAGAAGGTGCTTAATGACATACTCTATCAAAAGAGAAGACCTTTTATATGTGTGTGAAAAAATATGGAACCAAGAAAATTAACAATGATATATACTATAAAATGGACAATGTTTCAGATGTTTTTTGAATTGTACAGAGCTTGAAACTTATCATAAACTAAGATTATCATCAAGAATGGAGTCAGAAAGGGATGAAATTTGCTCTTCAAAGAGGAAGGTTTGAATTTTAGAATGAGTTCACTTCACATAAAAGTTAAGACCATATCCCCAAATATACTTGATGTGTCAGAATAATCACAAATGTGTAGCTAGACATAAAATACAATCAAGTGTTGCTGGATATAATAAAGAAATCTTTGACCACATGATCTAAGGTGTACATATATTGTTCAACCACCAAGCTAAAACGATAAATGACGATGAAGACAAGATTGAGATTGATGATGAAACTTGAAAATCAGTAATTTCAAGGAGACAACATAGATAAACAAAAAGAAAATCTAAGGACAATTAGGAGCAACATGAAATATATTAGAGAATAACTAAATCTTAAAGAGGACCATAATGACAAGAGTACAAAATATTCTAAAGACATAAAGACATAGATGGAAGGGCAGGTCAATACCCAAGGATAGGTGATCGGAAGAAAACTCATAGTAAGAAGGCCATGGAGAGAGAGAGAGAGAGAGAGAGAGAGAGAGAGAGAGAGAGAGAGAGAGAGAGAGAGAGAGAGAGAGAGAGAGAGAGAGAGAGAGAGAGAGAGAGAGAGAGAGAGAGAGAGAGAGAGAGAGAGAGAGAGAGAGAGAGAGAGAGAGAGAGAGAGATCTATGATGGGTATAAAATTGACAATTAAGTTAAAAGATTGGTTGTTTTCTGATAAATCAGCTTGTAAAAATCAAGCAATAAAGAGACATTACAAAAAACATCATCACTGCATCATTAGTTAAAAAATAAAGCACAAAAAAAGTAAAGAGACCTCGCTACAAAAGTTATGATACAAAATTTAGTTGATTTTAAAATATAGCATGAGAAGAACTAAGTGTTAACTATGAATGATTTAAGTTAGAGAATATCAAGGATTTAGCTAAAGATGTAGAAAAAGAAGAGAGTATATAACAAAAGAAATTAATTATGAAGGGGCACCAATAATTTGTTGGAAAATTGGAAAACAAAAAAATATAGCAAATAAACATTTGGATTGATGTTCAATAGAGCACAAGACATCTAAAAATACTATAGTGGTGCTTTTCATGTAGGTTGTAGGCATGCACAAAGACTAGCATATGGCTTCAGATCCATCATAAAATATAGTATAAGTCCCATAAATAAAAGAACATTCTAGACAAAGAAGCGAAAGTTGCAATTTGCATATGTAAGTCACATAAGGAGAATACACATATTATTTTAGTGGATAGTGAATAAATTTGAAATTTGTGGTTATGTGAGTTTTAATGTTATTGATGATCAAGCATATAACTATTTTGATAAGCTCCAGTATGGATGTTGATTTGAAATTTGTGTGGATGTGCAACATCAAATGAGAGCATGAGTTATCCAAATTGTTATTTAAGCAAGTGTAATATAAGCACACTAGAGAGTGTCTTGAACATGAGGTAGAGTTATCTAATTGAAAAATCAATAATTTGAAGACTTACCTTGAACTTAGAAGCATGTCCAAAAGTGAACATCTAGGAGCAATTTCCAATATAAGATTAGGTCCGCACATATCAGTTTGAGTTTCTTTTGTAAGTATTGAACTCTAAAAAAGTCTTATATGACTCTAGATGTGGTATATCTATCGAATAGATCCATGGAACAAGAAACATTCTAACCTAACATTAGTTTGGAGGATGTTGCTTTATGGAAAACACCCAAACAACTACATGACCAATATAGAATTTAATTATTCAATGAGAAATATAATTTGAAAAAACTAGCAAAAGTTATCTATCCCTAATCATGTTGGAGGATGCATATCGATTAGGATGGTTAGAAAAAATATCATAGGACACAAACATATAAATAAAAATTAGCAATGAGAAAAATTTGAAATTTCTCATGAAGAAGAATTTTAATAAAAGCCAACAATAATGTGATGCGCATAATGTAGTTGACAAGTCATCAGTAGAAGAGACATACGACCACCAAACTCGACACCCGACATTGTCGCCTTTCCACCTTCGGGCCATCTTGAGCAACTAAGTGTTTTGCGACACTTGTGCCAACTCGGTTTTTCGGCCACTTCTAGAAATGCGGCACTACTTCATGAAAAGTGCCAAAAATGCGACACTGCATTTTTACATGCAATTCTCGACAGGCGACAAAAGTGAAAATGGGACACTGCATGTTTACATGCAATTTTTGACAGGCAACAAAAGCAAAAAATGCGACACTGCATTTTTACATGCAATTCATGACAGGCGACAAAAGCGAAAAATGTGACACTGCAATAATACATGGGGTTCCACACAGGCGACAATTGCGAAGGTTGTCTTTACGCAAAGGCAAAGGCCAAAAGCCAAGGAGTGTCATGACGACCGTCTGCAGATTTACACAGGATTCCAAGTACAGACAGTCTACGTCTTCACGCTCCAATATTAACTGCTTTAATTAGTCAAATAATCAGTTGTTAAGCAATCTTGTAATAGAATAATGCAAGATCTTCCAGTTGCTATATATATGTAAGTGAGCGATTGAGTGGTGGAGCATGTGGATACCCCAGCAGAGATCAAACGACTAGAACAGGTCTTCTAGTAGCTGACTCCTCAGAGTTAGTGATTATATAGAGAGAGAGATATTCAAAACTTTAGCAAATGATTTGAGTCTGTAAGTAGGATCATGCGTTTATCAGTGCAATTGTATTGTGACCTGATTGTTGTGTTACAACATTATTATACGGATTCGCTACTGTTCTACATCTTTGCATTCTTGTTGAATGAAATTAACTCTCACTCCTCTTACGCAAACATCCTTATAAGAAAATGTATGACTATATCTGATGTCTAAGTATTTTTACATTCTCTTCATATCAGGTTATCAGCATTAGAGACTTTATCTTTGTACTTGCTTATCAGTTGGAATGTATAGTCTGTGATTATGTTGTCTTGTCTTATTGCACTTGATGTTGTGCTGTGGTGATTGATCCGGTTGGGTTTTTTAAACTGTTTTCTTAACTTGGTATCAAAGCCCTTGGTGGCTTCAATTACCGGACAAGAACAGAGAGCTGCAAATTCACAACGGTGTGTTGGCTAGGAAGCACAAAACCGAGTCTGTGGAGATTTGTGGAATGGCTCAAAACTGTAAAAAGGAATCAGAGACAGAGAATTGTCGGTTGAATCAGAAAGCAAGCAAAGATTGAAGCTAAAAAATTCTTCTGGGGGGTTGCTTGGTGTTTGTGATTGGTTTGAATCCAATCGAACACCGTTTGAAGAGCAGTTTGGTGCAGAAGATTGCTTGTTGTTGGGCGACCTCAGAGGGATAGGTAGCTGCTCAAAGGAATTCTCAAAAAGATCACATAAAGTCCAAGGAATAGTTGTTCTTCACTCAGGTAGGATTTTGAGCTAAACAATGGTGAATCTCTCCGGTTTCTGAACCTTTTTCAGATCTATAAATGCGTAATGGTGGGCGCCCTGCTATTGTTGTGAGCTTGTGGAGAGGTTGTGGGCGGCCACTAACTGTGTAGAGAGGTGGATTGAAATCTGCCTGGTTGCCATAGCCATAGTTTATTGAAAGGAAGTTTGAAAAGCTTGGAGATGGCGTGATGGAGGTTGCGGGCCAGAACGCGCGGTCAGTTGTGCCAATGCTGTAGCGTGAGGAAGGGAGTAGTGATCCCAAGAAGGGAAGTTGATGCACTTGGATGATTATGATCGTTGGATCTGGAGCTATTGTGATCAACGGTTGAAGTCGACTGGCCAAGAAGTGATCTAGGCAATCATATTTTAGATAACCATTGGATCTATTGGATTTTAACTCGAACTTCATAAGAAGGGGTTTGAAGTGCAAAGTGCATTTCAACTTCATTAAAAAATTTCAAACTGAAGTAATTGTTGGGTCCCAAGTTTCTGAAGGGTGAAGTTTCTTCACACTGAAAAAACAGCTCAAAAACTCAAAGTGCCCTTATTTTCACCTCCTTTAGCCTATTTTGGCCAAACGAAAGGCTATAGCCTCCAAACGAAGGGCACCCTAATTGTTCCTACAAGTACGGTACGCCAAAACAGAGTGATTGTTGTGGAGAAAGTGTTCAGAGCACACCAAAAGTGATTTCACCATTCCACTAGGCACGTAGTTGGGAGTTGGCGACAAGAAGCATTCCGGAAAGCGACGCCAGTTTGGCTTTCAATTTGGCGAAAGAGCAGCGGGTGGCCTGGTAAGCCAAAAATTGCAGGTCATTATTTTTTATTTTTGACATCACGGTTGGCTTCAACATACACTTTTTAGCCTACAGGTGAAGTTTCAAGCAGTTTGGAAATGGCAAACATCAATGAGGCAATTTTGGGCGATGCAAGCAAACTTGATGGGGCTTCTAACTACAACATCTGGAAATTCAAAGTGAAGAGCATTCTGATGGAGAAAGAGTTATGGGAAATCGTAGCAGGTATTGAAGTCCGGCCTAACACCACTCCAGGTGACATGAGGGCCTTTGATAAAAAGGCGCAGAGAGCATTGTCCTTGATCAATCTTTCAGTGAAAGACCATGTGATCACCCATATAAGTGATGCCACGATAGCTAGGGAAGCTTGGGATGCTCTTAGAATGCAATTTCAAACTTGCAATCCAGCTTGAGCCATGTTCTTGAAGTCGAAATTGAACACAATAGGATGGAAGAAAGCGAATCGATGGGATCTTTCTTCACCAGGATAAAGGAGCCGAGAGATCAACTTGTGGCAATTGGGGAACCAATTAGGGACGTTGAATTGGTACATACCAGTATGAGCGGTGTCTCAGAAGGGCTACAGATGTTTGTGAGTGGCATCGCTTCGAGGGAGAGATTGCCTATATTTGAAGACTTTCATGGAATCATGTTGTAGGAAGAGCAGCGCCGCAAAGTGGTGAAGTCAAGGCAAACCCCATAGGAGGATCAAGCCTTGCTTGCTGAAGGCAAGCAGAAAGGATGGAAAAGGATTTCCAAGAAATCCAAGGATGATGATGACAAGGGAGAGTCGTCATCGAAGGAGTGTTACAAGAAGAAAGTAGACATAAAGGCAAGAAAGGTGAAACAACAAGGCAACATTGCCAAAGATAATAGGGAAGATGACGAAACAAGTAGGAAATGGGAAGAGTCATTAGATTGAGGATAAATCATAGGTTGATCAAGATTTCTACATTCTATGTGCTGATTATAAGTGCTAGAAGAGAATTTGAAAGGTTCCATATCTTTGTGATTTCTTTTTGGAAACATTTGTTGTTTCTCAAAAGAGTTCTTTGTGCATTGGAATAGTTTGAAAGAGAAGGATCAAGTCATTGCAACATGGCTACATCAAGTGGATACATGTTGGAGGGCAATGATAGGCTTACCTCAAGCAACTATTCATTGTGGAAAGTGAGAATGGAATCACTTCTTGAGATGATGATGTTTTGGATATTGTTGTAGGTTTGGAGGAGAGGCCAGCAACACAACAAGAACAATTGAGGTATGACAAGAGAGCTAAAAGATCTCTACAAATGATAAGATGACTATTACCAATGAACTTCTCAAGGAAGTTGGTAAGTGTACTTCATCAAGTAAGGCTTGGGAAGCTTTGAAGAAGCTTCATGAATCCAAGTCTACTTCTAGAGTGTTGAATCTAAGAAGAAAAATCTTTCAAAGTTTGCAAAAGAATGAAGAGAGTCAAATAATTTTGTTTTGAGAGTGAAGGCTTGGAATGATGAGTTATCTTGCATTGATTAGAGCATTAAGGAAGGAGAGCTTGTTCAAGTTATTCTTAATGGTTTGTTGGATGCTCATGCTAACAATGTACAAAGTCTAGCCATTCAAAGAACTTTTCCAAGTTGATGGATCTTCAAGAGATCTTGATCAATGAAAAATATAGGCTTCCAGCAAGAGGTGGATCTTCATCAACATCTCAAGTTGGAGAGGAGGCTATGTTCATCAAGGGTAAATTCAAGGGCAAAAGCAAAAGTAAGCGTTCTAAAGGGAAAGATCAAGGGAAGGCTTCTTCAAATGCAAAAGGAAAGATAGGTCAAAGTTATGTGCCATCAAAGGACACTTTGCAAGTGAGTGCTACAAGAAGAAGAGAGATCAAGGAGACAAGCAAGGTCTTACTCACGATGAAGATGGTTTGGATGCTCAAAACTCAAATGATGATGCTTTTGTGATGTCTTCATGTATGTTGATGAAGATCGAGATCCATGGTGGATTGATAGTGGTGCAAGCTCACACATGATTTTTCACAAGGAGTACTTCACTTCTTTGTTGGCATCTGAAGATGACAAGAAGGTGATCTACACAGCCAATGATGGTGAGTGTGCAATCAAAGGGATTGGCACAATTCCTATTTCTCTCTCTGAAGATAGGAATGTTCATCTGAAGGATGTTTTGTTCATACCTTCCATTACCAAGAATCTACTTAGTGTGAGTCAATTGCTAAGTGAAGATTACAAAGTTGAGTTTGATGGAGATTCTTGCATGATCAAAAGAAAGGATATCTTGATTGAAAAAGGTAAAAGGCAAGGGAAGTTGTTCAAACTAGATGCTTGTGTTATTGCTAACCAGGTTGGATGTATGACAAGTGAGAAAATACCTATTCAAGAGGTTTGGCATAAAAGGATGGGGCACCTCAACTTCAAGTCATTGGAGGTAATGGCTAAGAAGCAAGTTGTGATTGGTCTTCCAAAATACTTAAGTAGCATCAATCATGTTTGAGTCTTGTGCTTTGTCAAAGTCACATAGACTACCTTATACTAGATCTAAATCTAGATCTACAAAGCCTTTTCAAGTTGTACATCTGAATATTCATGGAACTACTACAATTAGCAATAGTGGAGCTAAGATGTATGTAACTTTCATTGATGATTTTAGTGATTTTGTTGGATCTATCTACTAAAGAGCAAAGATGAAGTGTATGATGTCTAATTTGTGAAGTTCAAGAATTCAAGGGAGAACCAATTTTCCACAAGGATCAAGTGCTTGAGGAGTGACAACGGTGGAGAATACATATGTACCAAGTTCAAGGCTTTCTATGATGAGCATGGGATCAAGAGGGAGTACACAACTCCAAGGACACCACAACAAAATGGAGTGGCTGAGAGGAGGAATAGGACTTTATGTGAAAGTGTTAAAGCCATGAGGTTAGGTGCTAATCTTCAAAACCATTTTGGGATCAAGCTTTGTTGTGTGCTAACTCTCTATGCAATAGGTGGTCGAGTGCTATATTGGACGGAAGAACACCTTTTGAGATGCTATTCAAGAGGAGGCCGAGTGTCAACTTTCTTAAAACTTTTGGATGTACTTTCTATATCAATATCATTCTTGACGCTAGGACAAAGGAGGATATATCTTTAAGGAAAGGTATATTTTTTGGATATAGTGAGGTGAGTAAAGCCTACAAGGTTTACATTCCTACTACTCATAAGGTGATTATTGGTAGAGATGTCATTTTTTATGAGGGGAATATTCCAAAGGTGTCTTCAAGTGATGATGGTGTGGTTGGATCTAACATTATTGATGTTGATGTAAAGGATCCTACTTTAGATGGTGATGATGAAGGACCTCGCCTTCAAGGCTCATGTATGATGAGAAAGGTAAGCAAGATGTTGGAGGTACACACTTTTCTTTCCTAACTTCTTTTGATGAACCTGCTTGTGTAGATGAGGCAAGGAACAAAGAGGAGTGGATCCAAGGAATGGATCTTGAGTATCAAGCTCTTATGAAGAATGAAACATGGACATTGGTGGAGCTACCTAAGGACAAGAAAGCTATTGGATGCAAATGGATCTTCAAATTGAAGACAAACCAAGATGGATCTATCAATAAGCATAAGGCAAGGCTGGTGGCAAAAGGATATGCTCAAGAACATGGTATTGACTATGATGAAACCTTTGCACCCGTGGCAAATATGGTAAGCATTCGGGTCATCGTCTCTCTTGCTACTCTTTATGGATGGGATATAGGGCAATTGGACAGCACAAATGCTTTTTTGAATGGTGATCTTGAGGAGGAAGTGTACATGGAGCAACCCGAGAGCTACATTTTGCCTACAAAGCCAAATCATGTGTGTCTTCTATAAAAGAGCTTATATGGCCTTAAGCAAGCACCAAGGAGTTGGTATGCTAAGCTTAGCACTTTTTTACTCTCTCAAGTCTTTGTTATGAGTGAGTATGATCATTCACTTTATTATAAGTTTCCTAGAAATAATGTTACCATTTTGCTAATCTATGTGGATGATATCATCTTGAGTGGTCGAGACAACCAAGATGTGACATTAGTAACTTTAAGTTGGGATTCGAGACAATGCACGTCGTATCAGTGAGAAATGAGTGGAATTCTCAGTACATGTAACTATGTCTATCGTATTCAGATCATATTTGAAGAATCAAAATCTGTCTTACTTGATCACAGCCTCGAAGTCACTAGATTGAAAAACTCAATTCCGTAGCCATGCACGAATTCATGGAGTTATAGAGTAAAGCATCTAGGTGTTTAGAATGATGAATTCGACTTATGCTATCAGTCACATGGATAGTTTAATCTACTAATAATTTATTTGCAAGCATGACTCTATTTGAGCATGAATAAAATAAGCATTCAATCAAAACATGCACGACTCGAATTATGAAACGGATATTAATTAGTCGCAAATGATAACAGTCTGAATGTAGATAGACTCGCATTCTTTCAAAGACAATACTCTATAGTAACAGAGAGAAAGAACAGAACAATTGTGCTCTGGATGTTCAATCACTGATTCTACGTTTTGATTGTTCAATGTTTGATTCTTGTGTAACCTTATAGCTGATAAGTTGATGGGTATTTGTACATATGGCTAGCTAATCAAAAGAATGGTTAATTTGTACATTGAAATTTAGATTAATCCACTATGTACTATTGTCAGTAGCTTTTGGACAATATTTGAGTCCATTGGAGATCCTACCCAATCGTGATGATGGTACGGTTGAGCCACCTTTTGATTGACTCAACTTGAGGGTGATAGATGACCACTATGAGTTCAAAATAGTCAAGGTTGCCGAATAGTCGTAGAGGCTAAATAGAGAACATTCAAGGTAGTAGATAGTCGATGTGGTAGAATGATTGAGTGGTCAAAAGTCAAAGTCATCAAAATGGTTGACGTGATGAATGTCGAATAGCTGAGATGGTTGAATATTTTCATGTCGTCAGGACTCTATCACGAATTTCTTTGTATTTCTACAAACTATTAGAAAACAAGTGTAATCCTACAGAGTCTGCAATTTGAGGTATTGTATGGTAGAAGGCCGAGTGTCAAGTTTTTCAAAACTTTTGGATGTATTTGCTATATCAACATAACTCTTGATGATAGGACAAAGGAGGATTCATCTTCAAAGAAAGACATTTTTGTTGAATACAGTGAGGTAAGCAAAGCTTACAAGGTTTACATTCCTTCTACTAATAAAGTGGTCACTGCACGAGATGTCATTTTTTATGAGAGAAATATTCCAAAGGATTCTTCAAGTGGTGATGTTGTGGTTGGATCTAACAATCTTGAGTTGATGACATGGATGATGCTACTTTGGATGATATTGATGAAGGGCCTTTGTCAAGTCAAAAGCGGACATCAAGGCAAAGACAACCACCTTCAAGGCTCACTTATGGTGAAAAAGGTAAGCAAGTTGTTGGTGGAACAAACTATGCTTTCCCAGCCTCTTTTGATGAACCTATATGTGTAGATGAGAAAAGGCAAAAAGAGGAGTGGATCCAAGCAATGGATCTTGAGTATCAAGCTCTTATGAAGAACAACACATGGAGATTGGTCGAACTTCCAAAGGATAAGAACACTATTGGATGCAAGTGGATCTTCAAGGTGAAGACAAACCAAGATGGATAAATCAACAAACACAAAGCAAGGTTTGTGGCCAAGGGATATGCACAAAAACATGGTATTGACTATGATGAGACCTTTGCGCCCGTGGCAAAGATGGTAAGCATTTGGGTCATCATCTCTCTTGATACTCTATTTGGCTAGGATCTATGGCAATTGGATATCACTAATGCATTCTTTAATGGTGATCTTGAGGAAGAAGTATACATGGAGCAACCCAAGGGCTACATCTGACATGTAAAGCCAAATCATGTTTGTTATTTGCAAAAGAGCCTGTATGGTCTTAAACAAGCTCCAAGGAGTTGGTATGCTAAGCTTAACACATTTATACTCTCTCAAAACTTTGCTATGAGTGATTATGATCATTCACTATATTTTAGATTTGTTGGAAATCAATTTAAAATTTTTCTAATCTATGTGGATGACATCATATTGAGTGGCGGGCAACAATCAAGATTTCACTCAAGAAGGAGTTTGAGGTGCATGATCTTGGACATTTGCATTATACCTCGGGAATAGAAGTGCTTAGATCTTCTCCATATACTTTCATTTGTCAAGAGAAGTATGGTAACTCTATTCTAAAGAGATTTCGCTAAGCCTTGTGATACACCTATGGAGTCAAATTATGTAAAGCTCACTATAAGAGGTAATAAAAGATCCTTCGAGGACATTACTCTCTATAGGAAGCTAGTTGGTTCACTCATTTATCTAACCATCACAAGACCTGATCTAAGCTATTGTGTTGGTAGATTCAACCAGTTTATGCAAGATCCTAGTGTGGAGCATTGGAAGCTAGGCAAGAGAGTATTGAGATACATCTCGGGATCTAGAGATTATGGCATTCTTTATGAGGGATCATCACCTAACTTATTTGGATTTTCAGATTCGGGCTTTGATGGAGATCAAATGGATAGGAGATCCATTAGTGCACATGCTATTTTCGTAGGTGATGGAGCTATCTCTAGATGTCAAAGAAACAAGCTACAATCTCATTGTCAACTAGTGAGACCGAGTACAAAGCACTTACATCATGCACAAAGGAGATGTTATGGATCAAAAGAATGGTGAGAGATTTTCACTTGCTGGATTTTTTAGAGAGTCCAATCATCTTTTGTGACAACCTTTCAGCCCAAATATTGGCAAGCAATCCTATCTTTCATGCAAGGAACAAGAATATTGAGGTGGCATATCATTTTGTAAGGGAACAAGTAATGGCAAAGGAGGTGGAGCTTCAGCATGTTTCTTCAAAGAATGTGTGGCTGATATCTTCACCAAAGCACTTGGAAAAGACTTGTTTACAAATCATAGAACATCACTTGGTGTATAATCTGAGAAATTGTCAACTAATTTGATTTAGTTTGATATTGGTTAATTGTCAATTTAGGCCAATATGCATTTCATACTTAGAGATAAAATTTATAAGGTTATTTTTAGTCTAAGTTCATTTAAATTACCATTTTTAAAATTTTTGGAAAATTTAGAAGGTCGATTTTGAGAGATTCAAATTTGAATAGTTTGTTCATTGAATCTAGTCTACATTGTGAGTAAAGTTTGAGACCTAGAAGTTTTCTATTGTTGTTAAGATTGGAGAACCACATCCAAATAAGGTATAGGCCTGTTATACATAGCCTACAAGTGTGTGAGGAGAAGCATTCTCTCTCTCTCTCTCTCTCTCTCTCTCTCTCTCTCTCTCTCTCTCTCTCTCTCTCTCTCTCTCTCTCTCTCTCTCTCTCTCTCTCTCTCTCTCTCTCTCTCTCTCTCTCTCTCTCTCTCTGCTTTCATTCATGCTTATACATGAGATCTCTTTGGGGTTCTATAGTCATTGGTGTACTATAGTGTTGATATCTTGAATTTTTGTGTGTAGAATGCAATTGTTTGATGTTCGTTGGATTCACACGTGTGAAATACAGTAGCTTACTTTTTTTATGGATAGAAACAGACGTTATCATTCATATCTGATTTTGTCAAGATTTATTAGAGTTTATGGCTTGTATGCATTGTTAGAGCTAGATTTCTACATTGTCAATGGTACTAGATGTGCTATCTTAAGTAATCAAAGATCTTAGAGTTTGATTGGATCTTAATGATCTGATTATTCTTCACAAATTATTGTTGTTTAATTTTCTTATGAAGATACATTTCATCCAAGGAGATACCGCTAGCATCCATTGAGGCGGCAAGACAAAGCTCCATCGAGGCAATGTGTTTGATTGAGAAGCACTTTCCCACATCCATTCTCACCATTCAAATACATCTCATTGTGTATTTGTTGGATGAGGTGGCCATTGCAGGTACATCATCTACTTTCGTCAATTGTCTATTCTTAGTCAAACCTAGGCTATTGGTATTGGGGTTATAGTGTTCTCTCATAAACCATAAACCATACTCACCTAACATCACCCTTCTACCCAAGGACATGATGCTTGATTGGCTACGCGATGCCCTTAGAGAAGCCACAGAAAACAATGAGGAAGTAACGGAGAGAGAGTGGGAATTTGCAAGCGGGTGCAATTTCATGTAAACTATGTACATCATTCACATGTTAAGCTATTTCTACGTGTAATTTTCAATATATTTGTTATATTTCTAACACATTTTGTTCTTTCTCGTTTAGTACAAAAAATACAATGCATTGTGGATGCATGGATGACATTTTCATACGAAGCCCATTGACAAAAATAGAAACACCTAAGATTGTGGAGTCATGGCATATTTTATCCAAGAGAGTCGAGCAAGCACAACTGACACCAATTTACTCTCTTCTCAACTTGATTACTATGGGAAAATCAATGACATCCTCAAAGTTGGATGTAGGTGATTCAGCTTTTTCATATTTGATGTCAAAATGGTTCAAAGTTATTTGCAATGGTCCCAATGCAACTATCAGAAAATATGACATTGGTTATTTTTCCATTAACTCCACCAAGCTTTGGATGGATCAAGGCGATAAAAAAATGTATATTGTGTATATGCCCAAGAAATTGTCACATGGCTATAGATACTAATTACGAGTCAATGTTTATGGAAACATCGATCAATTACAGGTGGTCTTTTACCCCGATTATTCAGATCCCAGATGGTGGTACGTGATTCAAGGTGTTCATGATATTTTTGTGGTACATAAATTTCCTTATTCACTTGTGTATATGCCCACTATTGTTGATAGAAAATAAAATTCAATGTGTTGATAAACAACAATTTTCAAAAGTGCTATCCATTTACATTCTGTGGTTATACCAAGTGGCCTTTTTTTCATCAGTCACGGGATTACATTCAAATTTGCAAGGCTAGGCCAAATAATAAAAGGCTAAATTTTTTTGTTGAAAATCACACGTCTTGTTGTAGTGAACAGCCATGAATTTTTTGCATATTTGATTGGTTTCCACCTATGAGCTTCATCTTTTTTGCTGTGAAAAAACACAAATTCAATTGTAGATCTTGGTCTCATTGCCATTGTTATTGCAAAAGCTTGAGTGCCAAAATATTCATAGTTGTAGATCAATTCTTTGTCATCATCACACTCTACGTGGATGATATGCTGTTAATCAACAACAATATTGGACTGACAAAGAATACCAAGAGGATCCTATCCCAAGAATTCAAGATGACATATCTTGGAGATGCACATTACTGTCTCGGGATTCAAATCCACAGAGACAAAACCCGAAGACTGGTCTTAAATTATCCAAGGAACAATGCCCTCAGACCAATGAGAAAAAGGCTGAAATAAAGAGATACCCATATCAATCAAGTATCGGATCCTTGATGTATGCAATGATCTCTACCAGGCGAGATTTTGCATACGCCATCAGTTCTCTGAGCCAATACATGACCAACCCTGGTACGATCCACTAAAAAGCTCTTTTTAGAGTAATCAGATATGTATACGCCACTATCAACCTCTGCATCTGCTATGGTGATGTCAATCATCCGATATCCATACACTTCATGGATATACATATGTGAATTGTTCAGGCAATGTCGACACCATAAGATCGACTTCTGGATTTATCTTCATGTTCAATAATGGTCCAATATCCTGGAACAGTAAAAAATAGACCTCCATTGCAATGTCATCTACCAAACGAATACATTGCAGCCTCTCAAACTACCAAAGAAGCAAGTTAGTTGAGAGATTTATTGTCTGATATTGGCCTATTGGCTCCAACAATGATACAATGTGACAATCAGAGTGCTATCGCATTATCGTCAATCCTAGATTTCATTCTAGGAGCAAGCACAACAAAATTAAATATCATTACATCAGGAGCAAGATACTCAACAAGGAGGTAAGTCTGAAATTTTGCAAAACCCAGTACATGGTAGCTGACATATTCGCAACAGGATTAAATCAAGAAGTACAGAAGAATTTTTGTGTTATCTTGAATTTGCAGATCAAGGCATTCAAGGATCCAGATTGAAGGGGGGGGGGGGGGGTGGATTCCTATCATCTCCATCTCTATCTTTCTTCTAATCTATATCCATTCACTAACTGTTGTAAATATATGTACACAATATAGCACTTGGCCACCTATTGCATAAAAAATTAGCACACAATAAGGCTCGATCCAAAAATGGTCTTGGAAGATTAGCACCTAACCTCATGGCTTTTGCTCCTTCACACAAGGTTCTATTCTTTCTCTCGGCCATTCCATTTTGTTGTGGTGTCCTTGGAATTGTGTGCTCCCTATTGATCCCATGCTCATCACAAAAAGCTTTAAACTTGGTAGAAATATACTCACCACCATTGTCACTCCTCACGCACTTGATTTTGGTAGAGAATTGGACCTCCCTTGCAATCTTGAACTTGACAAAGACATCATACACTTCATCTTTGCTCTTTAGTAGATATACCCAACAAAGTCTACTAAAACCATTAATAAAGGTTGCATACATCTTAGCACCACTATTGCTGATTGTAGTAACTCCATGAATATCCAAATGCACAACCTAAAAAGGCATAGTAGATCTCTTATAAGGTAACCTATGTGACTTTGACAAAGCCCATTGCTCACAAACATAATTGATGCTAGTTAAGAAACACCACAATATCGACAAGAATGAATATTTAAGAAGGATTCAATTCTTCATGTAGTTTTTGGGCTAACTCCAAATTTTTTTGAGCCTCAATCAACATCAAGTCTTCTTTTGATTTTGTATAGCGGCCCACTGGTAGGTTGCCGAATTCTTCAAGCTTAACCGGGAGCAATGTTCGTCACGTCGAATTAGCTAACTTGATATTTTTTTCTCTCGGTTGAATGTCAGTCAGCCCCAAAGCATGAGCCGTGTCTTATGTTCACGATGGAACCAGAGTCTATCGGCACTTTTTCAATCAAACATCTAGCAATGGTAACATCAATTTCAGGTGCGTCGAGGTCTCCTAAATCAATAGACAATACACCAACATCTGGCAAACACACTCTTTTCTTCGTTTTAGGGACAGAAAGACCTTTCAGTTGCCTTCTATAATAAGTGTTATTTGTCAATAATTGCTCAAAAGTGATGTTCGGACAAAGAGATCCAATATCAGTCACTATGTCATAGTCCTTCGTCTTTGATTTCGAGATTGGCTTGTCAATAACAGCACTAGACAATTTAATCTTTGGTATTTCGTCGTCCCCTTCCTCAAACGTGACCACCTTCTCTGCAACAGCTGACTGAAGTTCATATATATTATTATTGATATTGACATTAGTTGTACTTTATTTTTATTTGAATATGATTGTATGATTTCTCGTGCAAATTTATTCTTACAATGACATTTGATTGCAATTATGGAATCTAGGAAAATTATCGTACCTCCACGTGATTTAGAGAAAGAAAGAAAAATTGAGATCTATCACAAAAGAAAGGAGCAAGCAAGACTAAAGCTCAATGAACCACTATTGACTAGTTCATCTTCAAGCTCTTCCACCAGTCGACGTAGACTACCTGTTGATCCATCACATGTATGTATATTGATTTATGTCATAATTTTTTTATTTGTAATAGTGGTGTACTCCAATTTGGTTGAGGATAGTGATATAGTATATTGCTCTTTGGAAAACCAAGACACCACTTCATCACAAATGAAGCGCAAATGCACTAAATGTACAAAGATTATTTTGTCAATTTTTGTCACATGCTAAAATTTGTCAATTTTCACATGAATGACACTAAAAGAATTTGTGCTACAATATAATTTAGCATTGGCAATTGGATTATTGGACCAGTTTCAACCAGAATATGATGAGAGGATACCATGTACATGCACACAATGCAAAGGCCTTAGGATTTGGACAAGGAGGATTGTCAACAATCATATTTGGGCCAATGGAGTGCACACATAGGATCCAAGAGGTAAACTCTTTAAATCATAAAATATGACATTTATGTGAGATTTTCTTTTTATGCTCAATGTGTTTTAAATGTGTGTTTTAAACTATGTACATGTACATGCTCATTAGATTTTTTGTAATGTGATGATGTGCTCCATTAAAGGGTTAATACATCATATTGCTTAATTGAAATCACATCTGCTTCAAAGTTTTATGACAATGAGATATTAGCTAGTCCTTATTCTTGTGGTTTACATTAGTGGTTTCAAACTTTGTGACACATATTATGTTTTGTAGGTGTGTAATACACTCTGTTTGAAAAGAAACTGATACATCTAACATTTTCAACTTTTGCTATAGAAGGAACATAAGTTGGTTTCAAGGAAAAGAGTTGCAAGAGAGATCAAGAATATTATTGATAGGATAGATCACATGAATATTGATTTTGGATCATCATTGGCCTTAGATGATGCCCTTGTTGATGATGACCCCTTGCATGATATAATTAGTTCATCAATGCTTTGTGATTCAATCCATGTGTCCAAATCTCCAAAAAGTTTTTACCACCCAACCACACCTATCCTAGACGTTGCACGTGAGTCCTCCACGATGCTCCATGAGGATTCTACAAACTTGACCACCCTTTAAAAAGGAGAACATGTCTTGGACGTATTATGACTAGTTTGAAAGATAATTGCAAATTACTACGCACTGTTGATGTGTCAAAAGACATTCTAGGTTCTTTGTATGACCTTCCTCTTCCACCTAGCTTGCACCCATTAGTAAAAAGTTTTATTAGAAGTAGATTTTCTTGTTGGCCACTCACCATTACCATTAAATGGAACACCATTTACGTGTTGGGGTTAAATGTACATGATCATGCCTAGTGAACACTTTTTCGAGGCTGGTTTGGGCCTTTTTGCATTGAGTAGTATTGAGGTCCCTCTAAATAGTGTTGTGACATTGATGGCATATGCAGGACCTCAATACAATTGGGGTGATTGGCATGCTTTGTGTCATCACCAATGGAGGATGCAAGTATATGGCTTAAATTCAAATGCTTGTTCTTTAGAGGAGCAATGCATGCAAGGATCATGCAAGGATGCAACATCTCAAGGGCAAATTGTACATACATTGATGAACATCCATATGTGCATAAAAACATTGCTACATATATAAATATTTCTATTGGCCACTCTTTACTAACGAATTGTGATTTTAAAGAATGTACCAATGGAAAAGAAGAATATTTCATTAGGAATGTAAGGGGCAGTTATATAATGATCTGTGCCACTAGATCTATCAATGTTGGGGAGGAATTGTTCATCAAGTATAGTTTCAACCGTTCTCTACCTAGATGTTTGCAAAAGACAATAAGTCAAATGTGAATATTTAAATTTTGTTGATATGCAATATGTATAATCCATGCATTCTTGATTGTATTTGGTTTTTGTCATTAAATATGTCAAATGTTAGGAGCATTATTTGTCAAGTATAATCTCAATTGTCATTTCTCTAGATGTTTATATAAGATAATAAGTGAAAGCTAATGTATGTGAAATTTATAAATACGTAAATATGTAGAAGCGTGTAGTTCTTTAAATTCATTGAATGTCAACAAGTTGGAAAGAAGAATGGTCTAATAGATACACTGGTATGTTCATACTTTTTTTAACAAAGAGGTAATTTATATTCATGCACCATTTAGATCTATCAAGTATTGGGAGGAAACATTTATCAAGCATAGTTCCAAACTACTTCTTGTTGTTTGGGTATATAGGATTCTTCATCCTCATTTAGCGTTGGAGACAATAATCCTCGAAATGGCCGACGGAGACGACGAATGTCATACGACGGTCCTCATATAAAGCAATTACCTCGTCATCAACGTCAAGGCTTAAAAGAGATGATGAAAATTGATGAGCGCATTAATCAAGAGACTAATGCATCTGAATCTAGCTCATCTACCTCTTCCAATGATAAAAATGAGCTTCCAATGAATGAAGAATTTGAAGCCATGGGAGACATGTTGGATGCTATGTATGAGAATAATAGTGCAGCTAGACACAATGAACAAGATGAGGAGGCACTTTTGTCTAAAGAAGAAAATAAATTGCGAGAAGAATCAAAGACAACATTGTACCCTAGAGCAAATACATCTCTTTTGGCAACTTCTCTACTTCTATTGAATCTTTCAGCCAAATATAGATGGAGTGACCAAAGCCTCACATTATTATTTGAGTTTTTTTTTTCCTCTACTTGTGTTATATTTACTTTGAAACAAACTTGACAATTTGAACATTTAATGATATTTTTTTTAATAGGATTTTTTTTGCCATATACAGACTATTGAAAAACAAAAGTCTTCAAGAAGGGAATGTCATGCCTAAGACAAGAGATAAGGCACAAAAAATGATGACTAACATCGGGATGGACTACAAGCAATATCATGCATGTCCAAAGGATTGCATTTTATATCGAGGAAGGTACCAATCACTCAAGAGATGTCCCATTTAACATATATTTTTTTTTAATAGTGATTGATAGTATCCATTTGTTGGGCAGGCTTTCAAACGACTGAAAAAAATGCTTGTTTTTTGTGCGGGCCAAATCTTGTGGGAAGATACTCTCATAGTCTCAAAAAAATTGTTTATGAAAATCATCGTAAATACTTGCATGAAGGCCATCCATTCAAAGACACTCATAGAAGAGGTTTTGGAGGAAGAGTTGAGAGAGAGATATCTCCAAAGAGGATGTCTATGGAAGATTGGCGAAAACTATGGGAGGAATCTCAAGCAAAGCCAATCGATGGTATGAAAAGATTATCTATATTTCATCGTTTGGAATATTGGAATAATCTTTTGATTAATCACCTATTTGATCCCATGCACAGATTTAAAAATGTGGGTGAATCTATATGGAAACACTTGATTGGTAAAAAAGATACCATTGCTGCAAGGCATGATCTAAAAGAATCAAACACCAAAAAAGAATATTATATAAAGGATGGTGAAGATCATGCTCCAAAAGTACCTTGGACATTCACTAAGGAGGAGCTTCACCATGTGCGCTCCATTATTCATGACATTAGAACACCAGTTGGTTTTGCCCATTCTCGACGGGCATCATTCACAGTGGATGGAACGTTGCAAGGTCTCAAGTCTCATGATTGGCTAAAGATGATTCAATTCATCTATCCATCGTTAATTCGCGGGTGCTTGTCAAAA
The DNA here is from genome assembly GCA_029204225.1 of Diphasiastrum complanatum. Taxonomy (NCBI): domain Eukaryota; kingdom Viridiplantae; phylum Streptophyta; class Lycopodiopsida; order Lycopodiales; family Lycopodiaceae; genus Diphasiastrum; species Diphasiastrum complanatum. The sequence continues at coordinate 36,762,874 of CM055093.1, read as the reverse complement.
GATATTTGTGAGACCATATACAAACTATCAATCATTGTCGGGTATTTACATTTACTTGGTGCATTTTTTTTATTTAATATTTATTGTCTGGAAATTCAAATAGACATAAAATGAATTGAATATGTCGCAGATGGATGTGTTCAAAAGAAATTCGTGAGCTGGATGTTTGCAAGATATATGAGGATATGGTGGAGATTGTGTGCATTTTGAAAAATATTTTTCAACTTCCATCATGGACTTGCAAGTGCATTTATTGGTGCACTTGGTTGAAGAAATTTCTATTGCTGGTCCAGTGCACACTAGGTATAAGTGCATAGATTTTGTTTTGCATTTGTATTTAAACTAAATCAATTGATACATGAACTAATTAAATAAAACACTTATTCTTAACCATTTGTGAGTTTTTAGGTGGATTTTCTTTATGGAAAGATACATGAAAGTCTTAAAAGATTATGTGCATCAAAAGGCAAAGCCTGAAGGTACCATGTCAAAGGGATGGTTAGTACATGAACCTCTCTTTTATGTAACTGAAATTTTGCATCAACTACATCCATTTGCTTGGAAACTGAGAGGTAACAAGTGACCTCAAGGGATGGGAAAGGTCCATAGGTTGACAACCTTCCAACGAGAAAAAATAGAGGGCCTTGTCTAGAAAGCGCCGATGACAGAATAGAGGTAGACACATGGCCACAAGTTCACATGAGTTGAGCCATTGCCCAAGCAATGCACTATAGAGTGAATGCATGATACACTACAAAAAGCAACAAAAGAGGGACATAAAATATCAATTGCAGAATGGGACTTTGCAAGAGGATGCGAATGGAAGATATTATTCTTGAGATACTTTATTATTAGAACATTCTTGTTTATAACAATATTTGTTTACAATATTTGAGTTTTATTTATGCTCTAAAATAGTATTTTTTGCAAGTGTTTTTTCAACCAGATCGACTAAACAAGATATGGTGGTTTGTAGCTCAAGTTGAACCACGAGCATGATGAATATTTGAGGGTGCAAATGTTGAGAATGAAATGGAAAGCCTTCATTTTAACTATGAGATTGAGCTACCTAGAGATGTAGTAAATCTTCAAACCATACTTGAAGCACCCACTTCCATAGATGTTGAGAATAGAAATTCTAATAGTCAGAATGATGAAATAAGTTTTGAAAGTAAGAGTGATGATGAAAATCATCTAAGAGGAGATGAATTGCAAGATGTTGTCGCACAGATGATATTGATTCTTGCAATTCTGAATAAAAAAATTTAATTTCATCTATTCTATAGAGAGAAAGAGAGAGAGAAGAGAGAGATGATTAAGTGACATGTGATCCTTTCAAATGATAGTTATAGCCAAAATGGAATCTCATTTTTGGTCAAGTAAGTGAAAAGAATAGACATAGTTTGACTTCAAGTCCATTTTTTTAGAGATAATATTGGTGAAGAGAGATGTACGGTTTCATGTTCCAAGAAAGATTTCATTTTTCAACAAATGTTGCAAAGGCAATAAATCACTAAAAGCATGTGAGTTAATGAAATCACCACCACAAACTATGATAGAATCAAGTGTTTCATCATAGTCAATTCCCTTGAATTGAGCATATCCCTTGGCAACTAGTCTTGTTTTATAATTGTTCACACTACCATCTTGATTCAACTTGATCTTAAAGACCCATTTGCAGGCAGTAACATTTTGTATTTTTTATGGAGGATCAATAATTTTACAAGTATCTCAAGCAATGCATCATATACTCACTTTTCATTGCATCAAAGCACTCTTTTGTTGCTAAATTTTCATTCACACTTGAAGGAACATCATCAAAGTTAAGGTAGTAATAAGGAAAATAGAAATTATACAATCATCAACTTGTAATTGCTTCTCTCTTCCTTGTATTGGAGTCTTGATGGTTGCATTCTTGCTCGAGTTGACATTTTTGGAGTTTGTAGGGTATGCTTGCTCCTCCTTAATCCCTACTATTTCCTTGATAATAGGCTTGGTAGTAGGCTCAATTTCATATCATCAAGAATGATACCATCATCATGGAAATATTTGTAGTTACTATACATGCTTATTTTTCATTTTCATAATAGAAGACAATGATATCTTGTCAAAGTGTCTTTTTCACATTTGTCCTTGCAATAGATATATATACTTTCACTTTAGGAAAATATTTATTTAACTAATTCCATTTCATTATAAACAAGCAAAAAAAAATGCGTGGATAATCCGCGCGTGGATAACTTTAAGGTGGAATATCCACACATCAAAATAATCCCGATTCGATGAAGTCGTTGAGATAACTGAAATTGTGTGGATAATCTACTCGTAAAACCGCCGTCAGGCTTCCCTCCAAATAGTTGTCAAAATTTTCAAAATTCAATTTTGCGTGGATTATCCACGTGAATAAATTTTTCGGCGTCGCGCAAGAAAAACACCGGTGGACTTGCCGGAGGTGTGTTGAAATTTTTTTTGGCGTGAATTATCCATGCGTGGATGTTCCACACAAACAAAATTTCAGAAAATCGGCTAAGTGTTGCATGTCGCGTGGATAAACACAGAGTTTTAGTTGTGGCTTCTGCACCAATTCTACGAGCTCCAAATTGGACAATTGAATTTCATGTTCACACTGATGCATCAAAATATGCTATTGGATCAGTTTTGACGCAGCCATGAGAATACAAAAAAGATTATCGTATCATATTTGCTAGTTGACAACTTACTGATTCTGAGAAGAATTACTCCACAATGGAATGAGAAGCGTTGGCTATGGTCCAACAATATTGAATGGTGACACATTTAGCATTTTATATAGACCATCCATTGTTTTATCTAGTAAACAAGACATGCAATACATGACACATTGTAAGATGGCTACTATTACTAACTGAATTCGATTTTTGAGTTGTGGTTCGAAAAGGTAAACAACATTATGATCTTGCCGATCATGTCTCAAGAATCCAGACAACACCAGTCAACACTGAAGTGGATGATGAACTATCAGATGCTGCACTATTTAATGTTGAAGTAGTACATGAGTGGGCAACAGATATTGTTGAATATATGATGTTCAGCCAACCTAACGAATCTTTGACAAAAGCTTAAAAAAAAAAATTGATTGTTAAGGCACAACCTTATCAATTGATTGCAGGCCAATTGTATCTTTGTGGAATGGATGATATTTTAAGAAAAGGTATTTTGTCACATGAAGTGCCTAATCTAATCATGTTTTTACGTGATGGGATGGGAGGTGGACATTTTTCAAAGGATATCACTGTTCGAAAGCTCTTACAATTAGGATGTCGGTGGCCTATACTTCATAAGGAGATAGAAAAATTTATTCAGTCATGTGATGTATGTCAACGAGCATGTCGCCCTACGAAGCAAAACTTTGAGCCTTTACATCCACTTTTGGCACAAGCATCGTTTGAGAAATGGGAACTTGATTGTGCTGGTTCGATTCATCCTATGACAAGAGGATTGCAAGCCAGATATATCATCGTAGCAACATATTATATGACCAAGTGGGTCGAAACAAGAGTAGTTGGAGTTGCCAATACAAAGACTACGACCAAGTTCTTATATGAGACTATCATTGTTAGATTTGGATGTCCTATCGAGATCGTGGAACACATTTTGTCAACAAAACAATTAAGTGTCTGTTGGAAGATTTTTTTGTTATTCATCGGTTTAGTACTCCATATTATCTGAAGGGTAATGGACAAGTAGAATCTTCCAATAAAATTCTCTACAATATTATTAACAAAATAGTTGAAGCAAGTTGTTATGATTGGGAACATAAACTTCATGTAGCGTTATGGGCATTCAGAACAACTTATAAAGTTAGCACAGATCAGACACCATTTCAACTTGTCTATGGTCAAGATGTCGTTATGCTAATTGAATTCTTAGTACCATCCTTATGCATAACAACAACCGACAGTCCATGCACTAGCAACAAAAAAAATCTCGTCGCAAGACACGGCATGATCGTCGTTTACATAAAAAAAAATCTGAAGGAAAGAGACCTAGCATTGATGTATAAGACCAAATTGATCAAAGGAAAACTGAAATTTACAAGTGAAGGGCCATACAAAGTGAAAAAAATAATTGTCGTACGAAGTAGTTGTTTTGGAGCACCTACATGGTAGACGATTTGATACCCCAGTGAATGGAAGCTGATTACACAAGTTTTGGCAGCCAAGATCTACCAGTGTGATCAAAGATCTACTCATTTTTGCTTTTGTTGTTTTTTACTACTTGTTGATTCTTTTTTGGAAAAGACAGTATTAAAAAAAACAAAAGAAAAAGAATGATGAGCAAAAGTCAAAAAAGTCATTAGATCAAAAAAAGAAAGGAAAGTATTTTCAGGAATTAATTTTTGATGAAAAATGACTCAAAAAAGCACTTTTTTATTCATATCTTGAACAAACAGTCATATGGACCTTCGCCGAGTTGCCAGATCACACATCCAGTTCAGATTCACCTATATTGAATTGGGAAAAGGTTGGTTTGCACAATAAGTACCTTTTTTTGAAGCCAGACAAGAGTTTAGAAGCCTACCACTTTGGGAACCTTCACTGAGCCTCTTACACTCATTATGAACGTTCGTCGACCTGCCAGATGGATTCAGAATGCCAAAATTAGGTTGGAAATAGGTTCAGATCTTGAAAATTTTCATTAAATGCAGTACCTAGGCAAAGGATGCACTTAGGCGAGAGTTGACCTCCAGAACCTTCGCCCAGCTACACCATTGGCCAGGAACATTTGCCAAGAATTTTGGAAGCTTTTTTCATAGTATTGAACATGTTTGGAAATTTTTGTCCAAACCTGATCAACAAACTAGTACTTTGTCTAATAGACCCTCCAAATTAGCCTCTAAAAGGGCTGATTTCAATTTCATTTCTCACTTGTGCTAGCGAAGCTCTTGCAAAATTTTTCCGCAACCAAACTTTTCCGAAACTTTTCCAAAGCCTTATGATACACTTTCAAGCTTTTTGTTTTTTAGTTTTTACCTATTTGCAATCATGTCTTCCAGTTATACTAGTGTTTCACTCCGCTTTGTTGTTCTACGTGTTGTTCTGACCTCAACAGATATCATGTCGCTTCCTAGCACAAGCAAGGTGGCGGAATGGATGAACCTTGACAAGCCTTTGCTCATGACAATGGGAATCCATGAGTGTGCCTTTTCAAACCAAATATGTATGAAGTTTATTAGGATGGTGTTTGGTGCTTGGAATGAAGCCAAGGCCAAATTTTACATCATCTTTCAGAGAGTCGTGCACAAGGTGCAGGTCACTGAGGCTGTCCTTGCTGCTCCAGGAATCATTTTTGGGCCTCGACCAACCCCATCTCATAAATAGGCCAAGTTAGTAATAAAGACTTTTGTTGATGCTACCATCAATCAGTACCACACAAATGATGGCTATCTGTTGAAAGCCATCATAGATCCGACCCTCCATGCTGCCGCTTAGCTTCTGAACAACTTTCGGATGGTTGGGAACCTCAAGAAGGAAAAGATCTTTTTCCAGATCCTCTATCGCTTGGTTGAATCTAACTATGAGTTAGATAAGGGGACTGTACAACCTTATAATTGGTTCAAGATGGTCTTCGAGGAGAGCTATCAAGAGTAATACCAAACAACAGCTCGTTGCTGGCTCCCTTCTGTCCTTCTTGGCCACCTTGTACTTAGTCAATAACGTCCACGAGTTTCATGATGATTCTGTGCTAGCCACATATGAAGTAACACCAACTGAATCATCCCGCCAATCATCCTCTATCTAGAGTCGTTGTAGGGTACGCAACGAGATTGTTGCAACCACCTCGCCTCCTGCATCTCGACGTTGTACTCAACCACCACCATCCATACCCCTTGTTACCACTCACTCTGCACTACCTGTTCCCTCAACCACTACACCCACCCTCATCTCTAATTCCTCACAAGGGCCATCTGTGAGAATTTGATCTACCATTCAAATTACAATTACCCAAGCTGCCTCAGCCTCACAAAATTCAGCTATGTCACCGAATATCCAACAGTTTATGGATATGATCGATGATTCTGACCCTTTATAGACATATATACATTTTGTGATGCCATTGAGTCCGAGACTATTTAATCCAGCCTCCCCAGGAATAGGATTCGATCAATTCCAGAAAATCTTCAAAACTTTTGATTTAAACTAGAATTCCAGCAAGGTCAACAAGTAGATCAAGTAGTGCAAGCACCTGACACAATCAGAGTCGCTTCTGCGGTTGTATCTCCAAAGTAGTTTGAAGCACAAATTTTGGATGGTTATGAAGAAGAAGATATCTTTGAAGAGGAAGATCCACGAAAAAGTCTTCAAGGCCAATCACGACAAACTATGGGATCTGGACCTCCTGCTGCTGCTATAGCTACCACGACAGTACCATTAGGATTCTGGTGATGTTCTTGGATCCACACCTTGGATGAATGATCCAGACTATGCTTGATCAAAAGATGTCAATGGAAAAGAGAATTGCTGATTTAGGTTTAGAAAATACTCTCATAAGCCATAAACTCATCCAGTTGAACCAAGAGTTGAAGATCGCCAAACAACATGAAGACAAGTCAGAAGCGGAGCTGAAAAAGACAAAGCAACATGCAGATGCCTTGGAGAATTATGTTTCAACTCTCCAGAATGCATTGACAATTGCGCAAGACCAGGTTGATAAAGTCGTTTAGGACGCCAAGCAGCAAGTTCTCTTATTGCAAGGACAACTGGACATGGCCCAACTTGACAAAGAAATTTCTTTGAGTGAATTGGATGCCACAGCCACGGAGCGAGACAAATTTTTTTACGCAAAAGTTCCAGATCGTCCTATCTCTAAAGAGGAGATTAGTTATTAGTTTAAAAAAGTCGATACATATTGTCAGTCATTGTTTGACTTCTAAAGTAGGTTTGATCAATTCAAAGGCAAGGCATCATCTGAATTGGCAAAGGCTAAGTCCTAATAAGAGATTATAAAAAAGCCGCCGCACAGATATTGGAAACTACACCACACAAAAGAGTGCCAAACATGCCACCTTTCTCGCCAGCATAGCAAGAGCAGATCAAGTGGACATGGGCATAGACTTAGACTTTGCTTCGAACAGGAACACAGATAATGCTACACACTAACACAGACAGAAAAACACTCTTCACAGCAAGCTCGCATGGCAACTGTATTTCTCAAAATGAAATTACAATGTACATATAGTTCTTTACTCAGGCAGCCCATGCATGACCCAGGTTGTCGTTGACGGGATGCGTCTCCCGTCGACTCACCTCGTGGCGAGGCCAACTGATCCTTATTGACTGATAGGACCCACAGTACAGTAGCACAGTGATTCTACTTTAATTATAACTCTCTCCCTTAAAGTAGAGTCTACTATTTATACAGTCATATAAATAGCTTTAAAGTCAACAAACTTTAAGTACAAAAAGCTTTGATTTAAACTTATCAAACTTTTCTCCATCAAGTGGCTTAGTGAAAATATCAAGTAGTTGCTCTTCTGTACTACAATGAACAACATGAATTTCACGACTCAACAGCCTCTCACGTATAAAGTGATACTGAATCTCAATGTGTTTGGTTCTTGCACTGGATTCTTTGCTATCTGAATGCCACTCTGACTGTCGCTATGTATAGTCGTGGGATTTTTCTGCTTCATGCCGACTTCTTCCAAGATTTGTCTCAACCATATAGCCTCGTGTGTTGCACTACACATTGCCTTATATTCTGCTTTTGTGGTGGATAGAGCAATTGTAATTTGCTTCTTACTAGACTAGGAAAAGCAACTGCCACAAAGCTGGAGTACATACCTTGTGGTGGATCTACGATTATCATAGTCACCTCCCCAATCCGTATCCACATAGCCACATAACTCAGGTAAACCCTCATGCTTCCTATAAATCAAGCCATAATCTGAAGTGCCTTTGACATAACGCAAAATGCGTTTAGCTGCCTTCCAATGCGCTTCCGTAGGTGCTGCCAAACTGACTTACAATACCAACAACATAGCATATATCTGGTCTAGTCGTGGTAAGGTAAATCAAGCTCTCTACTAACTGGCTATACAGTGTAGCATCAAATGGCTGTGACTCATCAAGCTTAGAAAGCTTTTTACCTGGTTCAATATTGTTGGAGTTTAATCTAACTCCTACTCATCCCAACAGCCCTCCTTCCTTCTCCAATTTTTACTCTTTCAAATGTAACCTGCAGAAAATGAACTGTTTTTAAACAGTCTGCATTTTTGAACTAATTGTTGTTACAATCTGGTTTTTTACACGGGTTTTATGATAGCCAAAAAATGCAAAAAACCCGACACTATGTTTTTACATGGGGTTTTTGACAAGCAACAATTAGGGCAAAAAAAAATTGTGACACTGCATTCTTGCATGTAGTTTTCAACAGGCGAAAAAGCCGACACTATGACACAGGCAAAAATTGCAACACTTGCCCTACAAAAGGCTGAAGGTGTCTTACAGATTCTGAAGGATGCCCTCAAGTAAAGACAAAGGCCAAAAGGCCAAAGGGTGTCACATTTCCAGTCTGTCAATCACTATCAGACCAGAAAGCCTTCACGCTCCATCAACGAACTGATCCATTGACCAGTTCTACAACTGTAATCAATCTTATAGTTGTAAAGTTAAGTTAGTACAAGATCTTTTCAGCGGATATGTATATATACATGTAATTGAACGATTGAAGAGAAGATAGAGTTGAAAAGAAGAGGCAGATTAGTAAGCTCAAATAGCGGAGAATGCCCTTTATTAGTAGTTGACTCCTTAGAGTTAGTGATATATATAGAGAGAGAACTATTTTAGAACCTTAGCAATTGTCTTGAATCTTTTAGTAGGATCACACGCTTATCATCGCAATTGTATTGTGGTCTGATCGTTGTATTTACAACTTCAATATACATATTTGCTATTGTTCTACACCTCAACATTTTTGTTGAATGATAACTCTCACTCCTCTCACACAAACACTATTAAGAAGAGATTTGTATGGCTGTCTCTGACATCTAAATTAATTCTACACTCTCTTCATATCAGGTTATCAGCCATAGAGGGTTGCATGGTTTCTTAGACGCCTAATTGTTTTTGCAATCTTTCTTTCATGGCAGTCTATGACTCCTACACTGATAATCTGATTTCACACACAAAGAATTGTTCATAACTCCATTCTCCAGGTAATCCATGATCCTGCTGCTAGTTATAACAATTTGTTTTTCCTCCCATAGAAGTGGTATCAGAGTTGATGTCTTATTCCACCCAATAGAGTGATATCAGGGCCTGCTTCCATAGGAGCGGTACCAAGTCCCCCACTTCAACAGTTGTATCAGAGTTAAGGTTCATTGGATTGCTAGTGTCTAGGATTTATTATAATTCTACAGAGCTGTTCTTTCTATTTGTATTTCATCTCTACTACACAATCGCTATGGAAGGTTCAACCTCAGAGATCCGCTTGATCAACAAATTCAACGGAGATGACTTCCACATGTGGAAGTTCAGGATGAGAATGATCATGATCAAGAAAGAGCTATGGGGGTATGTAAATGGTTCAATACCCAAGCCGGTAGAACCTGAATTGCTTCCAACATGGGAAGCAAAGGATGGCAAAGCACTTGCCATTGTATCCCTGAATCTAAAAGACACTCAGATTGCTCACGTGTCAAACATCACCACCTCCAAAGAAGCGTGGGATCCTTACAAGCATCTACAAGACCTCAGATGTGTCCACACATCTCTTCTTGAGGAAGAAGATGCTGACACTCACAATGAGCAAAGGCACCTCAGTAAGCGACCATCTGAACGAGTTCAAACAGATGCTAAACCAACTGGCTGCAATAGGATCACCTATATTAGAAGAAGACTCTACCATATCTCTTCTTGCCAGTATTCCATCCTCCTATGACAATTTAGTGTTGCTTCTTAGCAACACTCCTGCGTTGTCTCTTCAAAAATTGATAGTAAGTCTGTTGCAGGAAGAAGTAAGGAAGAAAAGCTTGTCCACGTCAACGAGTACCAAATCCATGGCACTCTACTCAACCAAGCAGCAGTCCAAGAAGAAGAAAGGCTTCAAGGACAAGAAGGCAGAACAGCCAGCAACTTCGTAATCACAACAGCAACAACAACAACACAGTCAATCATCGTCCAAGGCCAAGCTATTTTGCAGGTACTGCAAAAGAACCAACCATGATATCAAGGGCTGTCGTGTCCTCAAGCATAATGAATCCATGAAGAAGATGCAGCAATGACAACAAGGCAACTCTGACACAGTCAGAGATTCACAAGAAGATGAGAGAGCGCTGATGGTACAAGATCAACCCAGTAGAGATGCCCATCAATAGTATCTCGATTCAGGTGCCTCTCAGCACATGACGCCATGTAAAGACCTCTTCTCTACACTCACAGCTACAGAATCAAAGTACATCTTCTTTGGTGACTCCAGTTCACATCAAGTCGAATGTCTCTGTTATGCACAAGTGCCATCTGATCTGAGAAAGAAGCTGGACCCAGTAAGTCGTAAGAACATTTTCATCGTCTACTCAACGTCACATAAAACATATCACATCTATGATGTTGATTCAAGTTAGATCTCAGTCAACCGTGATGTTGTCTTTCTTGAAGACAAGTATCACGATTTCAAGCAAAAGCAGTTGATACAAGAGTATGTCACAACAACTCCACCATCCATCATTAGGCAACGACCTACGACTGTGCAGACAAAGGAGTTTTTCCCAACAGCTCCACTTACCTTCAATGAGCTCAGACCCACGATTGTTCAACCACAAGATGCTACGATCCCAGTCATTCACCAAGGAGAATCATCCACTCAAGCACATGTAGCTCGAAGGTCTGCAAGACAACGACAACAACCTGATCATTTTGTCCCTCAGACGTTCATCAGTCACGATGAACCTGTCACAGTTGTAGAAGCTTTGTCAATGCCCAATGCAGACAATTGGAAGGCTGCCATGGATGATGAGTATCAGATGGAGTCTTGTCAATCCTCCTAATGGTATAAAACCAATTGACTCCAAATGGATCTTTAAGCTGAAGCTTAAGCCAGTTGGATCCATATTCAAATGGAAAGCTAAACTGGTGGTTAAAGACTTTGAACAAGTATATGGGATAGACTACATTGAGACCTTTAGCCTTGTGGTAAAGCATCAAACTATTCGTACCTTACTGGCTATAGCTGTTGCAGAAGATCTGGACATTCACCATATGGACGTCCAGACGACATTCCTACATGGATTTATACAAAAAGATATATTGATCTATCAACCAAAAGGTTACGTCCTTCAAGGCAAGGAGCATCTGATATGTAAATTGCATAAGGCTTTATATAGTTTTAAGCAAGCTCCCATGGCCTGGTATGACAAAATTAATCACTTCTTGTTGCAACACAATTTTACTTCTTACGCTACAGACTGCAATGTATATCTCAGGCGTAAAGGGTCAAGCTATGTCATAATAGCATTATACGTTGATGATTTTTTAATCATCAACAATTCAAATCAGTTATTATAGAAAACCAAATCTCTGCTTTCATCAGAGTTTGAGATGACTGATTTAGGCCCAGTCCATTACCTTCTTGGTATGGAGATTAGCAGAGATCACGCAAGCAAAAGGATAACTATAAGCCAAGAATCCTAGTTGACTAATGTACTTCGCACATATGGCAAGGAGGACTGCAAGCCCATAGACACACCTATGGATCCAAGAGCTAAGCTGTCCAAAGACATGTGCCCCAAAACTCAAGTAGATCAGTAAGAAATGTGCGGGTATCCTTATCAGTCTGTCATAAGATCTATTATGTATTCTATGGTCTGCACACGACCTGATCTAGCATATGCAGTAAGCACGTTGTCTCAGTACATGTCCAATCCAGGGTTACAGCACTGGAAAGCTTTGCAAAAAATACTGAGGTACATTCAAGCTACAAAGCACTATGCTTTCAGCTATAATGGCAAAACAAAAGCTGCACTCACGTTGACCACTTATTCAGATTCAGATTGGGCTGGAGACATGGATACTAGAAAATCCACATCAGGCTACATTTGTTTCCTTGCAGGAGGACCCATCTCGTGGAACAATAGAAAGCAAAAATGCATTTCTTTGTCCTCCACAAAATCTAAATATGTTGCAGCTACATCAGCAGTGAAGGAGATAATCTGGCTAAGAAGGCTGCTGTAGGATCTGCAATTCCCACAGATCAGTCCAACAATACTCTAGTGCGATAATCCGAGCTGCATAGCTCTTTCTCCAAACCCACGAACTCATAATAGAACTAAGCATATAGAAGTTCAATTCCATTTTCTTAGAGAGAAAGTTCAGAGTAAAGATGTTGTACTAAGTTACTGTCATATAGACAGTATGTTGGCTGATATTTTGACAAAGCCATTTTCTAGAGATAAGCATTCTACTTTAGTAGGTATGTTAAATCTCAATTGCAGATCAGATTCATAGTAGTTAGCTTAAGGAAGAGTGTTGGAATTTAATCTTACTCCTATTCATCCCAACAGCCCTCCTTCCTTCTCTATTTTTTACTCTCTCAAATGCAATATGCAGAAAATGAATCGTTTTTAAACAGTATGCATTTTTCAACTAATTACTTAAAGAAAATGTTTTTGTGCATGTCCTACAAAAACATAGTGTTTTTTTTGTCCAAATTGGCAAATATCAACTTGAGGCCTGAATATGAAAAATTGAAATAGTTTGACCAAGGATCAAGTGGAGGCCACATGTGTGGAAATCATGAAGAGGGGGTTGAGTTGGTCCAAATGACATTTTTTATATTGTTTATGTACATATTTCATAAGACTATATAGTCATTATGAAGATAGTTAATCTAGACCATTGATTTGATGGATAGTGGAGACATAGGACGTAATTCTACTTCCAAATGTGGCCTGCTACAATCATAAATATCTAAATACTTTATTATTTTAGTGGCTGTTGTACATACCTCATTTTGGTGGTGATGTTTCATTTCTCTAGCCTGCAATGTGATTGATGGTAGTTGTGCCCTCATCTTTGTGCATGAATCAAAATGTTTCATTCTCTAATTTTTATGTGCAAGACAATTTCTCATTCTTCTTTGAATCTCTTTAGTATTTTGAAGATTATTATAAAGCATTGTTGATTTGCATATCACTAGTTTCATGGTTAAGAGATTGTTTTGCCAATCTTGATATGTTTGTTTCTTTGTGTGAAACTTTCACATTTGTTTGAACTTCTCATTAATACAATCTAGTGAGGGATTGAAAAAAATGAAGTTTTTTATGCATCTCAATTTCATGATAATTACCATATCGACATTGAGTGAAATTTTGTACGATTTGTAAATTATTGAGTCCGACAACTTGGACAAAAAACAATGGCAATTGAAAAGAATTTTTTTTTTGCTCATTCTCTTCAATGTCAGTTCATCTCAACAAAATGTAACAGTAAATTTCTTTTACTCATTGTCTTCAATGTATAATGCATTTGATTGAATCTTTTCTGTTATGAGATTGCATAGTGTCAACTCCATCCAATTTGGAGGTTTTTAGTGCAGTAAATTAAATATATATAAAACCAAAAATAATCTACTAGAGCTTAAAATTTTGGTCAAAAGTTTTTTTGTGGTTGTGAAATTGAAAATTAGTAATGTACATTTGGTTAGTGAGTTATTAACCTAGTAGAGTCACCAAAAAATCTTAAACTAAATATCAAGTCCAATATCAATAATTTAATATGGTTTTCAAATTTAATGTAAAAAACATAAATGTACAGGATAAAAATGTCTAAAGTTAGTATAGTAGAGTGCATTTTATTGAGGATTTTATTTTATTTATATAAAATTGTTGCTTTTTGTTCTAGGTTTTGTTGATGTGAATGCATTAATCTCCACATTTTAAAAGACAGAAAATTTGTATTTGCAATACATGTCAAATTGTTGGTGATTACTCATGTCAAATTGTTGGTGATTACTCACTACAAATCATCAACAAAAATACCTCTCAAAATACATTGGTTTGTTTGAAAATTGAAACGTAAGAATCTAATCTTTATGTCAACTACCTTTTGAAAGCAGCTTGTCCCCACATTATTATGTGAATCTAATTGACATTGACATACTTTGGTATCTACTATACATCTGAGTAGCAATATGTGACTAAACAAAAAAAATAACATCTTAGTTTAGTTATAAATTTCTTTGCACAAAATTTACCAAGCGTGCTTCATACAAAGCTCTTCCTATGGATGATGGATGATTGAGCATGAAATCAAAATTTTGTGTGTGTAATTGCTTTATTCAAAGCATCTTGTTACATGCTTGGGTGTCTTATAGGTAGCTTCAATATGTGATTGATTAAATTTTCCTTTGGTGCTAGTTAAAATCATTTGTGAGATGTATATCATTTGCCTTGCTTTACAACATGACAATGATCAAGAACCATTCACTTTGGATATGCCACTTTTTTTGATAACAGAAAACAAATAAGAAGTCCTTAAACTTTTTGTGTTTTATGCTTCATGTTATGAGTGTTGCATGAAGCGTATTCCTTTCAAAGTGGCATTCCTCAAAACTTGATTTTCATCAATCCAAGTGTTGCTAAATGTATTCAAACTAATTCAACAATGAGAATCTCCTCACACTAGTAACTAGCTTGCTTAATTCATGGGCAAATAAGTGTAAATTATGAACTAAATGTTTGGGTTTCTCACAGTGTCTCAATACTCCAATCATAATCAATTGAACACATTTTTGATTAAAGTATTAGACTAACCCTATCAATTCCATAAACCCTTTGAGAGTGCCTAGCTCCTGCACAAAAACATCTTTCCACTCTACACTTGTTGGAGGCGTGAGCTTTTAGTTTAGCCACCCCAACAACATGGATTTTGTGAGCTAATGCCAGAGAAAAAAGTACTACTTGATAGTGCCCCATAGTAGATGAGTTGAACATGGGCTGGTTTTGATTCCTTAAAGGTAAACCCGAGTCTAAATTGAGGGCAAGGGAACACCTAGGGAGCTTGCGTGCTTTGAGATTGGCTATTCTTATCTTGTGGTCAAATTAGATTGCACATAATGTACAGGATGATGGTGCAATGCAAGGGCTCAAAAAAATACTATGTGATACTGAGAGCAGTGTATTATTGCCAACAACCATGGCTGCCTGCTAACAGTTGCGGCTCTGCCCTCATTCAAGGGTGGTGGGGGTTTGTGGTGCCAATGGAAGCAACAAGCTTGCGACTGTCATTGGAGTAGCAGATGGCAATACACTGCTCAACTACGAAGATCGATGGCCTTGGCACATGAGGGTTAGAATTTCTCCATTACCTTTTAGTGATCAAGGACAAGCAAGCATACCTAGAATGTGTCCTTATGTTGGTGGCCAGTTAGTGGCAAGAAGATACCACGTCCTATTCGTGCCCCCTATTTGCTAATCTTTTGTGAGCCACTACTTTTCCCAAGTTCCAACCAACAAAGGGGGAAAGTGAGCGCACCGGGATTCGAGCCCGACCCATCCATGGGAGTGGTCCTGACATAGAGGACAAAGCTTCCCTGCTCATCTATTGTGCATTGTTCTCCAGGACGACCATCTCTTCCCCCCCGAGCGAGAGCGAGAGCGAGAGCGAGCGAGCGACAGGGGGTGTGCCAGATTTGATACTTTTTGTGGGCAAGGGCAGAGCTGCGTGCAGAGGGCAATTGAGCTCAAGGAGCTTCCAATTTGGTGCTGGGAAGGTTGCGGATGTGCGCAAATGTTGGTATAGATAGGAGAGGGTGGATCGGGAGGGTGAAGGATCTGGCTGGAGTAATAATGCAGGTGTAAGATGGAGAATTTGGAAGGTACGTGTTTTGGGGCCATGCCTGATTGAGGAGTGGCCCTCACCCTTCAGCGTTCAGCTCAACAGTTGCAAATTTCTGTCGTCTTCCTTGCAATCATGTCTGTTCCAATGTGAAATGGCTCAAGTTCTTATTTTTCCTTGTCATGAACATACGTAGCTACCAACTCTGAAATGGTTTTAGTAACAGGCAATAGGTAGCAGATCAAATGACTCCTAGTTGACTTTTTGGGTTCTCTCAGCATTTTTCGGAGTGGCTTCAAAATAATGCTTTGATTCTAGTCTAGGTGAGCTCACACTGGAGCACGAACATTAGTACAGCACAATGTTGAAATTCCACATGAGATACTGATTCACTAGATGGCCCACTAAAAAGGTTTGATCGGAAACACTTATTGTGGATTTTTTTAATGAGCAGTCCTCCATGACTTGGCCTTGTTTACTTTTAAAGTCAGGCAGCCATCTACCTTAGCTTACAACTCGCGATGCAACTAGCTATAAAGTAAAGTCTTTATTTGTTTCATTTTGAAGTTATTATTGGATTTTTTGTCATTCAAATTGTACTTGTTATTTGGTCCCATAGGCCTTTTGGTCTCCATGGATGTTAATCAAGGTAATTTCAGGTGTGTTTTCGTGTGTGTACTTTTCACTGCTCAACTTATGGGGCTGCCATCAGTCGACTAGGGAAAGGATAGTCTTCAAGATACATATATGGGATGCACAAACAAAGTAAAATTTTCCCTTTTTGACATTCTAGTTGGTCCTAGCTATGCCTGTAGCAAAGGCATGGTACACTAGGGTCCAATATTAGACTCTGGTAGATTTTTGTGTCTTTAGATTTTTATGCTATCACAGATGATACTTGGTAAGCCCTTAGTTCAACATCCGATATCATAGCCACGTGTCTTGTGCCTCCCATATAGGTAGGTGCCATCTTTAGAATGATCACCTATTTGCAAAGAATTGTGTCTTTTGGGGATACCTATGATAGTAGTGGCAAATCCTCATGATTAGCACTTGCGTCATCTAAAGAGTTGGATACCAATCAGCTAAGTATTCTTAGGCTTCACGACTATGGGACACAATTGGCATCACCTTATTGCACCTTCTAGAGAGTTCTCATTCCTGCATTCAGCACTTTATCTATATGTCAAATCTTAAGCTGATGACTGTTCTCAATGGTACGGGACTCATGTGAACTTAATTGTACAGCTAGTGGTGATAAGTGCAAATTCTTGCTCCTTTTTGTAAGCTAGGTTAGGCCCAATTTATTGGTTGATATTTTTGATAAAAGGTTGCAGCCAGAAATAATAGCGTTAACATAATTCATATGGCCATCTTTCTTCAAATATTTTTGATTTTGTGATGTGATAACTTCTCAAGTCTACAGGTTTGCTGGTCTTTGTACTACTAGTAGAGATGCATTTGTGAACCACTTAATCAATCTAACTATTTTGTTACTTTATAAGAGTTACTTGTTTAAGAAAATCATGAAAAAAATCTGAACTTTGTAAGAATCCTATGGTTTAGCCTTTGGTATTTCAGCTTTTGGTATGTTTAGGATGATTAATAATAGAATCCAAAAAAGTGGGGAGCTAAGAAGCTTACTTTGTTTTTAGTATTTTGTATTTCTCTATGTCTTAGTAACTCCTACTTCCAAATTATGGTCCTTATCTTAATTTTATTTGATTTTTTAATTTTCAATCTTAATTGTCATTTGCTTCTTAGTCAGCACTGGGTTTACCCAAGAGACTTTGTATTCTTTCAAAACCCAGATAGCAACTTATGCTTGGTTACCTATGAGACACAAGTAGTACTGGCTGGCTGAGATTTTTTATGTTTCTAATTCGATATTACTGTTTTGACATAGAAACTTTGATACTTTTCATTGCATGTCTATTTTTTGTAAGCTTTACCTTAATGACATCACAGACTTGTCAAATCAAATTTGTGAATCTGGATATATTCCAATCTCATAAATAGATATAGAATACTTTGCAGCGTTGTTCCTGTTGTGGCTTCTGCTGAACACCCTCCAGGTGTTATGGCAGATCTCAAGATTGCCATTGTCTGTACCATTTAGTTGCAAAGAAGTAATGAAATCATCTTTACTAATCTTTTCATAGCAATATCAGGCTGATGTTAACATGAGTTATTTTTGACAGGTTTGGAGACCGTCTTTTTCCCACAAGCTAACTTGACATCGAATGGAAACAAGATCTTAAGTATGGAGAGGAGCTTTTGTATTACTTCTGGGAGCCAAGATGGTAATTGCTTTGCCTGGAATTCTTGCTTAGTTGTTTCTCCTCTAGAAAAGCTGTTTCATTTCAAATAAGCTGCCCACAAACTGTGATGCACATCCTAGGGGCACTCTGGCAGACCATATCACAGGCTCTCTTTGATTTCAATGCAGGATGTGGCTCAGCTACAGCAGCTTGTCATGGGAAAGATGAGAAACTAGAGATGAAAATCGAATGTGCAACAGAAATGCCTACAGGAGATTTTCGTGGAATCGACATGAATAGCCCTCAACCAGAGTGCTCATCTGCAAAGCCTGTTGCACCGGAACCAGAAACAATCTCTGCAACGCATGCAAATACAACTGCAATGGAAAGTCATCTTATAGGAGCTAGGGATTTGCTTCTAAAAAATTTAGACAGCGATGGGATGAATCTGAAATCGGGATGTCATGACACTGTCTATCCACTAAATGCAAATGAAAGAGATTCTAAAAGAAGCTACCATAGTCAAGATGTTTCCTGTGTTGGGACAATAGCTAAAGAGTTGGGATCAGCGGCAGAAATCACCTCTAACAACTATTCGAGTTCCAGGCAGCCATTTCCATTGTTGGATTTGAATGTCAAGGTTAAAGATTTCACATCATTAACTTTGCAACAGCCATTCAATGAGGCACAACAATGCCAGTTGCGAACACAAATCCTTGTGTATGGGTCACTTATGTAAGTCTAACAGAATAATGCATTATGCTGTTTGATGGCTTTTCCTTATGGTTCCTTAACTTTATGTTGGTTACCTACACTCAGGCTTTAACTTTATGTCTCTTGTGGTTTGTAACAGTGAAGGGACGCTGCCAGGTGAAGCCCTGATGGGTGTAGCTTTTGCAGACATCTCCAAAGGTTTGCACTTACATCCTTCAATTTAGGGCATCTGATGGTTTTCTCACGTACATCGCTCTATAACTTCATGTCATGATACATTTTCATAGCATCGTCAAATTCTGGTCATTTATTTCTTAGTATTCATTATATTTTGTTTTGTAGTAACAAGAGTTGAATCCTGGGAGGAGTATGTTAAGGCTTCAAAAAGTATCTGGGAAAAAGTTTGGCAAACAACTGCAATGCGATTGCAGAGAAATGCAACTATTGCTGGCACATCTTGGCCCTTGAATCAAAATGCTTCATCGATTTCATTGACAAATAGCTCAAAAACAGTGGCTACTTCCACAAACTCGACAACAATCCCTCCCAACAACGATCCGTTTGCATTTTATCCACCAGTTTCTAAAAAGAAAAATTCTCGAGAAGGGAATGTAAAAAAGAGTACTTCAAAAGGCTCAAAATCAGCTCATGTTACCAGCTCAACACTTCCAGCGGGACTTTTCAGCCCACCACCTCTTCCAAACTGCACGCCACCAAGCTGGAATGTATCTTTGTCTGGCAAACCTGTCGCACAAAATTTTCAGGGAGGTGGCAATCACTTGGATCCTTGGGAGGCTAGATGTAGGATGTTTCCATACTCTCAACATGGTTCATTTCCAACTCCATCTGTTTCTGCCCCTTGGGTTTCTCCATATTCAACTCCAGAGCGGTGGGTAGCTCCTGCATTTGCAACTGGTTTGCCCATATCTCATGGGTCAGCTCACTCTGAAGCAGTTACCATACCACCTTCTGTCAATGGGCACATGGGATTTCAATATCCATCTTATGGGCCAGCAATGCCAATTGTGCATCCATTAGCCTCCTCTTTTCCTGCTTCTTCAAGTGGTAATATAACTGCCGTTGATATACTAACAGGTAAAGACAAAGCAGGTACTAGAAGGTCTGAAAAACATGATTCAAAAACAAAGAGACGAAAGGAAACTGGGTTTAACAAAAATACACTCACCTCTTCGGCTCAACTATCAGCAGATGATTTGTGTAGTCCATCAGCAAAGCTGAATTATGCTACAAATACTTTATCCATGACAACTACTCCAGTAACACAACCTGTAATTTCAACAACTCCAGAAGCAAATCATGAAAAAGAGGTGGTTCCACCTCTTGTGAGGTCTGCAAGCGATGACAGAGGAACAATTATACCTGTCTCATCAGTGGCTATACCAACAACTTCTGTTTCTCATAATCTGATCATAGCCCAAGAAGTTGCTGATGCTAGAGAACCATCTTTGCAAAGCACAGCTAGTCTTCTGGATCAAGCGAAACTCAGTGCTGAAGAAGCTGCACATTCTGCAGCTTTGACACTTGAGCGCAGTCAGACTATCTGGGATCAAATCAAGCATCATAACTTTGATGCCGACCAGGAAGCTCAGGTAACTTCTTCTGCAACAGCTGTTGCGGCAGCTGCATCAGTTGCAAAGGCAGCTGCTGCTGCTGCGAAGCTTGCATATGAAGCTGCTGCTCAGGCAGCAGCATTGGTCAATGAAGCAATAGAACCCACATCAGGGATGATAGTGGAACCAGCCTCCATGAGGAAGGGGGCTATACCAGATGTCTTAAATAGTGGCCAAAGAATGGAGGAGAGTGAGAGGGAGAAAGATCCTGGTGGAAAATGGCAGTTCTCGAGCTCTTCCACATCTATAATCAGTGCAGCTAAGGCAAAGGTCAGGAAGCAGATTCTGTCTGCTGCAGCAGCTACTAAAAGGGCACAGAACTTGGAGGCAGCAGTACAAGCTGCAGAGTTAGCTGTCGAAGCAGCATGGCAGGTCGGTGCTGTTGTAGCAATGGGTGATCCTGTACCGATGACACTCAAAGCCCTGAAAGAAGCTGGCATGGAAAGTTACTGGAAGGTGGGATTGTCAACATTGGAGAAGGAATTTGGGCACATGCATGCATCTTCTACAAGAAAAATCTCAGCCAAAAAACTCAAAAAGGATTGTGCAGAAGAGCCTGGTGGAAAAAGATATAGCAAAAAAGGTATGCCTGGGGTTGCTAAAGGCAAGGAGACTCTAGAAAAGGTAATTATAAAAGCCGGAAAAGCAGCAACAAAAAAAAAATTGCCTAAGAGAAAGAAGGCAATTGGAGAAATCAAAGTTGATAAGAAGACACAGAAGCCTAAAAAAGTGAAAGAGGTTCAAGCCACTGAGCAAACGGAGTTGTCTCCAACAAAGGTTTTGAGTGGTGATTTGCAGCCTTTTTATCCATGCAAACAAGTAGACCTTAATCTGGAACCAGATAAAATTGTCGAGGGATCAGCTGTTGAGGTAATACTCATTTGTATGTTTCTTAGGCATTTTAAAAGAAAACGTATAAATAAGTCCCATATGCTTGAAACTTTCCATAGGTGGTGAAAAAATGAAAAATTAAGGTTGCAGCCTAAAAGCTCTATGCCTAGTCTACAATGCCAGTGGTGGGGTCTCTGATTATGGCTCGAACTAGTCTTTATGCCCAAGGGTCTGAGCCTTTTATCGTAAGTGGAATGTAGTAAAGATGAACATAATTGTCATTTCATGACTTCTGTTTCAGAGTTCTGAAATGCTTTTTGGACATTTGTGATTGTGCTTTCTATCTTACAGGTGGTGCCTGATGAAGAGGGACTTCATGGTGTATGGTTTTCAGCTAAGGCTCTTACTGTAAAAGATAATCAAGTATTGGTACTCTATGATGAGCTTCTTGCTGATGATGGTACCTTCACTTGCCTAATATGAAATGCTTTTGGACTTTCCTCTTCCATCACAGAAAGATGCCAGCAGAAATGTATATGAAAAGCCTTATTTTAATCCACACCTTTTCATTAGAGCAGTAATTTAGTCAATTTGATGGCTAAATTGGCCGTTGGTTTGTTCAAGATAGTTTGTAAGAATCTGATAAATTTTGTGTAGGTAAAAGCCATCTACAAGAATGGATCCCCTTCAAAGCCACTGATGCAGCAAATCAAGATGCTCCCAGAGTGCGCATGGCCCATCCAATCTTGAAAGATGAAGCCTCAAGGAAACGGAGGAGGTCTGCACTTGGCAATCAGTTGTGGATGGTTGGAGACCATGTTGATGCTTGGATGCGTGACGGGTAAACTGTCATTTTTCCATATATTTGTTTCAAGTATCACTTAGTGGAAAGAGTACGAGTGTGCTTCCTTAGAACGATTTTAGAGAAACTATATTATGAGGAATGAGTTCGAACGTTTAAAAATTTCTGGTTCACATTATGTTTATGTTGAACTCACAAGCATGAAGCTCTCCTTTCAAAACATTATTCCTCAGGATTTAAAGCTCTAAGCAGCTATGCTTTACCACATGAGATATTTTTTATCGGAACTCTTGATACTTGGACTTGTCCTCCACATTAAGAATCTATGATATATTTGACTCGCATTGCTTGAAAAGCATATACTTCAAATATTCTCCTTAATAATGGGGAAAAGTAGGCCACATGGTTTTATTCTTATTCCATGTAAGGTATTGCTTTGACTGTTATTCTGTGTAATGCCCCATCAAGTATCTTTCCATATTGTGGGTGACCACCTCCAATGTACCTAATACAAATCAACCCTTAACAGAAAAAAACTAAGTTTGTGGTTGTAGTCTGTGTCTGAATTTTGAACCTGGTGTTAAAGGGTTGTAGTTTCAAATTGGAATCTAGAAACTGCTCAAAAACAGAATACAACTTGATTGTCCATGGTGGATCGAAATACTTGTAAGTAATTTTTGAATTCTGAGCCTGTGTGTCTTGATTGGAAGTCTCTTCTAAAATAGTTCTGTAGTGTTTACACTGATTTTTACATTCTACATCGAAGATTTCATTTCCCAACCTTCAAATCAAGGCTTTGAAGTTATGCATTTGCTCTCTGATACCTTATTTTCTCTGAGCTCATATTTTTGGAATCATAATCCATTATGGTTCTGTGCTAATAATGTGCAGTGAGTATTAATCACTGAAGTTTACGGTGAAAAAGGACCTCCCACTTCTAACATGCTATAGAAAGGCTTTAAATAACGAAAAAGGACTTCTATTCTTCTATGTTTAGTAGTCAATAAGAATGCTAGCTAAAATATTTAAGGCACATATCAACTTTGATGAATGAGCATTTAGACTGAGCTTGGCAGTAATGGGAGGATCTGTAAGGATATGGAAGGACATACTATTTTTTGTCACATTTCATGAGATCTTAAAGTGATGTTGTGAAATGTAAGCCATGCACAACTGATTCTTTTCTTTGTTGCTAGTCATCTGCCAGTGGGTAAATAGTTGACCATGTGAGGTCATACGAATGCGATTTTGCTGTCTTTCTGAACAAACAAGCTTTATGATGGACCATTTTTGTTCCTTAGATAGTGGAGAGAATGGTTGTCCATTCAAGTAGTTCTGAAGGCTTTTTTCAATGATTTAGCATTCTCTGGGGATTATCTGTTGGGAAAC
Organism: Diphasiastrum complanatum; assembly: GCA_029204225.1. Taxonomy (NCBI): domain Eukaryota; kingdom Viridiplantae; phylum Streptophyta; class Lycopodiopsida; order Lycopodiales; family Lycopodiaceae; genus Diphasiastrum; species Diphasiastrum complanatum. The sequence continues at coordinate 36,739,434 of CM055093.1, read as the reverse complement.
GTTATTCATAAAGTGTAGTTGATGAAGATTTTGAAAGTCCATAGAAGCAATAAGGTCAATGGAGTAATAACGTATCTTACATAGGACAGGTATACAACTTGCTTAAAGCTCAAGGATTATAAAAAGCCCTTTTGAAAGTTTGACTTGACTCGTGACATGACTTCAAATCCTGTTTTCTTATAGCCTGCAATTTTTTATGTATCAAACTACTTTGGACTTTGAAAGCCTCAGCCAATAGTTCCTTTTTATTTTCAATAAACAGGCTAGGTACTTGTACTAGTTACTGGCAAAATGATCTGGTTGCTCTTATCATAAGCTTTGTGTTTGTGCATTATTAGTCTATGTTGGACCAGAGTTCTCATCAGATAATAGACACCTTGTAAACACCATTGGACTGTCGCTTTGACATTGTAAACTTCATTTCTCCTTCAGGTGATCTTGCTGATTCACAGTTTATTTGAACATTCCTATTCTTATGCTCAGTTTTTTCAAGGACCTCAGCCTTATAGTCCCTAACTACATTGAAAGCATACATTGACTTAGAAAATCAAGCAGCCTTGTTGTAAAGGTTGAATCTAGGCATATTTTCTAGATCTGTTGTGGGCCTTTTTTTTTTTATATCATTCTTTTTTTTAAGATTTTAAAAAGTCGTTTATTATGTTATTGGCAGGTGGTGGGAAGGAGTTGTTACATCGATAAGTGAAGAAGATGAAAACAAAGTCACTGTTTATTTTCCTGGTAAGATAATTTGAAGGAGGTAAAGAGCTCGTGTCGCACCCAATGGGCATCATTTATTACTACATAATGTAATTACGATTGTGCAAGGGATTTTGAAACAATAACATTTCTAGCTTCATTTGATGCCCTTTAGTAAGGTTCTTGAAGTGAAAGCATATAAATGCAGTTATGATTGTGCAAGCTTTTGGGACTATTACCTCTAGTTTCCTTCCTCAGTTTATAAAAGTCTGTTCCTTTTGTTTTTCAGTTGCTCAGAGACTTTAGCCTATGAGAGACATTAATGAAACTTATTCTCCTCTCTCTCTCACGCACGCACACACGCGAGATGCATCAAGTACTATCTTTTTGACACTTTAGTTAAACTACCACTATGTATGCAGGAAAGGTGTGGTGTATTGGGCTCTTGATATCTGAATCATTGGATTGGGCTAGATTCTCACGTCTCCATACTTCTATGCTATCATGGATGATCCGTTGTAAACCATCTTTTCCACATTTGATTTGGCTGAATTTGTTATGCCTCCCGTACAAGTAGAAGCAATCTATAGATTGATCATCTATTTGTAGCAAGTTCTATCTGTAGATAGAGACGGGCTGCTTCCAAGGGACACCTTAGGTGGATAGGAAATGCTAGTTATGTACCATGGGAGAGGTTAATTCAGAGCAATTTATCTTCCAATGCCCACTATACTATGAGTTCGGGGAAATGCCATTGTCTCTTTCATAATAGGCCCATCAGACTACATTCTATGGTATCCTATGTAGATTAGAGATGTGTTGCCCTGATCCTTAGAGAGATGTTCCTTTCGAGTTAGATGTGTCATATTACCACTACCGATACTATTGCCATTTGTAGTCTCAAACCACCTCTTACTTCTTGAGACACCATACACCTGCATATATATGACTATATAAATATAGGGGCCTATATAAGGCATGAATCTTTCCCATTTCGTTTGTTCTATCTTGGGCTCGACTATCATTGATATTTGTTAGCTAGCGCTAGTCCTTGTGTTACCTGTAATCAAGTTTACTCTTGTGAGTGGTTGTGGTAGCATGGGGCCTAACTCTTGACCTGCCTACAATCGCTAAAGCAAAAGAGATGTGGGATACATTACTCACAAGATTTCAAACGAAATCACGCAGTCAGATAATGATGTTCAAAGATGAGCTGACAAACCCCCATGCAGGTCAACTATAAATAGATCACATCTCTTCATGCAGTCCTCCTGCCTATATCCGTCACATAGACATGCAATACTCCATATGTCTCAATTAGAGTGTTTGGGTCCTCTCAAGGTTATTAGTCACAAACTGGCCTTGACATGGAATTAAATCATGGCGTGACCAACAATCTCGAATATCGGAGGGCCGGTCTACCATATTAGGACTATTCCAGGTCCTTAACCGAATATGGCCATGACATTCTTCCCTCCTTAAACTGCTTCTATCCTTGGAAGCTCCTCAAAACAGGAAAAAATTACAAGAACAGTTCCTTTAACTTTCAATAATAACCGAGAAAATCATTATCCTTAGTCTGACTTTCATATCAAACAAGTACTCAGAGATAAACCTATTTCCAATCGTTAATTCTCTGTTCTGGAGTACAAACTTTGGTTTGAAAAGTACACTAAGAGATATATTTTCTCAACTAGGTTACACTCAACACAAGTTAGCAATATCACCTTCATGTAAAACACTTACATAAACCAACTGAGTGAAATATCACCTAACTTAGGAGATTAAAGTTAAAGAAGAAATAATAATTACAGCCTGAAATCATCCACAAACTCTGGCAGATAATTCATAAAAAACTTTCAAGTACAACTATCTTTAGAATCCAATTCTAGGAAATGATAATTCATTTAACTAGAATCTCTAGGAGAATCATTAAGATATAGAATGATTAAAACTCAACTCTGAGTACCCCAGATACTCTTTTGAGTTAAATGCTCCTGTTTCTAGCACCAAATGCAAGAAAATAGCATTCATTCATCTTAATAGACTTGTCTGTCTCCTAAGATAACTGGAGATCCAATCAAATGAATAATTGTACTCAAGCATTTGCAGACCATAAACTGTAGCAGAATAGCATCCACTAGATAAATAAAATAATGTCTGTGAGATCCATAGGTTCTCAAAAAAATACTAGAGTAGAGAGATTCAAAACACTGATTCGAATTCTTACTCAATTTTAATCATCACACTTAAGAATCATCCCAATTCCGTATAATCCTCTGACAATAATTAAGTATCTATTTATGATCCGTCAATCATAAATATTTAGATTCGTATGATTCGTCAATCATAATTTTCTGGAATCCAAAACCATACTTAATCATTTACAGGATACTGGAGTATATGTCCAACATAACTCAGGAAAAGTAAGAATCATTCCAAAATCTTTCCACTAAGAAAATACTGGATTTAGGAATATTCTTCAAACATGATTCTTTAACTGAAGTGCAAGATTCAAGTTCTATAAACCACTGGTAATTAAAGATTGAACGCATACCAAAATGACAATTATTTTCAACTACAAAAACTTTAGATTACAGTCTAGAATCAAATCTAGATACCCAAAGTCCTGCTGAATATCGATTTAGTTATTATTCTCGGATTCATTATGATTCATTATCCAATTGAGCTCTCTGGAATACAATCATCAAAGAATTGAGTCTCATTCTTTAACTAAGGAATACTCTATCCAAGAATACTGTATATCCAATGCAAATAATTATAACTGATGAATCCTGATGATTCACTAATTATGCATCTTACAAGTAATATAAATAAAAAAATCATCAGTTCCCGGTGAATCCACATCACACTGATCGTTTTACCAATGAACTTCATCCTGGAGTAATCAACTACTCAAGTTAATTGCCAATGATTTAGAAATCTCAAATGTCTAGGTGCAGATCTTAATTATACATGTATAACACCACATTTAGATCCTTATCCAAATCACTTTTTTAGTTAACCTATAAGTCTTTATCAGAAAGATTCATTAACTCTGCAAGTATCTGTTTCAACAATACTTGATCATATGTCTATGTTTACTGACTAGGTTAAGTGCACCAAATAACCCTAGCAACCAGGAATACATAGTAAATCCATACAAGATTAAACGTGCACATATGAGAATAATCTCACTATGACCTAGTACATAACACATATGTTCTATCTGGCAAATTCCTCCAGAATCCGTATATGTTACTTTCATATTTCACTGAGAATCTTGTAACTTAGCTATTAGATCTATCTATGCATAAGCGACAATCTCGGATCAAGAAATTGAGAATACCAGTAAGCTGGAACATTCAAAATTCCAAGCCTTATCCAAATAGTAATTCACATGATTATAAACAATCCTTCAGAAAAATAATTTCCATGCCGGAATGATCATATGAATTTTATCTGATGTCCAAATATGAGAAATTTAAAAGAAGGGTTTTTTTTCAAAACTGAGAAACAGTTTTAAGGGCTCTCTGATTTTGTAAATTATGAGATACCATTAATGGGTCTAGACTAAATCTCAAAATTTCCCAAAATACCCTTCAATTAACCAATGATCTAATTTTTCCCATATCGCGAATAGGTACTCAAACTTACCCTTGGTAATCAGATCTTTACAGTCCTAGAATTCCCTTTCCAAAATTACTGATGTCCCATACCACCAGCTCTTCCTTCCAGACAACCCTTAACCGCCATATTTGATATTCTAGAGATCCAAAGAATCAATCTAGAATTCCTATACCGAGTATAGGCACATATCATTATAACCAGACTTTGGAGAATCCATAAATTTATTTCCGGATGGATAATAATCCACTTACAAAAGGATAATCCAACCATAAGGCTCTACACATGGATAACTGTCACATTTTAAGTATTTTTGGTTAGTAAAAACTTTATCAAGAAAACCATTTGCTGTACTAACAACTTGAATGTGATCCATACATTCCTTATTCATCCAAATCATATTATTTTACGGTCATTCTCATGGTCATACCTGATGTCAAACAGGAATTCAACTAAATGAAATCCATTAATCAACTTTACTATGGCATTACTCCATAACTGGTACTATGCAACTTTTCCACAGGGATTAACAAAAAATCCAAATTACATAACACAAAATCATTTACTAGCACCGGTGTCCCCTTTTCTTCTTCCCTTAGATCTTTCGGTCCCCCAAAAAATTTGTCAGCTAAGGTGCAAAAAATTCCTTGAGACACATAGCAAATGATGAACCATTTTTCCTTTCCATGTCACTGGCTTTAGCATTACTCCGTTAAAGTTTATTAATTAAGTTGTAAAAGATGAAATTACATGAATAGGAAATCCACAAGATTTTGACACTCTCTTACCGTACTCAACAAAACATTTTTGTTGAGTAAAGAGTTCTCATACTATTTATTCATCACATGAGTGATTTCAAATTAATCACAACTTAAATTCATCTTCAATAAGTACTTTGCTAAAACTTCCACTTGATTCACTTTATGAAAACAATAAAAAACGTACAATCTTAATGTGGGTCTAAAAGACTTACTGATAGAAAAGGAAAAAATAAATGGATTAAAAATTCACAATTAATTTAACTCTCTAACTGGGAATAAATCCTTATTCCAGAGTAAAAATGACAAAATCATACTAGGAAACCAAAATTCCCTCAACAGGGTACAATCTAATTACACTGGGAGTAATCTTACTCCAGAGTTAGCATAGTACCTCAAAATCAAAATTCCCATTACTGGGTACTATCCACGAAGCAAGTTGATTGGTGCTTTGCGGAAGCGTTTCAGTGCAGGACTTTAGAGCATTATGATCGACTCAAACTATCAGTCATATAAAGCGATTTAATCTACGAACAATTTATCTGCAAGCAAGAATCAATCAAAACAGAAATAAAATAAGCGTTCGACATGATGTATACGACCTAGATTAATGGAACATTGATTATTCAGGTGAATAGATACAATCTGAATGCAGACAGAGTCGCGTTCTTCTTGAAATAATACTCTGTGATAACAGAGAGAAAGAACAAAACAATTGCACTCTGGATGTTCGATTGATATGCTAGATGAATAATTGAGCTAACCGAGCAACTGATAAGTTGCTGGATATATACACATGGCTGACTAAAAGAATGCTTAGTCTGTACTTTACAAGTGGGATTAGGCATTACGTGTTGTTAGCAGTCGCTTTCGGACAATGTCAGATGAAGGTACTATTGAGCCGCCGAATGTTCGGTGAATGGTGGCCGAACAATCGAATGGTGGCCGAATAGTCGGTGTCGGACAAGTCGTTGAGGTTCGACGAATAGTCGATGTAGGCTGAGTCGACAAAACACTATCATCGATTCCTTTGTATTTCTACAGACTGTTAGAAAACAAGTGTATTTCTGCAGAGCGTGCGATTGTACAAGTATTTACATACAGCAAATGAATGGATCTAGATTAGTGAATGAGTTAGGGGATGGAGAGGATAGAAATCCAACAGATATCCTAAACGTAAGCGAGATTGAACGTTGTCTTTTTAGAATAGAAGGTGACATCAGCATGCTTTTTAAATTCTTGGTATTTGCTTTATGCACAGATAGCTACGTGGTTTCTGATGGCGTTTCATGCTGAACGATAGAGAGGTACAATGCTTATAGTTGGTGCACTTTATTTTTTGAGGCAGTAAAATTTGAAACAAAGGTTTAGCTATTGTATATGGACTTCCCAAGTAAGTTTGATGTTTGTGATCTTTTACAAGGATCGAAACATTAGTTATGGAATTGCATGGGCGTTTCTTCAAAAAAATCAGATTTTAGCTAGTAGAAATTTCTATGACTCGTTTCTATCAAATGAAGGCAAGGGGCTGCATGGATGTCTTAGTCGCTGTTAAAAATCGAACAAGGCTTACATCAATGTTGTTTTGGTGAAAAAAAAAAAAACCACATTATGTCAACTTTGTTAGATTTCATTCTTGAAATCATTTTGTAATGTGGAACTACTTTGCAGTTTTACTCGCATTGTCGAGACAATGTCGAAGGTATCAAGACCGTCTGTAGAAATACACATATTGTCAACATACAGTTGAATCAATTGTCGAGAGCTACCAAATAACGACTGACGCAGATTGGATAGTGGAGTCTTATCCACTACATATTTCGGGTTCAATCCCGTAACTCCACGTGGCACCTGCCAGGTGGATAACGGTGCATTCCGTTACGGTTGTGCCATCAACAATTATAGTAGATCATTAGATGAGTTCATTTCAACAAGTTTAGTAGTTGTTCTTATATAAAGCTTATTTTCCAACATATTTTCCAACATGGTATCAGAGCTAGATCATAGCTTTGGTAACTAATTCAAAGCGTTCATCTTCATTGCTAGATTTTGAATATCAGATTTGTCTACTATGGATGCGTCATCTTTGAATTCTATTGAAAAGTTGGATGGTGACAACTATCACTTATGGAAATTCAAAATGAGGGTGATCCTACAAGCAAAAGAGCTTTGGGAAGTTGTCGAAGGTACTGAGGTTAAGCCTATCGTAGATCCAGCAGCCATTACCAAATGGAAGCAGAAGGATGGGAAGGCCTTCGCCCTTATCACTCTCAGTATCAAAGATAATCATATCATTCATATTCAAGGCGCTCGAACTTCGTTAGAAGCTTGGAATATTCTAAGCACTCTCTATGACATTAGAGACGTCACTGTCAAACTTCATCTAAGGAAAAAGTTTTTCTCCTTCAAAATGGCTAATTTAGATTCGATTACGAATCATTTGAACAACTTCTAAAATCTTCTTGAGCAGATGTTTGCAAGTGGCACAGAAATTAACGATGCAGATGTTGTCATGACTCTTCTGTCAAGCCTTCCTGACACCTACGAAAATTGGGTAATCATTATTTCTACTCAGCAAGGTCTTACATTAGCAAGAATTTCATCTATGTTATTGTAGGAAGAGATCTGGAGAAATGGATCTTCATTCTCTCATTCAGCACTAGAATCGGATGCTCTTTATTCGAATAAATTCGATAAGAAGAAAAAGTCGAAGAACGCACGTAAAGTACAAAATCGAATAATAATTCGAATTTAAAACAAGGCACAAATTCGAATTCAGCTTCATCTAAAATCAAAACTGTTTTGTCGATGTTGTAAATGAACCGGACATTTGTTGGAGGATTGTTGTATTCTCAAATCGAAAAAAGCAACAGCAGCAGCAGTATGCTAATGCAGCAGAAGGTTTGAAAGACTTCGACAAAGAAGCCGATGAAACAACATTTATGACAAATGAAGACCGAGAAGATGTCGATTCTTGGTATTTGGATTCAAGTGCTACTCAACACATGATAAGCCAACGAAAGTGGTTTCATGAGTACAGTCAAGCTACGACTTAGGAGTATGTCTCATTGGGCGATAGTAGTACTCATGGTATCGATGGTACATCAAGGATGCTGTTAGTCGGGTGGCTGATGCTCTAAGTTGGATAGGTGAAGTTAATCGATTTCCTTCATAAAAGTTTCTACAAATTTTCACCTTTCATTTAAAGGACTTTGTAAAACATATTTGTACTTGGCAGGAAGTAGAAACAAGTATCTTTCGCAACAATGATATGACCGATTTGCAAGATGCTCAGTCCAATGAGAAGGGTAAAAAGGCAAGAAATCAGTTTTCCATCTGGAATGGATTTTTGTTTAGAGTGGGAAGATATGTGTGCTAGATGATTATTAAGCACAAAAATCTTGTATGGGTGTCCTACACTGCTGGGCACCTAGAAAATTCTAGGAAGCAAGTAAGAGTTTTTATATTGAGAAAGTCACTAAAGAAAACATGGTGTACATTGATATGATTTTCATTTCTGTTGCATTGATTGCTTGTACATTGATATGATTTTCATTTCTGTTGCATTGATTGCTTGTAGACCATCAGCTGATCAGACTCAATGAAAACTATGGCATGGAACATTTAGACTATTGAATGTTTCAAAATTTGCAACTCTAATAGAAAAACAAGGTTTCTTGAATACTTTATTTACTCTAATGAGGAACCAGCATCATATGCTCATTGCTTTATGACCTTTGTTGAGGATTACACTAGGAAGATCTGGACCTATTTCTTTAAGTGAAAATCAAAGGCTTTCAAATATGCAAATATTGAAAACCAAGTTGGGAAAAAAATCAAGGTGCTGAATTCGGACAAAAGGGAGAGAGTGTGCCTATGCTATGAGAACCACCACTTTGTTGCTAGTGGTCACTTTAGTTTTCCTTTCGATTGTGGTTTGCATCAGTGTGCATGCTTTGTTAGTGTAAGAAATGTTGGAAGGAAAACTCAAATCAATTTGTGCTCTCCAAAGAAGAAAAGTGATGTCAACTTATTTCGTGTCTTCAATCTCTTGCCTGAAGAGCATTTCGATTTTTTCTGCCACTATCAGTTTGTTCATGACAGTCATAGAAGCAACCCAAGAACTAGTATTTTTTCTTAATATTCTTTAAAGTTTACATGATTCAGCTGTAAACCTTTTATGTGGGAGTTCAATTTCTGGAATAGACGTATGGACCTCAAAGTCCTTCCTATTCTGCTTAATGACTTTGGTTAGCCCCCAGATACACTTGCCTGCTCTTACAGGTTTTCCTTCCACTTTAATGTAAAGGCTTTGGTAAGTAGCTACTTCAACATGTTCTACTAAATCAACTGGTAGCGCTCACCAGGCATCATCTCAAATTTGCCGTTGTATGTATAGGGAAAGTTCCAGCCGGACTGGACTGCCCTCAGGCTAGGTTCTCAAAACCAGGAAAGCCCCAAGGACTGAGGCTTTCCCTGACGTAAAAACTGTTCTCTAGTGGGAGGAGTCGTAATTTTTTTGCTTGGTCATTTGCTTTTCACCACTTTGGTTTAGGGTCAGCCCCCACATTTGGGAATGTTTTGCTTCATTACCATCGGGAACCGTCCATAAGCTTTTAACGGAATGTTATTGATATTTCAGTTCGTGAAATTTTGAAAAGTGAAAAATATGAATTTCAGGTTCAAGGGCAAAGACAAATAAAAAATAGTCCATCATAGAATAATTGAAAGTGAGTGTAACACTAAAGATTAAATGTTGACCTTGGAGAAACATGCAGAGATTCCAAATGGAGGTGAGCTGTCCGTGAATCAGGGAATTTGACAAGTACTACTATTTCTGTTTATTTTAATTACCATCACATGCTGTCTGGCAGTTTGTGAGACATCATATCCATACAAAAGCACAGTATTGAGGAAATGCCTTTCCAGCCCGTTTTGGCTGGAAAATGTGTTTCCCAGCATATCTCAGTTCCCCAAACCTCATTTCCCAGAACACCTTTTTTGGGAAATGTTTTTTTTTCAAACCCCTAAAAAAATGACCTAGAAAGCAGCAAGAGGCTGCTCTTGCCCGGAATCCTGCTGGGGGGCTCACGGAAATGTTTTTTTCAATTTCGGGCTGGAAACAAACACAATTTTGACTGGAAACGCTTTCACTCAGAAAACTGCATCGCTGGATAGCAATCTGTGTTTTTTCTCAGAACTTTTGCTGCAGGCCTCTGTTTCCAGCAAGATTAGGTGCATTTGATCTGTATTGGAGCAGCAATTCAAAACATAGTAGCCTTTTGCTATTTATTCAAGCTTCGTTGTGCTATGTAACATTTTGTATGAGGCGTATTTTGAATTTTCTATTGTATCCAGATTCTAGATTATAGGTCATATGATATGTATCGTTTCCTGTGTGGGCTGCGTTTCCTGGGTGAGAAATGTGTCCCAATACTATGCCGTACATTCAATGCATTGGATTTGTATGCAATTCTATAACCTACAAAATTAACTATTAGTTACTGTTTGTTGTCTAGATAGTTGACGTTAGGACATTTATGCTGGTATAGCGCATGGGCCTGGGCGTAATGCCCCGTGTTGTGTCCAGCGAATATTGTACCATGTAAAATCCTTGAAAATACAAATAATAAAAGTGAAAGGTTTTTACGGACTAGATAATGTTCACTCCAAGGCATACTATTTGTCAAGCCGCATTAGGAGCAAGACCAAAGGACAAGACCCAATTTCCATTGCAAAGTGAACATTATCATGCTCAATATGTGGTTGCAAGAATTGTAGAAGTTACAACTGGAAGAATCTTTCAGATTTCTTGTCCAAGCAGGCTCTCTATTTTCAATTTCCATCCACGAGGGCTCCATATCTTCCGGACATCAAAATTACAACCAATGAGATTGCAAGGAGAAAATCAGGGATGAATAGTACAGGGGATAACAGGGGCTTCCAATCTCCAGCATTCAATCATGTAAGATTTGAGCTGGCACATGTTAATGTAGCAGTATTTGAAAGGGGATGTCATCATAGAGTCCATACCTGTGGGCATGGCCCACATCCTTCATTAATGCTGTGAGAGCAAGACCTGGCATATGTTTCCTGAATAGAGTTCGTGGCCAGCACCCACATCTGGTTGGCATTTAGACTCCCTCACTATGAAACTTCGGGTAAGCAAGGTTCTATCAACAGAAAGGTTATCTCAACTTGCTATTTGGTATCATGATTTTGTAGTCTGTTTCTATTTTAGCAAAAACTGTGTAATCAGCTGGATGTATGGCCTGATACGAAAGTTTGACCCTAATTAAATAACTCCAGCAATGTATGAGAGTGATCCTCCATGCATTGTTTGCCTTGTAGCTTGAAGAGTGAAAAGTTGAGCCTGCTGTTTTCTGTAAAATATATACCAGAAATCATTCACTGTGTATCATTCTAAAATATGGAACAACGAAGTAGACCATGAAGATTTTTGGCTTCATGTACCAAGGAACCAAGACATCAGATTTCGTGCAACGTCACAGTAATATTTATAGCACTGATATCAATTGATTTTTGTTATATGGTTCCAGTACACTAGAACTTGAAGCTTATGATGACTTTGTATTTTACTCTGATGCTCTTTTCAGGTGATGGTGACAGACAAGTCATAAAGTCATGGAATTTGCGCCCATCCTTAGTATGGAAAGATGAAATCTGGGTTCCATACAATGATGGGCAAACAGAAGCCAATCAGCAGGTGAGACCTATCTTTGTTCAAATAGTAGAAATTATGTTGCAACGATGTGAATCCCAATTACCTTTACAGAGCAGAATTGTTAATTTGGAAGCTATCAAAACATTCTAGAGTAAATGGTTACTTCAGGAGTTACTTAAACGTTGTGGAGTGACTTTAGTTTTTTTCTTCATAACCTGTCAGGAGAATCAAGTTGTGGAAGTAAATGCAACTGTTCTTGCAGTTGACGGTAGTCTTAAAGGTAGGAACTCTCCCAGTACGAAGAGTAGAAGTATAATTTCGTCTTCAACTCCAAACAAATTCATCGGCGAGCCTGAGTTACCCTCAGTTCCATCTGATACTGCTAATGCATCAAAGAAAAGAAAGTTTCCAGGTGTTAGGAAGAAAACAAAAAGAGATGGAAGTCTGCAAACTCTTGCAGGGAAGCTGAAAAGGAAGGCCCCTAAAGCTGCACATTCCATCTCTCATGGTGATGCTAAAGTTGAAATAAAATTTGGAAAAGGGAAGAAGCCTGCTTGGCAGTCAATGCATGAAGGTAAAGATGTTCCCGAAGACATGACAAGTGCACCAGAGAATGAAACTATGAAGAAAAATAAGGGAGCTCTAAATGAGAGAACATTTTCTCCATCATCCTTATCCAGCAATATGAGTAATCCTCAAGTAAGTGAACCACAGAACTCAATACCAGTAGTGAAAAAGAGAAAATATCAGAAGAAAGCATCAAAGACAATTGGTGAAAAAATTGGACTGCAACCTGAGAATCTATAGGAGATAGAAGATGAAATTACATGTTTTTATTGCTGCATTCAGTGAAGCCATCTGGAAAAGAATCTGAAACTCTTGGAAGTTAAAGAGAAGCAGAAGGACACAAACAATTCCATGGTCTACTGACTTCAATGCTCACTTTTGCTTTCATGCAACGCCTTTTTCTGGAAGCCTTCTAAAAGTCTTATATCCACCATGAGACTACTTTAGGGACAAGCATGATGTGAAATTCGGGCTGCATGAATCGGTGATATCAACAATGTTGAATCTGGACTCTGGAGCTAATAAGGCAGTTTTGAATCAAAAGACTTATCAGACTACATAAGCATTCCCCAATTTTGATACGGACATTTGTAGGAAATTCAGCAATCCATGAGCCTTGCACAGTGATTAAATGCATGTTATCAGCTAATGTGCAATATTGTTTCCAAGAGGGATATTGCATATCCTTAAGTGGCTGGCTGCCTTTGCCAAGTGATCTCAGTACATAACTACAGAATATATTATATGATCTTATTCTTTGTGCATGCAATGCAAAAATATTATCATTTCTAATCTTAACCTAGCTATTAGGGTTAGTTTGACAATAATATTACAGAGGTAAAAGCTGTAAATCTGCTCAATGTTTAAGTACTTTTTGAGTTGATATAATTACAAGACATGCCATACACCAAAAGACAGATTATGGTTTCTGATTAGAAACCTTTTCTATTGAACTACATTCTAGAAAAGGTTTACACACGTGCAGCTTACTAACCCAAATGCGAAAGAGGGTTACTTGTCCTCATAGGATATTGGTTGTAATTTGCAGCACTAACAAAATGCAGGAAACATTCCTTAATAATCTTGATGAAGAGCAAGCTATATATAATTAAGAACATTAATCTATCAATATTCAACCTCTTGAGGGCTTCCTTCAACGTAATGCTCAGTGCTCAGAGTTCGTGTGTATTCTGGAGGCACCTCCTCTCACAGAATTTTCAAGCACACAGTTCCAAATGCCACAATCTGCAGAATGCCTGCTCTGGAATGGATCTGACAGCTGGCTTAGCAGTGCATTCTGCAGGAATCTCATCCTTCCCATGCACCCTTCGCACTGAGCATTACACAGGGGAAGGCCCGGGCCCTCGGGCCTTCCGTGCAGTTCAGGCCCTGCTTTCGGGCAACGGCCCTCCCAGCACGGAAGGCCCTCGGGCAGGGCCTTTCCCCCCACGAAGGGCACATTGTTTTAGTATTTTCTGGTAATGGCTTTTCCAGTATTGCATTTTAAGTACACTGAATTGTCATCCTGCTACGCACGATGAATGAGGAAGTTTCTATTTAAAAAAGAACGAATAGTGAACACTAGAAATTGATTTCACAAGCTCTTATTTTTTGGAGTGTATACCCTCGTAATTGCAAGTTTGGTTCAAATAACAGATTCAATGACTGGTTGAGGATAAATAACATAGTTAAACAAGACCCAACTCTACAGGAAACAAAGTATCAAACCTCATATTTTCCTAAGAGCTGCATCTTAGTGTTCTTGTCATCAGGAGAGTGTGGCATATGTGAGCCAAATATCCAATGGTCTCCAACTAGCCTCATCGTGTCCTAATCATCTTACCTCTCTAGAGATTGACATATGCTAACTATAACAAAAGCTGCTCGCAAGAAGTTCTGGGAATTTTGTTCTCTTGCATTTATAAAAAATACCCATGAGTACACAATGCACATGTACAAAATTACCAATAGCAATGGTCTTATATACAAGTTAAACTATACATTTAAGTCAATGTTCATATAGAGCATTCACTGTTTTCCTTTCTGATTTCTTTGAACTATCCAGCTACCTCCAGTTGGAACATTTATTATCTTAAGCAAAATCAAGTGAAGACCCAATTCATGTTTATCTTTTTCTAAGAAGTTGCACTAATGCTCTCTTTTTCTATTGGTAACTCCATGCCACAAACATCATAGCCATTTGAAGTCATACTAGTTAAATGCAATTTTCTGTGAAGGAGCAGCACAAGGGAACTTCATTTCTTTGAGTATACGCCTGTTTCTTGTTTTTTGTGAAGTATACAAGAAAGCTATTGTTAGAGTATGCCAATATTGACTTTCTTCTTTGAGTGTTAAACTACTCAGCCAGAAATATTTAGTTGATTTGTAATTTATCCCTCTGACCTCTGAACCCTGATTTCTTTAACTGAGCTTCCCATCCTTCCATGTGGCATCCAGGAGGAGTGAAAGACTTTCTTATGCTATGGTGCATTTTGGTCATGTCTCTTGCAAGTGAGGAATATGGTTTAATCATTCCATGGTAGGGTAGGCTGCTAATGTAACTTTCAACTCAAAGTGTCTTCCTTTGTTTTTTGATGAAAGCTGCCTGATTTAAAATAAAAAATTTATTCTGCCATTAATATTGGGTATCTTCTCTTTGCCATTCTTCCTATTGTCCCTATTCATAATAAAGGATTTGTCATCGTTGAACTTGTCATTAACTTTGATCGACAAATTCCATATTGTTTTCTAGTTTCCACCTGCTTTGTTCGACGTTACCTTTCATTGTAGGTTAACATGTTCCTCTAGAAGTAAGATCAGTAGCTTCAAGCAACATTCTCGAAGTTGTTTGCTTACAATTCTTTCCATTTGGTAAAGCCTTTCCCTCTAATGGCTATGGTTGGTTCTTTATCACACAATGGTGCACCGTGTCAATTGATGACTTTTAGGTACCATATGTCTTCTTTTCCAAATTTTACTATCCTTCCTTTGCATGTAGGTTGCAAGCTACTTGCTCTTTGACTTATTTCAAGTTGCTCTTCAATTGCTTACTTTTCTCCCTACTTGTTGACCATACAAATGTGCCAAACTAATTTCTTCTACCCTAAAATTCTTGAGTATTTGTTTGAGAGCTTGTTTTAATGTGCTTTCATCCAAAATTGTTGTTAGTATCTTGAAGAGAGAATTTTGTAACTCAAAAATTGAGAAGATTGGGTACATATATGTCATGAATGCATGTGCCACCTTTCATAGTTGGCACATGCATTCTATGCCACCATATTAGATCCTAATTTTCCTCAAGAGATTGATCCTACCAAAAATGGTCTAAATGAGTAATCAAGACCTCTCAATAGATAGTCATGTCGTGAGTAGCAAGGTAATCGTATAAGGGATTTTCAATTTAGGGCTCCTTGGCCAATGACAATTTTCCAGGCCCTTCATGGTATGCCCACAAGAAGTGGCTTGGATACAGTCTATGAACCTAATGGTTTTCTCGGATCTTTATTGCGTGGCTTCACCTAGGTATGCTGGGATTATTTGGGCTCCTCCAGAGTAGTTCCAATAAGTCTAAGCATGAGCATAAAGGCTTTTCCTTAGTCATGGCTCGATTTTCCATTTTAGAATTTTTCGGTCAACTTCGTTGGGTTACTATGTCATAATGGCTCATAGGTTTTGGGGTTGTAAGGGTGCCAAACAATTTGTATTCCGCTACATGACTAGAGGGAACAATTGGTATAAAATTAGAGCTAATTTGGTCAATTTGAACCAAGCCATATTAATATCACAAACTACTCCCTTCTATTGGAAAATCCTATTCCTACTATAGTCAGATGAATTGCACTAAAAAACTACGCATACACCTTAGCTGAGATTTGTTTTACCAATTCATAAAGAGTGTATGAGCTCATATTAAGTGATGGTACTGAGTATTGTACTCCTCGAAATGAAATCCTAGGGCTGGTACTTATTTTAGACCCTTTTTTCTAAAACTAGCCAACTTCAGCATACTGGTACCTTTATGTAATTTGACCAGGTTGTTTCAGAGCCATGTCGCTTTTAACGATATACAATCCCTTGCAAGTACACTTCTCTACATAATCTGTTCTTGATTAAAAGGGTCTTTCAAAATGCCCCTATTTTGGTACACATTACAAGCTATTCAAGCTATTTAAGCTTTAACAAAAAGTTGTGAATTGCCTTTTTGTTTATCCAAGACAATCTATCACTCTTTATGAAAAGCTCTATTTATTACATGCAATAAGAGTTCAACTATCAGTTTTAATATGAATATTTAAGGAACATCGCTATTTTAAATGCACTATCTAAAAAAAGGTTGAAACTTACAAGTTCTAAGCTGTAAAGTTGTTGTTTAGCCAACCGCTATTCGCGATCAAATGCGCAAACTTACAAGTTCAAAGTCGTTAAGTTGTTTATCCCGCCGTATTCACGATCAATTGCAATGCCTTAATGATAAAGCAATTTCTAGATTTATTCCACAAGGCCTCACTGTATGTATGGTCCACTTCAAGATCAAGAGTGTAGTCTTTGCCAGAAAATTTATCCGAATAGTTTTGTAGAATACAGCAATTAGCTTTCTATTCAAGTGTCAAGTCCCTTTGAAAAGCAATTTTACATATGTAGTTATCGCTTTAGTGGTAGATATTATGTATTTCGCACTATATTTCTATTTCACATTATGTTTCTTTAGTTGTTTTGTCATCATGGAAAAATCCAAAACACATCAGGCTAGAATTGTGTAAATTTCAATATCTATTATGCAAAATATTACGCAGTGTTGTTGGTGGAAAATTTGTAATGTTTTAATACCCAAAATTTTCCGATATCCAAGATCAGAATTTTTTGATACGGGATCGACTCGAAAAATTCATAATTTTTCAATATCGAAAATAAAAAATTTTCGATACCCAAAATCAGATTTTTCGATATGGGATCGACTCAAAAAATATGTAAATTTTCGATACCCAAAATCAAATTTTCGATATGGGATCGACTCGAAATTTTTCAATACCCAAATTCAGAATTCGATACCCAAAATTATAATTTTTCGATACCCGAAATTAGAATTTTTCGATACTTAAAATCAGACGTCCACCCGCCGTACTTCGGCCATGTACATACACACACGGCCATCAGCCATCCGTCAACGACCATCGGCTTTCCTCCTAAACCATCATTGCATGCCCGTCAACGACGGACACTCTTTACTAGTGTGTGTGTGTGTGTCTGTGTCTGTGTGTGGGTGTATAAACTTATGTATAGTTTTGCACATGTGTATGGGTGCACCCATGCACCCTCCTCACCTCATGCATACACAATTTTTTGACTAAAAATGATGGGGAGGGGGATGCATGTATAGTAATTTGATGCATGGACGTCCTCCCCATGCATGCATGCATATTCCTCTTTTTTTTTTCATTCTTTTTCCCATTCTACTTTCCTCACACCTAGACCCTACTCTCAATAATTTTTGAAACTCCCTCTCTCTCTCTCTCTCTCTCTCTCTCTCTCTCTCTCTCTCTCTCTCTCTCTCTCTCTCTCTCTCTCTCTCTCTCTCTCTCTCTCTCTCTCTCTCTCTCTCTCTCTCTCTCTCTCTCTCTCTCTCTCTCTCACACACACACACACACACACACACACAAACTACACCATGTTTTCCACATCCACCATTGTTCAGTGAACAACCAGGATCAAGCGCTTTCTCAGGATCGATGTGCCCAGCCCCAAAATCAGAAGGTGTGGAGAGGTTACCAATGGCTTCATCAAACATCACATGAGCTATGATGTCCAAGAGGTAGGCGGTTGTCATGAGAGCAGATTTGATGGCGGAGGGACTCCAGTCAGGGTGAGCTCCCTTGAGCAGAGCAGCCAGACCGCTTACGTGAGGGCAAACCATGGATGTTTCGGAGATTATATTGAAATCTACTCTTCTTGGATCTCTAGCAAGGCCAGTTGGCCCGATTGCTCCTGTCCAAGCTGCGAGTATATTCATACCAGGAGCAATCAGGTCTGGCTTCAGAATCTCTGGTGTCTCTGGATTTGGCCCTCGCGATGAAAGGAGGCGATAATTGGAGCCAGAGAAATGTCCAGCTTCGTGCCATAAAAGAGAATAGATCCTGTTGGATTTTTGCTAGCTTGAATGAAGGATCGAATACTACTGCCTACCTTAGCTCCCACTGTTGTGGTAGGCAACATATGGCAATCTGCAATCATTCCCTCTCCGTCGAGCACTGCATTGGCCAAGATCATCCCTGCGCCGCCTGATGCCTGCATAACTGCTCCTTTCTCAATGCGGGAATTGTTCTCCCTGTCGCAGACCACAATCTTTCCTTAGACGACCTTCGGGTCAATCGATCCTACCATACACAAGGTTGAGTTGTAGGAATCACTACCATTCTTCGCCAAAGTTGCGTCGCCTGCGTAGATGAGGGGTCACATTGGCTTTGTTGAGAGCAACTAAACTTGTGATTGCAAATTGATTTCAGCATGCTCACAAGACTCCAGACTGCAGTCAAGACTCCACAGTAATTGTGACATGAGAAGGCTTTCCAGAGAAAGTGCAAGTAGGCTCTTGGGCAATCTTATCTTGTGCACATAGCTGGAGTAGAAACGAAAGAAGAGATACGAATCGTCAGAGAGAGTAAGTGCAAAGTGCATGCTCCTCAGACTGCAAACCGCAGGCACAAACTGAGAAAAGAGACTCGAGAGGACTCGGAGACTCATGAGTCAGGACTAAGGAGACACCTCAAAATGCCGGATCTAGAAATTGGGCTCTTCCTGGTGAAGACTGAATACAAAGGGAGGGAACTGAGAACTGGGCAGCGGGCACATCACTCAAGAATATTGAGAGTGCACAAATCGCAGTCTGCAGGGAAGGCAAATAAGATCACATCCTGCCAGAATAAGGACTGCCCTAAGCCACTTTGAGCAGAACATGTTTGAAGCTGGTATATTCATTCTCACAACTTTTGTGGCTTTTCTGTAGAATGAGATTACAATCTAGCTCTAAAAGGAGATTATGAACGTCTGTTCTTGAAAGGGCTAAAAGAGCATGGCTTCTTTGACAGTCATCGAGGTTGCAGCTTTGTGTACATGTGCAGCAGTGGCATTATGGCACATATACACCTGAACAATTACACAGAGCCCACATACCAGCGCTACACGGTGCGAATCACCTTCATGGTCCTTGTAAGTTTTTTCTTTGTAAATCTTCAAGCATAAGGGTTTGGATTTCTTTTTGCCACTAGTATCCAAGGCTTAGGATCTAAGTGTAGGTGAAATTTTTTCAGTTTGCAAGTTTGTGAATAGTACATAAACAACCACAGTTTCCACTCAATTTGAATATGGCAACAGGTAGTTACATAGGCCGCTATTTTGGATGTGTAGTTATAGCTTTTCTATAGCATATGGACTTCTTTGAGCTTACGAGTTGGATCCCTTAAGCTGCACAAGAGCATATATCTTTCGATTTGCATTCTTCCTTGAGTTTTTGATACACAAAGCCGAAGCAAGACAAATAAAGAAATGGTTCTTCATAAGAAGCTTGTACCTTTATAGGCGAAATTGTTGACATAGAAGGTTGAAGCAAGAAAACCTAGAGAAGAGGCCTTCGAAGGCAAGGCCGAAGAAGCACCAATGGTAGCAACTATATCTAAAGCATTCCCCCGGATCACCGCAGGCCGAAAGGCTATGAGCCCCAAACAACTCTCTATTCTGAATATTCTTGAATACATGGCCGAAAAATATGGCGGAACATGCCCCCTCACCATAGCATCGCCCAAAGGTACTCATTCTGTGTTTGGGTTACACTTCAGTCCACACTTCACATGTACGGTTATTCTTTTGCCTTAATCTATCGTCAACAACTCAAACACTATCTATGTTTTGGTTCTCTTTATAGGGTGACATGCTTAAGAATGGGCGAAATTTACTTCACCTTGAATGGACATTCCTATTTCATGTTAGTTCTACTCACTAATGTCGGAGGAGCAGGAGATGTGCACTCTGTGTCGATCAAAGGCTCTCAAACAGGCTGGCAAGCGCTATCTAGAAATTGGGGACAAAACTGGCAATCAAACTCCCACTTCGAAGGGCAAAGCCTTGCTTTTGCAGTTACTTTAAGTGGTGGCAACACTGTTACATCCTATGATGCAGCTCCAGCAAACTGGCAGTATGGCAATATACTGCATAAGGTTGCGTGTGGGTAGCAGTTTGCATATCTTGTGTGTGAATGGATGGCTTAGGATATATTTGTGGATACTAGCTACAATGATCTTGCTTCGTGCGCTATTTGCTAATACGAAATGAGTGTTTGCGGCCAATATCCAGCTTCTCAAAAAAGTTTGTTTGATGAAGTTTTTGAATGTTCTGCTGAAGTTTTTTTATGTTCTGATTGATACTGTAAGAGTAGGTGAGTAATATATTTATTACCTTCTGCTGAAGTTTTCGCATGAGTAGGTGAGTAATACATTTATTACATTCTGGTGAAGTTTTCGTATGTTTTGCTTGATACTGTAAGAGTAAGTGAGTATTATATTTATTACATCCGCAAGATTGTCAAATACCAGATTTTAATTTTCTTACCAAGGATTAACAATCTCAGAGGATTAAAGGATATGGAGGAATGTGGGTAAATAGTAAGCCATTTGTTCATTGAAAGGCCAACGCTGGGTATTGAAAGAATTCAACTGCTCTGCTTTAACGTGAGGTGCAGGTGAAGGTCTATCATCGCAAGTTCATTAATGTGAGGCGCAATTGAAGGTCGATCACATACATCATTGAAAACGAGAATGCACATGTATGTAAAACATAAGCGACATTTTAAGAGGATGTCCTATATAATCTGTTGTGAATTCTACTGGTTTTCTAAACTAGCCATTTTTTCAGACTCTTGAGATGGAATCACAATTGTGACTCTCTCTCTCTCTCTCTCTCTCTCTCTCTCTCTCTCACATCGATATCGATAGGTGATAATAAAAAAGCAAGCCGTCAGCCGTCAAAACGTCACAACCTATGACAATAACCACAAAATATAGAATCAAAATTTTCACCCAGTAGCTACACCCAAAGACAACAAAGAAACTCGCTTCAAGCTTGAAGAAAAAAAAGGGAAAAACTAGACATGGAAAACTAGCCCTCCCATTTTAGGCAGTTTCAGTTCGATCCGTTGGAAAAATTATTAAAGTCTCACCCTTCTTCATCTTTGCCACTTGATTCTGCTCCAGTCCACATGGTTCTCCTAATTTGTGTAGCCCTGTATAACTTTATGTGACAGTGATCTAGAGCACAACAAAATAGTTTTATTTTCTGCTGCAAGGATTAAGAGGAGAAGATATACTGTCTAGTTGAGGAACAAATCCATCCGAATCTATTGTGAGTGAAATCGCATTGTATGACAAGTTTAGGTCATTAATGCAGATTATTTGTAATTTTGATGTATGCAGAACTTCAAATCAGTCAGTGGCCTATTTGAGATATTGGAAGTTTAAGGAAAGATTTATTATGATAGAACTCTTGAAGTAGTAAAATACACAGGATTTGCTTCAGATTCGCAGTCACAATATAGTCAAAAAAATGCATTGGGTCAGAACAACACACTGGGTCGGAAAAATACACTGGGCCACGCTGGGTTTGAAAATCTATTTTGGACAAGGATGACATTAGGTCACAAAATGCTTTGGGTCGGATTTTTCCATTGGGTTAGAAAAATACACTGGGTCAAAAAATCTAGACCGACCCGACCAAGGGTCAGAAAATTCCGAACTGACCCAACCTGACCAAACAAATGGTCGGATTTCCAAGGGTAAAAAAATTTCCACCTGACCCGACCCAACCAAGGTTCGAAAAATTTTGACCCGACTCAACCAAGGATCAAAAAATTTTGAACCGACCTGACCCGACCAAGGGTCGTATTTTTTTACCATTGGGTCAGAAAATTTCGACACAAAATCAGAATATTTCGATATGGGATCGACTTGAAAAATTCGTGATTTTTTTATATCCAAATTCAAAATCTTTTCAATATCCAAAATCAAACGTTTGCCCGCCATACTTCAGCCACGTACATACACACACATACATTGGACACCCACCATCGGCTTTCCTCCTAGACCATCGCTGCTTGCCCGTCAATGACTCAAATTTTTTCGAATTTTTCGAATGACTCGAATTTTTGGAACGACTCAAATTTTTCCGATGAATTGAATTTTTCTGATGACTCGATTTTCTAGAAGCAAGTTTCCCATTCCATCAAAACAAAAGCATGTATTGGATCTTGTACATGCGATCTTTGTGGTCCAATGCCAACTCCATCCTTAGGAGATGCTTTATCACTTTCATAGATGATTATTCTAGATGGTCTACATTCATGTTCATTAAGCACAAATCAAAAGCCTTTGAATGCTTCAAGAGATTCAAGGCCATGGTTGAGACACGAATGTCTACAAAAGTGAAAGCACTCCGAACTGATGGTGGTGGCGAATACTTCTCTAACTAGATTTCTGACTAGATGACTGAACATGGTATTAGAAGACGGTTCACCACTTCCTATTCACCTCAACAGAACAAGATTGCAGAAAGTAAGAATTGAACCCTTCTCAACTCAGCCAGATCCATGCTACATCAAGCGCACCTACCTGTGAAGTTCTGGACAGAAGCTACTGCCACAACATGTTATTTACAAAACAAAAGCAGCACCAAAGCCGTCAACAACAAAGCTCCTTATGAAGTTTGGCATGGACACAGGCCTAGTGTCAGCCATTTAAAAATCTTTGGTTGTATATGTTTTGTTCACATTCTTAAATAGTTCAGGAAGAAGCTGGATCATAGGACAAATAAATGTATTTTCATTGGCTATCCTGATGAACATAAAGCTTACAAAGTTTATGATCCATCCACCAATGTAGTATTTGTCTCTAGGGATACCTTCTTCGACAGAGGCAGAGTACATCGCAGCATGTCAAGCTTCAAAAGAAGCTATATGGATCAAGTTATTACTTCACAACTTACATCACACTCAGTTCAATGCTACCACCATTCTGTGTGACAACTTGAGCTGTATTTCACTACCATTGAATCCCAGATTTTATGGCAAATCCAAGCGCATCGAAATCCAATATCATTTTATTCGGGAGAAAGTTTTCTCAGGGCCAATTTTCAATATTGCTCCACAACAACAATGGTTGCAGACATCTTCACCAAAGCACTTCCTAGGATCAAGCATCAGAAGTTCTTTGACATGCTGAACCTGACGAAGATACCAAGGCAACCGTGACCTTAAGGGGGATTGTTGGAAATTAAGTCCACAGTTGTCTCCTTAACAGTCTGCAGAAATACACTAAGTGTCGCAACAGTCTGCAGAAGTAAACTATGTTTTTAATAGTGTCGGCTTTTTCCGAAATGCGACACTTCAGCATTGTTCAACAATTTAACTATTTTGCGACAGTGTCGGCTTTTTCGCACTTTTCTGAAAAATGCGACACTTACATTCGGCTTCTTCCTTTCAACTATTTTGAAGAAGTTAACTTATGTGTAGTTCAAAAGTTAAACTGTTTTAAAGACACCTTCGCATTTTTAAGGGCACTGTCGACTTTTATGTATTTTTCATTCATATTGCTTGTATTTCGAACATAGCTGATCCGGATATTTATGACAAGGAAGTTGGAAAGTCATATATAATTATTATTTCATATGTGGATGACAAATTATTGTATAGTAATGATAATTAATTGTTGCAACAAGTCAAAGGATAGTTGTGAACAAGTTTGAAATGAGAGTAGACCTAGGCAATGCACACCAGAACTTGGGAGTCCAGATTTTCAGAGATAGAATCAACAAAATAATTCATCTATTTGAGCATCTCATGTGATGTGCATCGTGCTTATGCTCGGCTTGTTGATCTTATTCCCTACCAATGCATGGATTGCTACCATGCAAGGCCTATTCAAGAAAAAAATAACCTTTTGCTTAAAAAAGATAAACTTATGATGTCAAGTTAGAAACACAGAATTGGGCTTTAGCCAATCTCTCCTCTACAAACAAATACATAGTTGCAAAGGAGTTCTCATTTCTCTCAACCCCCCAATCTCATGATAACATGGTCATTGATTATTTTTCAAAATACATGAGATTATCATCATCATTCATCATGATCGATAGAGGTTTGTACAATCCCTATCTTGTGCATGTACGTGTACCTATGCAAGACTGGGTGAGGACACATAACTTTGTGTATCCTCTCTCCTTCTCACTTCAATATATTACTATTTTTATGTCCCAAAATCCCAACATTAAAAACCCTAACTTGAACTATGATGTGTGTGTACCTTTCTTAGTGTGAATAAAATGTGTCACAATTTGTGAAACTTGTTCTCTTTGTAGCATTCTATCTCAAGAATGTTCTAGAGATCTATCTCAATAGCTCTTTGAGAGATTTCTAGAACTCTCTCTCCATCTCTCTATAACTTTCAAAAAATGAATACTTTACCACAAATTTTAAGTTTTTAAAAAACATCAAAAAGTGACATGGCCCCATCTCCATTGCTTGGGAGACACACACGCGTGCGCGCGCGCGCACACACACACACACACACACACACAAAGAGAGTCACAAGGCTCCCATTAAAAAAAATGTAATTAACTACACGTGAAAGCCATCATACAGGGAAGGGCTCTCCGAAACATCGGTAGAATGATTCAAAGTTTCCACGGGGACACAAGTTGGAGACAAATGGAGAGAAAAAAAGTCCGTGATTCATGTCCATGGGAAAGTGCTCTGACGCCTTGATCTCGCATATGGTTGCATCAAGCTTTTAAGCATAGGTGTATGCTATATTGGGCATGAGGCTTGATTTTACACACTTGCAAATTGTCCATAATTGATTTTGGGCTTTTATAGTGGACAGATGACAGATTTTAATTGGATCTAACCACAAATGTTTAAACTCATATTAGTTTGGGCTTTTCAATTGAAAGGCCCAAACTTCAATTATGCCCGTTAGCAGCCTTGAGCAGACCTGCTACCTAGTAGCAGGCAGCGTTCAATGCATCTCGCCACAGGGCGGCTCGGTGCATGAAGGCTGCATCTACAGCCGGTAGCAAGCCTGCTCACGCTCGCTACCTAGTCCATAGATTTTTCTCAATGTGCCCCCTACCACTCCACGTCTAGTGGGGCGGCTCGGTGCATGAAGGCTGCATCTACAGCCAGTAGCAGGCCTGCTCACGCCCGCTACCTAGTCTATAGATTTCTCTCAATGTGCCCCCCAACCACTCCACGTATAGTGGATATTTCCATATCCGTCCATTCACCCTAAGACCATATCCCATATGTCCTATATATTCTGTCTATGCCAATAGATAGAAGAAGGGTAAAAGAAAGGAAGGAAGGAGAGAGAGAGAGAGAGAGAGAGAGAGAGAGAGAGAGAGAGAGAGAGAGGCAATGGCGATGGTGAAGAGTGTTCTGTTGTGTCTTTGGTTGTTGATCGCTGCGCCATTGCCTTTTGCTGTGTTGGAGGATGCGGCAGAGGCGGGAGTTGGCGAAGCAGGGACAACCGAGAGCTTCGTCCTGGATTTGGATGCATCTAATTTCACACAGGCCGTGGCGGAGCATCCATTCATCGTGGTCGAGTTTTACGCGCCCTGGCACGCGCACTTTCCCTCCTAGTATCTTCTCTTTTTCTTTTCCTTTTGTGCTTTTGTTGATTCTTTTGCACAAAAGCGTTCATATCATCAATTTGTAGTTGCATGTTACCGATTGTTCAGTAAGGCTGAACCTGTAGCATGTAGCTTTTTCTGTGTGACAGGAGTTGAGTTGTTTTCATGAGACCAAATTTATCTCTCTTTTTTAATCACACGGTTCGGAATCACATAGACTTGTCGCAAGTAGATCAGTTACCTGGAAAGTTACACCCTTTTCTTGGCAGAATATTAAGGTCGTTTCTATTGCAAATTGTTCTCATCGAGATAAACTTTTGCGTAAGATCGATCTTTAATCTGTTGTCATGAATGTAAATTTTTTTCAGTTGCTATAGTTCTACGTACACAAACCAGTGCTCTGTAACAGTTTTAACTTTTGATTGAGTGAATTCAAGGGGAGTACAATAATCAGAAAAATGTTTCTGTGCTTAAGGAAAGTTGCACCTAGCCAAGCAACCGAAAATATGTTTTGGACTTCTTCAAGCTGCAATTGCTGATGTAGGATGCGGGGTTCACCCGCACTCTGTGCGTGGTACCATGGTAGTGGATATAGAATCTAGATTTATTTTCATTACCACCGTACTTCCTTACAGTACGCTACAAAGTGTATGATTTGATAAAAATAGACGAATTAAACCAATGGTTGTTTACTAATTTTCAGATTTGAAATTGTTCAATGTTCTTGATTATTAGAAACTTAGATTCAGCCCAATAGCATTTGAAATCACCTACAAGAAAGTCTCATTTGCAAATGAAGGACTGTCATCCTTTGATGGCTCGTTGCTTGTGTCCATTGGTGTGCTAATTGGCTTGCTTTCTTGCATATTAAAATTCTTCAATATCTTTGTGCATACTTTGCTTGATAGATAAAATGACAACACTTCCGTTCTCAAACCTCAACTCCTAGTCAATAGTGCAACAAACCCAAATCTTTCATCTCAAACTTACAAGAAAGATTTTCTTAACACATGCTTCTTGTAATCAGTAAGTCATCTGCATAGAGCACAACAACAACAAACACCTTTCTTGAAGACATACAAGTTATAGTCAGATTTATATTCAAACCCTTGCTTTGCAAAGTACTTGTCAATTCAGCTACACCAAGCCCTTGGTGCTTGCTTGAGTCCATACAAGACTTTTTTTAAGCTTCTAACTAGATGCTCTTTGTCTGTATTCTCAAACCTTGCTGTTTTACTATATAAACTTCTTCCTGAAGTTGCCCATTAAGGAAAGTGCTCTTGACAATATGGTCTTGATAAGTGTCATCTTTGCAACAAGTGCAAAGGTCTCATCACAGTCTAGCCCCTCTTGTTGAGCGTAGCCTTTCACAATCAACCTTGCCCTGTACTTGTCAATGGTTGGCCACTTGCAACCTATTGGCCGCTTCCCTTCTGGCAATGTGGCAAGCTCCCATGTGTCATTATTCACAATGGAGTCATACTCATGCATGGCTTGTTGTCAAACATTTTCCTTCACAACTTTGTGAAAAAGTGTGGCTCATTTGGTCCCAGAATTATGGACATAAGGGCGTAGTTTCTCTCGTTTCTAGTATTTTTATTGTCTTTGTCTCAGTTAGTTGTCTTCATATTACGGTTCTTGTTTATTATTATTATCATTATTTATTTATTTATAATTAAAAATATATTTTTTTAAAAATTTAGTTTTTAGTTTTTAATATAATATAATTTAAATTATTATCATTATTATTAATTTTTCTTTCTTCTTGCTTCTTAGTCAACATTGGGTCTACTAAAGAGAATCCGGATTCTTTCGAAACCTAGTTAGCAACTTATGCTGGGGTACTTATGAGACACATAAGCAATGTCTCTCTCTCTCTCTCTCATATGGAAAGTTGGCAGCTTGTAGTTTACAGTTATATTACTCATTTCTCTTTTATGCATAGTTTTTCTTGGAGACGTTTATATACGCTCCCATGGTTTTCACATACTTGACATGTACTCCTTTTGGTCTTATATGCCTTTTGGCATGGAAAAGACATCAATAAAGCTTTCTCTCTCTCTCTCTCTCTCTCTCTCTCTCTCTCTCTCTCTCTCTCTCTCTCTCTCTCTCTCTCTCTCTCTCTCTCTCTCGCGCGCGCGCGCGTTCTCGCTCTCCTTTGCTGTGGAAATACATCAGTTCTTGATCAGTTTTTGTAGAGATGATTACTGTTGCAGGAGAGGTTGGGCCTACTGGCAAGCTTGTATCGTACGAGACTTTGAGAGTGGTTGACTTGAGAGAGGAAGTAGCTGCCCTTTGACAAAGAGTTGCTAGTAAAAAAAAGAGAAATTGGTGTGCTATTGTATGTGACGGTTGGTCAGACACTCGAAGGAGGCCTTTGATAAACTTCTTAGCCACTATTATTTATGGTTTTGTTTTTCTACACAATATTGATGTTAGTGGTTTGAAACAAAACAGGTGAGTATATTTATCAACACGTGAAGATGGTCATCGAGAGGTTGGAGCCGAAAACGTGGTGCAAGTTAATATGGGTACTAACAATAATTGTCTAAGTGTAGGTCATATCCTAGAAGAGAAGTATCCTAAGTTATTTTTCACGTGTCACTGCTTGGACGTGTTGTTCGAGGATATTGGATTCCTGGATTGGATTGAACCTGTTTTGCAAATAGCATGAAAGATTGTTACATTCGCCACCTCTCACTCAAGAGAACTTGCACTCTTTCGTAAAGTCAGCACCCATGAACTACTGAAACCCAGCGAAACAAGGTTTGTATATATGTTTGTGTTAGAAGTAAATGACTATGCTAAAGTTAATCCATAGGTTACTTTGACCCAAAAGGTCGAGATTTGTGTAACCATGGGTATTTAGTTATTTAGGCCATCTTAAGTTTGTCTTAAGTTCAGTTGGACCCAATTTTGGTCATGTACTGACTCGTGGGTCCTTAGGGGTCTAATTTTGTTTAGGGGCCCTATCTTGACTTTTGGAGGTGCCCTACATTTGGTAAGTGGTTAACCTTAGGGTTTGGTGGCATTTGGTCACATCCAGGTAGAGTACTTAGATGCTCATTGTGTATTCCATTTTTACAGTTTGGCTAAGCATTGCTCTCCATTGCTCTTGTTGTTGTTTTCTGTCTCTCTCTCTCTTAGAGTTGGGCGCCCAGCCTCTTCTCTCTTGTTTTCTGTGGAGATTGATTGATAACTAGATCTTGGTTACTTGACTCTTGCTTTCCTACATGGTATCAGAGCTACCGGATCTGCAGCAAGCTTGTTTGTTGGCGCCCTACCAGAAGAGGAGCTTCTCTGCTTTTTGTTGTGAAATTTCAGCATCTTGCTGATCTTTTCAAGTGGAGTTTGGATCAGCTTTTTTGTCTCTTTTCAGTTTGAAGGAGGGTCGCCATTAGAGATCTTGGAGGAGCAATTTTTGGCACCCAAAAATCAGTATCCCAAATCTGATTTTTATGCAACCATTTTTCAGCAAGTTTTGTTTGGAGGAGGGCGCCCAAAAATCTGCTACTGATTTTTGGTTGTGGTGTCTCCTTATCTTGCTGTTTTTGTTTTCAGGTTTGCATTTGTGTAGGAGGGCGCCCAAAATTCAGCAAACCCTATTCAAGGTTAGGTCAACTTGTGGCTGGAAATTTGCAGATTCTTAGCAAGTAGTAGGGCGCTTTCAACAACCCTATTTGTTGATCACACTATTTGGCTTCCTACTTGGGTTTCGGTGTAGGCTTCAATCGAAGCTAACCTAATTTTCAAGAAGCTGATTTTTTTGTGCATAAACACAACCATCTATCCATTATCTTTTGGGCACTTTGGTTGCAGATTGAAAGATATCTTGTGCTCCTACTTTCAGCTCTTTGTTTGCTACAAATTTTTGAGTTGGTTGTGGAAGGGCTCTCTTTCCTATCTACTACAAGTTGAAATTTTGTTGGAGGTAATGGCTAAAGAATCGGAAGCTATCGGTTCTTTGTTTAGTGAAGATCGGTTGGATGGCACAAACTACTCCTTGTGGAGTTACACGATGAAGAATCTTCTCATAGCGAAAGGGCTGTGGGATTTGGTCAATGGTGATGCGGAAAGGCCTCCGTCTTTGGCACCTCCTACACCTCGTGAATCATCATCATCAACATCATCTTCTACATCTTCGGAAGAACAAAAGAAGTGGGATAGAAGGGATGCACAAGCACATTCTATGGTTGCTCTTGCTGTGAAAAGATCTATCTTACCTCATATTAGGTCTTGTAAGAAATCTAAAAGTGCGTGGAATACACTTTATACTATGTATAGAGTCAAAAATCCAGCAAGAGTGGTGTATCTTAGAAATTAGCTTTCTTTGTTGAAGATGCAAGAAGGGGATCAAGTGACCAATCCCTTGACGAAGATCAAGGATCTTCGTGAGGAGCTTTTCAATATTGATGAGATTATTGAGGATGCTCAATTTGTTTCCATGACTCTCAACTCATTACCTTCATCTTATCTTCCATTTGTTTCATCTTTGAGTATCTCTCTTAGGGGACAACAACTCTCCTTTGATGAACTTGTTGGGCTGCTTCTTCAAGAGGAGCAAACGAGGCAAAACTTTGTGGGTGACACTCAACAAGATCAAGCTTTCTTCACGAAAGGCAAGGGCAAAGGCAAGTCAAAAGGAAAGAGGAATCCTCCTTCCAAGGATGAACAAAAGTCTGTTGGAGGTCAAAAGGTATGGGCACTTCATCAAGGATTGTAAGAAGAAGCTTGCGAAAGAGGAGAGTAAAAGAATTGATACTAGTGCTTCACTTGCTACTTTGGAGCAAGAGCTTGAAGCTAGTGGTGATCTCTTCAACCAAGACTATGCTTTTGTGTCTAATATTGCTTCTACTAGTACTACTACATCTATGAGGAATTCAGATTCTGTTTTGCAAGTTGCTGATTTTCAGCCCATTGAATGGGTGATTGATAGTGGTGCTACTCGTCATAACACTTCTCGTAAAGAAGCATTCACTAAATTAGTGAAAGTGCAAAATGGAAGTAAGGTACAATGTGTGGATGATGCATCTTATTCTATTCATGGAATTGGAATTGTAGCCATCATTTTGCCTAATGGTGAAGAAAAGTACATTAAGAATGTGCTTTATGTTCCGGGAATCAAGAAGAATCTTCTTTCGGTTTCAACTATGTTGAAGCAAGGACTAGTTGTTGAGTTCAAAGAAGATAAGTGTCTTGTCAAGGATCCTAAAAGATCACTCTTGATTATTGTTTTGGGAACGATGCATGCTGGCTTATTCATTATAGATACCTATGAGCGACGAATTCCCTCTACATGTCTTGTTGCTTCTACATCACAATCATTGGAGTTGGCTGAATTGTGGCACGCAAGGTTTGGGCATCTCAACTTTGCAAGTTTGAAGAAGCTGAAGACATTTAATATGGTAGAAGACATTCCTACTATTGAGCAGCCGGAAGGGCATGTATGCGAGGCAAAGGAAACCTTTTCCAATTGATGGAACTATAAGGGTTCTTGATAAATTTGATTTGGTTCATAATGATGTTTGTGGTCCAATGAGGACCGAATCCATTGGAAAGTGCATCGATTTTGTGACTTTTATTGATGACTTTTCCCGTTTTACATGGATCTATCCTATGAAGGCTAAATCGGAAGTTTTTCAACGTTTCAAAGATTTTCTAGCAATGGTGGAAAATCAGTTTGGGCATTCTTTGAAGACCCTACGCACCGATCGAGGAGGGGAATACATTAAGAATACGTTCGGTGCAATTCTTCGAGAAAATGGAATTTTACATCAAATGACAACTCCCTATACACCTCAACAAAATGGTGTTGCCGAGCGAAAGAATCGCACACTTATGGAGATGGCCCGTTGCATGCTCAAAGCAAAGGGGCTGCCTCACAAGTTTTGGGCTGAAGCAGTTATAACGGCAGCATACATAAGCAATCGTTGTCCTACTAAAGCATTGAAAGTATTAACTACTTATGAAGTTTGATATGGAAAGAAGCCTACAATCTCTCACTTTCGCATTTTTGGTTGTACGGCTTATGCTTTTGTACTGGATAAACTTCGTACAAAGCTTGAGGATAAAGGAGTTAAATGCATTTTTGTTGGCTATAGTAGTGAAAGCAAAGGCTATAGGCTGTTCAATTTGAGCACTAACAAGATTATTGTTAGTCGTGATGTGCATTTTGATGAAAAGAATTCATTGGATGTGGCCCCAACTCATATCTTGAAGGGGGACAGCCCACATAGTTTGAATGTGGAAGTTTTTCCAGATTTGGTACCATCTTCTATTGCTGGAGATAAGGAGCAGCAATCAACCAGTTTCGACCTGCCCAACACCTCATCAAGCTTAGAGCCTAATGTTCATCAAGAACCGCCCGTTGTTGCTCATTAAGTTTAGAGCCTAATGTTCATCAAGAACCGCTCGTTGGACAACAAGGATCAGTTTTGGAAGATCTTGGACAGCCAAGTGCGGTGTCGGAGGATCTTGGACAGCAAATTGTAAGAAGAGACATGGCTGTTGGACAGCCCAAAACAGTCCCACGGTGGCTGTTGTCGACTTTGCGGGACAGCAAAGTAAGTTCATTTTATGATGGAAAGACACGTGCCTCTACAAAATCAGTGGACTATGCTGATTGTTTAGATTTGGCTCTTACATCTCATGGAGATGTTGCAGAAGAACCTGTTTTCTATGAGCAGGCCAAGGGAGTAAAATGTTGGGAGGATGCGATGCAAGATGAGTATGACTCACTTATGAAGAACCAGATTTGGGTTCTTGTTGATCTTCCTCATGGGAAGAAGGCAATTGGTTCTAAATGGGTATACAAAATCAAGTATAAGGCAGACGGTACCATTGAAAGGTACAAGGCAAGGCTCGTTGCCAAAGGCTATGCTCAACAGAAGGGGATTGATTATGAGGAGACCTTTTCTCCTACTGCTCGGATGACTACCGTGAGGGTGGTAACCTCTTTGGCTGCCCACTTTGGTTGGCGTTTGCGGCAACTTGACATAAAGACAACATTCCTCAATGGTGATCTCAATGAGGAAGTGTACCTTCAACAACCTGCTGGTTTTTTGGTTGAAGGCCAAGAAGATAAAATTTGTCTTCTCAAGAAGGCACTTTATGGACTGAAGCAAGCTCCGAGGATGTGGTATTAAAAGATACATGCCTACTTTTGTGATCGAGGGTTTACTAATAGTCCTAGCGAATCTACTCTTTATGTCAAGCATACTTCAGATTATATCATCATTATTTTGTTTTATGTTGATGATATCATTATTACGGGAAATAATGAGCAGCAGATTGATGCCGTAATACTTGATCTTGGTATGGTTTTTGAAACCTCAGATTTAGGCCTATTGCACTTTTATCTTGGTCTTGAATTTGTACAAGAAGGGGCTGGAATTTTTATCTCTCAAGAACGCTACATTGGGCAGATTTTGAAGCGGTTCAAGATGGAAGATTGCAAGCCGGTTGCTACACCTATGGAGACAGGTCTGAAATTAAGTAGTCAAGGTGATGGTGAACCATTTGACACTACTTTATATTGTCAAGCTATTGGCTGTCTCATTTACCTATGTAATTCAAGATCGGACATTTCTTATAGTGTCTCACTCATGAGTCAATTCATGCATGCCCCAATGACATCACATTGGAAAGCGTTGAAGATGATCTTTCGATATCTTCAAGGAACAAGAGTCATGGACTGGTTTTTCCTGCTTGTGATGATGCATGTTTGGTTGGTTTTAGTGACTCGGATTGGGGTGAAGATCAAGACACTAGACGCTCTACAAGTGGACATTGCTTTTTCTATGGAAATTCTGCAATTTCTTGGTCAAGTAAAAAGCAGCCCACTGTTGCTACTTCTTCTAGTGAGGCAGAATATAGAGCGATATTTTCAGCCACAACAGTGTTTATGGTTGAGAAGACTACTTGTTGACATGAAGTTTGGCGAGCCCTCAGCCACTCTTATCTTGAGTGATAGTCAAAGTGCTATTATCCTGTTTTTCATGCGAGGACGAAGGACATCGAGATCCATCATCACTTTGTTCGGGAGAGACTTCATGATGGCGACATTTTACATGAATATTGTCCTACGGAGGATAATATTGCGGACCTCTTCACTAAGGCGTTGCCTAGAGTCAGATTTGAAGCTTTATGCAAAGCTTTAAATTTGATACCACGTGTTAGTTTTGTTACATAGTGAAGATTTCGGTTTTTGCATTGTCATTTAAGGAGGGTGTTAGAAATAAATGACTATGCTAAAGTTAATCCATAGGTTACTTTGACCCAAAAGGTCGAGATTTGTGTAACCATGGGTATTTAGTTATTTAGGCCATCTTAAGTTTGTCTTAAGTTCAGTTGGACCCAATTTTGGTCATGTACTGACTCGTGGGTCCTTAGGGGTCTAATTTTGTTTAGGGGCCCTATCTTGACTTTTGGAGGTGCCCTACATTTGGTAAGTGGTTAACCTTAGGGTTTGGTGGCATTTGGTCACATCCAGGTAGAGTACTTAGATGCTCATTGTGTATTCCATTTTTACAGTTTGGCTAAGCATTGCTCTCCATTGCTCTTGTTGCTGTTTTCTCTCTCTCTCTCTCTCTTAGAGTTGGGCGCCCAGCCTCTTCTCTCTTGTTTTCTGTGGAGATTGATTGATAACTAGATCTTGGTGACTTGACTCTTGCTTTCCTACAGTTTATTGTTTGGAAAACTTGTTGCATGTTAAGGAAGCCCTTCGACGGTTAGTGGTTAATGAGGAGTGGCATGGGTTAAAATCATTTCGATTTGAGCTAGGAAAAGATGTAGAGAGCATTTTGCTTGCTCCAACATTTGGGATGACGTAGAAAAGATCCACTTTGCTAAAACCTATCTTGAAGTTGCTAAGGGTCGTTGATAGAGAGGGAGCCACCACGGGATTCATTTATGAGTTGATGGATCGTATGGTGGAGGGTGGTAGGGCATGTGATGTAATCGACACCTCATCATGTCCTACTATCGAGGAATTTTGTATGGAACGCTGAAATATGATGCACTCACCTCTCCATGTAGCTAGGTATGTGGTGCATCCACAATGGTTGGGGGTGGGTCAAGAGAGTGATGCGGAAGTCACAACTGGATGGATGACAGTTTGGAAAGGTACAATTGAGGCCTATGCCAAGATAGCAGATCAATTGGACACATACAAGAACAAGGAGGGTTTGTGTAGACGACCACTTGCACGATTGCCTTTACAAAGGGTATCAGTAGTGAAGTGGTGGAATCACATGGATCATCCACACCTGAGCTACAATGTCTAGCAATTAGGATCGTTTCACAAGTTTTTACAGCCTCTCCATGCGAGAGAAATTGGAGTACCTTTCCCTTATGCACACAAAGAAGAGAAATAGATTAAACTTGGCCACACAAGAGAAATTGGTTTTCATCCATTTCAATCTTTGGTTGTTTTTAAAATTGAGAAATTGTGCATTTCAGAAGTGACTTGGAGATTGAATTGGTTTGAAAACATAGAGAGAGGAACTTCAGGAGAGATGGGAGATTCCAGGGGCAAGTGGTGCATTTGATCCCATTGACATTGCTTCGGGAGGTTCAGAGGATGAGGATGATGATGATGATGAGCCTACCGAGCATGTATTTATCGACGATGACATCATCGAGTAGCTAGAGCATTGGTGCTAGCAGCTTTACTATAGCATATGCATCACCATCTTTTTTGGTTTTGTTGATTATTGTATTCTGCAACTTTTTGCTAGTAGTGCTAAGTGGACAACGAACAAAATTTCACGTGATCTTCTTGTCTAATTATGAATACATTGAAGATTTGTGGTCCTAACTCCTTTCGTGGTCTTGTTCTATGATATTCTACTGCTAAATGCTATCATTGTTATGTACATAGATGCGCCCTATGGAACGCTGCGTTCCGGGAGCGTTCCGGAAATCAGCAGCGTTCCGGATCGGAATGCTGTTTTTTGAAAAAAAATCTTTGGAACCATGTGTGGGAGTGGGAATAAACAACATGTAGTCGTGTAACAAAAATTGAAATACTATACATCACTATTGAAATTTGATGCAAACAACAATGTGTCAAGAGCTACTCAGAAAGACATTTTTCGAAGTTCGGATATGTAACATTAACTAGCAAAGCATATACAGGCTAATACAACACAGTGGCTCAAGGCTCAAGCACACGTTTTCCCTGCAGGTTTTGTAGTTGATTAAAAATGTTGATCTACTGTTATTTGTTGTCTTGAGAAAGTTGCTTGAACATCCTTTGGCCAAGGCTGGATGCTAGCAATACATCTTAATGGAAGTTGTACATTTGCTTCTCGGACTAACTATTAAATGATGCCCTAAACCCTAAACCTTGCTTCTTTTTCATTTTACATGCCTATTCAACTTTGGGTTCTATAGAATATGTGAGGGCCTTTGTGAATTACAATTTACTCTGCAGTTGAGATGATTAAGTGCTGCTGGCAGTCATGCCAATAGTAGAAAACTGGAATGTGTATGTGACATGGGACATAGTGGCAAAAAAAAAATTCAAGTTTTTCTTGAAACTGCATTCCAGGGTTTTGGAACGCTGCGGGTTCCGGAACGCCATTCTGACGCAACTTAGGTTATGTATGACTTGGAATGATTTAATCTAGCTAAATTGCATCACAAAGAAACCTATTTTTGTAGTATAATTGGCAATGATTAGACATTCCACTGTAAAAAACTTAAATTTTAGACTCTAAAAGTGGGTAAAAAGGTTCCAAACGTTTGGTGTGGAGGGGCTTGTGGAAGATGAGAATCTTCTCAAGAATCTAAGCACTGATGTTTCTCTCGCTTTCAAACTCATAGGCTACACAACCTGCTTCAATACCATGATGAATTGCAAGACCTAGCTCTGGATTACCATTAAATTTGCACTGACCAAGACTTTTAGTAGCTCTTTACCACGATTTTCTCGTGGCAATGTCAACCACATTTGGATTCAGACGAACAATAATTGTTGTGGTGCATGGTCGGTTGCCATGATCAATGCCAGAGTTCAAGGATCAAGGAACTAATAGTTTACCAAAAAATATCAAATGCCCAGAGAGACCTGTCTGAAGCTGTTGTTAAGTGGCTTCTGACTTTTGTTGTCATAGGTTCGATAAAATCATTGTCTTATTTCTTGCCTTCATTTGTTAATTTGCAGGATAGCCTTGCTTATTGCAAAAGCACTGAAACAGTTGACTCCTCACTTAACTCAATGTTAACATCCAATTGAGATAACTGTCGATGGTTACAAGTTCTCAAAGTATAGGAGCTCCTTCACTCTTATGTGGCACCTGTAGCCAAGAATCTTTGTATTATGGTTTTATGATTTTCCTCTGTATGCATGATGATTCTGGTTCAAACAAAAAAGAGTGTCTCTTGTAGCTACCAAATTGATGAACTTGAATGGTGTTTCACTTTAACAGGTGTGGGCATTGCAAGCGCTTGGCTCCAGAGGTACTTACTGTCATTCCACATGCATGAACCACCTGGTTTGTTATTCCGAAATTTAGCTTGTCTTCAGTTAGCACTTCATCTTCACTCCTTTTGTCACAACAGTGTTAGTAGATTATCCAAGAATAATTATTTGTCAAACTTGACATCTCATGCATATGCAGTACGAGAAAGCAGCTGAGCTACTAAGGAGCAATGATCCCCCAATTATTCTGGCAAAAGTTGATGCTAATGAAGAGACAAACAAGCCACTTGCAGCAGAATATCATGTTTCAGGTTTTCCTACTTTGAAAATCATAGAAAATAAGGGTGAGAAAGTGCGAGATTACAAGGGTCCACGTGATGCTCCAGGAATTGTGGCCTTTTTGAAAAAGCAAGTTGGACCTGTCTCTGAGGAACTCGTATCAGCTGATCAAGTCGATAACCTTCTTGAAAAGAATGATGTGGTCATTGTATGTGCCATTCATATATACATTTTCAAAAGTACTTCGTTTTGAAATTTCTTGGCTGGTTGGAAAGTTTGAAGCACCTTTTTGTCTTATATCCTTAAGTTCTTTAAAACCTTGTAAGGATGCAATGTGTGCAGATACAAATGGAGTTTTTGTTTAACTAGCATCACTGAAGTTGTGTTCAGGATGGCAAAATAAGGGCATTTGCCTCATGATGCTTTTTAAATCTGCACAGCGCATGTGGTAGTTTTCAGTATTCATAGCACTCTCTCTAAAATAAACAAATGAATCTCAAGAATAAATCACAAAGATTTGGAAACAATCTAGACTCTCCTTTTCTCTTTCTAGCAAATCCTAGCACATAGAATGTTGATTTCTCGATCACAATAAATTTAAACACAATATGATGAACTCTTGCTAACACCTAAGATTGAAACACACTCTTGAAAAAGTCCAGCAACTTAAGATCAAGAGATCCTATCAAATTTAGGGTTCTTCAAAAAATGCAAAATATTGAATCAAACAAAATCTATATGCAAAAGCTAGAATCTTGATACAACATCTAGTAGAATGTAACATCCACATTGCACAATCATGAGCAGTTTGTCTCAGTTGTAAATCTTGATCCTCATATTCCTATCCTGGAACTTACAAGCTCCTTAAAATGCAAGGGGTCTTGCTACAATTTTGGTAGGTTGTCTACATGGTTGGATTTCTAACCTCAAAAACTTATGAGCATAG
Source organism: Diphasiastrum complanatum (assembly GCA_029204225.1). Lineage (NCBI taxonomy): Eukaryota > Viridiplantae > Streptophyta > Lycopodiopsida > Lycopodiales > Lycopodiaceae > Diphasiastrum > Diphasiastrum complanatum. The sequence goes on along the minus strand of CM055093.1, from coordinate 36,700,786 downwards.
TTTCAACAAATCTCAATTTGAAGGGGTATGAAGCTTTTTGATCCTTTGATTTGATGCAAGATATTAATCTTTATTTGATTCCTAGCCAGAGTTTGAAAGTTGCTTAGAATATTTCAAAGATGTAGAATTTTATGCAATAATGTTTTTAGCAATACAGAGTCACAAGAGACCTTAAAGCTACTACTCACGCTCCCTCACTTTGAAACCGTGATCTCTAACGTCTACATACTTTGGTTGATTCGAATCTATCTAAATGTTTTTGAATCCGATCTCCATTCAAATCTACTTGATTCAAATTTTATTTTAGCTATGGGCAAAAATTGGGTGTTGCAAGAATCACTAACTAATAACGAAGTCTTTTTGGTACTTTGCAACTGAGTCTCAAACGAACAGATTATCTATCGTGATACATACCAAAGCATGTGTTCGTTTACTCGCACTTCTAGTAAAGTATCAAAAGACACTAACTCAGGTCTTTCATATAGGACATGCCCTCAATGGTAGTGGCCCAGTACTTAAGGGAATACTATTTAGGGGCTATTCCAAGTACCTAACTACCTTGATCTGGCGTCACATGCTTATGGAATCCTCTGCCGTTGGTTTCTTTGAAGACAGAAATGTGATTAATGTTTCCATTGCAGAATAACTCAATGTGTTCATTTATTTTTAGATCATATCCAAAAGCTTCATATGAAGGTTTTGTATGTCTGTACTTCTGTGAATGAGCTCACTCTGGTTCTCTGACTTTTAATTGCTGTCAATTTTTGGGGCTGCAGGTTGGCTTCTTTGAACAGTATGAGGGAGAAGAATTTTTGAACTTTACTAAAGCTGCTGAAACCTTGAGGTCGGACTATGAGTTTTTTCATACTTCAGATCTATCTCTGCTTCCTGCTAAAAGTGTGGCCCTCGTAGCACCTGCGGTTCGACTATTCAAAACATTTGATGAAGGCTTCAATGACATCAAGGTGTTATAATCGTTTTATCTGCCGATGATGATGGTCGCACAGATTTAATCTGGTCAAACATGCATAGCCTTGTATGTCACTGAGGCAATATGACTTCTGCAGGATTTTTCTGTGGAGGCATTGACAAAGTTTTTTGACGAGGCTAGTTTCCCACTAGTGACAGAGCTGAGCCGTGATCCTGCAAAAGCAGCTTCTCTCAATAAATTTTTTGGTAGTCCGGACTCAAAGGTTAAATTCTTGACCCTCCACTGATTGAATGAGTGAAAGATGAGCTAAATGTCATGGCACCATAAGTTGCAGTTTGATAGCATGTATAAGTATTGTTACCTTCTGCATAGTTGACATAATGTGGTGTGATTTCCATTGACAGGTATTTCTTTTTGCAAATTTCAATGATAGTGAGGTCAACGAGTACAGAGAAGTATATAAAAAGCTGGCAAATTCGGCAAAAGGGAAAGGACTTAACTTTCTGATTGCAAATGCAGAAGATGTTGAAAATGCTTTACAGGTCATATTTGCAGCCTACATTGCTTGGTTGAGAGAAGAACTTGCAATTGCTGTTTGGAAAATTCACTAGGATTGGTGCTTACTATGTTTGTTAATGCAGAATATGAATCTTTCTTTTTAGCATTTCAAAAATTCAATTATGGATTCTGAAGATGAGGATGTTGTGCCATAGCGCTTGTTAGGATGCAAAAGAACAAAATACAAATTAGAGTCAGAAAACTGTCGAGGGTGTGTTGTTTTTATTTATTGTCAAATGGGGCCCAAAATACATTTGGACCTGTAAAACAAGATGATAGTTTAGCCAATTTAGCCACTTAGTCACTAGGTCCAAGTGATTTTCTAGGAAGGATACCTTTCAGTGGGGCTCTTAATTCAATTGCTCATGACACGGTCCTCATTTGGTAGATTTACTGATTGAGGACTTTGTGAGCTTCTTGATGGGAGAATCCAACGACACAGCTCCTTTGTTGGAAGGCCTGCATGGCAGCCTATTGTCAGCTTCTCACGATATCTTGTTGGGAGAGTTGTTATTGTCTGAAAGTTTGATGTTCACTTAGACTATTTGTTTGTGATGAATATGTCATGCGTCTGTTCATAAATTGGTATCAAGGCTCATAGCAGGCATATATAATTAATGTGCCAGCCTTTTCATTCTCATAGTCAGATTTGGGTGGGTGGTAGCCAACTACTTGTGTTCTGCAATGCACCTGCTTGATTGTTCTTATTTATGTATGTGTATGTGTGAATGTATGTACCACATGTATACATATTTAAATATGTATATCATATGTTTTGAACAAATTCACAAGCAAAGCATCACATCTAGTGTAAAGCCCAATACAATCACTTGGATAGGAGATAAGTATGCAAAAGAACTGGTTGTGGCAAGATCCACCCAACCATTGGTCTAACGGGCAGTTAGACACTTCCAAGCCGATCGCTATAGAAGATAGTACAGTAGCGAGAGCATAGAGAAAACAATTGATTGTTGATAATCCAAATATGTTGACACGGGATGGATGAGGGTATAAGATATATTGTCCCAAACCCTAGCCTCCATACAACATGCGAATTCTTCTTCAGGAATCTTCCCTCTCCATGCAAGCTACAATACTCAATGTAGGCAATCATGCACAACCACTCTCGCATGAGATAGTGCCTTAACAGATAAGGACATAAGGCCTATTTCAGGTTAAGGGCTACTGTACGGCATAGGCTAGGCCTAATACCAACTATTTAACAAATCAGCTTGCTCCCAAGAATCATTATTACTAGAATGCCCTTTCCAATGAACCAAAAGTTTGGTTGTCAAGCGATTTCTCAATCGCTTTTGACGGGTATCCATAATCTTTTCAGGTTCTCAAGGAGTCCTTTGAGAGATGTCTTCCAGGAGGTTATCCTATATCCCACAAGAAATCGGTTGCTTTTAGAACATGAACCGATCTTAATTTAACATTGACAGGTGAACATGGTTGGAATCAAACATATTCATAAATGGATCGTATCCAGTCGTTGAATGCTTATTACTGATTTAAGTGAAGTCAAATCATTGGAAGGTACATTACCACTGAGTTTGCTTATGCGAGACATGTGCTCTTAGCATATCCTTCATTGTCTCATTAGTCCTCTCCATTTGATGATAGCTGATTTTGGATCATCCGAAGAACTGAAGCTAAGGGAAGTCTCAAGTTTATGGAATTTGGCTGACCAGAAATGTCTAGTGAATTTGGAATTACAATCACTAACATTATTTTAAGGCAAAGCGTTTTCGAGCTTGAGAATTTTGAAACAAACTGTAGTGAAACTAGATATGTTAGGTGGGTGTCAGATTTGAAAGGAAAGATAGCCTTTTTGCCTTATACCAGATGGAAGGTTTCATTGGGTTGAAGGCATTGTCTCATTACAATATCACCTCCCTTTTTTAAATGTATTGCTGATCAGAACTTCACTGACAAGGTGAGTTTCTTGATTATTTCCTTGAAATACTCGGAAATTGTGTACACAAAGGTTTGATGATCAAGATGAATATACACTTCTGTCCGAAATGAATAATGGTGGAATTTCTGGAGAATCTTTATCACTGAAAAAGTTTTTCTCACAGTTGTCGAATAAACCTCAACCGAACCGAGAAATTTTTTTAGTGTAGTTTGTAGGCTAGAGTAGTTTGTGGGGTGATTGCTCTTTTGTTTCGATATGCTGTTTTAATATGCATCCAACCGCAAACTGAGATGCATCTGCAGGAACAGGGAAGGGTTTTTCCTAGTCGGGTGGTGTCAGGATTGGTGCTTTGGCCATGGCTTTGATCAGTTCATTGAACACTCTTCAGTGATATCTTGTATCAGAAAAGACATGAGAGGCACAGCACAGGCTAGTGTATGAATTGCAGTTAGTGGGTAACTGTATTTTGTTAATGGACCATTTTTCTGATAGTTATCTCGATGGCATCAGTCTTTTGTTCTAGCATGAGGTAAGTATGTAGACCTAATCAACTATCCCTGTTGTTAATTCCAAAGGGTCTCTGAGACTTGAGATACACTTTAAGAAATATTTAGAGCATTGCATTATGTTCAACTTACCAGATTGTTTGACAATTAATTAGAGCAAAGTGGTATATAGTAGAATTTAATGAGCTTCATGGTTTTTTCTGGTCATTTACTTCTTGTTCATTGAATCTGGACTGTGAAATCCTCCTTGATCTAGGATTGAATTTCAATTGATGTGCAGCATTTTGGAATAGTTAAGGAAGGACTTCCTGCCATTGTTGTTCAAGACACAAAAAATAAGAAGTTTGTTCTGGACAATGCAAAACCCTCACAATTAGAAGCGTGGCTACAAAGTTATTTTGTGAGTGATCACCTCTGATATTTTTTGTACTGTTAGTTCATCTGTTGAGGTAATTGTTTTCCAGAATCCCCATGTATGTTCTAGAATTAGTCAAATGTGTCAATGTAACTTTGAACTTAAAAGTTAGCTTGCTTAATTTTTAATCTGATGTCTGACTTTTGAAAGAATAATGATGCAGGATGGGAAATTAGAAGAGCGTGTGAAGTCTGAACCTATTCCCAAAACTAATGATGAACCAGTAAAAATCATTGTGACAAAATCCTTCAATGATTTTGTAACATCAGGAAAAAATGGTGAGAATCAAAATCTCTGTCAAACCTAGCTGATACCGATTATTGCTGTGGACAGAATTGCAACTGGTTTCTATCATAGTTTGATGCTGCATTAAATATGAAATGGAAAAACATTTCATCATACCAGCCCAATTTGAAGACATCATTTATGTATGTCGAATAGTTCTTGGCTTGTCTAGAAAAAGTATATGAAATGATCTCTGCCATGATCACGCAGCCCCTTTGTGAAGTTTCACCATTCCTAGCTTGAAGTTTGAAGGCAACACAATAGATATGATGTGAAGAGGGTAGGTGCCAGCAGATTTCGGAAGTTAATTGTCTCTCGAATTGATGAGGATCCTTTTTGCCATTTTCTGGCTCTTTGTAGTGCAGCAGGGGCATTCAGTCATGGAAGACAACTATGAGTAGAGAGTGTACAAGGTTTATTAATCAGTTGCCTTCTTTAAGGAGTTTTTATGTCAATTCAATTGTGCTCTCAGACATTATAGTTCTGTCAGGAATGCAGGATTTTAAGAGAGGGAAAGATCCTGTGTGCAAGCACAGTTCACATATATGTGGTATCTATTTCATTGAGTCACAGTTTAGAAGGTGCCTACTAGTAGTGGATCTATTTATAGGGCCTGGTTCCAACAATTGCAAGATTTCATGAGCATTTTAAGTGCACAGTGAGGTTTTGGGTTAGGAAGATAGATTTGAAGGCAGGGAGAGGAATATCAAAGAAGTGGCTGTGCTGGTGTAGTCAAATTATACACATTCACATTGTTCTGGCAAATCAATAAGCATACTGATTCCTTTATGTTGAGACAACTTCTGATAGTGCAAGATCTAATGCTTTGTTGCTTGTTTTGGCAGTTCTGTTGGAGTTCTATGCACCGTGGTGTGGCCATTGCAAAAAATTGGTGCCTACTTACGAGGAAGTGGCAGTGCATTTCCAGCATGATCCTGCCATTGTTGTGGCTAAGATGGTGAGCTCAACAAGTGATTATTGTCATCTAGTCATTAAGCCCCAGGTCCAGCTGAAGAATCATCCATTTGTTTATCTATGTATAATGTCCTAAGCCTACGTGTGTTTTTCTTGCAGGATGCCACTGCAAATGATGTACCCACTGGTTTGTTCGACGTGAAAGGTTTTCCAACAATCTATCTTCATTCTGCCACAGGTGCTGTCACGAAATACGATGGAGATCGTAGCAAGGATGACCTCATAAAATTTGTGAATGAGCACAGATCCACTGTGCAAGAAGAGAAGACTTCAAAGGATGAACTTTGAGTTCAAGAGGGTTTAGGCATATCACTTATTTGAATTTTGTCATTGTTGTAGTCATAAGCTGTCTAGATTTTGGTTAAACAAGTGTACAGGAAGCGCAGTAGTGCTCCAACACAATCTATGCAGAGGTGACCAAGCAGCACTTTTCATTTAAAGATTCTTTCAGGGGTGGTCCATCAGAACGTCCTTGTTCATGATGTTTCAGTTTTGGTTTGTTCTTTGGTTGGGTCTTGTAAAGAACAATCAATTGGCAGATGAATCAATTATGAAGAAAGTGTAAAACAATGTTGATCAAAGTTTCAGTGCACGCCACAATTTGGCACTTATTGGCAGTACTGGCATCTGTCATCAAGTTGATGCTAGATAAGGTTTAAATAACATCATTATTGTTCTAGTTAAAAGCAGTACCAAGTTCGAGATCTTTGACTATATTTTAGCTATTAGCTTATTTTTCACTTTGGATCTTCAGAGAACAATCATGTTGCAGTGAATGGTAATTTACAATGCTTCTTACTTTATATTATTTTCGAGTTCTTAATGCTTTTCAGCATTTGAAGCGCGCGTCTTCTTTCAATCAAGCTAACAAAACTTGATTTTTGCATCAACAGAGTGAACGCTCATCCTCATGATTCAAGCTTGATATGTGTGATTTTAGCTTTTACTTGTTCTGGGGAGCTCATGAGGTTGCAGGTTCTCACATGCCTGCATTTGTGATTTTCTGTAGAAATTCTGCTGAAGAAAACTTTCTTTCTTTTGAGAATTAGAAAATTAAGCGTTTCACAATAAGAAATTTTTGGAGCAAACGTAAAATATGTAAGAAGGTTGAGTTTGATTGTGAGTTCCCATGCCTGCCAAAAAATGAATCATTAGCAGAATGGGTAATGGCTTCAACATCTTACTTGGTTAAAGGTTTCAAAGTTTTGGTTCTGAAGTTATTAAGTATTCAAGTTCACGAGGAGAATGTAGTCACTTAAAAATTGCGATTTTCATGCAAATTTGATGTTTTCTATCCTTGTTGATATATGGATATGCATATTCTCTATTTGATGGTGACACTCAAGTTTCAGCTTAAAGTTTTGTTTCAGTTGTAATTATAATTATTGTCTTTCCTTTCCATGGCTTACGCCATGCAACCAAAATGGTCACCCAGGTATGTTGTCCGTAGCAAAGAAAGAAACTTCTTGTTTTCATTAATAAAAGATGAGAAAACTCATCAAAGTACAAAGAAATGCATGTGAAAGTACAAAGGCCATAAGGTGGATTGAGATATTGTACATTTAACTATAACAAAGCAAATATTTCACAAAGTAGCCGTGAAATCTTATTGCTTGATGTAAGTCACTAGCTAAGATAGTTGCTAGTTTAGATAGTGCAGGAAGTTGTGAAGCAGTCGTTCTCACAATTACAACACGTCAACATATTGCAAGTGCTTGAATGCATTGTAAAGAGTCGAAACTCGTTGACGAAAATAGGACGTAATAATGGATAACAGCGATGCACCACGTCCTCGGAGTTTCGCTGCAAATCTTGCATAGATTGATAGAATTCTTTTTTTGCTGGCACCCATAAGTCTCGAAGACAAAAGCTGCATGAGAAGTGGCAACACCTTGGGTAGTTGAGGCACGACGAAGTACGTCTGTCCGCAAATGATCAACAACAACGACATCCCCAAGGGTGCAAATCTCCTCGCGTGAAAGGATAAGGTCAATCCGACGACGAGACGATTGTAAGTCAGAGGTAAGCAAAATGTGAGTCTGCTTCTGAACAACAAAAGTTGCATTCATGATTAATAGATGTAAGTACGTCACAAATGGAATCATGAGTCGCGGTGCGATCCCCACCAGAAGGGCAACACATGAGATGAGTGCCAAGAAAATTGAGAGGGCGACCATGAGAACACTTCGTCAAACCCGCCAGCATTGGATGAGGAAGACCCAATCTCCAAGTCCTCAACGAGCTGCGGAGCAACCTATCAAGTCAAGGAGAAGCAACAAAAGTGTCAACTTGGGCATTTTCTTTGGAAGAAGTGACCCAAGTGACATTTTTTTCAACCAAATAGATATATCAGAATTCGCCGGTCTGTCTGTAGCCATAACAAACCCTGATCTTCCATTTTATCACCTCCACAAATTCTAAACTTGCTCAGATTCTGAGAAAACACCCTGATATACTGTCAAAATCCACTGTTTTCCAACCAATCTTGGTCTTAGAATTCGTTGGCTTCACTGAGGCTAGATCTACAAAGATCAGTCCTCCAGCAGCTCCGCGAATTCTCTCTCATAGATTTTGCCTGTTTTCTGTCAGAAAATCACACTTCCTACTATTCTCCTCATCTGTCAGCAAAATCTCAGTATCAGAATTCGCCAGTCATACCATGAAATCGCCCATAGTGAGAACGAATTCTCTGTACCCTCTGAGAATTCTATCTCCAAAAAACTTGTTTTAAAAAATATAAAAAATTTAATATTTTGACAAAAAGCACCTCCCGTCAGAATTCGCAAGTATTGCAGTTAGAGTTATCTGACTGTCCACGATTTCTAGACCTGTCCACGAATTCTCTTACGGCAGAAAAGTCTAGTTTTTGTCCAAATCCTCCATTCTGCAAGAAAACTCTCATTTTTGTCTTTTTGCCAAGTACAATACTGCCCTGATCATATGTATCGTTACTCTACTCCACACTCTGCATCGTGTCTTGAGATTGTGCTGAATCTTCCAATCCAACCCGTCCACAACTAGAACGCAGAATTCAATGTATCGATGCACCAAAGTACGATGGAGAATCTAACCCAGTCCGATTTCTCCAAGACTTTGATAATGCATGCCGCTTCTATGGAGATACCTCTGAGACTGAAAACCTTCGTCTCTTCCCCATGGTACTCTATGGAACAGCCAAAGAGTGGTATCTTAACCTCAAAACTCCTGATCTTGCTTCTTGGACCACTCTCAAAGACGCTGTTTCAAACCATCCAAACTGACTCAGATCCCATTCATCCGAATTACCCATATCAAGATGTGTTGCGACGAGTCTGTTCGAAACTACATTGAGCGCTTTAAACGTCTCAAGGTCGAATGTGTTGACGAAAACATCACTGAACGAATGGCCATAAAATTGTTCTTAGTTGGATTGCCTAAAAACATCCGTCGCGAACTTAAACTGGTTGACTTCTATGATCAACTTAAAGATGTGATGATTGATGCTATTCGTGAGGAAGACGACGATGACTTTGACCATCGTGAAAAGAAATCTAAAAATTCCGACCGTCCTAATCACCCGAAGTCTGAAAATGTTGCCCAATCTTTTGAGCTTCTACAACAAATGGAAACCTGGCAGAAAGCTCAACAAACTCATATGGATAAACTCACTGCTGATTTCCAAACCGCCATGAAAAATGTTGCTGAAAAATCTTTTCCAGCTAGAGAGAATGTCTGGTGTCCGATCTGCTCACAACATCACATTGCTAATGAGTGCTCTCAACTGCGAAATCATTTTCCATCAGCACCCAGACCTATGTATCGAGTATACCGCCCCTACCCTCCACAACAATCCATTCCATAGGGGTATCCCAACCACGACCAACTGCACCCAATCAGTACCAACCTTGTCAACAGTTTGTCGTCAACCAACCTGCTCCACAACAAGCTATTCACTACCTTGATCCCAATACCATTGATCCAACAACATATTATGTGGAAGACACGACTCAACTGAGGTATGCCACTGAAACCGTTGTTTATTATACATATGATCCTAATGCTCAGGTGGCTGACCCCAATACTCAGACCTATGATCCTAAGCAAGCTGTGTTTGCCACGCACCAACTTCCAGCAATACGAGGATGTTTTATCTATGCAGGTAAGCATCCTAGTATTCGCTACCCTGATAAACTCCGCTTTCTTCCAGCTTGTAAAAACTGCGGTATTGAACATCACGTAAAGGACTGCCCATCCTGATCCAAACCTACTGCTCCTGTCTGTTCAGTACAAGTAGAAACTTTGCCAGTTGAAACTCATCCTGCATGGCTCTTGACTTGGGCACAAACCCAACGCCAAGCCCCTACACTTGCACCCAACAAAACTCAGCAGCATGTTGTCCCTCCAAGTGAAGATTCGACCCCGATAGTTTATCCTCACCCATCTGAAGAAATTTGACTGCATCATCAGTATCGCCAACAAATCTGCAATGTCGACCAACAATCTTCCACCTCCCATAAAGTACCTCACAAGCCTTTTGAAAGCAAAACCCTTGAAGGTACTGAAGTCTGGGGGGATTTACTGTTAGCTAATGTCACTCTCCCTTTCCATGTTCTATGGAAGCATGCTAACAAATGGAAACACACCGACACCACCATCCATGATGAGTTGCCCGAAATGCCATTACACCTAACCAATCCACTCAGTGAATGGGGCAACATCAAAATCCTAGCTACCCACCGCCAATCTCGGTCTTTGCAATGCTCCTAGCATGTTTCAATGTGCTTTGCAAGCTGCCTTTTCTCAACAAATGGGCGACACTCTAGAAGTTTACTTGGATGATTTAGGTGCACATTCAAAAGAATCACGACATCTATTTGTGCTTGAGAAAAATTTTATCCAATGTCAACGATTTGGCATCTCCTTGAACCTTGAAAAATGTCAGATCTGGGTAACACATGGTATTGTGGTAGGCCATATCATTTCAAAAAATGGCATCTCAACTGACCCCGAAAAGATCCTCATCATTCAAAATCTACCGGAACCACGTACCATTCGCGAAGTGTATTCTTTCCTTGGCCACGCCAACTACTATCGATGCTTTATTTTCGACTTCGCTAATAAAGCACGGTTAATCTACAGAGTAGTTGATGTCTCCAAATGGACTGATGAACAACGCATCGCTTTCAATCAACTCAAAGAAGCCCTTACCAATGCACCTATCCTCCGGGCTCCTGATTACTCCAAAGAATTTCATGTGCATACCGATGCATCCAAGTATGCCATTGGAGCAGTGCTTACCCAATTGGGAGAATTCAAAAAAGATTATCCAATCCATTTTTCTGTAGACAATTGATACCTACTGAAGTCAATTATACCAACACCAAGCGTGAAGCTTTGGCAATGGTATATGCGGTCCAGAAGTTTCGCCATTATCTTCTGGAAAAAGTTTTTGCCTTCTTCACTGATCATCAAGCACTCCTATATCTCATCAACAAGACTTGCATGACTGGTCATATCACTCGATGGATCCTATTACTGCGAGAATTTGAATTTAGGATTGTGGTTCGAAAGGGAGTTCAACATTTTTTAGCAGACCATCTATCTCAACTCCCTAACCTACCCACCCCAAATCACGGCAACGATGATTTACCTTCCGATGCCATCTTATTTCAGGTAGACTTTACATTCGTTTGGTCCAAGGAAATCACAGAATATTTAAGTTCAGGGCAGATGGATCCATCCTTATCTAAACCCGAACAACGTGCGTTGGTCCTCAAAACCAAACCTTATACGTTAATTGCAGGTCAACTTTACAAACAAGGTTAGATGGAATTATCCGACGTTGTGTTACTGAAGGTGAAATACCCTCTGTCATCTCCCTCACTTAGAAGGTGTTGGAGCAAGTCATTTCTCTTCCGAAATTATTGCTAAGAAAATCCTCTTGGCCAGATTTTGGTGGCCAACTCTCTTTAAGGATATGCACACCTACACCAAGGCTTGTGATGTTTGTCAAAGAACTAAACGATTTCAAAAGACCGACTACATGCCCTTGCACCCGATCACAACTGATCAAGCTTTTCAGAAATGGGGAATTGATTATGTTGGACCCATTAGTCCTGCTGCTAGACACACTCAATCCCGCTACATCGTAGTAGCTACGGACTATTGTACCAAATGGGCTAAAGCAAGAGCTGTTCGCAATGTTGACGCTCGTTCTACCACAAAATTTTTCTATGAACAGGTTATCGTTCATTTCGGATGTCCTCTAGAACTTATCAACGATAGGGGTACACATTTTCTTAACTCTGTCATAGCAGACCTCCTTTCCAAATCTTTTGTGGCACATGGTAAAAGTTTCCCGTATCATCCACAATGCAATGGCCAAGTGGAATCCACAAACAAAATCTTATGTGGCGTCCTCACCAAAATCATCGAATCCAGCCGATCTGATTGGGAACTAATACTTCATGTTGCTCTATGGGCCTACCGCACTACCCTGAAGTGAGCCACATGCTTAACCCCTTTCAGTTAGTATATGGCCAAGAAGCGGTTATGTTTGTAGAATTCCATATTCCGTCTCTTCGAGTAGCATATAATCTTGAGCTAGATAATCGACAGATCCTAGCAAATAGGTTATTTCATATGGAACAACTGTGTGAAACACGTCGGATCAACATCCATGCTCAACAAGTCCACAAACGTCGACAAAAAACATGGCATGATCGATCCTTAAATCTCAAAGAGTTTCAGGTCGGAGATAAGGTTCTGCTATACCAAGCCAAAGCATTTAAAGGAAAATTCAAATTTTATGGCCAAGGACCTTATGTCATTCAAAAGATATTTTCCTCCGAATATGACCAACTCCAAACCCTACAAGGCGATCTTTTAGACACTGTGGTCAATGGGAGCAGACTGAGAAAGTACAATGAGACCTGTTTTTATCTTGATATGTATTAGTTGTTTTCTTTCCTAATTTTTCTTCCTTAATTTTCTTTCATGCACCTACTTACTTTTCTTGTTTCACAACATCAAGATATCATCAAATCAGACATACAATCAGTTTTTCTTGTTTTTCTTATGTCGATTTGCTTTACAATTAATCACCTTGGATTAAATAAAGTGGTTAGGATAAAGGGCATAATGCATATAAACAAAACATATAATAATGTTAATATTCCTAAACAAATCTCAATATAAGAACGTAAGATGGATATATTAGAATTTGATAATAGTAATAACTTGCTCACAATGACTTGAAAGGACCTATGTGTGGAGTTGAGCAGTGAGAACTCTACTTGAGTCAATCACAAAGAGTATGTCTGGATCCAATCTATTGTAGGTGGCCCTCCATAATTTACTTGGAACCATTCACATCAAATAAAAAAAATCTTGAAAGATCTTGATCTAATTTTCATGATCTCTTGTGTAGTTTCTACGCATTCAATGTCCTTCTCAATAAGGTTGACATCTCTTGAGCTAACACGACAAGTTTATCAAAGCTTGTGAATAGCTGGCAACAAAAAGCAATTGTGTTTGATCAATGATGTCAATGCAAAATATTGACTGTGTGACCACAAGACAATTTGTGACATTTATCATAAAAATAATATTAATTGCTAACGTTATTTAAGTACAATAAACTATTGACTAACAGAATGTGAAATTCTATTTTTATCATCAACAATAGCAGAGATGAGTGGGACCTACATGCTACTTGCAAAGGTGCGCTAATTCTTCCTTTTGTGGAATATGTATTGGCCTTTAGCATAAACCTCTTTTATAATCTTATACATGCAACTTGTGTTTAGTGCAAACATCATGAAGCTTGTGAAGTTTGTTGGGATGTAATCGTTCTCTCCAACACTCCTCTAATGAGAAAGGAGCATGTATGCTTATAGAACACTCAAATAATAAAAGTAACCATTGGATTACATACATGTGGATGCCAAGTGGATGCTTGCATGCATTAATTGCATAGTATTGTACCAATTTACGTTATAGAAAGGACATTGCAAAAAACTATTGAACATGTTCTTCTTTACATCAAGAGAAGTTTGAAAGAGTTCAAACTTCTCTCTTTTGAGGGACATCAACAACTTGATTCTTGGTATAACAAAATTGTAACTCCATTTTCTATTTTTCTATCTTTTTTCTTATGAAGTGATGATGTATTTCAATGTGTTTCATCCTTGCGTGAATAAATAGATTCTTTCTTGAGGTACAAAATCTCACGAGCGTCAATAGTAAAAGCAAGAAATAGAGAAGGGATGAGAGAGCACTCCTCGGAAAAGGATAGAAGACGAGGCAGAAGAAAAAAGAGCACGAATAAGTTTGATAAGATAATTAGGGAAGCCAAAGGCAGGGTAGCAAGCAAGGAGGTTGTTCCAACTAATACGGTCAAAAGCCTTGTCGAAATCAATCTTAGCCACAAGGGCAGGATAATTGAACTAGAGAGAGGAATCTATAGCAGACCAAACATTCAAAATTTTGTCGAAAAGAAATATGCCTTTAATGAAACCCAGTTGACACTTGGAAAGATGGGAAGGCAGAAAAGGGCCAACTCTCCTTGCAATAGCTTTAGCTACAATGTTGTATGAAGTGCTGAGCATGGTGAGCGGCCGGTAGTCAGAGAACAGGGAAGGAGACTCGGTCTTAGGCACTAAATTGAAAAGGCCCTGAAAGGAGGAGGGAGGGAAAGAACCCAATACAGATGCAGAGTCAATGGCAAGGAGAAGAGTAGGACCTAACAAATCTCAATGAGCCAAGAAAAAGTCAGGGGTAACCCCATCCGGACTAGGAGTTTTAGCTCTATTGATGGTCTTAAGAGCAGCAAGGAGCTCGTCTAGAATCAGAGGCGAAAAAAGGTTCGAAGTGTTGTCTGTCTTCAATAGAGAGGAGAATGAGCAATAATTGGTAATGTCCAACATAGAGTGGGCGTTAGGAGGCAACAAGAGGTTGTACAAGGCCGAAAAATGATCAAAAACAGATTCACACATGGAATCAGAGGAAGTCAACGCTTCTTTGTTGGGATTTAAGCTTATGAAAGAAGAAAGCAGAAAGGAAGATCAGCTTCTCTAAGCCATTGCAGGTGAGTTCTCTTACACAAAATGACAGCTCTAGAGTGATCAAGACTTTCGAGTTGGTTGGTAGTGGCAATAAATTCATCCACACGTAAGGTAGGGTCAGAAGCAACTACTCTCTCTAAAGAGATGGATGAGAGCGTAAGCTTAAGGGAAGATTTAAGGGAAGCAATTGAAGAGTTGGCACTAAACCCTTTCTGACTAAGGAAGGTTCTCGAACAATCAATAATGTCTCCTAAGTCAGTAAGCCAAGGGAAAGAGCAGAGCGAAGGTCTTTCTTCTAGACAAGGGAATTATTGATATAAACAGAGTGACGCTTTGTTGCTTTGGAAGGGAAGAGTCTCAAGTATAAATTAATGGGAAGATGGTCCAAAAGTGGAAAGGTGTATTGTATTTAACACATATAGAGTCATCATTTAGTTCTCATGTATTTCATAGAGGCAACTAGAGTTATTCTCGAATAATGTTAGAACAACATGAACCTACCATAAAGCATCATAGAGCAACATGAGCTAGTCTTTTCATGTCTTGCAATTCTTGCCCTACAATTGGTGCAGATTAATTTTCCATGTCATTTATCTTTTGACATTCAATGAAGCTCTTTAACTTTTCTCGTTTAGTGTACCTGACATCAATAAATGATTCTCAATTAAGGGTTGAATGCTAGTTTGTGCTCTTTTGAAGAATATCAAGGCTTGATATTATATTTCTAATGGACACAAGTCACTTCAATATTTTAGAAAGAATCAAGTGCACCTTGTGGACTTATTGAAAGTGAAATATTACGGCTTGGGATGACATTGCAAAACTCCATTTTCTTCAATATATCCATCAAACATTGGGTGATATCAACCATCATCTTCGTCCATTTTCTTTTTCTATATATCCACCAAACTTTGGGTGGTATCAACCATCCTCTTATTTGATTAGGTAATATGTAGTCATTGATCATCATGTTAGCCGATTTATTGACTAAAAGAACTGGGCAACAAGCCTCTAAAAGCACTTTTTTGACCAGAAATGGCAAGAGAACATCCAATTGTGACATTTACTGATAAAAAGTTGACATCATGTTGCACTAGCAGGGGTCCTAGTCCACCCAAACTATAGACACTACCTTCAATATTTGAGCCTTAGAATTGGCTGCGTTAATACTTTGACCATTCTCCATATTATCAATTTCTAAAATGTCCCAACAATGTGATCTCTTTTTGTGAATATACAATAATCGAAAAAGTTTTAGGAACTATATCAACGGTCAGAGGATGAGTCATGAATCATGTGAGCATGGTAAATTGGAACAAAACATTGGACTTAGTTTGAAAAAACTTCTTTTGGCCAACGATGAAACCTTTTACAAAATCTTATCTTGTTAAAGTACAAACAATGTTAGATGGCTAAAGCTGGTCCCTTCAAAGCTAGAGGGCCATTATTGCCATTAGAGATTCTGTGTAAGAGGTAAAAAAATATATCAAAGGATTTTCTAGTTGGTCTTTGCAACACACATTTAGGTCATGATGTTGTTTGAGTAATAGTTGACTACCTTAGCAAATTAGTTATTTTCATTCTTGTGAAAGCTATTGTAAAAGCTTCCAATCTCGCCCAATTCTTTGTGAAACATTTGTTCAAGCTTTATGGTTTGCTTTTAGATATTGTTGGTGATTGTGATTCTAAGTTCATTGGACATATATGGTTGGGCGTATTCTATAAAATTGGGACTTTTCTTACTTTGACTTTAAAATTAGACGGTCAAATGAGGAGGCCTAATCTAATGATGGAGGATACGTTGAGGATGAATGTTTCGCATAAGCAATCTTTGTGAAAAATGTTAAGAGTTTGCTTATAATAGTAATTAGCATTTGATGATTTGGTACAATCCATTTATGTTTATGTATGGATTCCAACCACGTTCACATGACAATACTAAAATAAGATTTATTCATGTTCACAGAGCAATCGATTTCTATGCGATATGTAAGAAATGTTGTAGGTAGCACATGAAAATGTCTTGAGTGGAATGAGACATAGTCCTCAAGAATCTCACGTTGGACACCCGGTGTATTTGAAAATTTCTAAAATTCTAATGTCTCGTGTAACAAAAAATTTAGATGTCTTGAAGATGTTTCATATTGAAGATTGTATTGTACATCAATTTCTAGTCCTTCTAATCCAAGTGTCAAGTTGTCAAAAGTTGATACTTTTGAAGAGATTGATAGTGATGTGCATAGACAATTAGTTGGAAGTCTAGTCTATTTTACCATCAGATGTCTTGATACATCAAAGTATAATCAACTAATGGCTCAACCTAAAATGTCACATTGGCAAGCCACAAAGAGAATTTTCAGATATATCAAAGGAACTTTTGAGTTTGTATGAATATGTATAAACAAAACACTTTGGAATTATCGATGCAAATTGGACATGATATGTTGTAGTCATAAATCTACAACATAATTTTTTTTCTCTCTCAGATCTGGCATTTTTTCTTGGACATGGAAAAGGCAACCCACGTTTGCTTTATCATATAGAAGCAGAGTGCTTGGGGCTTTCCTGTCTAATAGAGATCGCTTCAATTTTATTCATGATAGGATTAGATCCAAAATCCTTTCTTGGAACTCTTCCGACCTCTCTTTTTCTGCTAGGCTTATTGTACTTAAACACATTATCTCCTCCTACTTTACCCATTTTCTCTTTATTTGGTTTCTTCCCCCGCCTTACTCTCTTATTATTACCAAGACTTTCATATTGTCTCTTTGTAATGATAGCCCCAGTTGCTTGAGTTGGGATATTTGTACGAATCCCAAAAAACTTGGGGGGGGGGGGTCTTCATGATCCTTCTATTACCTCTCATGCTAATTTACTTGCCCCCAATCTTGGGCATTGATGATGGTGATGACCCTTCTTCCCCTTCCTTCTACCTCTGATGCAAATTCATTCTTACTCCCTAGATTTCACCCATTCTTCTTTTCTTGCTTCTACTTCTCTTCCTCCTTTATTCGAATCCATCTACAGTGTTTTCCTTTCCATGAGAGAGCTGACCTTTTGGTCGGGTGGTAACTCCATTTCCCACCTTGAATCTCTCTGATTTTCTAAAGCTATCACTATCAACTCTACACCTCTTTCTTTGATTGAAAGGAGGCTATGCCTTAGCTTTACACGTAAAGGTCTAGTTACCTGGAATCACATCATGAACACCATTTATTCTCTTAGCATTTCTTGTCTCATGTCTGAGTTTGGTTTGTACACTCGCAAAACTAGCTTTTTGGCCTATGTCTTTACCTATGATGACCTTGGACCTACCTCTTGCTTCTGACTGTGATAAAAGAAAATGGATTGGATAAAATGAGCAAGATTTCTTATTCCTCTGTGTTCTCTACTTCCAAAGAGCCTCTGTTTACTTTATAGTGGAATTGACCATTTTGCCCTCTATGCCAATTTTGGCCCTATCAAAGTCCTACACCAAGATGCTTGGCATAGAAAACTTATCAAACCTATAAAGCTAAGATAGATAACTTTTTGTAATTTTCACACTACTCCTAAAAATAAATCTAATCTAAAAAAGCATGGATTTTGGAATCATTCCAAGATTGGATCTATGTTTGATGAAGAAACTTTTGAGTAGTGGTCCTCTTGGTTTAATTCCAAGTGGTGCCTATCTGATCCCCCTAGCTTGTGTTGCGAATCTTTCGCTAACTGATCTTCTTCACGAACTGATTCTTTTCGCGAATCTGTCACGAATTGATCGTTTTTGCGAATTGATTCTTTTCGCAAATCTGTCGCGAACTGATTCCTTTCGCGAATTTGTCGCGAATTGATTCTTTTCATTTAGTTTTCTTTTGTGAAAGTGTTCAAAATCCTAGGCATGCGACTACAAATCACTGAACATAAATCATTTTAGCAATCAAGACAACGAAAAACAAGGAGATGGAGAAGAGAGCAACTGCATTATCAGTTTTTGAGTTTGGAGCGAGATGATCAGTGTCTCGCTCGTTGGCGGCCTGACACTCAACTCAATTCATTGTATTCTGCTGATGTCGTTGGCTCTTCATTAAAGCTGCAGTACTCGAATTGTGTGTACTGAAGATTGTCAGTGTATCGATCTAGAGGTCTTCTTTGTCTTGTTGACCTTCTGGGTTCAATTCATCGCTGCTCGAATGTTTCTGATTCGTGGGGTTGATCTTCGACCTCCTGCTGCTCTGGAGTCTGGGACTCAACATTTTGGTTTGATACTTGTCCTCGATCTCCCTCTTGAATTGGCAGCAGTGTAAAGATCTCATGGCCTTTTTCATCCTTCATTCCAGGGAATGTGGGCTTATCGAACTTCACATCTCTACTCGAAACGACCTTCTTCGTGGTTGGATTGAAAAATTCTCGACTCCCTATCACATGATTATGCAACAATGGTTGGTAATGACAAGTTTTCCAATTGGATTTCACAAGAGAGAACTAATAACGTTGCATGAGTTGAAAGCAATAGAGTATGAGCAATGCCATTCCAATCTAGAAACCTTGGATTTCATAGAGCGGATGTCCATGAAAGAATCAGATTGTTAGATGATGAACCTAGTGATTCGAGCCAAATGACAATAATGCATTTGTCTTCTACAAGCTCAACAAACCCTTACTAAGAACCTTGATTTTTAATTTAAATGATTGATCGGCCACACTAGGATTACAAAGCCCAAAGGAGGCCAAAGATCTTATTTTGATACCTTGGAGTTGATCTTGTCCATTTGAATTTGTTGCAAAACCATTCCAGAGATTACAGAACCTTAATCGCTCAACAACTATGCACCCTGGTTTTACACTAACAGCATCAGGATGTTCATGTCCTTAGTTTACTTCAAAATACAAGGTACATATGTCTCCCATAATGTTCAAACTTTAGAAAAACACAATTAATGTAGAAGTTCTGACAGTACAATCAGTACTTGATCACCTCAGATTGCGCTCCTTCATTAAGGCCACAATGCTACTGATATCACTTGGAATATCAACCCCATGGGCATCATGGTCAACTTTAATTACCTGTAGTCATATAACCAGGTTAATTCAATCTAACCGTCAAATTTGCGTTTGAAACATATCTAAACATCTTAGTTCGTGTTCGTTTTCAAGATCACATACTGTGTAGACTCACTATCCACAAGAGGTGTCAGTTTTTCTATTTGTGCTACAGGAATCTGCACTCTATATACAATATTGTCTTCTATGTTGGAAAAAATGCTCAGATTAAATTTAATTTACAGCCTATATGTGCTAAGTGCTAACATGCAAGATGCATAAATGAAAATGTGCACACAAAAATCATTCATCTTTTCATGAATTTGCTAACCTAGCAAAGCTCCAACGTGAAAACACCAAAGACTGTATACATCATAAAGCAAGGCAGGGCAGCTGTATTCTAGGAAGAACGCGATATATTAGAAGCAGTTATCTTGAAACAATACAGCTCCACACGTATCAAAAGCACCTAACATCTTATTTTATGCTTGAAGTTTGTCATACAAATTGCTACCAAAGGTAACTAAAAAACTTTTGAGTATAATAGATGACCATGTCTTTTTGAGTTAAAATGAGATATAAAAGCTACCTTCATTTTGTAGCCATTCTCTAAGACTTTCAGCTGTTCCAGATCCTCTTCCAATTGCAAAGGAGTCGGTTTCATTAGAGGATAAATCGCTAAGAACTTGGCATCATAGCACTGCTTATAACAACAAAATTTGCAGTGATTATTCAGAAACACATCAGTAGTGAAGCTATATGCGTCCACAAAAGCCTAGCCTTGCCATTGTAATAGTAGAAAGTGGTCCCACCTGAATACCAAGATGTAAGAGGTACGGGAAGCTAGGGTTGACAGCTGCTTTTCTGTTAGCAAGCAACACATCGCAGAAGCAAAAAACAATAGTACAGAAGTTATATGCCCCAGAGAGAATTCACTGAGTAAGAACTGATGAAGGTAGCATAGACAAAATTATGCTGAAGCTTGGTTTCAGTTTTTGAACGTACTTGTTATAAGGAAGTAGTCCTCTTGAAAAATATATGGCATATCCATGCTTGTTAACGACACATTTGACTCTGTTGGGATCTGCAGCATCTTCTGGTTTCAGTGCTGTGACGGCTGTACTGAACATAGCATCTGGTGCTTCCTGTACATAAAGAACATCGTTATGAAGCATGCATTGGTGATGAAACCACTCTACTAAAATTTAGGTAGAGTTTGCAGAATTTGTTATTTACAGTTTCTTGTATATAGAAGAGGAGAGGTGAATCTTTTGTAACATGAGAAAGGAAGAAAGAAAGAAAGCTTTATTAATGTCTTTTCCATGCCAAAAGGCATATAAGACAAATAAGTACATATCACGTGTGTGGAATAGATGGGAGCGTATGAAAAACGTCTCTGAAACTGTAAAGAAAAAGCATAAAATGTAAATCTAAGTACAAGTACCAATGGTAACTAAACCACATAGGTATAAAACATGAAATAGCTATGTATATTGGTAGAAAGCCTCAGATCATGTCCTGGAGGTGATAGTGCTACTGCTGCTGCTATTGAAGAAAGATGTAATATGAACTACAATGGGGAGTAAGATTGGGATATGCCACTGATGTCGAATGTGAGAAGGACCTCTCCTTGCGGTAGGACGAGTAGGTCTGCTGGCTGTAGAGTAACGCTGGGAGGTGCACTGTCTCTGAGCTCTATGAGATCACCAGCACTATCATCTGAGTCTGGGTTTGGTCGCGATCGCTGTCTGGAGAAAAATCCAACCTGGCCCATAGCATGCAATCTCCTAGTCTCTGCCTTAGTACTCACAGTTGATTGAAGAATAGTGCCTTACAACTTCGTGATAACGTGCCCACTCATAAGAGTTTGATAGCTACTAGGATTCATGGGATCACCAATTTTGTGTATAGGATGGATGATGTTAGTGCACCAAGAAAAAGGAAAACCGGAGTCAACGGCTTGATTGAGTAAAGTGGCTAACAGAGGTGATAGCAAATCAGCCGCATGGATCGGTAACTCGGATTCAATATCATTAGCTATTTTGAGAGAGAGAGAGAGAGAAAGAAAGAAAGAAAGCTTTATTAATGTCTTTTCCATGCCAAAAGGCATATAAGACAAATAAGTACATATCAAGTATGTGGACCAGCTGGGAGCGTATGAAAAACGTCTCCAGAAAACTGAAAGAAAAGCATGTATAATAAATCCAAACACAATTATCAGTGTTAACTAAACCAAAAGGTAGAAAGCAAGAAATGGCTATATATAATGGAAGCAAGCCGCAGATCAAGTCCTGGAGGTAACACTGCTATTGCTGTTGCTGTTGCTACTGAAGAAAGATGTAATACAAGCTGCAGTGGGGAGTGAAGCTGAGATCTGCTGCCAATGTCGAATGTAGGGAGGACGTCTCCTCATAGTAGGCCGAAGAGGTCTGGCTGCTGGGCAATGCAGGGAGGTGCGCTGCCTCTGATCTCTATGGAAAGTCGTGTCTTCATCCTCATCATCATCATCTAAGTCTGGGACTGGTCGTGAACGTCGTCTGGAGAAAAAGGAGTTAATCTGAAGCTGTGTCAGGAGCAATCTGATGCTGAGGCTGGAGATCCCCTCGTAATAGAAACATCTCTCGGACCATAAGTGCAACACAACGTGGATCCTCATATGTAACAAGTGAGCGCAAAGTAACTGGTGTGCCCCTGAACAAGCAATGGTACCTCCCACGAATCTCATAATAAGCTAGGCAAATGAAAATAAAATGCTCCTCTGTCTCTACTACCCCTAGGGAACAAAGCTGGCAGATCTTGTCCTCTCGTGGGGTACCCTGAAACTGGCCAGTCTCAATCTCAAGCTGGTGTGAAGAGACACGGAGCTGACGGCGAGGGATTCCTGGTAGAGTGGTATAGAGAGGGGTTGGAAGGTGTATTTGGGTGCACGGGGAAGTATGGACTGGTGTTGAGGTTGTGGTGGTGGAAGGTGGCCAATAGTGAAGGATAGGAACGAATGATCAGAGAGGGTGGTAGGTAGAGGAAAGGAGATATGGAAGTTGTGAATGAGAGGGATGGATGACGGTGACCCCATGAGGTAATCAACCACACTATGACCGCCACTGTGAGGGTAACAAGTATAGCTGCCAGAATTAGGCCAATGAGGTAAGCCATTATAAATGGCTAACTCATGTGCCTCACCAAACTATAACAGGTACTCACCAGATGATGTAATAGATCCCGGTCCATTTGCAGAAATCCTGGTGATCCCCAAGCTGTCACTATCAAGAGCATGGACTCGCATCTGATCTGTAGCATCATGGAACTCTGTTTGTCGTGAGGCTGTCCGGGCATTAAAATCCCCCGTGAGGAAAATATGCCCCCGCTCTGCAAATCTGATGATATCCACTAAAGATCCAAATAAGGTGAGCCAACTCCCTAAACAAAGGAGGAGGACTCTGGAGGAAAATCGCAGGCAGCAATGAAGATGTCCCTGTCCAAACCAATCGCTCGGTAGCAGCGAGGAGGGGGGGTTGAGGTAGCAGTGCAAGGGGGTAGGGGGGGTCTTGCGAGCAGCGCGAGGAGGCGCCATAGCTGGAGCAACGAGAGAGAGAGAGAGAGAGAGAGAGAGAGAGAGAGAGAGAGAGAGAGAGAATGTCTTTAGAATGCCAATAGGCATATAAAACCAAGAAAGTACATCTCAAGTACGATAAATACTAAAAGGAGCATATAAATGTCTCCAAAAACTGAACAGGTGGGCATTGGACCTTAGAGGTGCTTAGCTTTGGCATGGGGTGCTAGGTCTATTATTAAGAGTGGTTGGACTGACTTCCTAAGAAGTAGGAGAGTTGACTAGTCAACAAGACGTGTCATATGCTCATTGGGACACTTGGTCCAGTGAATGAGTGACACATGTCAAGGTTGACGGTCAAACATGACACATGTCACATGCTCATTGGGACACTTGGTCTAGTGTATGAGTGACACATGTCAGTCTACTCACTTGCCTATGTGTCAGGGTATTGCCAAGTGGCAAGTGTCGATTGTGCATGGAATATCTATTGACATTAGGAAAGGTCAAGGTTAGGAAGGGGTGCTTGAGGATTGTGCATAAGTGAGCCTAGAGAGAGGCATTCCTCATCATAATCTATGCAGCAAAGGTTGGGAGGAGACAAGCCAGCTAGCTCCACCATGTTTCGTGCTTTCTGATGTTCTGTACATGCAGGGAAATTAACGAGGATCGAAGTTTCAGATTTGTGTACTTGATGTGCTAGGTTTAGAGTAAAGTTTTAGGTTGGAGTCTGACATGGGGTAGGAGGTAGCAGTGTTGTCCCATTGGCTGCAGGCAATGCTGCTTGCTGCCACATTGGCAGCTGGCAGCGTAGCCACCTTGTCAAATCTAGGATCTACGGGACAAAGCATGAACACAATGTTAAAATCCAAGGTAGCTCTACATAGCTGCAATTTTACACCAAAGTTTCTAGCTTTCAAACTATGTCTAAAATTGTCAAACTAAACAATTGAGACGTTATGCTAATTCTAGCTCATCATGTATTTCTTTCCTATTCTCAAGTACATCTATTAGGAAAATTTCCCCTCTACATGTCAGTTGATCAAAGAAGGCATCGAGATTTTGCGGTTGTAGACCAAGAAGACAAGGAAACTCCCTAAAAGGAGTATATGCCTTGCAGCTGAAGATCAGGTGCTTCACATTGCTGTTACATAGCTTGTAGGTTCTATCTTCTCTTTGGAGTCCTTTTTGCTGAAATAAATGCTTACTTTACCCCTTTTGAATTTGTATTGTTGTGACTTGTAAGTTGTGCATATGCCATGGGGGTATCAATTAAATACATTGTGAGCCCATCTTATGCACATTTTAGCAACTAGGCCAAGCGGGACTCATGGTTCACTTGACACCTGGAGCTGAATTTAGTAAGTGACACCTCGTGGATAACCATCATGCATGTACAACAAGTGGCACCCAAGATCCTTTGGATGTTTAGGGGTTACCACGCTCTTTCACCTTTCAATTATTCACTTGTTTGAATCCATCTCTCTTGTAAGTTGTCGAGGAGATTGAGCTTTGATATTTGCTAACTTTCTTGATTCTCCATGTATTTGAATGATTTCTATTATGCTATTGATGTGTTTGTTGTCATCTATCATAGTTATGATGCTATACAGGATGATCTACAGGTTTCAACATGGTATTAGAGCTTGACCAGATCCTTGAATAAGCACTTCAATTGTCAGGCTCTCCCTGATCTTCCAACTGACCCGTCCAAACATGCACTGATCGCACAAATTTCTAGCCTTTCTGATTCCCTACAAGCACATAACATCAAACACAGACACAGTGGAGCTGGCCGCATCGTCTCCTCCCAGCCTTTGCTGCATAGATTATGATGAGGATGCCTCTCTCTAGGCTCACTTATACACAATCCTCAAGCACCCCTTATACCCTGACCCTTCCTAAATCTCGACACATGGCCAACTCCATGCACAATCGACACTTGCCACTTGGCAGTACCCTGACACATAGGCAAGTGAGTAGGTTGACATGTGTCACTCATCCACTGGACCAAGTGTCCCAGTGAGCATGTGGCACGTGTCATGTTTGACAGGTCAACCCTGACCTGTGTCAATCATTCACTGGACCAAGTGTCCCAGTGAGCATATGACATGTGTCACGTTGACTAGTCAGCTCTCCAACTTTTTAGGAGGTCAGTCCAGCCACTCTCAATTAATGACCCAGTACCCTATACCCAAGCAACATGCGACTCTAAGGCTCAAAAACTTAATTAATAGCTTTATTTACATTTCTGTTACAAAGGTCACCACAGGCCGGTGACTTAGCCATTTCTGTATTTACAAGAAGTACATCTATAAGTAAAACAGTAAACAACCGGGACAGGGATTAAAAGCTGAATCTTGAAATTGGGTGACCTACATGCAAAATGGATCTTTTCAAATTGTAGTTGATACTAATAGAGAGCTATCGTTATGAAGATGAGAGCCATAGGAGACAAATTGGATTTTAAGCTATTGATCCAAAAGTTGTGGAGACTAGCTTGTGGAGAATTGGGGATGCCAAGTGGATCTTGGACATGACCTAGGCCAGCCATAGTGTGTGATAGATTCAAAGTCAGAAGCTGAGGAGTATTCATCAAGTGGCATAATACCCTAGTTGGGGTCCAAACCCTACTTTACCTTCTTCCACTTTTCTAAATCTAATCATGTCAAATCTATCTAAAAGGTTGCTTAATGAAGCTAGCAAGCTAGATGGCCCTTACTAAAAAGTCTAGAACTTCAAGATGGAAAATATTCTTAAGAATGTTGAGATATAGTAATAGGTAGAGTAGAGAAGTTCCTAATTCTGAACCTGAACTCAAGGATTATATCAAAAGAGGTAAGAGGGCCCACAAACTCAATCTCTTAGTGAAGGATAGCATCATCCCTCCCATAAGAGAGGCAAGAGGACCAAATCAAGCCTGGGCAATTCTCAAATCCATGTTTGAGATTGCCAAACGATCAAAGAAGGAGAGATGATAGAAGAAGGTGAGAGTAGCAAGCAAGGTGCAAGGTCTTATAGGCAACCTATGCAACATGAGTATCGGGAGACAAACTTTGCACTTACGACTACTATCTTGCATTCACATGAGCCACATCATTTCTTGAGGCAGCAAAGGAGAAAGTGTGGCATCAAGCCATGCAAGAAGAGTATGAATCTATTCTCAAGACTGACATGTGGGATGTTGTGGAATTGCCAAAAGCAAAGCGTCCCATTAGGTGTAAATGGGTCTATACGACCAAATACCAGTGGGAGCATCAATAAGCATAAAGGCAAGGCTACTTGCAAAGGGTTATGTGCCGCAAGAAGGGATGGATTATGACGAGAAATTTGCACCTACGGCAAAGATGACATACATCAGGACGGTCTTGGCATTGGTTGCATTCTTTGATTGGGAGGTCCATCAAATGAACATTCAAAGTGCATTTCTAAATGGGCTATTGGGAGAGATCTACATGGAGCCACAAGGTTTTCAAGCAAAAGGCAAAGAATATCTAGCATGCAAGCTTAAGAAGTCATGGTATAGTTGTATTGATGCCCATTTTGTAAAGCAACATGTTATGAAGAGTACGTTGGATTGCAATCTCTATATAAAGGAGGAGGAGGAGAACATAGTTATTAATGTTCTCTATGTAGAAGATCTTGTCATCACAAGTAACAAAGGGACGCTGCTAATTGCAAAGGTGAAGGCTCATTTGTCTAATGAATTTAATAAGAAAGATTGGTTTGATTCACTATTGCCTAGTGTTAGAAGTGTGGAAGAAGAAAAACTATGTTTTCATTTCTCAGGCAAAGTATGCATGCGAAGTCTTGCACAAGTTCGACATGCAAGATTGCAGACCCATCTCCACTACCATTGATACCAGTTGCAAGCCTTCCAAGGTGGATGGCACTTCTTTTGTGGATGAAACTCTTTATAGATGTTGGACGGTTTGCAAATCCCAAGGCAACCCTAACCCTAGTTAATAAGGAAGAGGGATTTGGCACCCTGCGTGCCAAATCCCGATGATCACATAGTTATTTGATTAGAAAGTTAATAAAAGGACTCTAGGCCTTTTTGTGGGACTTTTAATGTCGCAGGGCCTAAAAGTCAAGTTAGTGAATAAAATAGGGGTTCCCACCAAAATTTGTTTTCAAATTGGGTCCTCCAATTAATGAATGGGTTCCCTCCACTTTTTAAATGCTTAGGTTAGAATTAGCCAATAGGAATTGGGGCGCCCATCTCCTCAATCCACTATATAAGTGGTTAATTCGAATCAATGTACATGTTCTCTCTTCATTTCAAAACAAGCAGGTTGGCCCTCTTATGGAATGGATCAGGAATGTCCTTGCTCTCTATCTCTTTTCCTCCAAAGAGGAGGGAGAAGGGTGAGTTTCTATCATTGTGGAATAGGGTTAATGGTTGTAGTGTTAATGGATCTAGTGTTAATGCTTAGGGTCAATGGATCTTAATGTTAGTATGCACATGCTGGACTTTGGAATATGCTATCGCCTCATGGGAACGAACCTCCGCGTGACAGTGACTGTTCATCTAGTTGCTGGTAACCTTTTGTGGAAAATTTATAACTTTCTGCAAAAATATCAGTTCTTTGAGAAGAATCCTCACCTAAACCTTCGCCAGAGTCAATGTCAGTCCGACTTACTATTTCTGATAATCCGTGAGTTCGGCGAACGTTAAGTCAAGGCCAGTTGTCATATTGACCTATTTTTGTCAAAAAAGGCCACCTTTTTGAAAAAATAACAATATTACTCTTGAACCTTCGCCTGCTTTTCTGAGGATTCTAATTATAGTATTTCATCATTTTGGAGTTCGGCGAAGGTTAGATTTGTCAAGATCATCCAAAAAGTTTAATTTTATCCTTGCCAAGCTGCAAAAACCTTATTGTTCGCCAGCAAGAACCTTCGGCAGTTCTACCCTAGTTTTATCTGTGTCAGATTTACCCACTGTGAAATCGGCGAAGGTTATGTTTACCGGATTTGTCAGAAAACAGCAAAATAGTAGTGAAGAACCTTCGCCGAGTCATTCTTCGCCTAGGAAACCCTTGCCCGTTCTATTTTTAGGTTCTGATCTACCAAATCTAGCCACTGTCAAATTTCTGGAACATTCTGTTATATTCTTGATTTGATTCTGAAAAAGCCTGATTTTAGAAGTGTTGATCGCTTGATCAAAGATCTTTTTCCAAAAAATCAGAAATCTGATTATTGTCAAGTGATAGAATATACAAATCTGATCTGAGATAGGATTTGATTAAAAAAAATCTAGATCCAATCTCATTGTTTGATTGAATTGATTCACAATGGACGTTCCACCAATTGTTGTTAGAAGGTCACCACGATTAGAGATACCAAAGTATAATGGGTTATCTGATCCTGTCAGATTTCTCAAAATCTATTCTAAATCATGTGAGGTATATGGCGAAGATGGGAATTTGGGAGGTTTTGGGATTGGCGTATGAGCTAAAGCGATTACGAGACTATATTGAACAGGTTAAACACCTCAGATCTAAGTGTGATCCCGACTTAATTAATGATGAGCTATGATTATGTGGTTTTTAGCAGGTCTACCTAAGAGGATTAGACGCGAGATGAAACGCCATACTGAGTATATGTCCTTACAAAATGCTATGGACGATGCGATACAAGAGGAGGATGAAGATGACGAACCAAATATTGGAATGCTACAACCACCACTATTGCATCCATGAATATTAATGCTACTGCTTGATGATCAACGAGTTCGAGAAACTTGGTCAAAAGCAGCAGAGATGTCGCTGGATAAGATGCAGTCCCAGTTCGACGAGAAGATGAAAGCTTTGGAAGAGGTGCATGCTAAGAGTAGCAACGCGACAGAAAAGTTCGCTAAGACTTTTTCTAGTCGGGAAAATGTTTGGTGTTCAATTTGTGCGGGAAATCACACCATGAATGTCCAACATTGAAACAACGAATGACGAATACTATTTGTCATCTGTGCAATTCTACGGGACATGAAACAGCTTTTTGCTCGTTTATCCTTGGATTATCCAGCAAAGGTATGCTAAGCTTCAATATCGGGAACCTACTACCTATACGGGACCTAATCCTAAGAGCAAGGCTTAGAACTTTGGCCTGGGATTTCCTGAACGGCTTGCTTTGCCAGCTCCACAAGCACAACAAGCTCCTCCTGCTAATCTAATGGAACCAGAGCCTTACAATGGGAATGAGCAATGGAATCACAGTAATGATCAAGAAATTGGTCCCTCAGAGCAGTATGCTATCTATGCTGCCGCGCAACAACAAGCAGCAAGACAATGGACCAGAGCACCACTTGGATGCTTTGCATGTGGAGGGAACCATAGAGTTGCGGAATGTTCGAACAAAGGATTTGTTCCATTCTGTCGTGAATGCGGTTATGGACATTGTTACAAGGATTGCCCAACAAGACCAAAACCACCGCCGGTTACTGCTCAAATATTAGTAAATGCCAAACAATTTTCAATGAATATGATTATGATCAAGCAAAGACCAACATTTCAACCTAGTGGACCTTTGATGGTTGTTACTAGAGCTCAGAAGCAGAAAGAAGTTCTAGTTGATCTAGTACCTGCTGAATCTGTACCAACTAGCACATGCTGGATTTTGAAATATGCTATTGCTCTCATGGGAACGAACCTCCGTGTGAAAACTAACCTCGTCTCCTTGATGCTTGTGAGCTTGGATCTAGGGTTGAGGCTAGGATAAGTAATAGCCCACTACAATTTTGGCACCATTACCATCCCCTGCTGCAACCCGGTACTGAGAACTTAGCCCGTATCATCCGAGAGAGCAAACGAATCTGGAGCCAAGAGATGTATGTCCAATCTGTAGCTGTCAGACCAGTACTCCATGTCTCGGAAGCATACATAGCTGAGGGAACCACC
The DNA here is from genome assembly GCA_029204225.1 of Diphasiastrum complanatum. Taxonomy (NCBI): domain Eukaryota; kingdom Viridiplantae; phylum Streptophyta; class Lycopodiopsida; order Lycopodiales; family Lycopodiaceae; genus Diphasiastrum; species Diphasiastrum complanatum. The sequence continues at coordinate 36,670,686 of CM055093.1, read as the reverse complement.
ATAGTGTCAAAGAGCCGACACTTACTAGTCCCATCTCTAATGTGTGGGCTGAAGCATAGTCTCTCCATATCCACTAGTGAGGCATAGCACTTTTGTACCCGAGAAATAGCTGCATGTCTCATGTTGAACATGGGCCCCGAGAATAGTACCCCCAGGTATGTATAGGAATCAACAACCTCAAGTGGGTGACCATAGAGGGAGAGAGAGAGAGAGAGAGAGAGAGAGAGAGAGAGAGAGAGAGAGAGAGAGAGAGAGAGAGAAAGAAAGAAAGATCTTTATTAATGTCCATGGGATACCCTAAGGTACATAGGAGTTAAAAAAAGGTACATGTCAAGTATGCCCGGTGGGAGCGTGAAAGCTCTACCACCTAAAAGAAACAAGATTACAGTAAAACAGGAAATAGTGCTAGGCACAAGGAGAGTCAATCTTCATAGACGTCTCTCCGTCTGTGAAAAAATGATGTAAAGTATGTTGTGGCACTGTCTCTCAGCGAACTGCGTCTCTTTGTCGCCGAGTGGATGGTCGATGGCGTCTATGCTGCCGTGAAGCTGTAGGCTGTGGCCTGCGGGCTGGCCGTCGACAGTCTTTGTCGTCTATGTATGATGGCATCTGGAATCTCAGCCTCTCCATCAGAATCACCTCTCCTGCCTCTGTCTCCGGCGGGATAGACACTCCTGTATGCTCAGCTGTATCAAAGGGGAGGTGTCAGCGTCAAGTCTCGCCATACGCAGGTCCATCGTCTCCCAGATCATCAACGCAACACATCTGGGGTCCTCATACGATATCAAGGTAGAGAGTGCGAATGGATGATCTCGAAACAAGCAGTAGTATCTCCCTCGAATCTCATAGTAGGCTGGGCATCTGAAGAGAAATGAAACTCATCCTCTACATCATGTAGATCACACATACTACAAATCCGCGCATCTCTCGGGATGCCACTGTATCTGCCAGTCTCAACGGCTAACTGGTGAGAGGAAACCCAGAACTGACCCATCACTATCCGCAGTCTGTGTGAGATACTGTCCACTAGGTATCTGGGTACAATGGGATACCCCGCAGGATCCCGGGATACAAAATGTGCCCGATAAAACTCCGTCTTCACCCCAGACGAATCCTGCCAAGTGCTCTGAAGATAGGCCCTCTACAAGTATCCTCTAACATACTGATGAGTACCAGCTGGTAGATCCGTAATGTGAATACTCAATGTGGAGAGGAGACGATAGGCCAGGGAATACCACGAAATGTGACAATATGGAACAATGCCTCTATCTGAATAGGGGGGACGACAAACTCCGCCAATATAATATGATGTGGTATAGAGGGCTTAGCCCGTATCATCCGAGAGAGCATATGAATCTGAAGTCATGAGATGTGCGCCCACTCGATAACTGTCAAGCCAGTACTCCATGTCTCTGATGCGTATAGTGCTGAGGGAACTACCATAGTGTCAAAGAGTTGGCACTTACTAGTCGCATCTCTAACGTGTGAGCTGAAACAGAGTCTCTCAATCTACCAACGATGCATAACCCTTCCGTAGCCGGGAAAATGCCGCATGTCGCATGCTCAAAGTGGGACCAGAAAATACCACGCCTAGGTATGTGCAGGAGTCCACTACCTTAAATGGATGCTCCTCCCATAGAAGCACCGATCGCATCATGAAGGATCCGGAGGTGTTAAATACCATAACTTTGGTTTTGGCCACATTCACTGATAATCCCCACTGAGTACAAAAAAAGTGAAGCGCGTTAAGATGTCACTGCAGACCTTCCCTCGTCCTCGAAAGCAAAACCACATCATCAGCAAATAATAGGATAGTGATAATGAGGTCACCCAATGTACATCCCTCACCTCCCTCTGTCTGTATAACCTGCTCAAGCTCATCTATATATAAACCAAAGAGTGTAGGTGAGAGAGGACATCTCTGCTTAACCCCAATGGTACTCTCTATCTCTGGTGATACAACTCTTGATACCCGGATCCGGCCAATAACTCATCTGTACAATGCCACAACTGCCTGTATGATATCCTCCTGGAGGCCACGGTCCCGAAGTCTCTGTATCAGTAGATGTCGAGGCACGGAGTCAAAGGCTTTGCGGAAATCCACAAAGCAGCAGTATACACGCTCTCTCCTGGCCTTAGCCTCCTCAATGATGGATCTCAAGGTGAAAATATGATCTGATGTAGTATATCCTGGTCTGAAACCTGCCTGACCTATGGCATGCAGTGCTCGGGTATCCATCTCTGTACCGATCTCTGACTGAAGAATAGAACCATAAACCTTGGCAAAGAGGTGGCTGATCATGATGGTACAATAGTTGTCGGCTTTCATGGGATCACCGCCTTTATGGATAGGATGGATAAGGTTTGTGGACCAAGGGGAGGGGAAACCAGACGTGATAGAGCGGTTAAAGAGGAAAGAGAGGAAAGGTGAGAGAATGTCAGCAGCCTGCTTCAAAAGTTCAGCTTCTAGATCATCAATATCCTTGGCCTTATGTAGGTTTAATCGGTCAATGGCCTCTTCTACTATGGCTGGGGAGAATATATCAGAAGTACGCATGTAGGAGTGTGTGGGAAGTGGAGGGGTGTCAGGTACAATGTACAACGATGTGGCATAGGTTACCCATGTGCTAAGATCTGTGATCTAGGGTGGAGGTGCTCGTGAAAGGAATTTTTGCCAAAATGATTGCGACGAGGAGCTAAAGAGAAGGTCCATCATCTTCTTTCCCTGGCTGATTTCGTAAGTGATTTTCTTTTTTCGGGCGGTTCTACAATATACACGGGATAAGTCCTTTACCATATGGGGAAGGGCAGCATGCATAAATCAGGTCCAGATGAAGTTGGTTACATTCGTGGTCATACCAGGGGTTATGTGGTCGACTATGTTGTAAGTGCTTGGGCCGTGGAGATGGAAAAGCAAGGGATGCAGCGGTATGCAAGGTCCGGACAAGAAAAAGAGACTGGTCCGTCAAAGTATCAGCATAGGGGAAATGAGTCAGGAGGTCAGATAAGACTTCCCTGTACCTAGGGGTGTTTTGAGGATTATAGCAGTATACAGTCTTGTCGCCAGGAGTTAGTGTACTAGTACATGGGGTGTGAAGAAGGCCAATAGAGAGAGAGAGGTATGAGTGGTCAGACAGGGTGGTACGGTGAACCAGGAAAGATGAAATGTAGGGGAGGAGAGACGAACATAACCCCGCTCCTCGTATTTGAAAATGTCTGAAGAGATATCCATGTAAGGTGACTCCTCATCTGATGTGAAAACTGATGTGTCCGGTGGGAAATAACAAATGGCCAGAAAGAGGTCACGGTTTAGTCCTATCAAAGTCCGGTCCACCGGAATCCAAATATAGTGAGCTTGATCATCTGTATGCACCAACTCGACCCAAGGCCGAATGAAGTCGCGGACTAAGCAGGCCACCCCACCAGAACCCCAATTGGTCAATGCTCTCGTCGACCTCCGATGTGCAGAGTACCAACAAAAACCTGTAACAACCGGTAGACCTCTTTCCGGACTCTCATGTGTCTCGGTGAATAGGAAGAGATCACCCTCCGCACAAAAGTCTCTAAAATCACCGACAATAGTAAATGCCATTGCAATTCCATAACCTTAACCGCAATGCTCGAGAAGGACCCCCCGAACTGCTACTTAGTCCGAAGGGCCTTAATCCCTATTTGTCAGGATTCGGAGAATCAATGTATCGAGCCTTGCCATCCCAATAAATTACCCTCTTCCCCAAAGCTTCTGCCTCACTGAATGCTTTTTTCCGATCCGAAACTTGCATGGGAGTGAGATCATCATCCATAAATATAAGTGTACCTCTAAGCTTGGCCTGCAGTTTGAGGATTGCCCGTCTCTCTTCCAAATTCGTGAAGCGAACTATGAGTGTAGAAGGGTCTCTCTTGGTTCTCCAAGCTCTATCCAACCCTTCGGAGTGGTGGGAGAGTGTGCTTGAAAGAAAGCTGGCTGCTTCGGTCATTGGATCGTTGGTGTCTTCAACTCCGCGGACCCTAATATTCAGGGATTTGTATTCTCGCATCCGCTCTTCGGATATGGTGGCCGAAATGACTCGGTTGAAGGATGATGTACCCTCCCTAACATCCTCCTTGAACAGAGAAGCCCAAGATTTTGTCTCAGCCTTACGTTGCTCTATCTTCTCTTCCAACTCTTGAATCTTTGTAGGTTCTCCTTGTCTACTTATTGCTGCCTCCAAAGAAGTAATCCGGGCTAACATGATCTCTCGTTCAGCGGCCATAGTTTGAATGACCGTTTGAAGCTGTCCTATTTCTTTTCGTAGAGAGGTGGATTCGTTTTTTATTTGCTCGATGTAAGAGAAAATGTATTGCTCAAATGACTTGGCAGGTGTATAGATCTCAGGTATCAAGAAAGAGGAGTGAGCAGGTGGAGGGCTCCATCTATAATCGCAGCAGTACCATCACTAGGGCTTTGAGCAGCATTGGAAGCAGTTGCATACGGATTGGCAACAATAGTGAGGGCCTCTGTAGCGCTGGTGGACAGCGAGAAAGGGACTTTTGTAATGATGGAATCTGGAGCGCTGGTGGACAGTGAAGGAGCTGTAGCGCGAGGGGACAGCGATGGTGGAGCTGGATGCAGCGCTGGTGGACAGTGAAGGAGCTGTAGCGCTAGGGGAAGCTGCAGCGCTGGTGGAGCTGGATGCATCTTTGGTGGACCCTGGGGCTTCATCGATGGAGACCTGCGATGAAGATGGAGGCACCTGGCCATCCAGCGATGGAGGTGAAGGATGAGCCAATGGAGAAGATGCCTGGCCACGAGTAGAAGTCCGTGAGGGGGGGGAGCATGGGCTCCCCTTACCTTTCCTGGCCATAGACAAGGAAGTGAGGCCCTACAGTAGCGCCATCTCCATCGTGTGTGTGTGTGTGTGTGTGTGTGTGTGTGTGTGTGTGTGTGTGTGTGTGTGAGAGAGAGAGAGAGAGAGAGAGAGAGAGAGAGCGAGCGAGCGAGAGAGAGAGAGAGAGAGCCTGAAATGGTCCAGCTGAGAAGAGAAGTGGGTAGTGGGCACACTTTTTTGATAGGTTCTAGCACACTTTTTCAAGAAGATTCTAGCACAATTTTGTCGACGGATTCCAGCACACCATTCTATCAGTCTTCAGATTCTGGCACACTTTTGGAAAGAATCCAGTGCACTTTTCAGGCAAAAACCAGCACAATTTTGTTGGTAGACTTCAATGCACCTTTCTAATAGATTCTGGCGAACTTTTCATAGGCTCAAAGCATTTTGGAGGGAGAGTACAAAGGTGGAGTGTGAGGTAATGTTAATTTTTTTGTGTTAGAACGTAGAAGTTAGAAATTAAAATCTATATTGTGTGTTAGTTAACACTAATTAGTGATTAGTTTTAGAATTTAGTTGAACTTAGAATCTAGACTAGTTAGTAGTTAGTAGTGTGTGATTACTAGGTGCTAGTTAGAGTGAGGTAATAGGTTAGCGCTAGAGCCTAGAATTTAGAATTACGGTTAGACTTAGGCTTCAGAGGACCATGCCGTGGGATAGGGATCCATTGTGAGAGCGTAAGTGGACATGCAAGTATTGCGGGAAAGGTTACTCAGGTGGCCATGTGAGAATAGAGGCACACCTACTTCGATTGCGTGGATATGATATCGGAGGTTGCACGCATGCACCAGCTTCATTGTTGATACCTTCAGAGTCAAATGCTACTGCTTCGACCCCGGGTTAGTAAATAGTAAATTACTAAATTGTATTTTGATAATTGAGTCTTGACATTGTTTAGCATTGAATCTTGATAGTTCAACGGTCAACAGTCAACGATGAATGTTTTTCAAAGTTCAAACTTCACAGTCCTAAACCAAAATTCAAATTCATTCAATTTGTTGTGTAAGGCTTAAGCCCTAAAGGCTAATACCATATACCTACAGTTTAAAACTAAAATTTTGAGATTATATGTACATTCGATGTCGTACTAGTAGTATATGTCCATTGTCATAACTCATTCATAAATATATTTTTCTCAAAGTAAATTGTAGAATGTGGCTTCTTGGCAGATGCTTCCTCATCAAGACCCACTGTAGGCACTATGCCCTTGGGGACTAGGCACTAGTAGAGGTGGTGGGCAATGGGCAATGAGCCAAGTTCGTCCACCTAGGTCTACCGGAAGAGCCATCTACATTGCAAAATTTCAGTAGTCAAATAAAGAGGCAGCACAAGTTTCTATTCAACAATGTTTCTACTTGTGCAACCTCCCCTTTCATGTGGATAAGACCCTTGCATGGAGGCAAATGATGAGGCTGAGTGGGAGGGACCTACCATGGAGTAGCTAAAGGATGAGGGAGTTGCTTGTTGAGCGAGACTCCGTAGGGCATGGTAAATATATGAAGAGCATAAGACGATTGCTCAGACGTGAAGCTTGTATCTGATTGAGCAGTTTCTCCTTCATATCGCTTATAATAGTTATACTGCAATGTGCTTTATAGGTTATCACAAACAATGTGGTAAATTGTGTTGCCATGGGAAAACTTGTAAATGAGAAGTACCCTTGGATTTTTTGGACCCCATGTGCTGCTCATTGCTTAGACCTCTTATTTGAGGACATAGCAAATCTACCATGGGTGAAGGAGGCGCTAGACGAGACGTTTCTTGGTGAGGTTTTTCACCAAGAAACAGATTGTCCTTACTTTGTATAGGTCCTTCTCTACCTTGGAGCTCTTGAAGCTTGCCCCCACCAGATGTGCTTCAAAGTTCACTGCTTTAGCCTTCAAAATTTTATATGTATAAGTGATGATTCATGTTTTGATGATCTAGAATCTAGATTGTATTTGTTGAAGCATGTTGCCTTATACAACTTGACGTTTGAATCATGATTCATTGCAGGTTTGCCTTTATCTTTCTTTTTCTGGAGCGCCTCTTGAAGGTGCATGGCAGCCTAAGACAGATGGTGGTTTCAAACCACTAGCAAGAGCGGGGACCTTGACGAGAGTTCAGGTCTAGGCATTTTGAGATGACTGTGCTCTCATCTTCCTTTTGGGATTAGGCACGAGCTCTTGTAATAGTGTTGTAGCCTCTATACAATGTCCTACACCTTACGGATAGAGAGCACTACACATTGGGCCTTCTCTACAAGTTTATGGAAAGGTTGAGGGAAAAGCTTCGCTCTTGCATGGCCATTAGTGAAGAGAAGTTTGAACTTGCACACTGGAGTTCAAACTTGCATTCTTTTATTTTAACTTTTAAGTTTGAATTTGAGTCTTCAACCTTGATTTCTTTTAAGTTTAAGTTTAGCCAAACTCCACGACAAGAGATCTAGTTTTGGAATTCTAAGTTTTAACTTGTTATAGGCGTGAGGAGGTATTATGGAAGTCGCGAGGCACATGGGAGTGGTTCCACCACCCTTTGCATGCCATGGCTTGCCTCCTTCACCCTCTGTGGAGAAATGAAGAGCAGTTCCATGATGTAGAGCTTCAATAGGGATGGCACACTTACATTGAGAGCGTTTACATCAATCCTATAGTGTAGCATGCACTTAGGAATGATCTCAATGTCTTCAAGTATGGATAATGCCACTCCTATAGTATCAATGAGTTGTAACTAGCAACTACAAGGATGTCATCGTGTGATGGGCCTTTCTTATTATCTCGCCATACACTGCATCCTAAATCCTGATAACTTTTAAGTGCACGCTCATGAAAAGATTTCAATGTGTGTAGGCGTGAGCTAGTGGACTTTGGGTGTCCAAGAGCGCTACTTTGAGAAGGACAATTGCAATCTGTCTGCTTTGGGACAACTATGGCAGTGATGTTCCGAGGCTACATAAGCTTGCCATACACATATTGTCACAAGAATGCACGACAACTGCATACGAGAGGAACTAGAGTCTATTTTCTCTTATTCAGACGAAAAAGAGGAATAGACTCTCCATTGCACAGTTAGACTGTTTGGAGTATGTGCACGCCAACTTGCGGCTTCTGAAGAAGCTAAGAGAGATAAGGGAGCCTGTCTAGGTAAATTGTAATTTCTTAGTGTGCACACTGCAATGTATTTGAAATTTGAACTTTAAAGTTTGGAGTTTGAACTTTTGTCACAAGTCACTGGTCAAAACTCTAGGAGGAGGAGGATATCTACTCATTGCTTCACGATGAGGCCTTATTGTCTTCAGGTTAATTCCAATTTCCAACTTAAAAGTTTTTATTATTAAATTCACAAATCACAAAATTGGAAAATTCAAAGTTCAAGCTTGTAACTTGCAAATTCTAACCTTTGTTTGCCCTTGTGTGCAGGGCCTACCACTCAAACTGCTTCATGTCGCAGAGCAGAGAAAGCAGGTGCTGCGGGTCCAAGCTCTCAAATAGCCGAGGAAGAGGGGCTAGATGAGGAGGAAGAGGAGATAGAGGCCTCAGAGGAATGAGAGTGAGGATTTCTCAGAGTCCTCGAGGAGGGATGAGAGTCCAAGTGGCGATGATGATGGTCTTGAGCCAGAGCATGCAGGTACATCATGGATGACTAGGAGGAGGCTACGTTAGACATTATTGGTTAGCCTTTAGCTATCAAGATTCACCCTACTTCCTCAGGCTTTACTATTTAGCAATTAGGATTTTACTTTTAGGTTGTTTACGCGGTGCAGACTAGTAGATACTAGATATTGTGTTATGTAAGTTGTAACAATTTGCATTTTCCAATTGACGTTTATGGAATTTGGATAATGGAATTATGGAAGTGGGAACTATATGTGTCATCATTCATGTATGTACTATGATTTTAGACCTATCACTTGAGTTTAATTTTGTTAACAAGCATTAATAATTCCTAAATAATGATTATAGTCCTTAAAATTTAAATGATTTAAATTCTATGGGCATGCCGCCACATGCCGCATTATCAACTTTTAAGTTTGAACTTTGAAATTTTGAACATTCAACATTTAGCAGCTACAAGTCCACAATGTTACTACATGCTATCAAATTTCAATGTTAGTAGTTACATGAGCATTGAGTCTTGAGTCTTGACCATCAATGAGTTGAAATTCCGATAGAATCTAGTGCAGTATGCAGATCACATCACACAATCACCATAGCCACTCGACAAGTCAATGAGCATAAAAGGACTACTTTGTTCCTGACGTAGCAAATTCAAAACCACATACAACTCCAACTCAGATCTAGACTTCCGTGACAAGGCAACATGCAAGCCCACACACGCTCATGCAAACCAACATGAATGATAAAGCGTCAAATACATGGCCAAGGCCTGCCCATAAGTGGTATCCTATCGTACCAACACCTGTGCCACCTGTAGATCCGCTGCTACACCACTGGTCACCAAATCAGGTCCTCAACCATAGCCTGCACCTGTACCAAGATGCTCTCACGTCCAAGCATATCACATAAATGTTCTCATACATCATCCAAGATCAACCATCTCGAACCAATGAGCGCTCCAAGCCTCATCTCTGATGTATCTCCCAAACAAAGCTATGCTCCAAGCCGCTTTGCCCTGACATCCTGTCCAATAAGTCCTGAAAGCTGATCCCCATCCATTCCCCATGCTCCAAGCACAAGAGTCTACCAAGGACTCAATGAATGAATGTACACAAACCTCACCATAGGCTATACCTGAGTAGCTCGCCCACCTCCCAGAGATACTGATGATGATCTGCCTGTCCTACATCCCATGTAGGTTCAACTTTCCATGCTTGACGTTGCCAACTCTGATTTGACCAGTATATAGGCCTCCCACCAAGGAGCCTATCTCACCAACACATCCATCATAGCGTCCAAGCCAAAGCAAATGCAAACTATCCACTATCGTGATGAATAACTCACCCACGATCCATAGCATATCAGGTAGGATAGCTCCAGAACCCTGTACCCTGTACCATCTGATCACCAAGTATCCATTACCCACTGATAGCTCCCCAAGAATCTGTCCACCTGTAGTGCAACTAGACTCCAACTGGATCTAACCAAAAGCTGCATCCTGCTTACCAAAAGATGATGGATAGAAACAACATGTGATGCCAACCTGGAGACCACTGTGCATATAACCATGCAGCTCATCTGATCACTCGCCAAAGTATCAGCTGTCACTCCCTGAGCAACCATCTCCATCTCTGCTGGCTCACAACCATGGGCATGCTGGATCCACATCACCCCGTAATGCACTCCATGCCCTCAGGATATGTACCACACCGGGTACACTCCATGCCACCTACCTCCAAGTAGACATGACCCGTCCCTAGGTCACCACAAGAAGCACCAGCTGAAGATCATCATCCATACATCAAATGACATGTCATACCTGAGCAACTGTAGCATCTCCCTGAGTGCCACCCCAATGGACTCGTCATCCACATACTATGCTCACCTGATGTCTCCGATCCTGGTCACCATCCTGCTAGACAAGCCGAACTCCAAAGCATCACCTTGTAATAGATCCTAACACCACAGTAGGGCAAACACTAACTGATCCACCCAATCTTGCCTACTCCCTCATATAGAGTAAGCCCCTCCTAGCCCAGTGTGAGGACTGGTAGCATGCAACTGCCAAGTGTCGGCCACGTGGCACTGACGTGGCCGACTGCACGTCGGGACCCAACTGGGGGCCCTATCCTGTTGACAGGGTCCCTAGGCTGTGTTAGGCCCGCCATGGCTATGGACCGTGCTGGGGCACACTACTCACACTGTCTTGCCCTGTTGGTCATGTACGCTGGACACGACCCTGACTGTGGTATCTGACCTATCTGTCTTCTCTAGGGTTCGGCACTGGTTACGCGCTCGTAACACTCCCTCCCCCTTAAGAACCGTCTTGGTCCTCTAAGACAAAGTCTGGAAAAATCTTGCGAAGGACGCTGCCTCTTTCCCAAGTGGCATTCTCAACAGGCTGATCATTCCACTTAACCAGATATTCTCGGTATAGAGTATGACGAGTCTGCGTCTCTCTACTATCAAGAATTTCCTCTGGTTCATGTGGAGGTTGTTGAGGATCCAATGGGAGAACTAGAACACTGTCCCCTACCAGATTATCTGATCTGGTTAAGGCTTTTCGTAACTGACTTACATGAAAAACTGGAAAAACCTTACTGCTGTGTGGGAGTTCTAGTTCATAGGTGACCTCGCCTAGTCTCCTACTGATGGTAAAGGGACCACAATACCTTGGAGACAACTTAGCACACACTCCTGATTTGAGGGTTTTAGAGTCAACTGGGACTCTCAAGTAGACTTTCTCACCAGTGGAGAACTGCACATCCCGTCTGTGTGGATCTGCATAATGCCTGGCTCGATCCTGGGATTGTCTAATGCTACGCTTAGCATGTTCTATCATCTGGTTTAGGTCTTCTAAAAAGTTTCTGGCTGCTTCAACTTTTTCTTGTTTAAACCCTACAGCTGTGGGTGAGCGTGGCTGAAAACCGTACATCAGCATAAATGGGCTGTATCCCGTAGCTGAATGTTTGGTACTGTTGTAAGCAAACTCTAATATCGAGAGATACTCCTCCCAATTAGTCTGCCTCTTGCTGACGTATGCATGAAGCATATCCTCCAGCACTTGATTTACCCTTTCTGTTTGACCGTCCGTCTGTGGATGGTCGGTGGTACTCATATTAAGTTTAGTATGGAGATGATGGAATACTGCCTTCCAAAAATTTCCAGTAAACTTACTGTCCCGGTCGCTGACTATGCCGGAAGGTAGACCGTACAATTTAAATAGCCCGTCTACAAACAACCTCGCTAACTCTGGAGCTCTAACGGTTGTTTTGGTCGGAATAAAATGAGCCATTTTGGTCAGACGGTCAACTGTGACCCATATAGCGTCATTACCCTTTTGGGTTTTAGGCAGGCCTACTATAAAATCCATGGAGATACTCTCCCATTTACCAGCTGGTATTTCTAAGGGATGCAACAACCCTCCTGCCTTTAAACGCTCTGCTTTATTTACTTGACATTTCTGGCAACTGGTTACATACTGGTGGACGTCCTTTTTCATACTGGGCCAGAAAAATTGCCTACGAAGAAGCTCATAGGTCTTCTGTATGCCTGGGTGTCCCCCGCATGGATTGTCATGACATTCATATAGGACCTGCTGCCTATAATCCTCTGAATTGGGGACACATACTCTATCTCTATAGAGCAAGTACTCATCCTGAATGGAATACTGTTTCCATTTGAATCCTTCAGTCAACTGACCCTCAACCACTGGGGTTTGCTTGGGTAATACAGGCTCAGAATCCTCAACGTCATCTGACGACGTATACTCGGACTCATCGTCATCCTCAACGGAAGCTGCCGTATTCTTGGATGAACTGGCACCAGCCCCGGGAACTGGTTCTGGAGTCTGTAACTGTCTGCTCTGGACTGAGTTCCAGATAGTATAGAAGAATGCATCATGCTGGCATTTCCCTCTCAAGGACTCGAGTAACTCATTACGAATCTGAGTAAAACTCAGTTCGTTTATCATAGGCATTCTGCTAAGGGCATCTGCTATTGTATTGAATTTTCCACGTCTATATCTGATAGACATGTCAAACTCTTGCATCAACTCTGCCCAACGAGCTTTCCGACCTCTAAGCTCAGGTTGATTGCAAAGGTATCTGAGACTCTCATGGTCTGTCAGGACCTCAAAGTTGGCACCATACAAATAATGCCTCCAAGTCTTAAGGGCATGGACTATAGAAAAGAGTTCCTTTTCATAGGCACTGTACCTAGTCTGAGCTGGCTCGAGTTGTTTACTCTCGAACACAACTGGTCGTCCGCCCTGAGTTAGCACAGCACCTACTGCAAAGTCGCTAGCATCTATTTCGACCACAAATGGCTAATTGGGGTCGACGACTTTTAAAACTGGTGCTGTAGCTAAGGCTGTTTTGAGAGCATCAAAGCTCTTCTGCTGTGCGGACTCCCAAAAAAACTCCTTTCCCTTTCCCTTAAGGAGATTTGTCATAGGAACTGCTATCTGAGCATATTCCTTGACAAATCGTCTGTAATATCCCGCCAGACCAAGAAAGATCTGAAGTTCCAAAATATTCTGAGGTCTCAGCCAACTGAGTATGGCTTTAACCTTATTTGGGTCCATCTTAATCCCATCTGAAGAGATAATGTGACCCAAATATGCTACTTCTTCAACGAAGAATTCACACTTGGATTGTTTAGCATAAAGCTTATGCTTTCTGAGCAGTCGAAACACCTTTCTGAGGTGTTTTAGATGCTCCTTCCTCGTTTTGCTGTAGACGAGGATGTCATCTAAAAATACGACTACAAACTTACCCAAGTATGGTCTGAGGACACTGTTCATCAAGGTCATAAAGGTAGCTGGAGCATTTGTGAGCCCAAATGGCATCACCTTAAACTCATAATGACCGTGACGAGTCCTAAAAGCTGTTTTCGAGACATCTTCCGATTTTATACGGACTTGATGATATCCCGTTCTGAGGTCTATTTTGCTGAAAAACTTAGCCCCGTCGAGTTGATCAAACAACTCGTCTGCCCGAGGCATAGGGTATTTATTCTTAATTGTGACTTTATTGAGGGCTCTGTAATCTACGCAAAGACGCATAGACCCCTCCTTCTTTTTCACCAATAGGACTGGTGAGGCCCATGGTGAACTACTGGTCTGAATTTGGCCTTTCCCAAGATAGTCTGTTAACTGCCTAGTTATTTCTTCATCCTCTGTTCGGCTGACCCGATACGGAGGTTTAGAAACAGGTGCTGTACCTGGTACTAGGTTTATTACATGATCTACCTCTCTGCTAGGTGGTAAACCATGTGGCAAATCTTCAGGAAAAACATCTTTAAATTTAGACAATAAAGTTTCTAATTTACTGATTTTCTGCTGAATAGAACTGGAAATAGAAACTTCAGGAATAAACTGAAAGTCACATAAGAATACCTGATGGTCTTCGTCTCCGATTAGCTGACAGAGCTCTGAACTGCAGACCATAGGGCTGTTGGGAACATCATGCTCCCCATGCAACTGGATCTCTCGGCCTTTATACTGAAAGCTGAGGGTGTTCTCCTGATAGTTTCTGTGGAGGGAAGGTCCTAAACTGTAGAGCCAATCTCTCCCGAGAACAATGTCTGTTCGATCCAGGTGCATTATCTGAAAGTTTATTTGATCTTGGTACCCCTGAATACCAAGATTTAACTTACTTACCATAGTTTCCCATATTTTTTTATCTTCACCCTTAGCTAATGAAACTATGTACCTATGCTGACTAGGTACTTCTGGTAGTTTAAGCTTTTTAACCAGGGTGTGGTTGATGAAATTATGGGTTGCCCCATCATCAACCATGACTCTTACTGACTGGTTACCAACTTTCCCATGCATACGTACTAGGTCATGCGGCCCAAAGCTGAAGGGTCTCGCTAGCATTGCAGAGGTCAGCTGGCAACAGTGTTCATGATCTTCATGATACACTTTGATCTCGGAAGCTGCCGAGTCACTGGGGAAACATACAGTCTGAACAAGATGAACTTGTTTTTTATCTTTTTTAGTGAAAGGCCCCTTGGGACACTGTCTGACTGTGTGTCCCTTGCCCATACACACAAAGCACAAACGTTCTTGTTTGGCTTTCTCAAAATCATCTGGTTTTAAGGGCTGTATGAGTGAAGGGCGTTTCTGAGGAGCTTCACCTTTAAATTTATCTTCTTTCTTTCTTTTTAAGAATTTCTTTTTAAATTGAAAGTCTTTTTGAGAAGGCTGCTTAGAAAGTGGTTGTTGTCTCGCTCTCTTCCTACCCACTGAATCATCATAGATTTGAGCATATCTGAGAGCTTGCTCAAGGGTAGTAGGCGAGTTTCTCTGGACCTCTACTTTATATTCATCTTTGAGGCCACGGACAAATCCCCTGATTTTTTGATAGTCATCCATATTTTTAATCTTTAAAATTGCTTCTCGATACTGCGAGATATATTGGATGAGGGACTTGTCCATTACTGTTCTTTCCCAGGCTTCCCAGGCTCTATCAAGTTCATTCTCTGGTAGAAATTCTCTTAGGAAAGCTTCTTGAAAAGCTTTCCATGACCGGGGAGTCTGCCCAGTCTCCTGGAGATTTAACCACCACTTATAGGCCATAGGTCCTAAAGAAAGACTGGCCTCAATTGCTTGCAAATGGTCAGGGGTCTGTTTAAGAGCATGAATGTTCTTCCATTTGCTGAGGAAGGTTTGTAGAATATCTGCATTTCTATCCTTCTCTTCCCCATTAAAAGTAGGAGGCTTTAAATCTTTAAAAACACTGGGGTGAGACCGTAAAGTCTCACCCGAAACTGATGGAAGTGGAGAAGGGGATAACTGAGAAGTGGAGGGAAGGCTTCCTTTCGCGGAACTCAAAATCAAGTTTTTGAGTTCAGCGAACGAGTCGTCCACACTGGACTTGAAATTGGCTAATGCCAGCTTCAGTTCATCCACTTCTGTTACCAATTGGAGAAACTGCTCCTTGGTAACCAGTTCGTCGAGTTCTTCGGCGAACTGTTCCTGTTCTTCTACTTCCATGGGTTCCTTCCCTTTTATATAAGCCAAGGCTTCTGTTTCAAGTTCGTCGAAGCCTCTCTCCGGGGGTTGATCAGGTCCCTGAGGAGTGGTCATCTTCAGAACTGAAAGAGAGCTACCTTAACCTCTGAAGGAAAAAAAGTCTAAAAGACTAATTTACAACTGTACAAGGGAAAGGAAACTTAGCTCTTTTTGAGAACTGTACTTCCACAGAGAGAATAGAAAAAAGCCCTTCTCAGCTTCTTTCTCAATCTGATTTGAGGTTGGAAAATGTGCAACAAGATCTGAAACTTTTGCTATCCCCCCTCGCTGGTCTGACAGCATCTCAATTTGTCCACATTTAGACTCAAAAATCCACTTGAATCTCTGATTTGACCTCAGCTGGTAGGTCGCTGGTCTGTGACAAGCAAGTCTGAAGCTCAGACTTCTAGAAAACCTTTGAAATGCAAGGATAAATTCTAAAATTTATCCCCTACTGTCCAGCGCTGGACCTGCTGTAGAAATCCGCTTCAAATCTTGCTCAATTTGTCACTGATTTCCACTCAAAACTCAAGGAAGGAGGCTGCTCTGACAGCGCTGGTCTGCATCAAACTTCCTGACTTGAAAACGCTCCAAAATCCGGAATTTCCACTCCAAAATCGAAGTTTAAACCCTGATTGGCAGCGCTGGACCTGGCCTAGAAAGCTGATCCAAATTTTACTGTAAAAACAAGTAATCCTACGGAGATTTCCACCATAGATAGCTGGTTCTCCAGCGCTGACCCTGCTCTATCTATCTTTGCATATTAACCATAGTTGCTATGCACTCTGATGGATTTCTCCCCTGCTGAAACTGAGCTCCCATAGAAGGAGATGGCTCTGATACCAGTGTAATAGATCCTAACACCACAGTAGGGCAAACACTAACTGATCCACCCAACCTTGCCTACTCCCTGATATAGAGTAAGCCCCTCCTAGCCCAGTGTGAGGACTGGTAGCATGCAACTGCCAAGTGTCGGCCACGTGGCACTGACGTGGCCGACTGCACGTCGGGACCCAACTGGGGGCCCTATCCTGTTGACAGGGTCCCTAGGCTGTGTTAGGCCCGCCATGGCTATGGACCGTGCTGGGGCACACTACTCACACTGTCTTGCCCTGTTGGTCATGTACGCTGGACACGACCCTGACTGTGGTATCTGACCTATCTGTGTTCTCTAGGGTTCGGCACTGGTTACGAGCTCGTAACACACCTGCTCCCCCTGGCTCCTAGCATCTGCTCGCTCTCCCTGGCTATGTGCCACCCGACACCATGCCAATGCAAGCCTGTCCCTGAGTCGCCGCTCATGGGATCTCGAGACTACTGTCTCCTTGATCGTACTGAGGTATATGGCTATGAGTGACTTCCACTAGGCTTCCCCATGATCTCACCACCTGAGAATCTGCACCATGGAAATTCCAACACCTGTGCCAAGCCTAGACTCCTGCAAATACAGCCAACTGCATGAAAGCTATAGATAGCTTATCCACGCTCATGATGGTAGATGCCTCCCCATCGATGCCAATGTCCATAACTGGCTCCCTATTGTAATGCCATCCTGTACTCCCAAATGAGCACACCTTGAAGTCCTCGCCATCAGTGTCCCCTGCAGTAGATCACTAGCAAAACACCCATCATGGTGTTTGCCCTCCGATCACACCTCGTGCGATCTCCATCAGCTCTCCAACCTAGAGCTGGCTTCCAAAGCTTCACGCTTTGCCCATTTGCGTTTGCAGCTTCCTGATTCCATCATGAATCCCACCTGTAAGTCCTGTCCATGCTAATGACTCAAGTCCAATATGAAATAGCTGCCCCCTGATGATCATCCCATGTCATCCTGCAGTGCTATCCCTATCAAGTATCCCAATGCCATCCCTGATCACAAAGATCTGAGCATCTACCCTGTAGTGCCCACCTGTATTCCCCCAAGCTAGCTCCAAGCTGCTCCTGTGAATGGTTCCAAACCACTCCCTGAGAATACACTGAGATGTGAACTCCAAAGTGTTACGAGCTCATAACCAGTGCCGAACCCTAGAGAACACAGATAGGTCAGATACCACAGTCAGGGTCGTGTCCAGCGTACATGACCAACAGGGCAAGACAGTGTGAGTAGTGTGCCCCAGCACGGTCCATAGCCATGGCGGGCCTAACACAGCCTAGGGACCCCAGCAGGATAGGGCCCCCAGTTGGGTCCCGACGTGCAGTCGGCCACGTCAGTGCCACGTGGCCGACACTTGGCAGTAGCATGCTACCAGTCCTCACACTGGGCTAGGAGGGGCTTACTCTATATCAAGGAGTAGGCAAGGTTGGGTGGATCAGTTAGTGTTTGCCCTACTGTGGTGTTAGGATCTATTACACTAGTATCAGAGCCATCTCCATCCTAGGAAGTTCAGGAGCAGGAGTAGAGAAAGCTATCAGAAGATAGGAAGTGTTTCTCAGGTTCTCATAAAAGATTAGAGGAGGAGAATCGCTGTAGGTGCAGCCTTCAAACCCTTGAAATTCACTGAGAATTTACAGTTGAAGGAAGTAGAATTCCTTCTGTAGGTAAATCGCTGGAAAGGCAGCAATCTATATCAAATTTCAGACATCTGATAAGAGATTTTAGAAAGGATTTAGAGTAGAAACCAGCGAGCAGGTCCATCGCTGTGGGATCAGACATCTACCTCTGAAATTTCAAAGAAATCCAAGGAAGTTTGAGGGGTTTTCAAGCAAATTTTCTTAGCAGGGCCAGCGCTGAACAGGGAGGTGAAAAATTGGTTTTTCATCACTGTTTTTGAGAATTTTTCAGTAGTTTGAACATCAAACTAGATTGCCACAGACCAGCGACCTACTACTTGAAGTCAGATCAGAGTTTCAAGCAATTTTTGGGCCTTAAATTTTAGAAAATTGGGCCAGACAGGTGGCTGTCCAGCCAGTGAGGGTAGGAGACACCAAAATCAAAAATTGAAATACTTTTTGGGTCTCAAATCAGAAGTAAATGAGCCAGTTGGGTTGCAATCAGACCAGCGAGCTACTATCCTCAGAGAACCGGGAAATTTGGCACCGTTTTGAAGCTTCAAACTGGCATTTTTCGGGACAGCAGGTCTAAAATCTTGGGGAAAAGAGCTGAAAAGGTTCCTCTTCATTCTTTCTTTGGAAGTACAGTCCTCAGAAACAGCTAAGTCATCTTTCCTTTCCCTTGTACAGTTGTAAATTAGTCTTTTGGACTTTTTTTCCTTCAGAAGTTAAGGTAACTCTCTTTCAGTTCCGAAGATGACCACTCCTCAGGGACCTGATCAACCCCCGGAGAGAGGCTTCGACGAACTTGAAACAGAAGCCTTGGCTTACAGAAAAGGGAAGGAACCCATGGAAGTAGAAGAATAGGAACAGTTCGCCGAAGAACTCGACGAACTGGTTACCAAGGAGCAGTTTCTCCAATTGGTAACAGAAGTGGATGAACTGAAGTTGGCATTAGCCAATTTCAAGTCCAGTGTGGACGACTCGTTCGCTGAACTCAAAAGCTTGATTTTGAGTTCCGCAAAAGGAAGCCTTCCCTCCACTTCTCAGTTATCCCCTTCTCCACTTCCATCAGTTTCGGGTGAGACTTTACGGTCTCACCCCAGTGTTTTTAAAGATTTAAAACCTCCTACTTTTAATAAGGAAGAGAAGGATAGAAATGCAGATATTCTACAAACCTTCCTCGGCAAATGGAAGAACATTCATGCTCTTAAACAGACCCCTGACCATTTGCAAGCAATTGAGGCCAGTCTTTCTTTAGGACCTATGGCCTATAAGTGGTGGTTAAATCTCCAGGAGACTGGGCAGACTCCTCGGTCATGGAAAGCTTTTGAAGAAGCTTTCCTAAGAGAATTTCTACCAAAAAATGAACTGGATAGAGCCTGGGAAGCCTGGGAAAGAACAGTAATGGATAAATCCCTCATCCAATATATCTCGCAGTATCGAGAAGCAATTTTAAAGATTAAAAATATGGATGACTATCAGAAAATCAGGGGATTTGTCCGTGGCCTCAAAGATGAATATAAAGTAGAGGTCCAGAGAAACTCGCCTACTACCCTTGAGCAAGCTCTCAGATATGCTCAAATCTATGATGATTCAGTGGGTAGGAAGAAGGCGAGACAACAGCCACTTTCTGAGCAGCCTTCTCAAAAAGACTTTCAATTTAAAAAGAAATTTTTAAAAAGAAAAAAAGAAAGAAGACAAATTTAAAAGTGAAGCTCCTCAGAAACGCCCTTCACTCATACAGCCCTTAAAACCAGATGATTTTGAGAAAGCCAAACAAGAACGTTTGTGCTTTGTGTGTATGGGCAAGGGACACACAGTCAGACAGTGTCCCAAGGGGCCTTTCACTAAAAAAGATAAGAAAGATAAAAAACAAGTTCATCTTGTTCAGACTGTATGTTTCCCCAGTGACTCGGCAGCTTCCGAGATCAAAGTGTATCATGAAGATCATGAACACTGTTGCCAGCTGACCTCTGCAATGCTAGCGAGACCCTTCAGCTTTGGGCCGCATGACCTAGTATGTATGCATGGGAAAGTTGGTAACCAGTCAGTAAGAGTCATGGTTGATGATGGGACAACCCATAATTTCATCAACTACACCCTGGTTAAAAAGCTTAAACTACCAGAAGTACCTAGTCAGCATAGGTACATAGTTTCATTAGCTAAGGGTGAAGATAAAAAAATATGGGAAACTATGGTAAGTAAGTTAAATCTTGGTATTCAGGGGTACCAAGATGAAATAAACTTTCAGATAATGCACCTGGATCGAACAGACATTGTTCTCGGGAGAGATTGACTCTACAGTTTAGGACCTTCCCTCCACAAAAACTATCAGGAGAACACACTCAGCTTTCAGCATAAAGGCCGAGAGATCCAGTTGCATGGGGAGCATGATGTTCCCAACAGCCCTATGGTCCGCAGTTCAGAGCTCTGTCAGCTAATCGGAGACGAAGACCATCAGGTATTCTAATGTGACTTTCAGTTTATTCCTGAAGTTTCTATTTCCAGTTCTATTCAACAGAAAATCAGTAAATTAGAAACTTTATTGTCTAAATTTAAAGACGTTTTTCCTGAAGATTTACCACATGGTTTACCACCTAGCAGAGAGGTAGATCATGTAATAAACCTAGTACCAGGTACAGCACCTGTTTCTAAACCTCCGTATCGGGTCAGCCGAACAGAGGATGAAGAAATAACTAGGCAGTTAACAGACTATCTTGGGAAGGCCAAATTCAGACCAGTAGTTCACCATGGGCCTCGCCAGTCCTATTGGTGAAAAAGAAAGAGGGGTCTATGCGTCTTTCCGTAGATTACAGAGCCCTCAATAAAGTCACAATTAAGAATAAATACCCTATGCCTCGGGCAGACGAGTTGTTTGATCAACTCGACGGGGCTAAGTTTTTCAGTAAAATAGACCTCAGATTGGGATATCATCAAGTCCGTATAAAATCGGAACATGTCTCGAAAACAGCTTTTAGGACTCGTCACGGTCATTATGAGTTTAAGGTGATGCCATTTGGGCTCACAAATGCTCCAGCTACCTTTATGACCTTGATGAACAGTGTCCTCAGACCATACTTGGGTAAGTTTGTAGTCGTATTTCTAGATGACATCCTCGTTTACAGCAAAACGAGGAAGGAGCATCTAAAACACCTCAGAAAGGTGTTTCGACTGCTCAGAAAGCATAAGCTTTATGCTAAACAATCCAAGTGTGAATTCTTCGTTGAAGAAGTAGCATATTTGGGTCACATTATCTCTTCAGATGGGATTAAGATGGACCCAAATAAGGTTAAAGCCATACTCAGTTGGCTGAGACCTCAGAATATTTTGGAACTTCAGATCTTTCTTGGTCTGGCGGGATATTACAGACGATTTGTCAAGGAATATGCTCAGATAGCAGTTCCTATGACAAATCTCCTTAAGGGAAAGGGAAAGGAGTTTTTTTGGGAGTCCGCACAGCAGAAGAGCTTTGATGCTCTCAAAACAGCCTTAGCTACAGCACCAGTTTTAAAAGTCGTCGACCCCAATTAGCCATTTGTGGTCGAAATAGATGCTAGCGACTTTGCAGTAGGTGCTGTGCTAACTCAGGGCGGACGACCAGTTGTGTTCGAGAGTAAACAACTCGAGCCAGCTCAGACTAGGTACAGTGCCTATGAAAAGGAACTCTTTTCTATAGTCCATGCCCTTAAGACTTGGAGGCATTATTTGTATGGTGCCAACTTTGAGGTCCTGACAGACCATGAGAGTCTCAGATACCTTTGCAATCAACCTGAGCTTAGAGGTCGGAAAGCTCGTTGGGCAGAGTTGATGCAAGAGTTTGACATGTCTATCAGATATAGACGTGGAAAATTCAATACAATAGCAGATGCCCTTAGCAGAATGCCTATGATAAACGAACTGAGTTTTACTCAGATTCGTAATGAGTTACTCGAGTCCTTGAGAGGGAAATGCCAGCATGATGCATTCTTCTATACTATCTGGAACTCAGTCCAGAGCAGACAGTTACAGACTCCAGAACCAGTTCCCGGGGCTGGTGCCAGTTCATCCAAGAATACGGCAGCTTCCGTTGAGGATGACGATGAGTCCGAGTATACGTCGTCAGATGACGTTGAGGATTCTGAGCCTGTATTACCCAAGCAAACCCCAGTGGTTGAGGGTCAGTTGACTCAAGGATTCAAATGGAAACAGTATTCCATTCATCCCAGGATCGAGCCAGGCATTATGCAGATCCACACAGACGGGATGTGCAGTTCTCCACTGGTGAGAAAGTCTACTTGAGAGTCCTAGTTGACTCTAAAACCCTCAAATCAGGAGTGTGTGCTAAGTTGTCTCCAAGGTATTGTGGTCCCTTTACCATCAGTAGGAGACTAGGCGAGGTCACCTATGAACTAGAACTCCCACACAGCAGTAAGGTTTTTCCAGTCTTTCATGTAAGTCAGTTACGAAAAGCCTTAGCCAGGTCAGACAATCTGGTAGGGGACAGTGTTCTAGTTCTCCCATTGGATCCTCAACAACCTCCACATGAACCAGAAGAGATTCTTGATAGTAGAGAGACGCAGACTCGTCATACTCTATACCGAGAATATCTGGTTAAGTGGAATGATCAGCCTGTTGAGAATGCCACTTGGGAAAGAGGCAGCGTCCTTCGCAAGATTTTTCCAGACTTTGTCTTAGAGGACCAAGACGGTTCTTAAGGGGGAGGGAGTGTTACGAGCCCGTAACCAGTGCCGAACCCTAGAGAACACAGATAGGTCAGATACCACAGTCAGGGTCGTGTCCAGCGTACATGACCAACAGGGCAAGACAGTGTGAGTAGTGTGCCCCAGCACGGTCCATAGCCATGGCGGGCCTAACACAGCCTAGGGACCCTGTCAGCAGGATAGGGCCCCCAGTTGGGTCCCGACGTGCAGTCGGCCATGTCAGTGCCACGTGGCTGACACTTGGCAGTAGCATGCTACCAGTCCTCACACTGGGCTAGGAGGGACTTACTCTATATCAGGGAGTAGGCAAGGTTGGGTGGATCAGTTAGTGTTTGCCCTACTGTGGTGTTAGGATCTATTACACAAAGCCACCATCAAGTCCCTCACATAACTGTGCATGCCAATATCCCTCCAAGTGACCCTATGAGATCTTCCATGGTCCAAACCAAACGATCTGCACCCTGTCATTGCTGAAATCTGCAT
Organism: Diphasiastrum complanatum; assembly: GCA_029204225.1. Taxonomy (NCBI): domain Eukaryota; kingdom Viridiplantae; phylum Streptophyta; class Lycopodiopsida; order Lycopodiales; family Lycopodiaceae; genus Diphasiastrum; species Diphasiastrum complanatum. Next base: position 36,647,528 of record CM055093.1, on the reverse strand, counting down.
CCTTGATGCAATACTGATATGGCAAGTTGACTTGACTTACCCAGAATAGGCAGTTGAAGTGTATCTCCTCGATGACAAACCTGATACACTGCTCTTGATCAAAATTGACTTACCGACTGCAAAACTGCAAAATCATCACACTCACCACTCGCCAAGAGCATCCAAAGTGTGATTACCAACCCGTTCTTCATCCTCTACGTGTCCCACACACAGCTCGTCCAATGCAAGTCCGCTATCTTGCCCAATGGCTTCTAACTGGCACCACCTCGCACTTCCATCACCCGTGACCGCCAATATGTGTGTACCTTCAAGCTAGCCCATATTTCCCTCTGAACGAGAAATTTCCAAGCTACAGATGCGTGTGTCAATACAGCTATCACCTGACTCGACAATGCCACTGCCGATCATACCTGTGAGAGCGTTCCTCCAAAACGCCACCTGACGTTGGTCGGTTCTAACTCCAAGAGTTGAACCTGATCACAAGAATTTTTCACCTGTAACCGGCATACCATGCCTACCTCTCACCTGTGATTGCTTGCCCTCTCAAAATTGTCGCCAATGATGAGTAGTCACAACGCCAAACTGCACTTTTATCACCAAAACTAGCTTTCTCCACACAATTCCATTACCATTCGCCCCCATACTGCATTTACCACTTCCAAACACCCTGTTACCCTGTCAGGAGTAAGTAATAATGATTCCGAAGCGATAATGCCTCAATGTACTGCCCTATAGCAGGTTTCACTAGCCAAAAATTGCCCCAAATTTGGCCCTACGGTACCCAAATAGCAAATGTAGCCCATCACTAGGTCACCCGCACTCTGCTCAATAGAATGGTGATGAAAACACCCCGAAATGCATTTCTCCCTGCTCTGTGACATCGCTCTGTCCGCTGGCTCTGAGCAGCCAGTTTCAGGGGTCATTTTGGCCCAAGGATGGCCAAAAAAGGTGCCCTCTAGTCAAAGATAGGTCCATTTCCAAAATGCCTTGCAAATTTGAGCTGTATTTTCATTCTGAAATTTTTTAATGAAGAAATCCATTTTCTGGACTTCGGGTCCCTTTCAACATTTCAAACTGAAAATTTTTAATGAAGAATTTTCAGAATGCCCCTTCAGCGCCCTTCAGGCCTTCTTCAACCATATCCCATGGTTAATGAAAATCCAATGGTCCACACTACTTCTCGGAAGCATGATCTATACCATTGATTGAGCCTTGGGCAGATCCTACGATGTCATGCAACTTTGCGCGCCAAATCAATTTCCACGGGCCGCTGGGTCCTCAAGACGCTATGGCCTCCCTCTCGTAGGACGCGCGCGAGGCCTGCGCCTCCTCCACGGCTCTCCTTCCTTCACCTCTTCTTCCTCCTCCAGGTTTTCCAGGTATGGTTGCTTGAATGGGGTTTGGAAAACCGCTTGGTTCTTCACGACCTCATTATGTCTGCTCCACGGCCGCCAACGGCCATCTGGCTGAACATTCCTCTCACCAGGGCGCCCTCCACTGGACTTTTACAGTTTCAGAAGTAGTTGTGTGGAGTGAGAGATCCATCACTTTGCACTGAAAAACCCTTGCCATGAGAAATAGAGAGATTTCTTGGGCATTTCTCAGTCTTTTACTGAGATTTTTCTTGCAGATGCCTGCCTCACAGAGGTCGCCCTACCTCAAGGCATCTGATGCAATTTACAGCTCCTCGTTTGGTATCCAATTGACTGCAAACAGTCCGCTTTCCTGAGAAATCCGCATATAGCTCATAGAATTGGAAAATTCCTCAATTTCTCAGTTTCTCACCAAATCTGACCCTGTAAATTTCTATGGCTCTCTTTGTCACTGCTCTTTGCATAATCATGCAAGCCCCGCTGCGCCAAACGGCTGTCCACACTGAATTATGAGGCCACCATCGATGATTTCCCTGAAACCACCGAAACTGCAAGTTTCTCCGTGAATTCTCCTCGGAATTCACCTACGACGATCGTTCTGATCTTTCCCGAAGCTCCGATCGAAGGAACTTTGTTGTCTCCTGCCATCCGGACTGTCAATACCCCGTATGGAGTCCTCTCTCCTGAGACGCTTTGAGTGCTATTTCTCCTGGTGAAAGACGCTATCCCATAGCTCCACCAGATCGTGCATACTTGCTACACCCTGTAGCTCTGATACCAAGTTGAAATTCCGATAGAATCTAGTGCAGTATGCAGATCACATCACACAATCACCATAGCCACTCCTCACAAGCTCTCAAAGATGGCACAACAAAAGCTAATAGATTACAAAGAAACACTGTACATATAGAGTATTCACAAACTGCATGAAATGGCAGGTGTCCTAAAATTGGCCTACCACCTGTCAAACTAAGATCGGGCCCACTATGGCCAAATTCGACCGACAAACTTGGGACATGCCCCCAAGTATAGCAAGTACTGTAAATAACTTTGTACAGGCTAATTCTTCCTATGTGTGGCTACTCGGCTAACCCAAGTAGCCGTCTACGGGATCAGTGCCCGATCAATATATCCTAACGGGTCACGTCCCGATCACAACCATATACAGTAAACCAAATAAACTGTACACCAATTACATCATCACATTTAGAGCTTATACTAATGAATTAGATCAAAACTGATTTCTAACTCAATGTATGTCCTATGTGCATTGTATTATGACATATGTAGTCAGTAGTAGCATGTGGCATGTAATGATGTACATCGTATGTACTATGTGCTATCTAGCACTTGTTTATGCCATATTATAAGGCTAAAAATAAAATCCCCCCTCCGAAAAAAATAAAATAAAATCCTAGAAGTATTTCACCGATTCTTTCCAATTTCAAACCCTTTTCCAAAAGGCATTGCGAAAAGGTCCATGAAACATTGAAATAGAGCTAAATTTAGTAAGTGACACCTCGTGGATAACCATTATGCATGTACGACATGTGGCACCAAGATCTTTTGAACCTTGAGGGGTTACCATGGCCTCTCACTAATCAATTATTCACTTGTTGGAATCTATCTCTCTTGTCAAGGAGATTGAGCTTTGATGTTTGCTACCTTTCTTGATTCTCCATGTATTTGAATGATTTCTGTTATGCTACTGATGTGTTTATTGTCATCTATCATAGTTATGATGATATATAGGTTGATCTACAAGTTTCAACACTTTCCACCTTCCTATCTATATTTCCAAGGCATGTGAGCTAGCTCTCATTTTGCAAATAAGGTGCGGCTAAAAAATAGAGATGTTTGTCTTCAGGTATTCTTGCACTGAATAGTTGATGATGGAGTTTATCTCTTTTTTATTGAAGGCCATCTTTTCCTTCGGGTTTTGCCAAAATCTCTCCAAAAGCTTTTGTTTGACAAGTGCCCTTATTGCTTCCTTCACTTATGGAAAGGAGCTTGTCCTGTTTCATCTTTTTTTTATCTTGTTGATATATTGTATGTATAAACATACAGCCTCCCATGTTGAAGGAACTGCAGCCAATTTTGGCTAGTAAGATTGGGTAGGGGCCTGCACTTAACTCCAAGATCTTCTATCAAGCATCTAGTTAGGCACCTCTTCAACCTTTTCATAACTTGGACCCATACTAGGCATCGATAAACAATCACAAACTGGACTAAGGTTCCAAAGAGAGAGCTTCTCATCTTTCGATCCACAAGTGGATTTTCATACATTTGTTTTGCATAGGAAGATCTCCTCATACCTGATTATTCACACACATATTCCACATTATTTCAGCTTCAGTAATTGTAATGTGAGACCATCTTCAAATCCCCCAAAATGTTACTCTTCGCATGTGATCTTTGAGCCAATCAACATAATTCTAGTTTTGCTTACGTTAACTTCCATACCAAAGTGGTGAAAAAGTTTTCTGGATGAGTCTAAATAATTTGAAGATTACTTTTATCCCTGGCTAGTATTACTACATGATCATCATAAACCAATGATAGAGCACAACATGTTATGTGGACCCCTCCTTTTTACCCAAATATCTAGCTCATTGATGAAAAGACTGAAAGGGTAGAGGACAGAGGGCATCCTTACTCAATTCTAAGGTTGCTTTTAAAGGTTTCATTTTTCTCCCAGACTATTAATAAGTTGTCTAGCAAGCTCAGCCCACGCTTGCTCATAAACTCTAACAGTGGCCTCTCTTAGGTACCTGTAGTGCAATCATTCTATCCCATAACTTTTACTTTCTTAAAGTTGATGAAGTATTAGTAAGGGATTGATCATCTCAGCTGATAGACTGTATAGGTGCTGTGCCTGCCCTTCCTCAACATCTTTACTATTTAATCTATCCTTCTCTGTTTTGACATCTGCAGCTTTTGTTACCCCATTCCCTCCTGAGTTTCTTCCAAAATCTGCGTGGACTCCACATTTATTCTATGAAAAGGTACAACTCGTTTCGCTCTAGATAGATGCTTTTCTTTCCACCTCTGATGTACCTTTTCTTTATCAACATTTTCCCCGTTTCTTGCTAGCTTCCACTCTTTTCTTGCCTTTTGGAATTCATCATCATGCCAATGATTGTGAGGTTGCCATCCACCCTTGCTTTTCCTGACGCATTTTAATACACTCTTCATTAAGATAGAAAAAAGCTTTTTGCTCATCTCTTCACATGTATCTAGTTGACTATCCCTTTTCGAACGTCTATTCTAATATAGTTGCAGCGAATCGCGATTCGCTGGGTCTGCGATTCGCGGGTTGCGATTCGCGGGTACGATTCTGCGAATCGCGACCCAGAATCGGAAAAAAAAAAAAATGATTTTTTGGAAAAATAGCTTATTGCTGAAAAATTTTTTAGGGGATCAATGGTCAAACCAACGTTTTGCCTCTCAGAAGTGCAGTAGATGAGGCACAAACAGATCTTATTTTCAGTAGCTATCCGGTTGTCATTTGCTCTGGTTTTTAGTAAATGTTAATGCTACAGTTTGGACTATCAACTGTATGGATGATGATCACTTTTGCAATTGGTTCACTGGAGATGTGAGTGCAATGTACATACAGTTGGGGGCATAAATATTGGGCCCTTCTCGGCGCGCATTTGGACCCCATTTTTATCTACAGGGGGGCGGTGGCATTTTTATCTACAGTGTCTATATAGCAGGGGGTTCAAGGGGCAGTAGCCCCCCGGGAAATGGGGAGTTCAGGGGGCGGTAGCCCCCCGGTGGGGGGTTTGGGGGGCAACGCCCCCCAACGGCGGGGTCCGAGGGCTGCCGGTAGACCCCGGCCCCGACGGTAAGGCCTCTTCACGATTTGGCCTTCCAACTCCCCGAGTGAAAACACACTTTTTGGTGTTTCGCACCCGAAACAGTCGGCAAACTACACAATCATAATCCCCTCGATCAAAGCTTTCATAAAAAAATTTCAAAAAAAAAAAAACAAAATCGATTCTACACAATTCTGGGAAAATCCCGAATCGCGAATCGGAATCGCGATTCCGATCGCGATTCAAAATCGCGCTGCAACTATGATTCTAACTTCTATCTAAATATTTCTAGCTTGTCGTGATCCATCCTATTGATTTATTCTTAACCTTCTCTCTCGTCACTCGTATCATGGCAAAGGATAGAGGCATATGGGGTGATTCCAATTTTTTCCCTATTTGAAAGCTCTTCAATTAAGTTTGCTAAATCAAAGTGAACGATAAGGTAGTCAACTACACACACCAGTCCCCTGCTTGATGTCTCTCCCTTTTTAGTAGCTCATGGTTATGCAACTCCTTTGCCTGGGGTTTTTCTTCCGCCGGATAATACGCATGTTAACTTTCTTCATTTCTTTCAGGTGCCTGCGAACTTATTACTAGAGCTAGTACGCATCTACAGTAGGTCCAACAACGTTACCAGACTTCTGTTGATCGCCATCATGTTCAGTTTCAGGTTGGTGATATGGTTTATTTGCGCCTACGCTTTGCACGTGCTATCTGATTCTATACTGCAGTTCATTTAGCCCAAGGGGCTTCAGGGGAGAGTTATGGACTCGGCTCATTACATTCGCCGCGTCCATTCTTTTATTTATTCTTTATTATGCATAAGCAGGCCTATGGGCCTTTTTTATTCATGTACTGGCCTTGAGCCCTATTCGGTCACATTTTTAGGACTTGGTCATATTGATTTGGAGTGGGGGTCCTCCTATTGGGGGGGTGCACTATTTTCCCTCCAAATCTTCTGCCTCCCTCTACTTTTGAATTCCTACTTTAGGGTTCATCGGTATGGTATATATAGGACAACATTGTAGTCTTTTACTCAGTTGATGAAGATTGCTCTTCTTTAGCCTCATTAAATATTCTCTTTTTCATGCTTTTTTAGGACTTGGTCATATTGATTTGGAGTGGGGGTCCTCCTATTGGGGGGGCGCACTATTTTCCCTCCAAATCTTCTGCCTCCCTCTACTTTTGAATTCCTACTTTAGGGTTCATCGATATGGTATATAGGGCAGCCTTATAGTCTTTTATTCAGTTGATGATGGTTGCTCTTCTTTAGCCTCATTAAATATTCTCTCTTTCATGCTTTCTAGCCTAAGTCTTGCTTTCTAGCATAGCTACTGAATCTTAGCTTGTAACTGTAAGTAGATGTTCACTTTTTGACCTATTCTTAGATCTTGTAGTTCAATCTTCAACTAGTTCTTCCATCCAAAGAGGATCGTCTATTATGGCCATCAATGCAACCTATCCTCACATTAGAAAATTTTAGTGTTTCCACCAGGTTCAGAATCATTGACCTTTTCAAAATCGAATGAATCAGCATGAATCATGGTTTTGAACCGGTCCCTTCCAAAAGAATTGGAAAGAATCAGCAATTTCTTCTTTTGTATTTTTTAGATATAATGCTAAAAAATATCTAAGGTAATATGTATAATGTCTACAATGTGTCTGAAATGTCTACAATGTGTCTGAAATCTTATAGATGTTAGATTGCTATTGAAAACATATATTTCAAAGTTCACTATTGCTGGTAGAAAAGTTGAAGCCTGAAAGTATATTACAATTCAACGTTCACCGAATCACAAGTGCACATGACAATGTTGAATGGACACATTTCAAACTTCACAAACTAGATTGCATGCTCCAACTTCCACTTAACATTGTAGTTTATGATTTATTCATGATCCATCATCAACATCCATCACACAATACACTAGGTAAACATTTAAATACAAATCAGAACATTGAAAAGCCGATGTCACCATCAAAGATGTTCACAATCAAAGAACCATTCTCTTTTTTTTTGTTTTTTTATTACAAATTAGAACATTGAAAAGCCAAGACAAAGAATCGTTGATGTCACAATCAAAGAATTGTTCAAAGTCAAAGAACCGTTTTTTTGGGTAGATTCTTTCTAATTCGAATTGGACCCGATCATTTCATTGAAGGATCGTCGTTCATTCACCAACGAACTGCGGTTCGTGGAAACACTAGATTTTCATTCTTGCATGTTGGAGATTAGGGAATTGCTTGTTGTGTGTTAACTAGTACTAAAAGGTAGGCTGGTGGTATGGGACACCAATTTGTTTAAAGTACTAGTTGGCACGAGGCACTGCATAAGTGTTTTATTCATTTGGATCATCTTAAGATAAGATTGAGATTCAATACCGTTAAGACTCTCATGACTAGAACATCCAGTCTACAAATGATTTGTCAAGGATGACAAATCTTCTTGAGGGGAAGGGAAAGGAGATCCAATGCTAGTAAGAGTCAGTAGATACCCTTAATGTAGTTGATTACAGTAGTACTATTGAAGGTTGATGATAAAAACTAGCAGGACATGCATTGATTTTGCAGCCCTGAAATCCACCAATTTGATGCCTTGCTGAAATTCTGCTCCTCAAAATGCGCTGATTTGTTGCCCTCAAATGCTCACTGGTTTCCTGACGATCCTGACCAAAGTGCACTCTTGAGAATCGAAAATGGCGCCAGAGCTGTTGCTAGATGACCCATTCGATACTGACTGGCAGTTTCGATTAAAGGATTGCCATTCTGAGCAGAGATGCTGCTGCTTCAGAAGACGATGACAATGATGATGCAAGACGAACAGGCTCCTCCGCCGGTGATGCCTGCCCCCAAAACTGCTGAAATTTGCTTCAACAGTGCACGTCCTAGTATTCAATTCATTAGAAGGATTGGCTGATGAGTGAGACTACATGAGGATCAATAGAATTTGTTAATACTCATCTCTCTTGAGTCTCTACATCCTTGAAGACAATGATGTTGATGGGAGAGATTATTATACACCAGTATATTTCATCATAGCTAATTGTCATTTTGTTAATCTGATGAGGGCATTATAAGCTACATGCATGTCAAATGATCTTTAAGTGGCCATCTACATTATAATGTAAGAGACTTCACATCTAGCTGGCTGGCATTATATGGACGTATAGAGTAAACGAAGGATTGTCGGGTGATAGCCTAAAGCAATAATAGATCATGGCCGGTACTTAGTCTGCTGATTAGACACCTTGGTACTGAGGGTTCGAATTGTATTAAGTTTGATATAGTAAAATGAAAGACTAGTGCACAGGTGTAAAAATATATCTTGAGTGCAAGATAAGTTGAATATAGTTAGTCTCCTGCATGCAAACAATCTTGCACATGCATTTGATATTTTTCTAGATATGTAAAGAGCTAAATCGGAGCTATTTTTAGGTTGTGTACCTTAGAGGAACTATGCATTCAATTGGAAAAAGCCCAGGCCTTATGTGCCAGCTATACCAATATGCATGGGGAATCTACTGACAATGAACAAGGTTTTGTATCTTTGTATGTATAGTCTATACAACAAACACACATGAACCATCCTAGTGGAGTCTATTCCACTCAAAGAATAATGTGTTGTCTTGACCTTGCAAATATCACAGGAAGATATTTTGATTCATGGGATAGGCATTCATTTAGTATTTGACAGAGGTTTCTGGGAACCAGTAAGTATTCTAGCATTTATCCATCTTGCATTGACAACCTCCTTAAAGTGGAATTTAAATATGGTCATAATGGTAATGAGGTATCATGCACGCCTCATTCTCACAATCTTTTCTCTAGTAAACTTGCATTAAATATCAATATATAGTGAGGTGTAAAATATGGGCTCTGTAAAATATGTAAAATGCAACTAGCAGCCAAAGCCAGGCTGAGGTCCCTTCCTATCCCCGTCGCCCATAACTACATTCTGAGATACAAGGCACTCCTAAAAAAAAAGATCAATTTATAGTTCTCCAAAAAGTTGGTGAGCTGAATAGGATTTCCTTTCCTCACTGTGAGAGCTCTTGAGTTCGATTCCAATTCCTCACACAAATGAGGATATACAAGACGAGAAGAGATAAATTTAGTGCAACTAAGTTTGAACAAAGTACCCTAGGATAAATTGGCATAGCAACAAAGTAGCTTACATAGGTTATGAAAAGCGTGAATCGACTACAGTGGGAAACTCTGAAAATTTCCATGTCAGCCAACCAATTTCAGCAAATACAGCAACTTTTTGTAGGTCTATGATGAAAGTATGATTTCACATAAGATGGCCAACTGAAGTTACATGGTGACTTGGCAGTGTCCTTTAAACGGAAAACCAGTATATAGTTTATCCATAATGAAGATGAAAGGATGCCTTTAGAATGGACTGTGGAACTAACAGATTTTGGGTAATCATGTTTCACACAGACGATTATATACCTGCAAAGCTTTCACAACGCCATCAATAATCTCGGGATCAATAAGTGGCTCATCACCCTGAATGTTGACAACAATATCAAATTTCTTCTTCAATTTTTTCAAGGCTTCATTGCAGCGTTCTGTGCCTGCAGATTACTTGATTTAGGACGAATAGAGCAGCCAATAGTAAACAAGAAAAAGGAACACCCTTAAAAAGCTTCAATAAAGACTACAAAAGCGATGAAAGTACCATTAGGACAACTCTCGGATGTCATAACCACCTCTGCACCAAAACCTCGACAGCATTCTGCAATTCTTTCATCATCGGTTGCCACAACTGTCACAACAGAAGCAAGCTATGAACTTGGTTGTACAGGAACTCCATTCATCAAACATGATTAAAACTGTCAAATAAGAGGCTGCTTACTCTCATAAATTCAACACTGCAATTTAAGATTGTATTCTTCAAAATCCAAAAAGTGGTTCCATGGTCCATACAATGCTATACTTACCGACAGCATCCAATGACTTTGCAAGCTTGGCCTGCTCCCATGTCCTCTGCAATGAACAAGCAACAAGTCTGTTAAAAAGTCCCCAGCAAAGCTAGAAGTGACAGTAGTACCAATAAGCTAGAGCAAGAAGTATGGAGTTTTAGTATAATGCAATTATATTCCAAAAAGGCTTGGCCTCATTGATTGAGCACCAGGACTTACTTCATTCCCCATACAGTTTAAGTAAGATCTTGGCGACAAGATAAGTAATGAAAGCACTAGGGCAGTGTTCTGCAGTTGACAGGACTTAATTAGCCCTTAGTGCATATGTAGGATATACTATGATAGCAGCTTGTTTTTACCAGTTGGCACAAAGATCCAATTCACATACTAACATTATCTTTTAGACAACATTTACATATTTGCAAAGCATCTCAGCTAACTCTTTCCGGAAACTCCACTAAGTAAGTTGCTGTTGGAATGTAAATGGAATTGCTTACATTACCATAGGTTACTTTGACCCAAAAGGTCGAGAGTTGTGCAACCATGGTCATTTATTATATTAGGCCTACTAACTTAGAGTTAGCTAAGTTAGTATGAAATTAACTTGGTAGGGACTCATGGGTCCACTAGGCCTAATTGTGACATTAAGTACCCCAACTTGACATATTGGAGGTAACCTTATTCTTTCTATGTAACTTATAGAAAGTTGAATAGCCAATAGTCAAGTAGTTGGAAAGCCAATAGTCAAGTAGTTGGATAGCCAATAGTCATGAAGTTAGATAGTCATCTTGAACTATATATATGTGTGCATCCCATTTGTATAAGACACTTTTGTAAGCAATACTGACTATCCTCCTTGGCTGTCCACAAGTTTCTACAAGAGGGTTTCTAGCCATCTCTCTCTTTCTTTTGAGAATGCTTTGTGTGATTGAATAGTTAAGATTCTGGATCCTTAGGCTTCTATTTCCTACAGTTGCCTTGTCTCTACAATGGTCATTAAGCTTAAACCTACTAAGCTACTTAAATCTCAATCATCCTAATTTGATTTCACCTCACAAACATCTACCAACTTTCAGTTCAGATTTTTTCGTCACCATTGTAAACCTAACTGTCATTGATCAAAACTTGTACACATAATTAGTCTGTCATCCTATAAACACATTCATAACCAGTCATAGTGTTCACAACATTATTGATGTTTATTTACAATTTACTTACAAAGGTCACCACAGGCCGGTGACTTAGCCATTTCAGTAATTACAATAATTACAAAACGTACATGTGTCTTTGAAAACTGTAAATAACCGGGACATGGAATAAAGGCTCTAACAGCCTTACTGCTGCGTGGGTGTTCTAGCTCGTAGGTGAGTTTGCCTAGTTTCCTGCTAATGGCAAACCGACCACAATACCTAGGAGACAACTTAGCACACACTCTTGTTTTGAGGGTTTTAGAGAAGGACCTACACATCCCATCTGTGTGGATCTGCATAATGTCTGGCCGATCCTGGGATTGCTTGATGCTATGCTTAGCATGTTCTATCATTTGGTTTAGGTCCTCTAAAAAGTTTCTGGCTGCTTCAACTTTTTCATTGTTGCACCTGATTTACTCTTTCTGTTTGACCATCCGTCTGTGGATGGTCTGTAGTACCCATATTTAGTTTGGCATGTAGGTGATGGAATACTGCTCTCCAAAAATTTCCATCAAACTTAGTGTCTAGGTCGCTGACTATGCCGGAAGGAAGACCGTATAATTTAAATAGCCCTTCTATAAACAACCTTGCTAACTCTGGAGCTCTGACGGTTGTTTTGGTCGGAATAAAGTGGGCCATTCTGGTCAACCGGTCAACTGTGACCCAAATAGCGTCATGACCCTTTTGGGTCTTAGGCAAGTTCACTATGAAATCCATGGAGATACTTTCCGACTTACCAGTTGGTATATCTAAGGGCTGCAGGAGCTCTCCTGCCCTAAGACGCTCTGCTTTATTAACCTGACACTTTTGGCAACTAAGTACATACTGTTGGACGTCCTTTCTCATGCTAGGCTAGAAGAATTGCCTCCGAAGAAGCTCATAAGTCTTTTGAATGCCTGGGTGCCCTACACTAGGACTGTCATGACACTCATATAGGACATGCTGCCTATAATCCTCTGAACTGGGCACATACTCTATCTCTATAGAGCAAGTACTCATCCTGAATGGAATATTGTTTCCATTTAAATCCGAGAGAAAGCTGACCCTCAACCACTGCGGTTTGCTTGGGTAAAACAGACTCCGAGTCCTCAACGTCATCTGACATATACTCGGACTCATCATCCTGCCGTTTGCTTGGATGAACTGGCACCAACCCTGGGAACTGGTTCTGAAGTCTATAATTGTTTGCTCTAGACTGACCTCCAAATGATGGGGACTCGAGTAACTCACTACGAATCTGAGTAAAACTCAGCTCGTTTATCATAGGCATTCTATTGAGGCATTTGTTACTGTATTTAAGTTGCCTCGTCTATATCTAATAGACATATCAAACTCTTGCATTAACTCAGCCCAACAAGCTTTTTAACCTCTGAGCTTGGGTTGATTGCAAAGGTACCTAAGGCTTGATATCCAGATCTGAGGTCTATTTTACTAAAATACTTAGCTTCATCCTCTGATCAGCTAACCCGATATGGAGATTTAGAAACAGGTGTTATGCCAGGTACTATGTTTATAACACGACCTACATCTCTGCTAGGTGGTAAACCATGCGGTAAATTTCACAAAAAAACAACGTTTCTAGTTTATTCACCTGAGACTGTAAGAACTGAAATTAGAAACTTCTGAAACAAACTGAAGGTCACATAAGAATACCTGGAGCTTGCTATCCCCGGGTAGCTGACGGAAAAGTGACCATCATAGTCTTCTTAAGTATTTCCTAAGTCAAAAGTAGCTTATGGACCAACAGAAGAGGTGGTTAGCACAAGTTCAACTATATGACTTTGCTATCGAATATCTCAAGGGCAAGGAAAATTGTTAGAGTCCAGTTACGACTCTATCATGACCTTGGCAGGGCCGGTCACCTGAGGGCCTGAGGCCAAGTATTGGCAAGGGCTAGTGACCGAGGAGGACATCAGTCCCAAGTTGGGACCGGTGCGTCACGAGCAGTGACCCGGTGTGGCCGCTGACAAGTTGTCAGAGATGCGGTGTGTCTTGACCGTCGGGACCCTAGCCGTCAGTGACGAGATGCTAGCCGACAAGTAGTCGGGGTGACCAAGAGGGTCACAGGTCTTTGGCGGGGCACGGGGGTGGTACCCTATGAGTCACTCAGTATTCACAGGTCACAGGGGCTAGGCATGCCAAGTGGACTGATCACCCACAGGTGGATGCCATGTGCTAGTTGATGGGAATAGCAGGTAGAAGGACTCAAGGAGGGGGTGCCTATGGTTGGGAGGTTGATTCTACACACCGGCTTCTAGGATTCACGAGCTTGGAGAGACTGGCTTGTGACAATTGGTCTCAGAGCCTCGTTCTAGAGAGAGAAAACGTCGTTCTAGAGAGAGAAAGTGTAGAAATTGTCAGATTTTGCTTGTTTTTGAAGGATTTTGGAGGGAGAAAACGTGGGAGACAGATTGGAGAAGAAAGGTGGGCCTCCAGCGCTGCTGTTCCAGCATACAGGGAGCCCACAAACACCCGTTCGAGGCAAAAGAAATCAGATGCTCCAGCGCATTTTTTCAGAAGGATTTTCGCTCATAACTTTCCGGAGCCTTCTCAGATCCTGATCAGATTTTGGGAGCATATTTCTTGTATCCATAGCGATCCTTTAGAGCCATTATACGCCGGTTTTGGAGCAGATTTGCCTCTGTTTCACTAAAAAGTCGGTTTCTAAGCAAAAAACAGGTCAGATTTTTGGACTGGACATAACTTCTCCGATTTATCTCCGATTTCTACTGTTAGAGTTTCAGATTGGGCCTAGTAGGAAGAAATTGCTTTTTCCGTTTGGAAGAAATTCGACGTCAAACAGCTCGCTTTTTTCCTGTTTTTTTCGACTTTCAAGCCAATTTGGTGCCTAAATTAAGTTCTTTACCGACTTGTGTACCAGCGTAGGACACAAGGGGTGTTACGAGCCCGTAACCAGTGCCGAACCCCAGAGAACACAGATAGGTCAGATACCACAGTCAGGGTCGTGTCCAGCGTACATGACCAACAGGGCAAGACAGTGTGAGTAGTGTGCCTCAGCACGGTCCATAGCTATGGCGGGCCTAACACAGCCTAGGGACCCTGTCAGCAGGATAGGGCCCCCAGTTGGGTCCCGACGTGCAGTCGGCCACGTCAGTGCCACGTGGCCGACACTTGGCAGTAGCATGCTACCAGTCCTCACACTGGGCTAGGAGGGGCTTACTCTATATCAGGGAGTAGGCAAGGTTGGGTGGATCAGTTAGTGTTTGCCCTACTGTGGTGTTAGGATCTATTACACTGGTATCAGAGCCATCTCCTTCTTTGGGAGCTCAGTTTCAGCAGGGGAGAAATCCATCAGAGTGCATAGCAATTATGGTTAATATGCAAAGATAGATAGAGCAGGGTCAGCGCTGGAGAACCAGCTATCTATGGTGGAAATCTCCGTAGGATTACTTGTTTTTACAGTAAAATTTGGATCAGCTTTCTAGGCCAGGCCCAGCGCTGCCAATCAGGGTTTAAACTTCGATTTTGGAGTGGAAATTCCGGATTTTGGAGCGTTTTCAAGTCAGGAAGTTTGATGCAGACCAGCGCTGTCAGAGCAGCCTCCTTCCTTGAGTTTTGAGTGGAAATCAGTGACAAATTAAGCAAGATTTGAAGCGGATTTCTACAGCAGGTCCAGCGCTGGACAGTAGGGGACAAATTTTAGAATTTATCCTTGTATTTCAAAGGTTTTCTAGAAGTCTGAGTTTCAGACTTGCTTGTCACAGACCAGCGACCTAAGGTCAAATCAGAGATTCAAGCGGATTTTTGAGTCTAAATTTGGACAAATCGGGCCAGACAGGTTGCTGTCCAATCAGCGAGGGCAGGGACTTCAAAATTCCGGATTTCTTTTTGTATTTTTCCGGTTTTTACTCGGTTTGTTGGAGCCCCACATCTGAAATCAGATCAACGAGCTACTTCACTCAAGAACCGGGAAATTTGGACGCCATTTTGAAGCTTCAAGCTGGGATTTTCCGGGACAGCAGGTCTGAAATCGTCGGTAAAAGAGCTGAGAGGGTTCTTCTTCGTAATTTCTTTGGAAGTACAGTCCTCAGAAACAGCTAAGTCATCTTTCCTTTACCTTGTATAGTTGTAAATTAGTCTTTTGACTTTTTTTCATCAGAAGTTAAGGTAGCTCTCTTCCAGTTCCGAAGATGACCACTCCTCAGGGACCTGATCAACCCCCGGAGAGAGGCTTCGACGAACTTGAAACAGAAGCCTTGGCTTACAAAAAAGGGAAGGAACCCATGGAAGTAGAAGAACAGGAACAGTTCGCCGAAGAACTCGACGAACTGGTTACCAAGGAGCAGTTCCTCCAATTGGTAACAGAAGTGGATGAACTGAAGTTGGCATTAGCCAATTTCAAGTCCAGTGTGGACGACTCGTTCGCTGAACTCAAAAACTTGATTTTGAGTTCCGCGAAAGGAAGCTTTCCCTCCACTTCTCAGTTATCCCCTTCTCCACTTCCATCAGTTTTGGGTGAAACTTTACGGTCTCACCCCAGTGTTTTTAAAGATTTAAAGCCTCCTACTTTTAATGGGGAAGAGAAGGATAGAAATGCAGATATTCTACAAACCTTCCTCAGCAAATGGAAGAACATTCATGCTCTTAAACAGACCCCTGACCATTTGCAAGCAATTGAGGCCAGTCTTTCTTTAGGGCCTATGGCCTATAAGTGGTGGTTAAATCTCCAGGAGACTGGGCAGACTCCCCGGTCATGGAAAGCTTTTGAAGAAGCTTTCCTAAGAGAATTTCTACCAGAAAATGAACTGGATAGAGCCTGGGAAGCCTGGGAAAGAACAGTAATGGATAAATCCCTCATCCAATATATCTCGCAGTATCGAGAAGCAATTTTAAAGATTAAAAATATGGATGACTATCAAAAAATCAGGGGATTTGTCCGTGGCCTCAAAGATGAATATAAAGTAGAGGTCCAGAGAAACTCGCCTACTACCCTTGAGCAAGCTCTCAGATATCCTCAAATCTATGATGATTCAGTGGGTAGGAAGAGAGCGAGACAGCAACCACTTTCTGAGCAACTTCCTCAGAAAGACTTTCAATTTAAAAAGAAATTTTTAAAAAGAAAGAAAGAAGATAAATTTAAAGGTGAAGCTCCTCAGAAACGCCCTTCACTCATACAGCCCTTAAAACCAGATGATTTTGAGAAAGCCAAACAAGAACGTTTGTGCTTTGTGTGTATGGGCAAGGGACACACAGTCAGACAGTGTCCCAAGGGGCCTTTCACTAAAAAAGATAAAAAAGATAAAAAACAAGTTCAGACTGTATGTTTCCCCAGTGACTCGGCAGCTTTCGAGATCAAAGTGTATCATGAAGATCATGAACACTGTTGCCAGCTGACCTCTGCAATGCTAGCGAGACCCTTCAGCTTTGGGCCGCATGACCTAGTACGTATGCATGGGAAAGTTGGTAACCAGTCAGTAAGAGTCATGGTTGATGATGGGGCAACCCATAATTTCATCAACCACACCCTGGTTAAAAAGCTTAAACTACCAGAGGTACCTAGTCAGCATAGGTACATAGTTTCATTAGCTAAGGGTGAAGATAAAAAAATATGGGAAACTATGGTAAGTAAGTTAAATCTTGGTATTCAGGGGTACCAAGATCAAATAAACTTTCAGATAATGCACCTGGATCGAACAGACATTGTTCTCGGGAGAGATTGGCTCTACAGTTTAGGACCTTCCCTCCACAGAAACTATCAGGAGAACACCCTCAGCTTTCAGTATAAAGGCCGAGAGATCCAGTTGCATGGGGAGCATGATGTTCCCAACAGCCCTATGGTCTGCAGTTCAGAGCTCTGTCAGCTAATCGGAGACGAAGACCATCAGGTATTCTTATGTGACTTTCAGTTTATTCCTGAAGTTTCTATTTCCAGTTCTATTCAGCAGAAAATCAGTAAATTAGAAACTTTATTGTCTAAATTTTAAGATGTTTTTCCTTAAGATTTGCCACATGGTTTACCACCTAGCAGAGAGGTAGATCATGTAATAAACCTAGTACCAGGTACAGCACCTGTTTCTAAACCTCCGTATCGGGTCAGCCGAACAGAGGATGAAGAAATAACTAGGCAGTTAACAGACTACCTTGGAAAAGGCCAAATTCAGACCAGTAGTTCACCATGGGCCTCACCAGTCCTATTGGTGAAAAAGAAAGAGGGGTCTATGCGTCTTTGCGTAGATTACAGAGCCCTCAATAAAGTCACAATTAAGAATAAATACCCTATGCCTCGGGCAGACGAGTTGTTTGATCAACTCGACGGGGCTAAGTTTTTCAGCAAAATAGACCTCAGAACGGGATATCATCAAGTCCGTATAAAATCGGAAGATGTCTCGAAAACAGCTTTTAGGACTCGTCACGGTCATTATGAGTTTAAGGTGATGCCATTTGGGCTCACAAATGCTCCAGCTACCTTTATGACCTTGATGAACAGTGTCCTCAGACCATACTTGGGTAAGTTTGTAGTCGTATTTTTAGATGACATCCTCGTCTACAGCAAAACGAGGAAGGAGCATCTAAAACACCTCAGAAAGGTGTTTCGACTGCTCAGAAAGCATAAGCTTTATGCTAAACAATCCAAGTGTGAATTCTTCGTTGAAGAAGTAGCATATTTGGGTCACATTATCTCTTCAGATGGGATTAAGATGGACCCAAATAAGGTTAAAGCCATACTCAGTTGGCTGAGACCTCAAAATATTTTGGAACTTCAAATCTTTCTTGGTCTGGCGGGATATTACAGACGATTTGTCAAGGAATATGCTCAGACAGCAGTCCCTATGACAAATCTCCTTAAGGGGAAGGGAAAGGAGTTCATTTGGGAGTCCGCACAACAGGAGAGCTTTGATGCTCTCAAAACAGCCTTAGCTACAGCACCAGTTTTAAAGGTCGTCGACCCCAATCAGCCATTTGTGGTCGAAACAGATGCTAGCGACTTTGCAGTAGGTGCTGTGCTAACTCAGGGTGGACGACCAGTTGCGTTCGAGAGTAAAAAACTCGAGCCAGCACAGACTAGGTATAGTGCCTATGAAAAGGAACTCTTTTCTATAGTCCATGCCCTTAAGACTTGGAGGCATTATTTGTATGGTGCCAACTTTGAGGTCCTGACAGACCATGAGAGTCTCAGATACCTTTGCAATCAACCTGAGCTTAGAGGTCGGAAAGCTCGTTGGGCAGAGTTGATGCAAGAGTTTGACATGTCTATCAGATATAGGCGTGGAAAATTCAATACAGTAGCAGATGCCCTTAGCAGAATGCCTATGATAAACGAGCTGAGTTTTACTCAGATTCGTAATGAGTTACTCGAGTCCTTGAGAGGGAAATGCCAGCATGATGCATTCTTCTCTATTATCTGGAACTCAGTCCAGAACAGACAGTTACAGACTCCAGAACCAGTTCCCGGGGCTGGTGCCAGTTCATCCAAGAATACGGCAGCTTCCGTTGAGGATGATAATGAGTCCGAGTATACGTCGTCAGATGACGTTGAGGATTCTGAGCCTGTATTACCCAAGCAAACCCCAGTGGTTGAGGGTCAGTTGACTCAAGGATTCAAATGGAAACAGTATTCCATTCAGGATGAGTACTTGCTCTATAGAGATAGAGTATGTGTCCCCAATTCAGAGGATTATAGGCAGCAGGTCCTATATGAATGTCATGACAATCCTAGCGCGGGACACCCAGGCATACAGAAGACCTATGAGCTTCTTCGTAGGCAATTTTTCTGGCCCAGTATGAAAAAGGACGTCCACCAGTATGTAACCAGTTGCCAGAAATGTCAAGTAAATAAAGCAGAGCGTTTAAAGGCAGGAGGGTTGTTGCATCCCTTAGAAATACCAGCTGGTAAATGGGAGAGTATCTCCATGGATTTTATAGTAGGCCTGCCTAAAACCCAAAAGGGTAATGACGCTATATGGGTCACAGTTGACCGTCTGACCAAAATGGCTCATTTCATTCCGACCAAAACAACCGTTAGAGCTCCAGAGTTAGCGAGGTTGTTTGTAGACGGGCTATTTAAATTGTACGGTCTACCTTCCGGCATAGTCAGCGACCGGGACAGTAAGTGTACTGGAAATTTTTGGAGGGCAGTATTCCATCATCTCCATACTAAACTTAATATGAGTACCACCGACCATCCACAGACGGACGGTCAAACAGAAAGGGTAAATCAAGTGCTGGAGGATATGCTTCGTGCATACGTCAGCAAGAAGCAGACTAATTGGGAGGAGTATCTCTCGATATTAGAGTTTGCTTACAACAGTACCAAACATTCAGCTACGGGATACAGCCCATTTATGCTGATGTACGGTTTTCAGCCACGCTCACCCACAGCTGTAGGGTTTAAACAAGAAAAAGTTGAAGCACCCAGAAACTTTTTAGAAGACCTAAACCAGATGATAGAACATGCTAAGCGTAGCATTAGACAATCCCAGGATCGAGCCAGGCATTATGCAGATCCACACAGACGGGATGTGCAGTTCTCCACTGGTGAGAAAGTCTACTTGAGAGTCCCAATTGACTCTAAAACCCTCAAATCAGGAGTGTGTGCTAAGTTGTCTCCAAGGTATTGTGGTCCCTTTACCATCAGTAGGAGACTAGGCGAGGTCACCTATGAACTAGAACTCCCACACAGCAGTAAGGTTTTTCCAGTCTTTCATGTAAGTCAGTTACGAAAAGCCTTAACCAGATCAGATAATCTGGTAGGGGACAGTGTTCTAGTTCTCCCATTGGATCCTCAACAACCTCCACATGAACCAGAGGAGATTCTTGATAGTAGAGAGACGCAGACTCGTCATACTCTATACCGAGAATATCTGGTTAAGTGGATTGATCAGCCTGTTGAGAATGCCACTTGGGAAAGTGGCAGCGTCCTTCGCAAGATTTTTCCAGACTTTGTCTTAGAGGACCAAGACGGTTCTTAAGGGGGAGGGAGTGTTACGAGCCCGTAACCAGTGCCGAACCCCAGAGAACACAGATAGGTCAGATACCACAGTCAGGGTCGTGTCCAGCGTACATGACCAACAGGGCAAGACAGTGTGAGTAGTGTGCCCCAGAACGGTCCATAGCTATGGCGGGCCTAACACAGCCTAGGGACCCTGTCAGCAGGATAGGGCCCCCAGTTGGGTCCCGACGTGCAGTCGGCCACGTCAGTGCCACGTGGCCGACACTTGGCAGTAGCATGCTACCAGTCCTCACACTGGGCTAGGAGGGGCTTACTCTATATCAGGGAGTAGGCAAGGTTGGGTGGATCAGTTAGTATTTGCCCTACTGTGGTGTTAGGATCTATTACAAGGGGGTACTATACCTGTCCTTGGCTTTGTTACTTTCCAGTTGCCTTTTGTCTCTTTCAGTTCTAAATTGTCAATAGGCTGAACATTTCTTTTCCTGACTGTGTTTCAATAAGTCCAATTTTTAGCTTGATTCCATGCTGTCTCTGTCGTGTTTCATAATGGAAGATGATAGAGTTGATATTCTGCTCAGTCCACCTGTTGCTCTTCCATCACCACCACCCAGCCTTGTGCTTAGTCCTGCCCATAATCCGCCTACAGTGGCTGCCCGTTCGCCTGCTGGTACTTTCCCTTCTGTACAAGCTCGCATGGATAGTGTGGAAAAGACCGTCGCAGAGATGCGAGCAATGATGGTAGCTGGTGGTTACGCGTCTTCCTCGCAGTATGCTCCACCTTATCCGTCTTCTGTTGTTCGTCCTATGTTACCTCCACCCTATCCAGAAGACAAAGATATTAAACCTACCCGTTTCGCTGGAAACACTCCCCAACGCAATACTGATATCGTAGATCAGTGGTTGCATAAGTGGGAAGAGTATTTTGATTTGAAACGGTCCCCAACTGATGAGGGTTGGCGGGTCCGCAAAGCTGCTTACCATTTCACTGATTTTGCTGACAGGTGGTGGCACAAGTGGTTGAAGTCTAACCAGGCTCCATCCACCTGGCTTGAGTTTAAGCGAGCTTTTAGAGCTCAGTTTATTCCTCCACATGAGCATGTGCGTGCGACGGATGCTTGGCTTTTGCATCGTCAGAGGCAGTACATGGTGCAGGAATATGCTAACAGGTATCGTGAGATACTTATCAAGATTCCGGAAGAGATTCCCGAGTGGCTGGTAGTCCACAAGTTCATATTTGGCCTTCGTGAAGAGTTGAGGCCTTCGGTGCTTAATGAAGGGTGCAAGACCTTAGAAGAGGCAGTTGCTACAGCTCTCAACTTTGAAGGTAATGTGCGCACCAAGGCTGAATCTGGAGCGCCAAGCTGGCCTCAGAAGAAGGGTTCGCGAAAGTCTGGCCAAGCTGGTCAGAAAGGCTTTTCGCAAAAGGATCCTATCTAGATGCAGTAGACTTTGAAGCGCAAGGCGGGATCTCCTATGGCTCGTCATGCTTACGACAAGTCTCCCCTCAGTCCTGAGCAAAAGGAAAAGGCCAAGAAAGACGGATTATGTTTTTTTGTCTTGGCAAGCATCTTTTCAAAGATTGTCCTCGATGTACGGGCAAGAAGCTCCATACTATGCAACGTCAAGATGAGGGCAAGGAAATTTTGGATGACTTGTTGGTAAGTGATGATGAGGACACTCGTCGTGTCATGACTATTTCGGTGCGGAAGCTTGTTCCAGAAGCACCAGTTTGTTTCTTGTCCACCAAAGCGCGGGAAGCTTATCAGTTTCCAGATAGAGAACTGATACGCATGAGGGGAAAACTGGAAGGTCATGACGTGCTCGTCTTATTTGACACCGGTTCCTCGCATAATATCATCAATTCTCGTGTGGTGAAGAAATTTCACTTGGCTATTGTTCCATCTGATTACCGGTATACTGTTGAGATGCCAGATGGTAAGGGAACAGAGGTTTGGGATGAAAGAATCTCTCGGGCGTCTTTGTCTATTCAGACGTATATCGAGAAGTTAGATTTTGAAATCACTAAACTAGCTAAGTTTGATATTGTACTTGGTAAGCGGTGGCATGCAAGTAAGCAGCCCGCTATAGATTTTAAATCACATGTGTATAAGTTCGGGCAAAGAGAATGGAGATTCAGTATTTGTGGCTGTGTTATGTGAATGTTGATTCCAGTTTTGATTCTTATGTTGGTAATAATCAGATAAGCACACTCACTAATAAACCACAAGAAGCTTCATTTACTTTTGCATCCCCTAGTAGTGCACATGTATTTGCATTACTGTCTAGATGTGACCCAGCAAGTGAGTTGGAGAAGTCCATCCGCACGCAGTTCAAACACGTGCTAATTAGTAATATGCCAGAGGGATTGCCGCCTAGTCGGAACGTTGATCATCGTATTGAGCTTGTTCCAGGGGCAAGTCCGGTATGTAGGCCTCCTTATAGGATGAGCCTAAAAGAGGAAGAAGAAGTCAGAAAGATGTTGGAGGAGTATCTCAAGTTGGGGTACATCCGTCCAAGTTATTCACCTTTCGCCTCTCCTATTTTACTTGTTAAGAAAAAGGATGGTAGTTTCCGGATGTGTGTAGATTACAGGGGATTGAATAAGATCACTATAAAGCACAGGTATCCTGAAGACGGCCTTCCGAACCCGTTTCGGTCATTATGAATTTTTGGTTATGTGATTTGGCTTAACCAATGCCCCAGCCATGTTCATGATGCTCATGAACGATGTCTTGCGAGACTATATGGGCAAGTTTGTCATCAATTTTATTGACGATATATTGGTTTATAGTAAAGCGGTTGAGGAGCATGAGATTCATCTCAAAACCATTTTGGGCAAGTTACAAGTTTTTGTCTTGTATGCCAATGCTCAGAAGACAGAGTTGTGTAAGACTCGTGTCGAGTATTTGGGTCACGTAGTGACAGCTGAGGGTATTTCGGTTGATCCAGCCAAGGTGGCTGTGGTTAAGAAGTGGCCGAGGCCTGCCGATATACGCCAATGACAGTCTTTCTTAGGCTTTTGTAAGTTCTACCGGTGGTTCGTTAGGAATTATTCCTGGATAGCTGCTCCTTTAACGGACCAGTTAAGGAAAAACAACATTGTGGTTCGATGGGATGCTGAAGCTCAGCAACGTTTTGAAAACTTGAAGGAGTCTGTGGCCACGGCTCCAGTTCTCAAGATTGTGGATACCCATAAACCTTTTGACCTAGAGACGGACGCAAGTGGCATTGTCGTAGGTGCAATGTTGAGCCAAGAGGGTAGACCAGTAGCCTTTGAAAGTAAGAAGTTGACACCAGCTCAACAGAGATATCCTACACACGAGCAAGAGCTGTATGCGATTATACATGCGCTCAAGGTGTGGAGACATTATTTATATGGCGCCGAGTTTTATGTGTAAACTGATCATCATACTTTAAGGTATTTTTGCACTCGGCCAGATTTGAAGGGCCGCCAAGCTCGGTGGGCCGAGCTGATGCAAGAATTTCATTTGGAAATTCGCTTCCGAAGAGGGAAGGAAAATGTGGTCGCTGATGCACTATCTCGTATACTTCATTAGATGAGCTTTACTGTGGTTGACAGTAGTCTCATGGAGGAGATTAAGAAGGCTCAAGAAAAGGACCCGCATTGTCAGCGTGTGTGGCCTAATGCGCGCAAGGTAGTCGACCAAACGGAAGAGTCAGTCGAGGCTGTCGCTTCCGTAGAGGCACACACCAGTACATATTTAACATACACCGTGAAGGATGGTATGTTATTGAAAAATGGAAAAGTTTTCGTGCCAGACGTGAAGGATCTTCGTCGTAAGATACTTCATGAATGCCATGATAGTCCATGCGCAGGGCACCCTGGTATTGATAAGACCAGTGAGCTTTTGAGAAGGCATTATTTCTGGCCACAATTGCAGCGGGATGTAAGAGAGTACGTCCAGCGTTGCACGGCTTGTCAGGTGAACAAGGCCGAGAGAGTAAGTCCTCCGGGCTTGCTACATCCACTTGAGATACCTACAGGAAGGTGGGAAAGCATCTCTATGGATTTTATTGTTGGGCTACCCAAGACCCAGAATGGATTCAATTCCGTTATGGTAGTGGTAGACAGGTTTTCCAAGATGGCTCATTTCATCGCAACGACCAAGAAGGTCACAGCTCCGCAAGTGGCTGAGTTGTTTATTCAGAATATTGTCAGGTTACATGGTCTTCCGAAGTCCATAGTTTCTGACAGGGATCCCAAGTTTACGGGAAATTTCTGGATTGAGGTGTTCGCCAAGTTGGGAACACAGTTGCGGATGAGTAGCTCTGAGCATCCTAAGACGGATGGCCAGACAGAGCGAGTGAATCAGATCTTGGAAGATATGCTTAGGGCATATGTGAGTAGTACGCAAACAGACTGGGTAAAGCATTTACCGCTATTGGAGTTCGCGTACAATGATAAGAGACATGCGTCCACTGGATTGAGTCCATTTGAGCTCAATTATGGTTTCAGGCCACTGAGTCCTGCAATCATAGGGATTCCACATAGGGTACCTAGTGTTGTAGAGTTTTTGGCTCAGATGCAGCAGAAGCTAGAGTTGGCACGAGGTAACTTGTCCAAAGCTGTAGCTAGGGCAGAGAGTTATGCTCGTGAGAACCGTACCTATCTGGAATTTGAGAATGGAGATTGGGTGTATTTACTAGTTCCTTCGAAGTCGAAGGTGCTACGCACAGGAAAGTGCGCCAAGTTATCTCCTAGGTATTGTGGACCATGGTTGATTATTAAGAAGGTGAGCCAAGTAGCTTATAAGCTACAGCTACCTGTTGGATGCAAGGTGCATCCAGTATTCCATGTTAGCAAACTGAAGAAATGTTTGCACGATGGCGATAGCCTGGTGGAAGGTCTAGTGTCTCTTGAGGAGAAAGACACCACAGGTTATGGGCCAGACAAAATCCTAGATCGAAGGGAGCGACGATTGCGGAATCGTCTCCTTCAAGAGTATCTAGTAACCTGGAAAGGGCATCCGTTGTCAGATGCTACCTGAGACGTGACAGGCGTTGCAGAAGTCTTACCCAAAGTTTGTCATCGAGGACCGATGACTTGCCAGAGGAGGGAAGGATTGTTAGAGTCCAGTTACTACGACTCTATCATGACCTTGGCAAGGCCGGTCACCTCAGGGCCTGAGGCCAAGTCTTGGCAAGGGCCAGTGACCGAGGAGGACATCAGTCCCAAGTTGGGACCGGTGCGTCACGAGCAGTGACCCGGTGTGGCCGCCTGACAAGTTGTCAGAGATGCGGTGTGTCTTGACCGTCGGGACCCTAGCCATCAGTGACGAGATGCTGCCGGCAAGTAGTTGGCGTGACCAAGAGGGTCACAGGTCTTTGGCGGGGCACGGGGGTGGTACCCTATGAGTCACTCAGTATTCATAGGTCACAGGGGCTAGGCATGCCAAGTGGACTGATCACCCACAGCTGGATGCCATGTGCCAGTTGACGGGAATAGCAGGTAGAAGGACTCAAGGAGGGGGTGCCTATGGTTGGGAGGTTGATTCTACACACCAGCTTCTAGGATTCACGAGCTTGGAGAGACTGGTTTGTGACAAAAATCAAGCTGCTGATGCTTTATCAAGGTTGTGGAGAATGCAAATGTATGACACAGGTGAATCTTTGGAGGAGTATTTATTTGTTTTCCAAGATGCAAAAGAAAATTGCATGTCTACAAAACAAGGCCGAGCTTTACAAGGGTTATGTTGCATGTTGGAAAAATGCATGCTAAATCCAAGGATAGTCCTTGTGCCAGATTCAAAGTTGGTACCTCAAATTTTCTATGAATTACATTCGTCCCCTAGTGTTGGTCATTCAGGAATATTAAAGACCTATCAAAAGGTTAAAAGTCTTTCCAAATGGCAAGGGATGAAGCAAGATATATATAGGATGGTTCGGGAATGTACTTCGTGTCAGATCCACAAATCAGAACATGTTAAAAAACCTGGGCTGCTACATCCACTATCGGTTCCTTCTCAACGGTGGGAAAGCATTAGTTTGGATTTCATTCCATCTCTTCCAACAACATTGGGAGGATTCAATGGAATTTATGTGGTGGTGGACCCCGGTTGACAAAATATGCCCATTTAACTCCCTATAAGACTACTTATGGTGCAGCACAGGTGGCACAACTATTCTTTAAAAATGTTTTTAAATTGCATGGATTACCAAAGGAAATAGTGTGCAAAAGAGACCAAGATTTGCTAAACAGTTTTGGAAGGAGATGATGGAAAAGTTAAAGACCAAGCTATGCTTGAGCATTGCATTCCACCCAAAGATTGATGGACGAACGGAAAGGGTGAATCAATAGTTTGAATGTTACTTGCAACACTTTGTGTGGCAAATCAACAAACAAAATGGATTTGGTTGCATTTATCTGAATTCAGTTACAGATCAACACCTCGCATGTTGACTAGAATGACCCCTTTTCATGCATTGTAAGGATGTGAGCCTGTAAAACCAATTGACATGGAATTGGCAAAGATGTAACAGTGGCAGCAGTAGCAAATGAATTGCAAAATATGCAAAACATCCTCAAGGAATCATGATCATACGTGAGAGGCTCAACAAAAGATGAAATATTATGATGACAAGCTTCGATCATTTCGTGAATTCCACGAAGGTGATTATGTGTATTTACAATTACAACATTATCGTCAATCGGTATTGAAGAAAACCCGAAGTGAGAAGTTATCTCCTCTATTTTATGGGCCAGTTCAAACCATCAAACGTGTCAGAGAACTAGCATATGAACTGGACCTATGTATAATTAACCCATGTGCGCAACCAAAGAGTTTGCTAAATGTAGCCATGGTGCTAAATTAGAGTAGGCTTATTTCATAAAGTTAGTCAATAAAGCGACCTAATCAACCACACCATATTTGTATTGGCGGGAATTGTAATAATGGTTGTAAGGCCCCAAATTCAAATTAGAGGCACCAAGGACCGCTCTAAATAGAGGAGGTCGTGCTAATTTGGAGCCTATTCTACATTTGTGATTTTTGAACTTTTGGTGATCTTGAAGCTTCTCTTTGAGAGCATTCTTAATAGTGTTTATGGTTCATGTGCCTAAAATCACATGAGAGCTATGATCATGCTCTAGATTCAGGTCCTATCTTGTGAATGATCATAAATGATGAATAATTTGCCTATTTTGGTGAAGTTTTGCTACACTTAGCTAGTTTCTTGATTTCTTGATTTCTTGGATTTCCAAGCTCATTTGATGCTCAAGAATGGTTTAGATGTCTTAATACTGAGATTGGCACATGACTGAAAGTAACGTAGGACACGAACTGTAAGGTTACACATAAGTCGATCTTCGTAAGGTACTGCACAGTAACAAGTGATGAACGCTCCATCCATAGAGTTAGCCAAGACTCACCCCATGCATTAGAGCTATCGACACAAATGTCATGCCAAATTGAGCCTCCATTGATAACTAATACTTCATACTAGTAGCCATAACTATCAACTCTCACTAGCATTATCAAGACGCTAGAAAAAATGTCCTAGCTACAGGCTTGTACCATCCACCAACTCCAAGTAAATTGAATGAATGATACCAGGGGCCTCCTACCTCCATATACATAGTACAAGTAGGTCCCGCCACAAGCACGATTCACACTTAGACTTAGGACATGTAGCAGTTGCACACATTGTAAATGGCACCAAAACTATCGATAAGTCTAGACCAATTTTCCCCCTTGTGTACCAAGGGCATCCCCTCAAGTGTGTCATTATGTACTAGGTCGATACATCACATAGCCCCCTTGTTGGACTAAATATGGCATAGCACTTTGTGGTTCCAAAGTACATGGAAATTTTGAGGCCGTAAGAAAAGGCAATCCGCCCTAAAGACAAAGGCAAGTGTCATTGTTGTAGAGCCAATCTTTAGACAGAGGGTAGGTCCTTTGTGAGCAAGATGCTGAATTCAATAAGAGTGTGCACACATGAGCTAGGAATGTACGACTTGGTACATGCACGCAAGGTGTGCACTATGGTTGCATAGCTTGTACGGTGCAGAACGACGTTTCTACACTAACTATAAAATTGAAATACATGCAATCAGCTAGTGTTGAGGGTCACTAAGCTTATGCAAGTGTTATATTTCAAGTTCCAAAACTGGAGAGTGAGTGTTATCTTGCGTTCATTCAATCACATCGCTAGCATGAGTGGCCTTGAGCATCGAGACTTGAACAGGTTGTTTGAGAGAGTCCACTCATTATGCAACTTTTGTGGAGGCCAACACCTAATTAGTGTACATCAAGTAGGAAGGTAGACTAGAAAGAATTGACTTTGAGTGCTAGACATGAATCAACTTCTTTTTAAGATCTTTTGCAAGTGCAATGAAAGTCCCTACAAAGGCACAAACGAAAGTCCCTACAAAGGACACACCTGACTATGAATTGAATTTGTGAATTAAGTGGGAGGCATTAGTTTTGAGCCAAGATTGCAACAAGATGTAGGGAAGTGCATCCAACATTGCACTTCGCTATAAAACCTTCGGGATTTACTATGATTATTAGGGAGTACCTATCTAACATGGGTGAGCATCTTTAGATGGATTGACTTATTGGACTACCAAGGACCCAAGCAAGCTCAGACTCTAAATTAACAGTGGTAGATTGATTGTCCAAGATGGCCTAGTTCACTCTAAACAGAAATCAAAATAAGAATTTCAACAATGGTTGAGCTATTCGATAGAAAAGACGATGAGCGTACAAACTTTTCAAATCCCATAAACTCATGTATAAATCCCAAACAAGGACATCACAAGTAGGTGTTCACCAAGCTAGTAACATAATTGCAAATAAGTAGTGGAAAGTATCCACAAATGGTTCAGCAAACTAAAAGGCTATTTGAATATATGTTTCGAGCATATCTTTGTATAGTGCACATAGTATGGCTAGAATACTTAGTCTACCCAATGTTATTGATGATGACAAAAAACGTGTCCATTGAAAGTGTACAATTGGGTTGAGCTATGCTTCAGGTCAATAACCATAGGAACCATGAAGACTTTGTACACTATACCTAATGCTACAAAGTTTATGAGAGTAAGCTTGGTCACAGAGAGAATGGTGGAATCAGATTCTCCAAGAGTATCTAAATTTCATTAGTACTAGAATAGAGAAAAAGACGATAAAGGAATCACATTCTCCAAGAGGATATAGTAGTTTTGGAAATTGAATCAAAGATGTGCATTTCAAGAATCGCATTTTTTGGGAGTATTTAGTACCTTGGTAGGACTAAGTGTCATAGGTTACATAGAAGAGCTGATAGAGGTTATGGAGGATGTATCAAGTTTTTGTCAACATGGAGCGATGATTTTCTAAAGGGGAAAGTCTTAGACTTAATAGGCCCCCATGCCAAGCAACTGCCAAAGGGCTAGTCCATTTTAAGTAACAACAATTAGTAGTTGTGGCTGGGCAATTGGCCTGAGTTGGGTCAAGTATGCAAGTAGCACATGAAACTATTTGACAAGTTATCATAAGTGCAAAGTTGTTTTGTTGGTCTACTCTTGAACTCTTTTGGCTTCCATGTTGTCTTAGTCAATGTTGGGATGTGAATCGTGTTGGAAGGTGCTCTTGTCATGTAAGGTGATCCCATTATGGCTTGGACTTTATTAAAAAGAATAACTCTAGATGACAAGGAGGTTGCTTAAACATGTTTTAGTTCCGATACCTATTGCATGGTTTCCAACCTGCAAATGCCATTGTCTCTCCTCAAAAGATAACTATTAATCTCTTGTACAACGAGATTTGCGTAGTAGCTATGCACAAACACCAACAGGTCACTGTAGGTGGCCTAACAACATAACTAGTTAAATCACAACTCCGTGATCCTTTAGTCGTACCAGTCGACCCATCGGTCGCACGTAAGGGGCTATTAGATGTGACTTGCAAGTGCACGCTCTCCCACCCCCTCTCCTCAAAGAGGGGACACTGCATCCACCCCCGCTATGCATACACCACCACCACAAAGTGTTTGGCTAGATACAACAAGTTCAATGAGGCCTAACATTCCACATCTAGTGTGAACCTTGCTCGATGGATGATCGATGCCAGCTAAAGGCAACTAAGCCTCAAATGAAGTGGCCTCTGCTACCTCAATAGGGCTACCCAAAATGTTGCTAGTCATTGTTAACAAGTGCAAATAAGTCATTGTGGAAAATTTTGGAACCATATCTCAACCAATTGGATCCCATTTTATATCTTTGTCCTTCAAATCTTGTCGGCTTGTTTTTCCTAGGCCTTTACTACTTAAATTCGTTAGTAAGCTCCTTGACAAACTGGTGGGTTGACCGGAACTCAAGGTGTAAGCTGCGTTGCATGCAAAGCCTATGAATAGGCCTTCATATAGGACTTCCAAGTAGCTAATGAGAGAAGCTACCCATTCTTTTACTCCTTCGTAAGAGCTCAAAACTCTTGTAAGATCACAATTTTAACTAGTACCTAAGCCTAATTCTATGTGCTACAAAAATCTTTTCTGTTTCATTGTTTTCAACAAATGGTTGGTTTCTTCTAACCCTAAAATAAAATTCAAACCACAAATCCAAGATGTGCAACATTGAAATTTCAAACTCGATCTGTTGCAAGCCTTCTTATGAGCTGCAAATTTTCAGCACATAGGATCCTTGTTTTACAAGTAATGAAGCCGGGTCTGGGTAAAGTTAGAAACTCACTTTGCGTATGGGCTTCTTGAAAAGCACGTTATTCACTGCTACTTACAAAGATTGCACCCTCATATTGCTCTCTTTCTGATATTCAGCGTTACCTTACCCTTAAGCAGCTTAGAATAATGCAGCCTGCTTTAATCATTATCGCATGCTACTACCAAAGTCTTCATGATTGTGACACTGTTCACCTATTTGCTCCAAATCTCTGATGATTTAGCTATTTGATGTAGTAAGAATCTCGTCTAAATCTAAACCGAGATTGTTAAAGGATACTTCTGGAGAATATGACTGACAGCAGTTCTAACTTAAAAGGGAATTAACACCCGAAACCAATCAGGCTGTTGAATGACTAGCAAAACATGGAGATCTTGCTTCACAGACATGCTCAAATATTGAATTCAAATGGTGTAAGTAGTGCATCGTATACACCATTTGACTGCATCAAAATGGTGTATATGATGAACTCAAAAGAATCTCTTTCGCAGACCAAAATGCATGATCCAACCCACATTGCGAACGTTTAAAAAAACCACAAGAATGTTCGGATCAGAAAGGCAACCTGAATCATGGGCTTTCCCAAAATGAGAGCCAACGGCTTCCCTTCAAACCTCGATGACTGGTAACGAGCAGGAATGATCCCCACCACACGTGATCGGACACGCCAGCTGCGAAAAGCCGCATGGGTCAATGCTGCACCTGCAGCTGCCACAGCTGCGCTTGCAAAGAGCGTCTTCCCCAACCACTCAGAGCCGCTGCCGGATCTGCTCGACGCCATCAACACTCCCCTCCCTCTACCTTAGCTATCTATCTATCTGTTCAATGATCAACCCACTCCAATGGGCAATCTATTCTGTTGTAATTGAGCATACAAATATGAAGAATCAACGAGCAATCTATTCTGTTGTAATTGAGCATACAAATATGAAGAATCACAAGGAAAAGGAGTATGTGCTTGTGTGTGTGTGAGAGTGTGTGTGTGTGTGTGTGAGAGAGAGAGAGTGTATGAAGGAGAGAATCCTCCATAGATGGGAGTCTTTGTTTTGTTGTAGTAAATGACTGCAAAGGTCTATTCCATTGCAGTGGTTGTTGAAGAGATTCAGTCATAAAAGCACATGGCAGCTTTAAAATATAGGTCTATGCTTTTGACAAAGTTGGGTCCCTCCTAAGCTGAGCTAAGCTAAGCTAAGCTGTCCACGGGCTGTACTCAAGCCCATCTCCAATCAGGAGACAGCATTTTGCACCATGAATGTCATGTTCCACTCACTCATTGTCATGAGAGTCATGGCCCCCATTATTACTCCATCCATCTCAAAGGAGTGAATCTAGGTGGATGCTTATTGTAAAAAGAGTGCACTTCTTGTAGGAAGAGCCTACTTCCAACCATTCCAATAAAAAATGAAGCACCAAGGTGGGTCCCTTGGACTCCCTCCCCCATCCAAGAGTGGTGGATGGATCTTGCCTGTGTAGAGATGATGATGATGGAGGAGGCAAGGAGCTCTCCAACACCACCCTTGGATGGGGGAGGCACCAAACATGTAGCTTTAGCTACAGTTGGGAATGCATTGTTCCAATATTCCACAATCCAAACCTCGACCACATTTGGATAGGGGGCATTTGCAATTGTCACAACAATCGCAATGCAAAATACACTACTCCCTCACCAAGAAGCGTTAGTGGAGGAAGTGCAAGTCTATATTTACCCTAATTACACCTTGCTAACGACGAATGTAGTGACCAAAACTAACCAATAATTTTATTTTCTTAATTTCCACATCAAGTTGTATTGTGTTTTAAGTTGATTTCAATTTTTATGCAATTAAAGTTTCATAGATTATGTGTTAAAGAAAAGTTGTGTAGCTGATGAACGATGTTGGTGAAGTTCTTCTTTCCTCTCCTTTACATCAAGAGTTTACAATATGTTGTACAAAAGAGATAATGCAAAAAATAATCATAATTAAAAGTATGGCTAATGTATGAAATTTCATATGGGTAGCGTAATGTACAATTGTGGTTAGCATATTTTGTAATTCCACCTAGATCAAAGTTAAAAGACTCCTCACTAGAAAGTATTTGATGCCATGTGTCAAGAGCTCATGATGTATTAGCTTGTGGCACTATGTATATTAGAATCGGCCTTAAGAGTGGTTTCCTATTCCAATCAAGCTAAATACTGATTAGACCTTTGATTAGGGGGAGAGAGAGAGAGAGAGAGAGAGAGAGAGAGAGAGAGAGAGAGAGAGAGAGAGAGAGAGAGAGAGAGAGAGAGAGATTAAGCATTGTAATTTTAACTCTCTCCCACAATGATTAATTCTCTCCCACAATGTAATTTTAACTCTCTCCCACAATGATTAACACTTACAAACTACTTTCATAACATTCGTGGAACATGCATCTGTGCTAGCATAACAACTTCAAACTTAATTAAGCTTCAAATAATAGCTTCATGCCAAGTTTAGCACTAAATACTCAAACTTGTCTTTGCTTAGAGATTTGGTAAATATATCAACTAGTTGTATCATTGTGCTACAATGAGTCACCTCTGCATCCTTTAAGTGCAGTATTTCAAGTATAAAATAATATTTTACTTCGATATGCTTTGTTATAGCGTGAAATATTGGATTTTTCACTATTTGTATTCCACTTTGGTTAAAACTGAAAATGGTCGTATTTCTGTTTGTCTCATATCAATTTCACTGAGTAATTGTCGCAACCATATTACTTCTCGCATTGCTAAACTCAATGCTTTATATTTGGCTTCTGTGGTAAAAGTGATACATTAGCTTGCTTTTTACTTGACCAAAAATAATAATTATTTCCAGTACTAAAATTATAACTTGTGGTTGATCTTCTATCCTCAATGTAATTACTAGCCCAATTAGCATCAACATAACCCTACAGTTTAGGTGAACCATGTTGTCTCAAATAAACTAGACCAAACTTAGGTGTTCCTTTCACATATCTCAAAATTCTTTTGGCGGCTTTTCAATGATCCATTGTGGGGTGCTGCCATAAATTGACTAACTAGCCTCACAACATATTAAATTTCTGTTCGTGTGGTGGAGAGATATATGAGGGTTTCAACTAGTTGATGAAACAAACTAACATCAACTGGACCATTATCATCAATGCATGATAACTTATTACCAACCTCACTAGGTGTAGTTAATGGCTTGCAATCAAACATATGAAATCTCTTTAGAGTTTCACAAATATATTTACTTTGAAAAAGCTTGATATCATGTGCATTTTGCCATACTTTAATCCCTGGACGGTAGTGCACACGATTTAGATCTTTCATCCAAAACCGTTTGTATAAATCAGTTGATGGTATGTATAAGATCTTGATTATTTCCAATGATAATAGTATCATCAACATAAAGTACTACCAAAGCAACATTATTCCCATTTGTAAACACATGCAAATTGGGATCTAAATTTCACAAATAATTGGAAAGAAAATAACCATCAATGTGTCCATACCATGCTCGTGGTACTTGTTTGAGGCAATATAGCACCTTTTGCAGCTTGCACACCTTATCCTCTTGTCCTTCGATAACAAAGCCTTGTGGTTGGAGCATCCATGTCCTCTTCCAAGTTCCCATCCAGAAATTTAGACTTTACATCCATTTAATGGATCTTCCATAAAAAATGGGATGCCAATGCAATTACCAAGTGCAAAGTTGTCCACTTTACCAAATGAGCAAATGTTTTTTTGTAGTTGATTTTCTTACTTTGTTCATAGCCCTTGACAACCAATTGCATCTTGTGCTTTGTGATAGAACCATCTTTTTCAAGACATCTACCAAAGATCAAAGACTAGGATGATAAATCCATTAGAACAACAGGGATACAGATGGTGGACAAATCAACCCAACCAAACCAAGATCGATCATATGTAGGCCCCCAATCAACTATGGACCTACCAATGTTCAATAGGAAAGAGATGTCACGCTGGCAGCATACTACTACCATCACCACAATCAAGCCCCCACTAGCGAGAGCCCAATGGGTATACTTATACCCTTCAAGGCCCATGCACCACTAGTAGTGCATTGTGACACCTCACTAGACACATTTTCAGTCTAATTGGGCCACCTTATCCAGTTCTCCCATGAGTCACTGATAGACCCATATAAATCCACCATCTTGTTGCAATTGGATCTACAGTTGTTGTTGCTTGTTTTCCTCCTCCAACATTGCTTTTTCCTTCTGAAGATCCGCCATAGCGCCATCATCAAATTGTCTCATGGTCTGTTGTCCCCCTAGGGTGCCGAATAGATTATATTGGAGCTCATTCACCAACCATACCGCTTTTTGGGCTGCGATGGGTAACTACTCCCAAGGGCCAATGTCAGGAAGAGTGCATGTATAGTTAGGATATGGCATCGGGTTAAAAGGTAGAAAATCGAAAATGGGGGGAGAAATCGGAGTGTGAGAAAATGGAGGGGGAGGTGACTGTGGGATGAGAGGAGGTGATTGTGGTATATAGGAGGTGATTGAATGCATGTCGAAGACGTGTGAAGGGATTAGTGGTGGTGGTGGTGGATGTGGGTTGTGTTAGTAGCTGTAATGCGAAGTCGTCTACATTGACCGTAGAGTCAAGTAGGGTGGAAGAATGTATAGGTGAGGGCTTTGGTGGAATTGTAGAATCAAAGCCCATGTTGAGAGTGATTGAGGGTGTGGAGGTAGTCGTAAATGGTGGGAATGGTGGTGGAAGAGTAGTGGTGATAGCAAGTAAGGAACCGGAGTTGTGGAAGATGGCTGAGTGGACAGAACCACGCTTACGGAACCAGAACCGGAAGCGCCTGCATCGAGTGAACTGCCTGCTACTGCTTGTCGGCGTTGTTGGGCTTGTTGGAGTAAGGCCTCTTGCTGCGCCAGAACCTCCTTTGGGACTTGAGAGGTTTTCAAGCTCCCACCGGATTCAGCATATTCGGTCCCTATATCATTGGATAGGATATCAGAGGAGATGGCGGCATCTGTGCTGAGTGTCTTGCCCTTCTGCTTCTTTGTTGGTAGTGCGGGTGAGACAGGCTCAGTTGATATTTGTGGGGTCCGTTTCGCGTTTCGGAACGGAACGTGCTACATTGCCCTGCATTAGGGTTTCAAAGCCGTTTTTGACGTATTTTTTCAAGTTTTTTTTGTGACAAAATTAAAAATTTCAAATTTTTCATGGAAAAAAAAGGGCGGTGGACAGCAGGCCGCATGACTGTCTGGGTGCCTGCGTGACAGCCAGCTCCTGCATACATGGCAGCTCGTTCCGTAGCAATTGGCCCTAGTTTCCTCTTGCTATGTGGGGATTCAAGAAAGAGGTGAGGGGTGAAGTGGGTTGCCATTTCTCCTTTATTTTGGTGGACCATCTCTTTTCATAAGCTTCCTTCTGCTTCTACTTGTGGAAGCCATGGACAATGCCACAAAGTTGTTTTGAATACCTTCTCTGCCCACTTGTAGTTTTGAGTGGGATCATCCATGGTGAGCGTCAAGGAGAAAAAATTGCTCGGTGAGATGCGATCCATTTTGACGGTATGAACCTCGATCATGGCAACGAGGATCTCTGATGCTGCTGTGAGATGGGGATCGGTAAGGAGATGAATAGCGATCCTCTCATTGTTTTGGGCAATAGTTTTGTCGTCCTCTATCAAAAACTTGATGAAATATTTGGCATCAGAACTCGTGCCCTTGCCATGGATCGTCTCTCCCAGATTAGGAAATCCAATACTCTAGATATGCTTGGAAGAGATGTTGATGATCGTAGAATGGCCACCCTTGGATGTAATTTTGAACGTGTGGAACTCATCCGAATATGTTGAGTAGGCAACTCGGATCAAGCTCTCACTTTGTTGGTCACGGAAGTGTGTGAGATCAAAACCAAGGTTTGTCAGAATATCTTTGGCCAGGGGAAGTTGCTCAACATAATTCCTAATAGAGATCACAAAAATGTCTCCTGAATAAGGCATAGGGGTCTTACGGTGATGGAGAGAGAGTGAGGAGTCTCGAGAGGCCATGGTGGCAGTGATTCTAGAGCGTTCTGGCAAGTTTAAAAATTTTAAAAAATTTCAGCATGAACTTGAGAGCAGGAATCTAGAATGAATTCGTGGGAGGAGATGGGAGGTCTATATATAGACTTTTTTGGTTAGGAATTTGCAACTCTACTCAAAATTTGTGCTCAGTGTCCACGATTTTCTAATGAGGTTCGCAAATTTTGAGGCATTGTTCTGAGGGTCGGCGAATTTTTGTAAGTGGTTTTTTGTGCACTTAATAGGAAAAATGTATGACAGTGCAAAAAAGTTTCTGATCAAAAATCGCGGAGATGACAGAGAAATCGTGGAGATTATTCTAAGCTTCAGTGAATTGTCTGCGAATTCTATTAGTGAGTATCTGATGCAAAAAACTGATTTTTTCTATTTTTGAAAAGTTTGTCTCAGAGACAAAATTCATGGAGGCCAGAAATGAATCGTGCACTATAAAAAAGGTGCTGGACAAATTCTATCTGAGGTGGTTGTGAAACAAATGTTCTGAAAAAAAAAGGTTTATGTGGTTTTCTCAGAAAAAACCTTTAATGCTATCACAAAAAATAAGCCACTAAAACTCTAGTCCATGAGTTGTGTTGAGAAGAAGAATATCACTTTTGTTACCTATCAGGCAAATGTAGATCAATATATGATGTTGTACTTTTATTTTTGATTTTTAAGTGAATGTTCTCTAGATATCATTCATAAGCACCTTATGAAAATCAAACTCACATTGTCATTTTCACACCTTTGGCACAAAAAAAGTCCACACATACTTTTTTATTTATATATATGCCCATGATTTTCTTACTATTACTTGGACATTTTAAATTTTAAACTATTTTATTGAGATTCATATTTGATTCACAAGACATACTTTCTCAGTTTGGTTCATTTATTTACTTTTATTAAATTATATGATAAGATTTTCATCTTTCATTATCAAGCTGGAGCATGACAAATCATTGTTGGCATGCATAGGTTAGTGCATATTACACTTGTATTTAAAAGTCAACAAAATATTTGATGCAATCAATGTCATAAGCCTACCGCCACATGTTGTTAAGGGTCAATTATGATTCTCTAAAAAAAAAAAATTATACATATATACAAACTTAACTTGAATATCAAAATCTAATACTTGCTTTTAGAAAGCAACCAATTGGCATGAGCACAAAAATTAGAAATTTTTAGAATTTTCAAAAGACAAATGTGAAAGATATTCTAACTTGATGCTAACAATATTTCAACTAAAGTAACTAGCTCATATGTGTTCTATGACAAGCAAATAAATGATGAAAGTATTCCAAAAATAGCCCAACAAAAAAGGGGCCTCATCTTGTGTGTATGAACTCTATCTAAACTATTCTAACTTACTGATTGTAAGAAATTTTTTTGCAATGTGTCAACAAGATACTTTTTTATTTTACTTACTCTTTCAAGTAAGATTTATTGAATGGTTTACCACAATTATAATTGAATATCATTCAAATCATTACATAACATCAATTGTGTATCTCATTATGCTTCATACTTTATTGATGCATTTAGCCCGTTTGATCCTTATATCAATCATACCTCTACTTGATTGCATCAACATCCAGTTTGGGCTTTTGGACTTATGATTTGATACACAACACACTCTATTGTTTAAGCAATAAATGAAATCTGATAGCATGTTTCTTTGCAAGGTTTAGAAAATTTTGGGTACCACTAGTTAGAAAAACTCACTTAAAACAAGTAACATTTTGAGGCTCAATTTGAAGTGATGGTCTAGTTTTACATGTAAAACCATATCATATTAAAACATATATGTGTTTTGATAGGGTACATAGATATAATTTATTTTGACATAACTTTTGTGTCTACAACTGTGTTATTGGTTGATATTTTGATTTCATTTTGAATATCCTAGCAATAAGCTCATGTATCTAATTATTTAATTTCTTGTTTCTTCATGGTAGTTGTGTAACTCCTACTTTTCCATACATCCTCGTAAGACTCATAGACTCTCTAAAATAGATGACTTATATTTGTTGCCATCTTTCAATAATATGATTATAGACAAGCATAATTTATGCAAAAATTTATCCAACATAATGTCACTTGCTACTTTTGTATTTAAAATCGATTGCAATTGTCTCAAATTCAACCTATTGTAGGTATATTACTTTTTAGCCAATTTTTCTTGTGCCGTGAAGTTTATCTTAGACGTGTTGAAAGTTGTATCATTAGCTCCTCTTTATTCTCATAATTCCATTGGCTAGTTACGTTGTTTTTTTTTTCTCTCGAAAAGTTAATCATAGATTAATGACTTTATACAAAGTACATGAAAAAAGGGTAAAATTAAACATGATAAAGTTTTTCGGCCTCCTTAGAAATAAGCAAGGGGGAGATGAGAAGTCACCATCCCCAAATTCCCTACTATTTTTTGTCTAGCCATATATTTCGAAGAGTAATAATTCTAAAACATTGCCAATAAACATTAACCGCAACATCCTCAAAAATAATGTTGTTCAACAGAATGTCACAATGGTGGAGCCTTTTGAATCTAACATGAAAGCGAGCAATAAAGAGGTTAGCGACATATTTTCATAATGAGGAGTAGCAATGAAAAAATAAGTGTGGTACGTCCTCTTCTATTGTTTTGCACTTGGAACAAACATATGACACGTTACCTCTATACTGAGCACTGAAACATAGGAGAATTCTAAGTGAAAATGAGGTGGGGATTCTCCCGTCGACATATTGGGTTTAGGTCATTAGTTTTCCTCTTCTCCTCTTGCTTCACATGGCATGGCTTGGGGGCTAGATTCAGGTTTGATCTAGGATTGGTTGGGAAGGGGCAATCCTTTATGGTCTTTACATTGGTATTAGAGCCCCCGGCTGAGATGCGGTCAAGGATGGGATTAGAGTTATGTTCTCAAGGGAATTGTGGAGTGGGATTCACTAATTACGATGGAGAGCATGTTTTCCAAGATTTGGTGGTAGAGTGCTCTTCTACTTGTATGATTTTGGAAAAAATGTTGTGAATTACTAAGGAATTCATTTCTAAATTTCTAGTGCTTCATGAAAGGTTTCTTTTGAGGTAGAATGATATGCATGAACTGATCTCCTTGTTTGTTTTATTGTTAGCTTCTGCTGGATTAAGGATTATGGTAACTAGCATAACTCCATAAGGTTTTGAATCATTGTCTACTTTTTTCATTGAAAGATTGATTGTAATCAATTATTTCTGACTAATATGAATTGTATGCAAAGTAGAAAGATGATTTTAAGATTTGCATGCTGAGGATTAAAGGTTTTCTTTACTCCAATCCTCCAGTAAGTCTGCATGTTAAGAACACTGACTGGAAGAGTCATATGCTACTTCTTTAATTTGAGCAGAGCTTAAACACTAGACAGTTTCAGATCATTCTTCTAATTCCCAGGAGAAGCAGTATGATGTGTATATCCTACTGATGGTGGGATTAGAATCATATGCTTGGAATAAATACATGAAACTCTTCTGTTGAATATCATGGATGTGAATAGCTGTTAAAAGACTGTCACGGCTGACGTCATTTATCAGAGAATCAATCTGCATGTTGTGTGATTGATAGAAAACGATTGATGAAATAAGAACTATGGGTCTTAGTGAAAAACCTATCAGGAGCTCTGACCACAGTCCAACAATTTTGATACTTGTAGTGGAGTCCTTTGCTCGGAATTTACCTGGACTAGGTAACTATTGGAATGCATCAAGATGAATGTTTGTAGGCTGTTGGATTGCTAGAGTGATACACAGAGCTGAGCAATCAGATATGAAGGAGATGACTTTGTGAGAACTAAGTCATTAAACCTCCATTGCTCGCTATCATTCAATCTGGCGGCTATCGCTCTCTTTTTTATGCAAGTAGTGTTGAATCCTTGATTCCTAGTAGAGCGCGAGGGTTGGAGGTGAAAGATTGATGGTTGTCAGTAGCAAAGAGCTCATGGATTCATTCATTTGGTGAGTCACAGGAGGCAGAAAATGAGCACGATCCAGACTCCATGTCTGAATTTTCTTTGTCTCTCGATTGTTGATGGCCACACTGTCACAAAAAAATTGAGGGAGCCTGAAAGCTCAAAGTAGTGAGGAGAGGAGTGGCTCGCAACCTACTATGTGGATGAGCCGAGCAGCCATCACGACTGTGGCCCCCAAGATGTTGAAGTAAGCCTTTTGGAAAGAAAACCCTTAGGGTTTACTTAATCTTGCAAACCTTGAAAAAAGTTTGGCCTTGCAAGGAATTTCTTTTTAAAAATAAAGTTTCTAGATACATGTCAAGTGACCATAGGCTTTTAAAATTTTGATTGTAGTAACTTTGATGATTCAAAATGAGATTTCCCACCCAGTCAATGGAATTTTGGATTTCTGGTGCTTAGTTTCAAATTTTAAACCTTGGTTTGAATATCGCTTCCCGAATAGGGAAATCCCTAGGAACAATATGCATGTATAAAGATCTTATTTGTTGGTTAATTGGCTTATATTAAAACCTATCGATAAGCCCAGATTTTGTGAGGAGCTTGGTACTATTGGATCTTTGGTCAAGCGGTAATAATCCGTTTTTTAGAATAAGCTTTTTTAAGCCGATCTTGACGAAAAGAGGAGAATGGTATAGTTCTCAAACATATACCTGGTCTAGGAATTTGATTCCTTGGTACGATGCTATTTAGACCAATTAACTCTAGAGTATTGGTACTCCTAGTAAATGGAGTTAAATTGTGTTTTCTGCAGTTTTTTTCTTTTCAAGTAAGTGGAACAACGATTAGTTGGCTATTGTGGTTTTAATAATTTTGGTCATGAAAGTTAAACAAACCAAAGCTTTTGAGATGCTGGTTAAATAATGAATGGAGGAAAATTCATAGTATTTAGAGGTAATTCTTTATTCGACAAAATTATTTGGAGTGAATACAATATAAAAGTACTCAATCCAAATGTTCTTTCCCATTGATTACATATAACTTTAACGAAGTAATTCTTAAGCCAGTAAGTAAAAAGAGAGAACAGTCTATTTTTATTGAAAAAATCGTAATAATAGGAATTAATAAAAAAACTGATTTCATTTTCAGTTAAATCCTATGGTGAATTATATTCAAAAGATCAGACTAGTAGTGTTTTTTACTAGTAATTGATTTTTGTATATCAGTAATTCAGCCTAGGTATAGGATAGAAATGAAATTGTTTAAGATTTTTTTTCCTACAGTAATTAATTTCAAAACATTTACCAATGTCATTACATCTTCTTGATACCTTAGCTAAAATATTTTCAGAGAACTAAAAATTCTAAGGAGGGAAGAAGAGTGGACATTAGTGGTAGTAAGTGTGATCGAGAAATGTATTTCGCAGTTAGGATTTTGTGTAAATTCTAGTAAATGATTGCTTGATACCGGTTACTAATTTCCTAGATAGAATTCATCTAGTTCAATTCATAACTTATCTTTGTAACCATTGAGTTATCCGCATTTTGGATGTCAATTGTGATGTTAGAAGTAAAATCTGATACATGGATTACATTGGATCTGTTAGTTGACAGAAGCTTGTCCCTAGATTTAATGCAGCTTATCACTAACCTAGAAGGATCAGAATGTAATGTAGACCGTGTTAATTCTTCTGTTTAAATCACATGATAAGGTGTGGATTTGTTGTATTCATATGATAGGCATGTCAGTCATCCAAACAAATGGCTTCTCCAGTATATGGGAACAAGAGATAATATCCTATATGGATTATAGGATAGCTAGATGATCAATGGATCTCTAAAATATCAGGTAAGGCGGTTAAGGATTTTTTGGAAGGAAAATCTGATGGTATGGGACATCAGTAATTTGGAAAGGGAATTTTAGGACTGTAAAGGTCTGATGATCAATGGTGTGTTTTAGTACCTACTCGTGATGTGAGAAAAATAAAACCGTTTGATCAAATGTGGGGTATTTTGGAAAATTTTGAGGTTTAATCTAGATCCCAATGTGGTATCTCATTAAAGATTAGAGGCCCTCAAATCTATTTCTCGCTTACTTAATTAATCATTTACTTCTTAATAATTTCTCGAATATAAGACATCAAACTGGTTTATATGAATTCTTTCTAGCATGAAGTTATTCTCCTAAAAGACTGTTATATCATATAACTACTTGTGTGAATAGACTTGGAATTCAGATAAATTATAAGGTTAAAGTGTTTTAATTTCTTAAACTTGGAATCTCTCTTTGTACATAAATGGATTTTGATGGAATGGTAGTTTCTATCACTCGGGTTGAAAATATTTGAAGGAAAAGTCTTGATTGTTAATAGAGTGAATCTTTTAGTGGAAGCACTTATTACTGACTTTTCTTGGATTTGGATATTTTCATATATCATCTTTCTAGTTAACTTTTATTGAAATTGATAATTTATTTAAA
This sequence comes from Diphasiastrum complanatum, assembly GCA_029204225.1. Lineage (NCBI taxonomy): Eukaryota > Viridiplantae > Streptophyta > Lycopodiopsida > Lycopodiales > Lycopodiaceae > Diphasiastrum > Diphasiastrum complanatum. The sequence goes on along the minus strand of CM055093.1, from coordinate 36,604,187 downwards.
AGGAGGGGTGAAGTGGTGGGATAAAATTCTATTTTTGAATTTGTGGGTTGCATAGTTTTCGGAAGAGAACTAGATGTGGTATAGAAATGTGATTTGATCTAAAAGTAATTTCGGATAGATTCAGTGTAAGATACCTAATTGGAACTTTTTGAATAAGAGGAATTCTCTAGGATTTGTGTGGACAATTTGGAACTTGAACAGGTTTGATATTTGAATCATTATCTATAAGTAGTACAGTGAAAGGTCAAAGGTTACTAATTCCATTTTGATTGGAATAGAAGTAAGTTTGATCAGGGTTTAAGTCTGAGAGTTCTGTATTGAATCAACCTAATCTTAGTTTAGTACTAGGATCAGAGAAGGATTGATTGAGAGAAGAAATTATAAAATTAGAGATAAGCTGGATTGGAAAACAATTGAGATTGAATGTTATTCGTCTCAGAGATTTCTCGGATATGTTATTTACTCATGAGAAATATAAAAATCTTTTGTAGCTGAGTTACAAGATCTCAGTGAGATATGTGAGTAACATATGTGGGTTCTGCCAGATAATAATGTGTTTATGTACTGGTTCATAGTGAGATTATTCACATATGTGCGCGATTAATCTTGTATGAATCTACTGTGTATTCCTGGTTACTAGAGTTATTTGGTGCACTTAACCTAGTCGGTGAACATAAGCATATGATCAAGTATTGTCTTGACAGATACTTGCAGAGTTAAGAAATCTCTATATAGAAGATTTAGGAACTAACTTATAAATGATTTGGGTAAGGATCTAAATGTGGTGTCATACTAGTATAATTGAATTCTTCACCTAGACATTTGAGATTTTTGAACCATTGGCAATTAACTTGAGTAGTTGATTACTCCAGAGTGAAGTTAATTGGTAAAATGATCAGTGTGATGTGGATTCACCATGAACTGATGGTTTTGATTTATATTGCATGTAAGACGCATGATTAGTGAATCATTTGGGTGCATCAGTTAAAATTATGTGCATTGAATATACAATATTCTTGGGATAGAGTATTCCTTAGTCAAGGAATAGACTCGGCTCATTAGTGATTATATCCCAGAGTGCTCAATTGGATAAGAAATCATAATGAATCCAAGAATAATATCTAAGTTGATATGCAGCAGGACTTTGGGTATCTATATTTGATTCTAGATTGTAATCTAAAGTTTTTGTAGTTGAAGATGATTGTCATTTTGGTATGCGTTCAGTCTTTAATTACCAATGGTTAATAGACCTTGAATCTTGCACTTCAGTTAAAGAATCATGTTTGAATAATATTTCTAAATCCAGTATTTCCTTAGTGGAAAGATTTTGGAATGATTCTTACTTTTCATGAGTTATGTTGGACATATATTCCAGTATCCTGTAAATGATTATGGTTTTGGATTCCAGAAAATTCTGATTGACGAATCATATGAATCTAAATATTTATGATTGACGGATCATAAATAGATACTTAGTTATTGTCAGAGAATTATAAGGAATTGTGATGATTCATAAGTGTGATGTTTTATTCTTGATCTATTAATCGAGTAAAAATTCAGACCAGTGTTTTGAATCTCTCTACTCCAGTATTTTATTGGGAGCTTATGAATATCAAAAGACATTCTCACAAGGTAAGTTACTCTACTTCTGGAGAGTTTAATTATTCTAGTGGATGTTATTCTGCTTCAGTTTATGGTCTCCAGATGCTTGAGTACAGTTTTTTTTCTTTTGGTTGGATCTCCAGATAACATAGGAGATAGACAAATCTATTAAGATGAATGAGTGCTATTTTCTTGTATTTGATGCTAGAAACGGGATCATTTAACTCAAAAGAGTATTTAGGATACTCAGAGTTGAGTTTTAATCATTTGATATCTTAATGATTCTCCTAGAGATTCTAGTTTAATGAATTATCATATCTTAGAATCGGATTCTAAGAATATTTGTACTTGAAAGTTTTCTTTTATGAATTGTCTGCCAGAGTTTGTGGATGATTTCAGATTGTAATTATGATTATTATATTATTTCTTTAACTTTAGTCTCCTGAGTTAGGTAATATTTCACTCAGTTGGTTCATGTAATTGTTTTGCATGAAGGTGATGTTACTAACTTGTGTTGAGTGTAACCTAGTTGTGAAATTTATCGCTTAGTATATTTTTCAAACTTAAGTTGTACTTCAGAACATAGATTAACAATTGGAAAATTGATTATCTCTGAGTACTTGTTTGATATGAAAGTCAAAATAAGGATAATGATTTCCTAGGCTAATATTGAAAGTTAAAGGGATTGTTTTTGTAATTCTTTCCTATCTTGAGGAGCTTCTAAGGATAGAAGCAGTTTAAAGAGGGAAGAATGTTATGGCCATATTAGGTTAAGGACCTTTATGATTGGGCACAGTTTGCTTCGAATTGACTTCATGACTGTATCAAAAACAAGCAGTTGACAACAGTCCTGGGGTACCTAATGACGGATACCACACTGCATCAGGTGCATAATGGTCCCAACCTTCAACGACAACTACAAGTTGCAGACCAAGCTTGGGACATTCCTATTGAGGCCAAGAAGTCCAAGTGTTCCCGCTCATGAACCACATCACCAACAGGGCTTCCACCCAAACAGCCAAATACAAGTATCATCACACTGGTATAGAAGCAATCCAGCCCTCAACTAGGTCTAGCAGTAGTAGGATCCTCATCAGCTCAGCAGGCCGACACATCTAAGGCCCAGTTGCCTGACACATAGCAACAAAGAATCCGAAGGAAGCTCCGAGCATAGAGAAAATCACCCGATGGCACAGAATCCGAGGACTCAGACTCTGATGATGGGAGCTCCACCTCACATGCAATCTCTCAGCAATATTCATCACCCTCATACATCATCGACGGGGGTGATGGAGCAGCTCCATCTTTAGAAGCAGCAGACACGGGCACAAAACCCAAGTAGTGCCACCAAACCAAGCAACAACCCCACCCTTGTTGATTACGATGCCAACACTCACCAAAGGCACATTCTTTGGAGGGGGGGAGGACTGGGGAGTACCATTCTCCAAGTAGGAGTGGCCCAGCAATCACAGGTCCAGCAAGTCCATACTTTGGACACATCACAATATTTTGATGTTGCGGACCTGATGGAGATCAATGATGATGAACCCGAGAAAGCGGATCAATCAGGAGGAAGTCTGACCTCTCCACTAACCACCACCATTGTTTCTACTAACATTGTTTCTCCACTTTCTCCACTTCCACCTTCATTCCCTCTACAATGTTTATTCTTTGGATTAGCTTCGCCAACCCACACCCCTGATAAGTACCCAACCGTCACTAATCCTGAGAAGATCTCTGAAGCAACTAAGCATTCAATGATCGGCCTATCCGAAGCGAGCTACCATATGCATTGATTAGTAAGCCAACACTGGGTGCTCGAGAATAAGGTCCAGTACCAGAGCCAAGAGATCGCACAATAGCAAAAGCTGGCCCAAGAAAAAGAAAAGAGACAAACGAAATAAGATCCGTGATGGCCGGGCAAAAGATCACATTGGAAGAGGTCCAGCAACAACTAAAGCACCAGATGGCCCAGATCGACCAAGCACAAGATGGATCGTCGGGTGCAATGATAGTTGGTGCCCCTCTAGTTAAGCTCGAGGACATACAGTTCCAGACCCCACAGGCCACGACCATCCAGATGGAGAAATACATGCAGTTATTCCAAGAACGAGAAGCCAAGAAGAAAAACTTTAAAAATATCATGGCCAAGCAGGAAAAGATTATCCTTGAATCCCAGAAGCAGCTAGAAGAAACGACAAAGGCCCTGCAACAAGTCTTGAACAAGGTGAACCAATTGTGGGACACGACGTGCAAGGCCCAAGCGGGTGCTTCTGCAAAGAAATCATGGGACGATGATGGAGATGATGGAGCTGACAATAAGGACGGGCAAACCCGGCCATCAAATGGTAGCTCGAGATTGGGTAGCCAGAGAGCCAAAGCTACTTTCGGAGCTTTTCCCCTTCTCCCTCAGTGCTATTCTGGTATGGATCGTTGTACCCATATTGTGTTGCCTAGAAAATCATTGTTCAGATATCAGTAGTGATAACCTCAGGGCTTTGATACCATGTCACAAATATTTCACAAACAGATCTTCTTCGCGAACTGATTCTTTCCACGAATCTGTCGCGAATTCATTCTTTTTTCGAATTTGTCGCGAACTGATTCCTTTCGCGAATTGATACTTTTTGTTTAGTTTTCTTTTGCAAAAGTATTCAAGATCCTAGGCATGCGACTACATATCACATAACATAAATCATTCTAGCAATCAAGACAACAAAAAACAAGGAGATGGAGAAGAGAAATTTTTGAGTTTGGAACGAGATGATCAGTGTCTCGCTCGTTGGCGGCTTGACACTAAGCTCAATTCGCTGTGTTCTGCTCATCATGCACAACTATTTTCGTCTCTCTGTCTTCTTCTATTCTGTTCTTTTCTGATCTCATTCGTGTTGATCCAAAATTGTGTCTATGTCTCCACTCTGTGGAGTTTACAAGATAGCTAAATAGAAAATTACAAGATAAGTCAATGCTAATAAACTAGTTAGTTATTCTCTGTAATGGCTAATTGTTTCAGTTGAGTGTGGAGTGGAATATGCCACACTTGTCGAGTTGTCACTTGGCAATGCGAATTGTTTTTCTTCATGTCGTTTTGTTTCATTTCGTGCTTTAGGATTTCTGTAAAGTCCCTAAAGGATTGCCCCTAAGATGAGGATAGGAGAACACAATAAGAGAGACTATGGCGCCAAACCGCCCAACCAATCCTAGATCAAGACCCCAAGCCATGCCATGTGAAGAAAGAGGAGAAGAGAGAAATTGGTGACCTAAACCCAATATGTCGACGGGAGAATCTCCACCTCATTATATAGAGAGTAGAGTCTTGTGCATGAAACCAGGCAACCCCCATGCAGGTCAACTATTAATAGATCACATCTCTTCATGCAGTCCTCCTGTCTATATCCATCACACAGACATGCAATACTCCATATGTCTCAATTAGAGTGTTTGGGTCCTCTCAAGGTTATTAGTCACAAACTAGTCTTGACGTGGAATTAAATCATGGCGTGACCAACAGTCTTGAATACCGGAGAGCCGGTCTACCATATTACGACTATTGGGCATGTAGTTGTGAATCTACTATCATGTGGAATAAGGACATAGGGACCCGTAGCACCTTTGTTCATGGACATTGTGTGTACTTAGTGAAGTATGCACACACAACTTCTAGTTGTGGATCATTAATTGCCTCGAGGCGGTACCCACCTTTAATCTTCCACTTTTCCACGGATGGATCAATATATTTAAAATAGGCTGTTTGCTCAATCTTGTGGAGCGTCCTGGTAACAGCATTTGGGCCATGAGCGAACCTGTATGGATGCAAGTCTGCCACCGCAAACGATATATTGTAGACATAGTTCCTGACAGGGGGAACTATGAATTGGCAAGACCTTGTCGTGACATTGTAATTGGCGTACGCCATGTGTAGCAAGTACGGACTCTAATACCCAGCCAGGACATGAATTTGGAATTCAATCGCCTTGAAAAAGGGTTGTGCCTACTAGTACCAGGTCTGCATCTCTACAATATCCAGTTTGCACATCTGGATGTCGATCTTATTTGCATCCGGGTCAACTCTGATTGGAGGACATGGTGAAAAATTGGAAAAATTAGTGGTCTGAAAAAAGTGGCTCAGTTGAGATTGGAGACAGTGATAACAGTGGCTTCGGCTCGGTCGAGATGTGATGGATGGTCGTCGGTCGAGATGGGATGGATGGTCGTCGGTCGAGATGGGATGGATGGGCGTCAGTTGAGATTGGACTAAAAGGCTTCGGTCAAGATGGGACAGGAAGGCTGCGGTCGAGATGGGAGTGGAAAGCTTCGATCGAGATGGGAGTGGAAAGCTTCGATTGAGATGGGACATGAAGGCTTTGGTCGAGATTGAACCTGATGGCGTCGGTCGAGATGAGAGTGGAAAGCTTCAGGTGAGATGGGATAGGAAGGCTTCAGTCGAGATTGAAGTTGATGGCGTCGGTCGAGATGGCGGTGGAAGTGCGTTGGTTGAGATTGAAGCTGATGGCATCGGTCGAAATGGAAGTGAAAATGTGTGCAAAGTGGAGGCGTGGAAAAAGGATGTATTTGTAAGAAAAGAAGAGCAATGGAGGAAGGGTGGAATCTGAGAGTAGTTAGATGAGGGATAATGGCTGAAAGAAGCAGGATTGATAGATGCGGGTTGAGTATGGAAGGTTGAAGAGTTGAAAATGATGAAGAACGATGGGAACGGAATGGTGTAGGTGGTAAAAGATGTAGAAAAAACAAGTGGTTGTGAAAACGTGGACGACGATGTTCTCAATAGTGGAACGAGAGCGTAATGTATGCTCGCGTGACACTACCCCTCAGGTGTGCAAAAAGTTTCAAGAAAATGTTTCGTCTACTGACGATGTTAGGTTTTGAATGGTTGGCGATGGCGCTCTATATTGTGATCAAACCAGGATGGTGGAAACTTGGTGGAGGCAGAGTGTAGCCAAGGACAGATGCATGTAACAGGAGAGCACCGGAATCGAACACGGGAACAACAAGATTGCCAGCAAATAGTCACAAGAAACTCCAGGATTTGCACTTCGTTGAGGTACGAATGGCGTCGTTGTCAAGCTATTTATGGTCGCCATCGTCTTGCTTCGGTTGAGATTTGACGTGATGGCTCTTAAAGTATATTTTTTCTAAAAAAAAATCTTCGGTCGAGATCTTGCCGAGTGGCTTCGGTCGAGATCTAAGTGAAAGCCCTCCAGTCAAGATCTGACTGAAAACCTCTGGTCAAGATCTGAGTGAAAACCCTCCGGTCGAGATCTGAGTGGAAACCTCCGGTCGAGATCTGAGTGAAAACCTCCAGTTGAGATCTGAGTGGAAACCTTCGGTCAAGATCTGAGTGAAAACCCTCCGGTTGAGATCTGACTAAAAGCCTCCGATTGAGATCTGACTGAAAGCCTTTGGTTGAGATCTGACTGAAAGCCTCCGGTTGAGATCGGATTGAAAGCCTCCAGTTGAGATCGGATTGAAAGCCTCCAGTTGAAATCTGACTGAAAGCCTCCAGTTGAGAACTGACTGAAAGTCTCCGGTTGAGATCTGACTGAAAGCCTCCGGTTGAGATCTGACTGAAAGCCTCCAGTTGAGATCTGACTGAAAGCCTCCGGTTGAGATCTAATTGAATGCCTCCGGTTGAGATCTGACTGAAAGCCTCCGGTTGAGATCGTAAGCAAGTCTTTGTTGCGGAATGGATCTCTGTGATGTAAGTGGAGAACTCCGTGAGGGAACATATGACTGTGGCTCATATTAGAAGTTCTCATTTAAAAGAAGTATCTCAATGACTAGATGTATACTATAATTGAAAATACTGAGATATCAAACAAACAGAAATGAGGTGGGCCTAAAGTGTGACAAATCTTATCCTTGTGATGTGGTCTATCATTTGTTGACCTATAACACGCATGAGAAATGGGCATTTATAGAAAAAAAAAGATGCATTTAAAGTAAATAAATACAGGCATGAATTATAAAACAAGAAAAGGATACAAAAATAGGCATGCAAAAAGACAATAACAAAGCAAGAAAAAATGTAAAATATATACCATGGAATTAGAGTCAAATGGGGTCAACAAAAAACAACTCCTTGTAATACCGTTGTAGACAACCATCGTTGACGACAGTGTCTAGGAGTATTCCGTCAAGTGTTTGCAGCTGGATTGCACCATTAGGAAAGATTTTATTGATAACATACGGTCCCTCACTTCTGAATTTCAATTTTTTGGGGTGCTTCTTAGATGTATAAAGAAGCACCTGGTCACCTAAGTGTAAATCCTTGTTGTTCTTGTTTCACATAACTAGGCTAACGTAAATAGCCTGGTTTTTACTTGTTACTCAATCTGTAGAGAAGGCTTCCATGACTCTTAGAGAAGGTACTAAGAACATGACATGCATTACTGCCTCTTGACCATACACTAGATGGAATGGGGTAACTAACCCACCATGTGGCTTTCTTTGGAATTGTGCGGTAAGCCCATATAGCTGAGAAGAGTTTTCTTTCCCAATCGGAACGACTTATCTCTACTATCTTTGTCAATATCTTACAGATCGTCTTGTGAGTGGACTCGGCCTGGCCATTACACCTAGGATAGTACGGGGTGTACTCCTTCGGTGAACTACAAGGTAATGGCGTAACAAATTGTCAATTTAAGAAGTGTGTGCCACGATCACTAACTAGCTCAATAGGACAACCAAAACGTGTAATAATGTTTTCGTAAAGAAAACGCGCTGCAGTCTTCGCGTTGGCGTCCTTTGTTGCACAAGCCTCAACCTATTTAGTGGCGTAATCTGTGGCTATTAGGATATAACGGGCTTGGGTGTGTTTTTCTGCTGGGTTGATTGGGCTTCGTCTTCTATAATGGAATTCAAGTGTGTGAAGTCTGCTTTCATATTTTTCTTGGCTCGTTGACAGACATCACATGTTTTAATGACAACAAATGTGTCTTTAAATAATGATGGCCACCACAAGCCTGCTCGAAGGATAATCTTAGTTGTCGCTTCAGTAGAGAAGTGATCGCCGCCAATGCCCTCGTGAGCATGAGATATGATAGGCCATATCTCATATTCATAAGCGCATCGTCGGATAATATCGTCAACATCTCTTTTGTAAAGTTGTCCTGCTATTAGTTGAAAGGGCACTGCTTTAAGCAAAAAAAAAAATTTGCAACCGTATTTAGGCCTTCTTTGAGTTTGTTTGTTGTTAGGAGCTGAGTAATCTCCTCAGCCCATTAGAGTGTAGCATCAATATGAAAAAGACATGCATCAGGAAGATCATCGTTGATTGGTGTAGTTGTTTTTTCAGCATTAGGGAGTCGAAAAAGGTGATCCGCCATGAAATGTTGGGTTCATTTCTGAACGACTATGCGAAAATTAAATTTCTCTAATATTAACAGCCATCGAGCTATACGTCACATTTTACAAGATTTATTAACAATATATAACAAAGCTTGATGGTCGATGTAGAAGGCAAAGGTCTAGCCTAGTAAATAATGTCTTAGTTGTTGAACGACATAGACCATAGCCAATGCTTCTCGCTCGGTTGTGGTATAGTTTATTTCAGTAGGCACTAGTTGTCTGCTCAAGAAACGTATTGGGAAATATTTGCCATACTCGTCCGATTGTGCAAGAAGAACTCCAATGGCATACTTACTAGCATCAGTATGCACATGAAACTCTTTCGTGTAGTCTGGCAAACAGAGTATGGGTGTCGTGGTAAGGGCTGTTTTTAACTCCTCAAAGGCTTTAATGCGTTCTTCAACCCATCGAGAATCTACCACAACTAAATAAACTAGTCATGCCTTGTCGGCATAATCGATTGTAAAGATGCGATAATAATTAGTGTGACCTAGGAAGACGTAAACTTCCTTCACTGTTGCTCATTACCTTGATCTTTGAAGGATCAGTAGAAATACCATCATTTGAAATGATATGTCTGAGTACTACCCCATGGGTGACCCGGATTTGACACTTGTCAGGGTTGAGTGAAATCCCAAACCTATGACATCGAATGAAGATTTTTTCTAATGCCTCGAGGTGCTTGTTGGCTGAAGAATGTACACCCAAATCATCGAGATAAATCTCGACGATCCGGTGTAACAGGTCTTGGAAGGCCATTTGCATGGCCCTCTGAAACGTTGAAGGGGCATTGCATAAGCCAAAAGGCATGACATTATAAGCGTAGACCCCATTTTCTATTGCAAATGTTGTCTTGTGTTTATCTTTAGGGGCTATTTGAACAAGGAAATAACCGCTAAATCCATCCAAGAAGCTGAAAGTTTCATCTCTTGCCATTTTCTCAAGGATTTTGGTCGTTAAAGGTAAAGGGAAATGGTCTTTCTTCATAACCGCATTAAGATTTCTCAGATCGACACAAATACGAAGTTTGCCATTTTTCTTGGGTACGACCAAAATGGGTGATACCCAATCAATATGTTGGACTTCATAGATAAAACCAGCATCCAGCAATTTTTTAATATCTTCATCGATTCTCTCGCGATAGACAGAGTTACATCTATATGGTTTAGCCCTAACAGGCTTAGCGTTGTCTTCTAAAGAAATCGTATGAACTGCTACTTCAGGTGGGGTCCCTTTCATTTCTGTATAGTTCCATGCAAATACATCCCTATATTTGCGAAGTAAAGTTTCCATATTAGAAAGTTGATCTGATGAAAGGTGTGCACCAACATGAACTATTTGATCCATCTCCTCGTCAGGACCTTTAAGGTTTAACAAGATTGTTTTAGCGGGTCCTTCAAAGGAGTGAGAACTTAATGTGGGTTCCCGATGTGGTTGTGGTAACTGGATAACGACGTCATCCAAGGTGAAGTCTTTAAACTTTTGTGGGAGATCAAAGGGTGGTTCCACAATGTTTTTGAGAACTTTGGAAATCATTTGCGTTGAGTCACTACCATACGTGGAAGTTTGGTCTGATTGTTTGCTTTCTGTCTCTTTAGACAAGGGCTTAATAGGTTGTTTAAGCTTCTCACGCATATGTTTTTGACGCTCAATTAATTTTGTATCAATAATTTTAGTTTTTTGTAACCGAGGTTTTCGAGGTTTTTGATTGGGTGATGTTGCTGCCTTGTTTATCATGTCGTCATCTATTGTATCCCAGACTTCGTCTGGATACACGTCCCATGTGTATACTTTGGGCTTGGGGCTATATGTTTGTGTGTTGGGTACTTTGGATGTCAGTTGGACATGAGCCAACGGCCCTGGTGACTTGATCTCCTATGGAATTGATTTTGGTGGGTTATGTTGGGCATGAAGATAAAGGAGTACATGTTCATCCGTCATCTCAACATCATCCATGGAAAGAATACATTCGCTAGGTTCTCCTAGGCACCAAGCTATAGGAGTAGGGTCAATCATCATAAGTGGAATGATGGGTGTATCAATGTCTGTAGAAGATGGTAGAATATACAAGAACAGTTTTGATACGACATCTATTGGAATCAGCACAGTCAACAGTAGCCAGTGCTTGACCCCAATTTATAATATCTGTGGATCTCGTATAGTGGCCTTTCAGTTGGATTGAGACATTATCTGATTCGTCATAAGTTGTTGATGACCAATCATCATAAACTTTAGCGGCCTTGTTTCTATGTTTTTGTGCTCCTGGATCAGGTTGTCCCCTTGGAGGTGGACCTAAGAGTGCCAGTTGTGGTTGAGGTTCATGTCTAGACTATTTGGGCAACTCTTGTATATGGATTTGGTTGTTTCGTGGTGGATAGTGCCGATTTTGGTTTTGTGAAACAAAATGTTGTCGAGGAGGTTGATAATGGCCTCCTGACTAATTGTGAGGCTGGTTCCTCGGGTTATAATAGCAATAGAGTGAGGTATGGCCCATAAAGTCGCATATGTCACATTTGATCAAGGAAGTGTCTAGGACTGGTTGATATGATGGGCACTCATTGCCAATGTGTGCACCTCGACAGCGAGGGCACCAAGTATTCTCTCGTCGATGATGGATTTGGCCAGTAGGTAATTGACCCGACATGGAGCTCTGGATAGACTTGAGAGTATTTTGAAACTCTTTTGTGAGTTTCTCCATCTGTTGTTGGTGTTGCTGTTTAGGCAACTCCATTTGTGTTTTCCATAATTGTTCTCGTGTTTCCTCATTTGGTCGAGCTTCTTGGACAACACGATGTGCTCTCCGTTTACGTGGCTCATCAACATCTAATCCCTCATCTTCTTCCCGAATGGCATCGGACATGGCTTGCTTCAATGATGTGTATTTATCATTGGAGCGAAATTCACATCTTATCCATCGTGGGAGTCCAACGAGGAACGAAATTATGAGCATAGATTTGTTTAATTGTTCTTATACCTAACTTTTTAATCTTTTAAATCTTTCTATGTAGTCACGTACTTTCTCATCTTTTGTCATTTTGATGTTACTCAACTTGACAAAAGGACTTTCGATCAGACGAAATGGCTTGAATTGTTTGATGAATGCTTCCTTCAAGAGTGACCAATCTCGTTTATCATCATGATCAAAGTTAAAAAACCATTCTCGTGCTCGAGCGATCATGGTCATCGAGAAGAGCTGGACCATGGCTTCTGGTGATGTCTCACCATAGACATCACATGCATTCTCAAAGACTTGAAAAAATCTTTGAGGGTCAATGTTGCCGTCGTACTTAGGTAAATCTAACTTTGGAGTACAATTTTTAGTACGCGGGGCATTATTTGCAAAGCTCCATTTAGGTAAGCGCGTGTGTGGGATGATTCTACAGCGTGAAAGTGTGGGCGATCGTATGGAACTTCAACTCGCATGGGTTCCCAACTATATGGGTTGGCTGATGGCTCATGGACTTAGGACTTCATCCTAGAATATCTATTGAATCGAGCATGTTCGGTAGATGGAGAGACCATCTCTGGTGGATAGTCCTCTGCGGAATTCGGATCGTAAGGATGATCCATAATAAATCTAGAGTACTTGAGGATTGAGTATATAGGTCTCTTGGACTCTTTGTACCTTTGGGTTTTGTTTGTTTGTTTTTTTTTTTTAACAAGAATTTTAGACTAAGTCTAATAATGTGGGTGTCCAAATGGCACAGTGTTTGATGTTAGGGTTTTGCAAGAAACTGGTTTGAAAACTGTGGTAATTGGCCAATACTGGAACCTAGTCAAATATTAGAGTTGATTTTGTTTTGGAGTTGACTCGGTCGATATTGTAAATTCAAACACTCGATTGAGAATTGATAGAAAACAAGCGATTGAGATTTGAAGGAATGCCTTCGGTCGAGATTTGACAGAAGTCTCCGGTCGAGATTTGACAAAAGTCTTCGGTCAGGATTTGATAGAAGTTTCCGGTTGAAATTTGACTGGAATTCCTCAGTTGAGATCTGAGCAAATGTCCTCGGTTGAGATTAAAAGGAATGCGCTCGATCGAGATCTGAACGGAATGCACTTGGTCAAGATTTGAACGGAATGCGCTCGGTCGAGATTTGAACAGAATGCGCTCGGTTGAGATTTCAACAGAATGCGCTCGGTCGAGATTTGAATGGAATGCGTTCGATCGAGATCTAACAAAAGTCTTCGTTCAAGATCAGACTGAAAACACTTGATTGATATGGGACTGAGATTTCTCGGTCAAGATGTCAACTAAGTGGCTCGGTTGAGGTGTCAATAAAATACTCGGTTGAGATCTGATCGATAAGTATCGGTTGATATTTAAAACTCAGGACGTGGCGAGATATTTCTTGTAGGGCCTCGGTCGAGAGTTGTCCTGGTGTTTCAATGGTGAATGAAACTAGGCTCGGTCCAGTCCAAACGTGAGTCGCGGAGCTCGGCCAGGTCAAGAGCGTGAAGCCTCGGTCGAGAATGGAGCTGTTTGTCGGTTGAAACCAAGTTGACGAGATCAGTGAAGATGCATATGTGAGACTTCAGAAAGATGTTTTGGCAACACAGATCGGAATGGTGTTATGATTATAAATGTCTATGTAGCAGTGGGAAAGGCACCAAATGTTCAAAGATTCCAGCCTGAATCTGTGAACATGGTTTTTTTACTATTCTCTCTTCTTCTTAGGTGGTTTTCGCTCTGGAAACCGTGGGTGTTTTTGTCCTTTCTAAAACTCAGCTATTTTCAGCTGGGTACACTTCTTTAGAACTATTTTCAGGCAGATTATTTGTCAGATCAACGTTTGAATTCCCAGCCTGTCAGTGGGATGAAACAGTTTTGTTCACTCCAGGTACATGCATTTACAAGCCATGCAACCAATCCTTGATCAAGCATAGATTAACATTCTGAATCAAAGAGCAATCTACAAATCTATCTACCAAACTATTTTAAGAAATCAGGAAGCATAAAAGCATTAAGATTAAACTACACAACAAGAAACATGAATAAAAAAACTAACTACCTACATCATACTAGCATCCCAAGAATCAAGAAACACCCATTTCTTGATGCTTGGAATACCCAAGGACAATCAAGGACAAGATTGCTGGTGAATATGCAAGATTAGATCCACAATCTCAACCTATATAGTTTACCTGCATGCTTGAAATTACAGAAACAAGAAACAAGAAAGCTAATCCACATCTACATTCCACATTGCAAAAAGAAAACAAGAAAACTAATTAATCCACAACCACAACAAGAAATCAAAGCATGTTCATAGGAATTTCACTCAAGATAATAGCCATGAACAAGGAGCTTCTCAATTGTCAAGAACTCATGGAGGATCTTCTTTTTTCATGCAAGAGAAATGACAATACAATAAAAGCTCCCTCACAAGAGAGAGAGGGGCCCTTAAATAAGCAAGAGGGCTGCCCATGTGGAGCCTAAGTGGCAATTCCACGAATTTAAAAATTACATGTGAAAATAGCCCTTCCACTAGAGGTCACCATCAAAAGGTGACTCACTCTAATTTATTTAAGAGGGGTCTACACTTATTTACATTTCCTAGGAACATTACTAGCTCCTACATGGTCATTCCTTCTCTGGGATTCACCATGTAGGCTCACATAGAAATAATATGTCATCCTAGCTAGTAATCCTCGGCTCTCATGCTCGACTCTCAGCTTCTTCTGCTCTCCTCCTTCTAAGACCTCCTCGGTCTTGGGTGAGAGATGCTTTGTGTTTCAGCTTGGCTCGGCATCTGGGGATTCTCTGGAATCTGCTAACATTCCGTTACCTTTAACAGAAAGCATATCGGATCACCTTGCTGGAGCAAAATCCTACAGTTTTTCAGATGGATCAGTGGTTAGAACCAAGTTAAAATCGCACCTATGGATCAACATAAAATAGCTTTTGCAACTGAATGGGAAACACATGCTTATAAAATTATGCCATTTGGACTATGTAATGCACCAAAAACAGCCCGTTCGAATTTGTTTGCCCAATATTTTGCAGAAAAAGCAAGATTCCAAGAAATCTTGTGAAGAGAAGATACTTGATGATTATTCCATTAGGAATGGTTTACTTTTCCATAGAGGAAAAGTTTGTGTGCCAAATATCGCGGACATTGGGGCCCAAATCCTGCACGGTGCCACAATAGCCCAAGTAAATAAAGCAGAAAGACTCAAAGCAGCTGGTCTGTTACATTCATTGGAAATTCCCAGCAAAAAGTGAGAAAGTATTTCCATGGATTTTGTGGTTAGACTTTTCAAGTTTGGGAAGGGTCACGATGCCATTTGGGTAGTAGTTGACAGGCTTACCAAGATAGCGCAATTTATTCCAACAAAATTTTCCTTTACTGTCAAAGCTTCAGAACTTGCACAACTATTCGTTGAGAAGTTGTTCAAGTTGTATGGTTTGCCGAACGATATTGTTAGTGATCGGGATTCCAAGTTCATTGGCAAGTTCTGGCAGATAGTCTATGAAAGACTGAAAACCACCTTAAGTCTATCGTCTACGGATCACCCATAAACCGATGGTCAGACCGAACGTATCAACTAGTCGATGGAAGATATGCTTCGTGCATATGTTTCCAGACGACAATCAGATTGTGAAAAGTATCTCCCAATGGTTGAGTTCACATACAATAGTATGAAACATTCTGCAACTAGTTTTAGTCCTTTTATGTTCTTGTACGGCTTTCAGCCTCATTCCCCTATATTCGTTGGACTCAAGGGCCTCAAGGTGCAAGCTGTAGTGGATTTCTTGCATGATATACAGAAAATGTTGCAGGTGGCTAGGGAAAGCATTAGATCGGCTCAAGATCGACGAGCCCAATTCTATGCCAACTGAAGTCGCGCTCCTCGAGAATTTGAGATTGGTGATGGGGTGTATCTTAGAATCCCAAAATACTCTAAGACACTTCGAACGAGAAAATATCCGAAGTTATCTCCACGTTTTAGCGGTCCTTTCAAAGTTCTTAACATGATTGGCAGGGCTGCGTATAGACTAGAACTCCCTGTGGGAACTAAGGTTCATCATGTATTCCATGTTAGTCGTTTAAACAAACGACTTGGTGGAAAAGATGACCTGATTCCACAAATGATCTAGTACTTTTGGAGGATTTGATTGCTTTTGTACCCCATGAACCTAATAGGATCCTGGATACTCGACGACATCAGCTGAGAAATTTCTGAACATCTGATTCGTTGGAAAGGTAAGTCAAATGATGAGGACACCTGGGAGAGGGAAGACGAATCGAAACTTAGACTCCCTAGTTTTTTTTCATAGAATGAAATTTTTATTGGGGGGGGGGATGTTATGTACCATAACGGTGTGCCCTTCAGTGACGGCCTCACAAGGGGCATGACACATGTCTGGCATTATCGACATGTTTGGGTGCCACGCGTCACCATCCTAGGTGGTCACATGTCGTCGGCAGGACTGTGCTTGATGAGACTCACCATGCTATGCCTATATAGTGGTGGGGTTTCCCTCTTCCCATTCACCCAGTCTACCCGGGAGTTGGTGGATGGAGAGCATGTGCATGAGCCAGGATGTATCTCCAAGCCAGGAGATGTGTGCTAGGGAGAGCCGAGTGCGATGGCTAGTAGTATGGGACACCAATTATCGTATGAGGCTCAACTAGGCATGACTATGTTGATAGCACCAGTGCATGGGGGTGGGTTGGTGGTGACCCTATGGATGGGCGGATACGGTGCATCGTCACTGGTATGGGGTGTGTGGAACCTTCAAGGCAATCGAAGATCTTAGGGAGTTGTAACAAAGACATATGTTTCAACTCTCCAGAATGTGCTGACTAATGCACAAGACCAGGTAGATAAAGCTGTCCAGGACGCCGAGCAACAAGTTCACTTATTGCAAGGACAACTAGACATGGCACAACTTGACAAAGAGAGAATTCTAAATGAATTGGATGCCATAGCCACGGTGTGGGACAACATTCTCTACGCGCAAGCTCCAAATCGTCTTGTCTCTAAAGAGGAGATCAATTATCTGTTTCGAAAGGTCGAGACCTATCGTCAACCATTGTCTGACTTCCAGGGCATGTTTGATCAATTCAAGGGCAAGGCATTATCTGAGTTGGCAAGGGCTAAAGCAATAATAAAAGACTATGAGAAAGTTGCTATTAAGATATTGGAGACTACCCCACAGATCACTGTGCCGATCATGCCACCATTTTCACCACCACAACATGATCAGAGTCAAGAGGACATGGGCATAGATCAAATGATAGAAGAAGAAGTGACCACCGCTATTCCACAAGCTGCTGGAGCAGGGCGCTACATCTATAGTCGTACCATTGTTTCAATGACCCCAGTCACCATCGAGGAGGAGATATAGAAATTTTTACAGCAACATCCGTGAATCCTTGAGGGGTGGCTGGGCTATTAAGTTCAAGATTTCAAAAATTGAAGAAGACAAAGAATTAGATAAGCTACTCGCATAGGGTGAGCAACCACCATGATGAATAAGAGTATTTGAAAAGACTCCAGACTCTATTAGGAGTTACGTAGCAAGCCCTCGCCAGCTCCGGGTGGATCCGCATTATGTTCTGATGTCACAAAGAAATAAGTGGAAGGATTTGGGTGTTCCAATAGATAAAATCATGGTCCATACCCCAAATTGGCCCATCATCTATCAACCATACAGTTGGACGATAGTAGTGGACTTCAATCAGGCCCTCTAGGCTCATTCACAAGAGTATAAGTTTTCACTAGATCTGACAATTAGACAATTAGCTATTTTTGCAAAGGATGTGACTAAGTTGGAGTCAGTATCAATAAGATGGGATGATTGCTTGCCAATGTTAAGCTTTGATCCAAACATTCCAATGGCGTCCGACAAAGTCTAGGATCAGTTGCCTATAGCTAGGTTGTACTATCGTGCCGGGACGTTGGGTGGATCATGGAAATCAAAATTGATTGTGTGGACAACGTTAAATTGGACATCCGGTGCGCATAAGTGTTTTATTTTGCACAAGAACAATTTCAATACGGCGCATTTGGAATTTATGGAAAAAGTGCAGTATCATTCAATAAAGGTCCGTCGAGAGGCCAACCAGAGCCCAAAATCATAAATCTCGCGAGGTGTCGTGGGGCCGCCACCAGTTTTGGTGGGAGAGATACTATTGGAGGGTTTGCGAATATCGAGGCAACCCTACCAATGTTAATAAGTGATAGGGATTTAGCACCCTAAGTGTGTAAGTCCAACCCGATGATCACATATAAGTTAATTAGTTAAAAGTTAATAAAAGGACTTTAGGCCTTTTTGCAGGACTTTTAGTGTCGCAGGGCCTAATAGTCAAGTTAGTGAATAAAAAGGGTTCCCCCCAATTTTCAAATTGGTTCCCTCCAATTTTTGAATGGGTTCCCTCCACTTTTTCGAATTTCAAATATTTAGTGTAGAAATTGGCCAATAGGATTTGAGGCCAAATCACTAATATCCACTATATATAGTGGTAGTTTCAAATTATTGTAGACACTTTCTCTCTTCGTTTCAATGCAAGCAAGTTGGGCCTCTTATGGAATGGATATGAAATGTCCTTGCCCTTCTTCTTTCCTCCTCTATCTCTCATGTTTTCTTTGTATTTGCTAATTGTTGGATACTTTGTGTGTGTGTGTGTGTGTGTGTGTGTGTGTGAGAGAGAGAGAGAGAGAGAGAGAGAGAGAGAGAGAGAGAGAGTAAGCTCTATCATTGTTGTGTAGTGTTAATGGTTGTAGTGTTAATTCCTAATGTTAATGGATCTTAGTATTAGATATGGATCACATGCATTTGCTAGATTATGAAATATGCTATCGCTCTCATGGGAACGAATCTCTGTGTGACAACTAGTTAATCCTCTTCATTTCCTTGATGCTTGTGTGCTTGGATCTAGGGTTGAGGGTGGATAGGAAATACCCGCTACATTTATAATCACATTAACCAGTTTAAAAATCTCTTGCAACAAATGGCAGCTATCAGGTCATCTATTGACGATCAAGATAGAATCATGACATTCCTATCAAGTCTATCATCTACATATGAAAATTGATTGATGATCATAACGACACACTCAAATTTAACTCTCTCTAGAGTAATCGCTAGGTTGCTGCAAGAAGACAATCGAAGAAGTGTAGACAACTCTTCAAATCCAGTATCACATGCTTTATATGTTAACAAAAGCTCTAAACATCAGAAGAAGAAAGACCTAAAACAATTTGTATCGACTCATAAATTGACACAAAGTCAAGAGCAATTATCGAATCCACAGTCGAAAAAAAAAATGTTCTGTAAGTATTGCAAGCGCACACATCGTGAAATTTAAGATTGCAAGATATTGAAAGTGAAGAATGCCACAAGCAATTAGATCAACAAGCGAATGCAATTGTAGAGACATTTCAATCCCCGATCCAAGACATGGATGAATGAGCGTTTATGATCAACCATCAAAAGACACAAGTTGATAATGCTTGATTTTTCGATTCTGAAGCCACTCAACATATGACCACTCATCATGAACATTTTCAGTTTTATACGCCTTTTCAGTACAAAGAAATTCGTTCATTTTGGTGACAATAGTACACACACTATCAAGGGTGAAGGCATTGTAAGATCGAGCTTCCAGCATGATTAAGTCAAGTTACTATCTAATATTCTATATGCCCTAAACTTTCGACAAATCTGTTATCAGTAAGCAAAATTATTGATTTAGGTCACAGAGTATAATTTTAATTTGATCAATGTAGGATTGTCGGTAGGACGAATAAAAATTTTCACACTCTGAAAGAGACATTGATACTTATAAAGATTGATTCATTGTTATTATGACATAAGTCAAGTCTTGAATTCTTTCTAGTAAATAAAGCATTACTTTGGCACTATAGGCTAGGTCACTTGAATCATACACCTGTGTTGAACATGTTTATAAAGTCTTTAGTGCTAGATCTTTATCTAGACAAGAAAATCGACCTCCTTGATTGTCATAGCTGCATTGTTGGAAAGCAAACTAGGACTCTTTTTAGATCAATTCACAAGCATTCAACGAACGATGTTCTAGATGTTGTTCATTCATACATATGTGGCCCAATGCAAATATTATCATTGGTTGGTGCAAAGTGCTTTATTACTTTTATCAATGAATTTTTGAGAAGAACAACTATTTATTTCATCAAGTAAAAATCGGAAGCTTTCAACCTCTTTAGACAATTCAAGCATGTAGAACTCGAAACTAGAAAATTAACTAGAGCAATGATGGTGGAGAGTACATCTCAGCCAAATTCAAGGAATATTGCCTTAGCAAAGACATTGTGCAATAATTCATCACTTCTTATTCACTTCTCTTAGTCGAATGGACTTGTTGAGAGAAAAAATCAAACTTTAGTCGAAGTGGCTAAGTGTATGCTTGCTCACACGACACTACCTAAGTTCTTCTACGTTGAAGCTTTTCCCACTATAGCTTATATTCAGAATAGAAGCTCAACTAAATGGCTCTCAAACAAACTACCTTATGAAGTTTGGACATGCTCCAAACCATCACCATCGAACCTTTGAGTTTTTGGATGTATTGCCTATGTATAGATACCAGCAAAGATCAGAACTAAGTTGGACTCCCACAATATCAAATCCATTTTCATTGGTTATACTACTTTAGACAAAGCTTATAAGTTGTATGTTTTTGCGAATCAAAGATATTCACTAGCCGAGATATAATCTTTATCAAGGATTAGTCTATCAACCTCCAAGACAAGGGAAAAGCTCAAACAATCGAACTATCAAACACTCCTATTTTTGATACAACTATTTCTATCGAAGGTCAAAATATGTCAATTGTAGACGAATAACTTATCAATAGCGAATTAGAAGATGATGTTGCAGCTTAGCAGCAATAGAACCAAGTAAATGATCATCAACCTTATTTGTCTCCCAGAATATCGATAAGAGAGAAGAAACACTCAATCAGTCAGACTTCGATTTATGGAGAGAAGCTACGGATAGAGAGTACTCATCTCTAATCAAAAACCATACTTGAAATATTGTCGAATTGCCTGCTAGCGAAAATGTAATTGATTGGAAATGGATATTCAAGATCAAATATAAAGTGGATGGAAGTATCGATTAAAGGAATCTTGACTTGTCGCAAGAGGATTTTTCCAAAGCCCAAATATCCTATATTGAGACTTTCAGTCTAATAGTTAAGTAGTCTTCAATCAGAACTCTTCTATCGTATGCTGTTGCAAGCAATCTAGAGATACATCAAATGAATGGATAGACAACCTATCTGAATGGAGTTATTGAAGAAGATATTTACATGATACTCTAATCAATGGCAAAGAAAATCATGTACGTAACTCCATAGGGCACTTTACGACTTGGAGCAATCTACTAGAGCTTGGTTCCAAAGGATCAATGCTTTTCTTATCGAACATGGTTAAAACCCAAGCACTTCATATTCAATATTATCTCTGTTATGTTTCTCTACGAAATCAATCTCATTGATTCAGATAATTCAAAGTTAGAATCAAGTAGAATCAAATGTGGCAATTGTTGCAATAGAATTGTTCGAATTTGATAGGCATAGTCATACATTGAAGAATGATCTTTCTGTAGAGCCCGATAATTGCATCTATCAAATGTAGTTTTTCTCTATCTAGGCATTCTTTCCTTCTTCCAACACTTGGGATATCCTTGCCTTCATAAATGCTAATTTAATTCTACATTTACTTCTTTAAAAAAAGAATAAGCATGCACCACACATACCATGTGGCCAGATGAAGATATAGCAGGTGGATGGTTGACAAGCATACAATTATCATATTTGCAAGTGACCAAAAAAAAAAAAATCGACCAAGAGACGAAATTGGCACATTTGGCCAGATGGAGATATATATCATTTGATTGACAAGCACAAGGTTATCATATTTGCAATTGACAAATTGACCAACATCGTGTCAATAACTTAGGAGGTACACATGATTGGCATAGTGCATGTGGCCAATTGACCAACATCATGTTGATGGTCAACAAGCATGATTTTATCATATTTGTAGAATGACCTACATAAAAAAACCAACGAGCACCATGCTGGTAACCAAAGTCAATAGAAGAGATTGATGGAGCACATGTGGCGAAACAAAGATATAAAATGTGTATGGTCAAGCAGCAAAAGTTGATCATATTTATCCAAATCTTTCTCTTGCGATGATAATTCTTGTTCACAAAAGACAACGCTATAGCTTCTTGTAAGATCAACATAGCTTCCGAGATCAATGTATCTATAAAATCGACTAGTGTTTCAATTAGACTTGACGCTTCACTTTGAAAAACTAGGCAAATGCACAGATAATAACCAAGATCAACATTAGAGACATCGTAGTTGAGGAGCAACATTATATAGGTATCATTGGGCACCAACACTCATGACCTTCCACATAACTATGACTATCGTAGTTGTGTAAACATCAGATAAAAGAACTCGCCTGAGCAACGCCATGTCGATAACTCAATTGACATACGGGACTAGTGAAGTGCATGTGGTGAGACGAAGAGATAACATGTGGATGGTCAATAAGCAAAAGGCTATCATATTTGCAAGTGAATAAAAAAGAAAACCCCTACACACCAACAACGCCATGCTGGTAACTTTTAGAAGAGATTGGTGGGTGAAGCACATGTGGCCAGCCGAAGTGATAGCATGTGGATGGTTAACATGCCTTGCATTGTATATGCGTGCATGCTAGGGATGTGCTCTTCATATGGAGAGAGAGAGAGAGAGAGAGAGAGAGAGAGAGAGAGAGAGAGATAGATTTTGGTGAAGCACATGTGGCCAACCGAAGAGATAGCATGTGGATGGTCATACATGCATTGAATATGTGGAGAGAGAGAGAAAGATCGATTTTGGTGGATGACACATATGGCCAGCCGAAGAGATAGCATGTGGATGGTCAACATGCCTTTGAATTGCATATGTGTGTGGGCTGGGGTTGAGTGGGAATTCATATGTGAGAGAGAGAGAGAGAGAGAGAGAGAGAGATATTGAAATTTTGGAGGGGTTTTGTTCAACTTTTGATGCAGGCAAGAAAACAACCTTATCAGCTTGGTTTGCTCTTCCCGCCCAACGATGGGTGGGGGAGCATCCTCGCCTCCCAATTATGTGCTCACAGG
Organism: Diphasiastrum complanatum; assembly: GCA_029204225.1. NCBI lineage: Eukaryota > Viridiplantae > Streptophyta > Lycopodiopsida > Lycopodiales > Lycopodiaceae > Diphasiastrum > Diphasiastrum complanatum. The sequence goes on along the minus strand of CM055093.1, from coordinate 36,581,062 downwards.
CAGTTACGTCGCCTCATGTGAAAGGAGAGTCACCGCGGCAGTTAACGTCCTGCTGCCCGGAGCATGCGGGCAGTCGAGACCCAACGCGAAGCTACCTACCCGACGCCCAAAAAGCGACGGGCAGCGCCTCTCTTTCTCTCCTTCCTTTTGCTCTTCTTCTTTCGTTCGTTCATTCTCATTTCGCAAGGGTTTGGATCGGAACGTTTGCTGCGCGAGTAGGCGAGAAAGAGTAGGCGAGAAAGAGAGGAGAGGAGAGGAGAGAGCGTAAGGAAGGCGGGCGAGGCGCCTGCGCAGAGGATGATGAAGCCATGGGGGAGCGGCGGCGTAGGAGCCTGGGCCGAGGAAGCAGAGCGAGCAGAAGAAGAGGCAAAGCAGCGAGCAGCGGCGTTCCCTGGCGGAGATGAGGAGGCGTTTCCAACCCTAGGCGAGGCAGTCACCAGCGCTGGCAAGCAGGGCAAGAAGAAGAAGCCGCAGCCTATGCCCCTGTCTCAGCTTGTGACCGGCACGTATGTTGGCCCTGGCGCCAGGGTGCGGCAGGCAGCCGCCGCCGATCCCCGTGGGGGTCTCACAGACTCTCGGGGTCTCACTGCAGAAGAGATGATGATGTTGCCAAGGGGGCCAAGGGAAAGATCTGAGGAAGAGCTCCAGCAGGGAGGTTTGGGGGGAGGTTTTAGGGGTTATGGAGGCCCCAGGGGTGGTGCATTTACAGAAAGAGGTGGTGGCGGCAGAGATCAGGATCGCGGTGGCGGCTTTGGGAGTGGGTTTGATAGGGATAGAGGAACAGGAGGCTATGGAAGGGATAACATGGATACAGGTGGCTATGGCAGGAGTGGAGGAGATCTAGGTGGATATGGAAGGGATAGGGATCGAGAGAATCTGTCATCACGGGCAGATGAGAGTGGTGACTGGGGAGCATCGAAAAGGTTTGTGCCTTCGCAAGCGGGGCAAGGTTACGATGATGACAGACGAGGAAATAGGTTGAATGATCGAGAGCTGCCATCGAGGGCGGATGAAGTAGAAGATTGGGGTTCAATGAAAAAGTTCATTCCTTCACAAGGTTCAGATTGGAAGGCGCCTGTGCCACGCAGCGAGGCAAGAAGGGTTGGTGGCTTTGAAGAGGGAGCTGGTTCCAGGAATGCATCTCGTGCGGATGAGGTGGACAATTGGGGTGCAGGAAAGAAATTTGTCTCAGGAGAGAGGGAAGTGTCGAATCCAGGGTATAAGGATGGTGGAGCCGATGGTGATCGGTGGTCTAGAAGAATGCCACTGGTGGATGAGTCGAGACCTGTAGAAAGGCGTCGCTTGCTTTTACTGCCTAAAAGCCAAATTGTTGATGCATTAGTGTCTTCTGAGATCCTATCAAAGGAGACGACTCCTACAGGGGAGGGCTCACAGCCTGCTGGGAGCTTCCTATCCGATTCAGAAATTCAGCCTCCTAAACCGAAGCCAAGACCGAATCCATTTGGTGCTGCCCGTCCTCGAGAAGAGATTTTGGCCGAAAAGGGCCAGGACTGGAGGAAGTTGGAAGCTGAGCTGGAAAATAGAGAAAAAGATGTCAGAAACTCAAGGCCATCCACACCCGATGTTGCTGCACAACGTTGGGTGCGGCCGCCGGTGAAATATGAACCCTATGGACAAGGAAAAGAGGAGAGTCGTCCTTCCAGCAGCCATTCGAGTCGTCCTCAAACGCCTGACATGTCTGCTCAGGTGGGAGCAAAACCCCGCCCTAAGATCAATCCATTTGGCGACGCAAAACCTCGTGAAGTGCTGCTAGAGAAGAAGGGCAAGGACTGGAGGAGAATCGATTTTGAACTTGAACACAGATCAGTTGACAGGTTTGCTCATTTTGTTTAGCGCCTGGAAAAATGCCTTGGTGATACTCTAATGGAGATTTTTCTACACAGGAATATGTTATCTTTGAATTCTCAGTTTATTTTCTTCTCTATCATTTGTTTTGTCCTTGAATCCCTTGAGTGAGTCATACACTGTTAGAAAAACAGGCAAGTTTTGGGTGGTTGAGTTTCTTTGTTTTAAGTTCGATTCTCTTGCCAGTGTGTCAAAAGATTGCTTTTATTTAAGATTTCTTAAGAAGAGATCTATGATGTTTTGTGCTTCACATTCTTCTTTGTTTGGAACTTGGCACCCTTAATGCAGCTATGCAAAAGAGCCATATTTTTTTGACAGTTTTGTATCACATTGATTTACTTGGTGTACACTGCCTGAGTTGATTTTGTAGGGTCTTTGTTATTAAAGTTTATAACAAAGAATACTTAATTTTGAGCATTGGATTCCTTGTGCACGTAATTAACTGAAACAAAGGTTGGGTTCTGGTCAACCGTTTGCCATTTACATTGAGATTCTGTACGGAGATAAGAGCTTATAATTCCATTTTCATGACACGCTTTCTTTTCACGTGCACAGATTTTTCATTCTATTCCTGACGAGTTCTTGCTGAGATGGTGATGGTAGCTCTTATTCTGGAACAATAAGCATTTCTTTTCAATGGCCTCCTTCATGTGGCCTACTTAGGATAATTTTATTGTGGTTTATGTACTTGGTTCAAAAACTTTTTTGGTTCACTTATCATGCTCTATTTGTCTGTTTGTCTCATTCTTCTTACAGCTTTGCATGGTAGCTCTTATTCTGCCACAATAAGCATTTCTTTTCAATAGCCTTTTTGAAGTGGCCTACTTAAGATCATCTTATCGAGGTTAATGTATTTGGATCAACAACCTTTCTGGTTCTGACTTATCATGTCTCTGTGGTTCTTACAGCTTCGTGGTCTCATTGACATAACCTCCTTTTTCTTACGTATGTCTTGATGCAAATGGTACATAAATTGAGTATCCAACTGATACAATAGAACATTTGGTTATAGTTATATAGCGTTCCATGTGTTGGTACTTACCTCCGAATTAGAGTCCGTACAAATTTTGCATCCAAAGGTGGCGGCAGCTTAAGCATGGAGAAATAACCCTTTGGATCACAGGAAGCCTATGCAACCGCACAGCAAGTCAATGTACAACCGCAACATGCAGGAGATAGGACGGATAGGGTAAGAGTGTTGTGGAGCAAGTCTGAGGGTCTGATGAGGCAGGTTTGAGGACACAACAAGCAGATAGATGACTGAGGGGGCAAGGGGGATTCGGCCTGGAGGATAAGTTGTGATTGGAGCAAAGAGCAAGGGGTTGATGATGGAGAAAAAGGGATGAGGGGTACCAATGGACCTATGGGGGGCAATGAGCAGGAGCAGATACTAGAAGCGGTTGATATGGTGGCAATTAGCAATAGTAGGAGGGATTGAGGGTGTTAGTGAGCAGGAGCAGGATAATTTGAGGGGCAGTGAGCTAGAGGAGTTGGAGGAATCAGAGGATGGAGCAAAAGCAGGGGTTGAGGATGGAATAAAGAAGAAGAGATCAAAAATGCTTAAAAAGGAATGAGGGAATGAGGGGCCTCAAGGGGATAATGCAGTGGGATGGGGATGCCTTTAAAAGCCACATAAGATCACATATGAATGATCAGAACTTTATGAACTTATGAAGTGTGCGTATTTTAAATGTGATGTTCTGGACATTCCATCATCTGAGAACTTGCAACATCTTTTGACGCAACGTTGTGATGTAAACAATTGTGGAAAGAATCTTGCAAGCTTATTTTTTTGCAATGCTCACAGCTGAATGATATAAATATCAGAAGTGCAAAATTTGTATGTACTTTATATATGATGCTTTGGATCGGTTTTAAAGTAGAATATTGTGTTTTTTATTATAATTAGCTGTAGCTTGATTTAAAAACATTGCCTTTCCCTAGACTATGCACATGCATTAAATGCCAAGTGCCCATTAGAAGGCCCAGGTTAAGTGAGAGAGTGTCAGCGACGCTCTCTCACTTAACTAGCACCGTTGGATGCGCATCTGACATTCAATTCCTATGCCTTTTTCATCCTTAGGCAAAGACGTTAGATTGGATTTGAAATGGAGCCTTCCATATGATGGCCCTTTGAACGAAGGACAAGAATATAAGTTATGAAAGACACATAGTGTACGTCAGTAAGATTGTGACACTAGAAATTCAACACATGCTATTTGCGATTTTGAAGAGATATTTTGCAGTAGTTTCAATATACATGGTTGGAGCTCAAACAAGGAATCTATTGATATGAAAGCACACAAATAAATTCTTTTCTCTTTTGGAAAGTTAATTTACTTTGGATAGAATCCTCATTGAACTAATGCACAAACCTCTCCTATATCTGGTCCGTTGTAGTTTCTATGTTATATCTCATTTACAATCAAGATTCAATAGTTAGTAGTATTGAATGGTGAGCACTAAATATTAACTAGTTGAAATTGTATGTTATATGATTGTTTTCAAGCTGATACAAAATTTTGATTCAATTTGGATAGGACCTTCAGTGAATCCATGCATAGAGGTCTTCTTTCTTTGTGGGCGTATTGATAGTGTAAGAGGGCAAAAATCATGGCTAGGTGCATAAGTCCCAAGATATAAGTATTAAATTTAAAGCTTTGCATAAAGCTTCAAATCTGACTCTAGGCAACGCCTTAGTGAAGAGGTCTGCAATATTATCCTCCGTAGGACAATATTCAAGTAAAATGTTGCCATCATGAAGTCTCTCCTGAACAAAGTGAGAATGGATCTCGATGTGCTTCGTCCTCGCATGAAAAATAGGTGCAATGGCAATAGCACTTTGACTATCACTCAAGATAAGAGTGGCTGAGGGCTCGCCAAACTTTGTGTTAACAAGTAGTCTTCTCAGCCATAAACACTTTGTTGTGTCTGAAAATATCGCTCTATATTCTGCCTCACCAGAAAAGTAGCAACAGTGGGCTGCTTTTTACTTGACCAAGAAATTGCAAAATTTCCATAGAAAAAACAATGTCCCCTTGTAGAGCGTCTAGTGTCTTGATCTCCACCCCAATCCGAGTCACTAAAACCAACCAAACATGCATCATCACAAGCAGGAAAAACCAGTCCATGACTTCTTGTTCCTTGAAGATATCGAAAGATCCTCTTCAATGCTTTCCAATGTGATGTCATCGGGGCATGCATGAATTGACTCGTGAGTGAGACACTATAGGAAATGTCCGGTCTTGAATTACGTAGGCAACTGAGACAGCCAATAGCTTGACAATATAAAGTAGTATCAAATGGCTCACCATCACCTTGACTACTTAATTTCAGGCCAGTCTCCATAGGTGTAGCAACCGGCTTGCAATCTTCCATCTTGAACCGCTTCAAAATCTGCCCAATGTAGCGTTCTTGAGAGATGAAAATTCCAGCCCCTTCTTGTACAAATTCAAGACCAAGATAAAAATGCAATAGGCCTAAATCTGAGGTTTCAAAAACCATACCAAGATCAAGTATTACGGCATTAGTCTGCTGCTCATTACTTCCCGTAATAATAATATCATCAACATAAAGCAAAATAATGATGATATAATCTGAAGTATGCTTGACATAAAGAGTAGATTCGCTAGGACTATTAGTAAACCCTCGATCACAAAAATAGGCATGTATCTTTTGATACCACATCCTCGGAGCTTAATTCAGTTCATAAAGTGCCTTCTTGAGAAGACAAACTTTATCTTCTTGGCCTTCAACCAAAAAACCAGCAGGTTGTTGAAGGTACACTTTCTCATTGAGATCACCATTGAGGAATGCTGTCTTTATGTCAAGTTGTCGCAAATGCCAACCAAAATGGGCAGCCAAAGAAGTTACTACCCTCACGATAGTCATCCGAGCAGTAGGAGAAAAAGTCTCCTCATAATCAATCCCCTTTTGCTAAGCATAGCCTTTGGGAACGAGCCTTGCCTTGTACCTTTCAATGGTACCATCTGCCTTATACTTGATTTTGTATACCCATTTAGAACCAATTGCCTTCTTCCCATGAGGAAGATCAACAAGAACCCAAATCTGGTTCTTCATAAGTGAGTCATACTCATCTTGCATCGCATCCTTCCAACATTTTACTCCCTTGGCCTGCTCATAAAAATTAGGTTCCATACATGACTAGAAAGATTGATCATTGTTACTTGTCACTCAAAACATTAATGTCACACCATACATATTACAATGTACATGGCTAGTTAGTAGTGAATTAGCAAACCTAAAAAGACTCTCAAAAAAACCCTCAAGGTGCTCTCTCTCTCTCTCTCTGGAAAATGTGCGCACCCAAATCCCACAACAGTCCTCTAAATAATGCCAAAGAAACGATTCGAACCACAAAAAACAGTTCTAACGAGGATGTGAGCAACCAACTATGTGTGCTCCATCCACGAGCTTGCAATATATTGTGCATGATGGCTTAGGAGAGCAACTTCCCATATTGTGCATCTTTGTTGATTGTGAGAAGGTCCAACCTAGTTGAGATCTTTTGTGCTTGTACTTTCAATCATTCATAGATTTCGTCTTGTACTTTCAATTAAACTTTGTTTTGCTTAATTTACATTGTATTGTCTTTTCATTATGCTATACTTGCATCTTCATTTTGCTACACGGTGTTAAAGCCATCATTGCTCCTATAAGCATGTATAAGATGTTGGCCACCATAGCTAAGGTGAGAGATTTTCCCTCCATATCAAGTAGTTCTTAACTTTGGTCCAAATAACAACATTGATGCAATTTTGTTGTTCACATCCTCAATCGAGGAGGAAAATACATTAAGAATACGTTCGGTGCATTTCTTTGAGAAAAGGGAATTCTACATCAAATGAGAACTCCCTATACGCCTCAACAAAATGGTGTTGCCGAGCGAAAGAATCGCACACTTATGGAGATGGCCCATTGCATGCTCAAAGCAAAGGGGCTGCCTCACAAGTTTTGGGCTGAAGCAGTTATAACGGCAGCATACATAAGCAATCGTTGTCCTACTAAAGCATTGAAAGTATTAACTCCTTATGAAGTTTGGTATGGAAAGAAGCCTACAATCTCTCACTTTCGCATTTTTGGTTGTACGGCTTATGCTTTTGTTCCGGATAAACTTCGTACAAAGCTTGAGGATAAAGGAGTTAAATGCATTTTTGTTGGCTATAGTAGTGAATTTAAAGGCTATAGGCTATTCAATTCTAACAAGATTATTGTTAGTCGTGATGTGCATTCTGATGAAAAGAATTCATTAGATGTGGCCCCAACTCATATCTTGAAGGGGGACAGCCCACATAGTGTGAATGTTGAAGTTTTTCCAGATTTGGTACCATCTTCTATTGCTGGAGATAAGGGGCAACAATCAACCAGCCCAACACCTCATCAAGTTTAGAGCCTAATGTTCATCAAGAACCGCCCGTTGTTGCTCAAAATCAGCCTGCAGGAACTGTTGGACAGCAAGGACCAGTTTTGGAAGATCTTGGACAGCAAATTGTAAGAAGAGACATGGCTGTTGGACAGCCCAAAACAGTCCCACGGTGGCTGTTGTCGACTTTGCGGGACAGCAAAGTAAGTTCATTTTATGATAGAAAGACACGTGCCTCTACAAAATTAGTGGACTATGTTGATTTTTAAGATTTTGCTCTTACATCTCATGGGGAATGTCATTGATGATATCAGATAGATCATGGCTAAAACTGTAGGCAACAGATGGATCAAGAACCCTGAGCCACAAGTGACACGTATTGTTAGGTAACAAGACTCAAGATTTTGCGGCATTGGCTTGGAAAGCTCATTGAGTTTATGAAGAAATAACCCTCAACGCAACCTAGTGTCGGTCAAGAACTGAAAGCTAAAGCCTTTCAACTTTGACAAAGAAATTTTGGCAACATGCTGAACCTTATAGTGTGGATTGGGTCTCCTTGGTCTTGCTTCCATCGCCAACCGCATCTTTGCCTTGAACACCAATATAGGTGTGTATGAAAGTTCTCTCTTGTGTGTCCAGATGTTTGGACTAGAGCTTTGGTTTTGTACTAGACATCTCAACTAAAACCACCTAGGAGTTCTAGCACGTGCACTCCTTGTTGGCTAGCATTGAAAAAATCCTAGCTTCCTCTTGAGAGGTCAACTTTATTGGAAAGTGGCGCTTGTCCTTCTGAGCACGTTCTATCTTTCTAATTCGTAAGTTCATCCCCATAGCATTTACCAATTGCTCCAAAGATGTACTGCTTCAATGTTAGAAATTGTCCACGTTAGCTTCCGATGATCTTCCTTTACGGCTTTGCATGAAACTGATATGATTTTTTCAATACTATACACCTTAAGCTTCACAAGCAGCCATACAACTGAGATAGAGCATGTACAAGACTCACCAATCGAACATCAAAGTAGACAATTAGGCAATGCTACTAACAAACTTTTAAATGGTTTGTCCCACCTTGAGTCTCTGACACACATGATCTTGGCCTAGTTGTGCACTGGTTTTGTCGTAGAATACCAGACAAAAATGCACAACAAAGGCCATCTGTTTTCTCACCCGTACTAGTAGCACCTTGACTCAATGGCACTCCATTGTTATGGGCTCTAGTTTGTACCTTTGGGGATGACATTTCACCTTACTAGGCAACACCTTGCCTCATCAATCCCTTGTATTTGAGAGTTGAAATATTAGTGTCCTAGTCACTTTGAAAACTTATAACTGTGCTTACACCTCACTTAGTTTTAGGGCTGGCACCCAAGTGTTCCTTACTGGCCGAGTGTCCCATACCACTCATACGAGCAATTGCTTTGACATTGTTAAGCAACATGCTGACTCACCAACCTCTATCTAGATGATTATACAACGTTGGGCCCGAAAGAGTACCAATTGTGCTTTTATCTTATCAAGTAGCACCTTGCCTCATTGGTCTCCATGACATAGCTACATGCTTGCCAGCCAGTGAGCATTGACTGTGCTGACACCCCTTTGGGCAGGTAGGGACTTTTCATATCCACCTTCAAACCCTAATTCCAAGCACATGCAAAGCAATCAAGATATAAAGAGGATTTTTCTTTCATGTCACACGTTAGTTCGATCCCATGAAAGCAAAGCTTAGATTCACAATATCATGCATGCTATGATGACAATCTAACACTAACATTCATACCTCCCTTATTATTTGAATTTGAAACTTGGTGGGAACACCCCTTTATTCACTAATTTGACTTTTAGGCCTCTAAGCCATTTAACTCCTGCAAGACTTGATATTGAGTCCGCTCATGCTTGCACTTTGTTGGTTACTTTTCACGACAATATTTCTTATGAGGCATCTCCAAGGGACCTTTGTCATTGACCAACAAGTTAGCTTTGATACTAAATGCTCTATTGGCACCACACGGGGAACCAGGACACCCAATGTAGCTTCTTGCATTCAACCACTTGCTCGACAAAACCAACCATCATCACACAAAGGTCAACACTCAAGCCAACACTGGCTCTAATGAGACGATTATATAGCTGCCTCTTAATCCTACTCCGACGTTCCAACTCAAGGTAGGTGCCTCTTGCTCTTCTTCTTCCGTTGCTTCTTCCTCTTCTTCCTCATCATCTTCTTCTTCCTCGTCCTCTTCTTCTTCCTCTTCCTCATGGCTCTCGTCACTTGATGAAGCCGATTCCTCTTCCTCTTGTCTTATCGCAATTCTCTCATGTAGAGAAGATGCACTTTCCGGAGTAACATGTTCTGCATAGTGCATTTTGACTTGTTAGTAACTTATCAAGTTTTAACTTCTAAGCATATTTGTCATCAATATAAGGCTCAAAAGTCATGAATCACTAGTTCTGCACATACTAGTTACTAGTATTAAGTAACTGTAAGTATTAAGTTGTAAGTTGTAACTACATACTTGTATGTGCCATGGCCTCAGAATAGGTAGGCATAGACATCTTCTTCCTCCTCATCCCGTGCAGGAAGGTCATCAATATCATCAGGGTTCACCTATGCATTATGAAACTTCAAAGAGTTAGGAATCAATCAAGATTCAAAATTATTATTCAAGCGGCAAGCCTCAAAATTGAATTTCAATGCTGAAAACTTGAATGATCGATAACCAGTCACGACTTCAACTTAGCACTCACCAGTGCCTTGTGAATGTTCAAACTTGAAACTTCAAATTTCAAACTTCAAACTTGAAATCTGAATCTTAGAATTTGAAACTTAACTTTTAAGTACTAAGTTACGATTCAATAGTTTACCTGTAAGACCTCTCGAGCACCTCTCATCTTGTCCACTAGGCGTAGATTGTAGTGGACAAGATTAAGGCGTTGTGATTGCATAGTGGAGAATCTATTTCTTTTTTTCGTATGGATAAGAGAAAAGACACTCTAGTTCTTCTCACAAGCTGCTACAGTGCAATCTTGTGAGAGGATGCGCAATGCAAGCTCACGCAGCCTGGGGGTACATCCCCCATACTTCTCCCACCAAGAGATTGGCTTCAACATGCCAGCTCTCTGTTGAGCAACCGGCCTCCCAAAAGTGAGACCACAATTAACAAATATCAAAAGCTCATCTGCCAATGCTTGTTGCGTATTGACATCATGATAGACCCTTCGAATGTAATCATACTACCTGCCCTCCAGCTCAATATCTGATTGCCAGCCCACCCTCCTGCAGAGGGGATGCAAGATGTGGTCAACAATATGTAGTGGCTTATGGAACCACTGCCATATGGTATACCACTTTTCTTTTATCTCTTCAAGCCTGTGTGAGTCAAAATGTAAAGTTCTAGAACAATTTTCAATAGACTTGTGAATTGTGATTGTATCAGAGTTCAGAGACTTGAGTTAACAAAATTCAAATTACAAGTAGAGCCTAGGAATCAAGATTAAAGATAATAGATTACAATTCGAATTTTACGTGTCTGGGCTCGCTCAACATGGTGCAACTATGCAACTACTCACCCATCTTCTCCATGAACTCATAGAGAAGGCCCAAAGTGGGTTCTTTGTATGTGTCCCATTACCTGGTGGGGCCGGGCTTGAAAATATCTAGGGCTTTGAATCCCCTATAGATGGAGAGGAACTTCGATCGCTTGGTGACTAACCTCACCAAGAAGCGAGCGATGTCCACTACCTCCTTCGCCCATGGCAATTTTGCAATGTCCTCAATCAAGAGGTTCAAACAATAAGCTGCACACGGGGTCCAAAAAATATGTGGATAATGTTCCTCCACCATGCGCCCCATAGAAACACAGTCGACGGCGTTATTCGTGATCGCCTTCATAGTTAAAGGTACAAAACGTTCAATCAAAACTTCAAAGATCAAACTTCAAACTTGAGCCAAACGTAAAATTGAAAACACTAGTTTAACTTTAAACGATCACTTGCACAAATTTTTCTGGCCCCCCTTCCTCAATGACCTCCTTGATTTCATCAAAAATATACTCGCCTGTCACAATACTGCCTGGCGCAGAAGTATCGATGAACCTCAAGAATATGGTGCCTTTTCAAGAAGACACCAGTATATAGGTGGCTCCTGATATCGATTCCAGGTTTTCAGGTGCATTTGGGCATGCTCCAATATCATATCAGCGTGTTAGGAACAGGTGTGCTCTAATGGGGAGGGGTGTACTTTTGTTCGGCTTGTTGCAATTTTTGCAAGTCCAATCCCCCGAGCTCCCATAGGTGGTGGATTGTTGTACCACAACATGATCCCATGCGGGATTCCGTGTCCTGACCGTTGATCCCGCTCATTGAGTCTCGACCCTTAAACTTAGAATCTTGAATCAGAAAAAAGATTTAAAGCTTAAACCCTAGGAAATTATAATCTACAATCTTTCAAAACTCTAACTAGAAGTTGTTCTCTCTCTCTCTCTCTCTCTCTCTCTCTCTCTCTCTCTCTCTCTCTCTCTCTCTCTCTCTCTCTCCATCCTCCAGCGATGGCTGCTGCCCTGTCCTAGGCGCTGCCCTGCCTTGGTCCGCCCTCTCTCAACACCATGGCCCCTCCTCCGCGCGCCCCTGCTCGTAGGTCCTCAAGGTCCCCTGCCACCTCCTCACTCACCCCCCTCGCTCACCATTCACCTCCCCCCCTCGCTGCCCCTTCCCCTTCCCCCCTCGTTGCTCCTTCTCCTTCCCCCTTCGCTGCACCACCCCCCCCCCCCCCCCTCGTTGACCTCCCCGATCTCTCCCTCACTGATCCCTCTCTTGTAGCTGCCACTGTAGGAAAGCAAGAGTCAAGTCACCAAGATCTAGTTATCAATCAATTACTAAATGTAGGGCACCCCCAAAAGTCAAGATAGGGCCCCTAAACAAAATTAGACCCCTAAGGACCCACGAGTCAGTACATGACCAAAATTGGTTCGAATTGAACTTAAGACAAACTTAAGATGGCCTAAATAACTAAATACCCATGGCTACACAAATCTCGACCTTTTGGGTCAAAGTAACCTAAGGATTAACTTTAGCATAGTCATTTATTTCTAACACCCTCCTTAAATGACAGTGCAAAAACTGAAATCTTCACTATGTAACAAAACCAACACGTGGTATCAAATTTAAAGCTTTGCATAAAGCTTCAAATCTGACTCTAGGCAATGCCTTAGTGAAGAGGTCCGCAATATTATCCTCCGTAGGACAATATTCAAGTGAAATGTTGCCATCGTGAAGTCTCTCCCGAACAAAGTGATAATGGATCTCGATGTGCTTCATCCTCGCATGAAAAATAGGATTCCGTGCAATGGCAATAGCACTTTGACTATCACTCAAGATAAGAGTGGCTGAGGGCTCGCCAAACTTCATGTCAACAAGTAGTCTTCTCAGCCATAAGCACTGTTGTGGCTGAAAATATCGCTCTATATTCTACCTCACTAGAAGAAGTAGCAACAGTGGGCTGCTTTTTACTTGACCAAGAAATTGCAGAATTTCCATAGAAAAAGCAATGTCCACTTGTAGAGTGTCTAGTGTCTTGATCTCCACCCCAATCCGAGTCACTAAAACCAACCAAACATGCATCATCACAAGTAGGAAAAACCAGTCCATGACTTCTTGGTCCTTGAAGATATCGAAAGATCCTCTTCAACGCTTTCCAATGTGATGTCATCGGGGCATGCATGAATTGACTCATGCGTGAGACCCTATAAGAAATGTCCGGTCTTGAATTACATAGGTAAATGAGACAGCCAATAGCTTGACAATATAAAGTAGTGTCAAATGATTCACCATCACCTTGAGACCTGTCTTCATAGGTGTAGCAACCGGCTTGCAATCTTCCATCTTGAACCGCTTCAAAATCTGCCCAATGTAGCGTTCTTGAGAGATGAAAATTCCAGCCCCTTCTTGTACAAATTCAAGACCAAGATAAAAGTGCAATAGGCCTAAATCTGAGGTTTCAAAAACCATACCAAGATCCAAGTATTACGGCATCAATCTGCTGCTCATTACTTTCCGTAATAATAATATTATCAACATAAAGCAAAATAATGATGATATAATCTGAAGTATGCTTGACATAAAGAGTAGATTCGCTAGGACTATTAGTAAACCCTTGATCACAAAAGTAGGCATGTATCTTTTGATACCACATCCTCTGAGCTTGCTTCAGTCCATAAAGTGCCTTCTTGAGAAGACAAACTTTATCTTCTTGGCCTTCAACCAAAAAACCAGCAGGTTGTTGAAGGTACACTTTCTCATTGAGATCACCATTGAGGAATGCTGCCTTTATGTCAAGTTGCCGCAAACGCCAACCAAAGTGGGCAGCCAAAGAGGTTACTACCCTCATGGTAGTCATCCGAGCAGTAGGAGAAAAAGTCTCCTCATAATCAATCCCCTTTTGCTGAGCATAGCCTTTGGCAACGAGCCTTGCCTTGTACTTTTCAATGTACCATCTGCCTTATACTTGATTTTGTATACCCATTTAGAACCAATTGCCTTTTTCCCATGAGGAAGATTAACAAGAACCCAAATCTGGTTCTTCATAAGTGAGTCATACTCATCTTGCATCGCATCCTCCCAACATTTTACTCCCTTGGCCTGCTCATAGAAAACAGGTTCTTCTGCAACATCTCCATGAGATGTAAGAGCCAAATCTGAAAAATCAGCATAGTCCACTGATTTTGTAGAGGCATGTGTCTTTCCATCATAAAATGAACTTACTTTGCTGTCCCGCAAAGTCGACAACAGCCACTGTGGGACTGTTTTGGGCTGTCCAACAGCCATGTCTCTTCTTACAATTTGCTGTCCAAGATCCTTCGACACCGCACTTGGCTGTCCAAGATCTTCCAAAACTGGTCCTTGCTGTCCAACAGTTCCTGCAGGCTGATTTTGAGCAACAACGGGCGGTTCTTGATGAACATTAGGCTCTAAACTTGATGAGGTGTTGGGCTGGTTGATTGCTGCCCCTTATCTCCAGCAATAGAAGATGGTACCAAATCTGGAAAAACTTCAACATTCACACTATGTGGGCTGTCCCCCTTCAAGATATGCGTTGGGGCCACATCCAATGAATTCTTTTCATCAAAATGCACATCACGACTAACAATAATCTTGTTAGTGCTCAAATTGAACAGCCTATAGCCTTTGCTTTCACTACTATAGCCAACAAAAATGCATTTAACTCCTTTATCCTCAAGCTTTGTACGAAGTTTATCCGAAACAAAAGCATAAGCCGTACAACCAAAAATGCGAAAGTGAGAGATTGTAGGCTTCTTTCCATACCAAACTTCATAAGGAGTTAATACTTTCAATGCTTTAGTAGGACAACGATTGCTTATGTATGCTTTCGTTATAACCGCTTCAGCCCAAAACTTGTGAGGCAGCCCCTTTGCTTTGAGCATGCAACGGGCCATCTCCATAAGTGTGCGATTCTTTCGCTCGGCAACACCATTTTGTTGAGGCGTATAGGGAGTTGTCATTTGATGTAGAATTCCCTTTTCTCGAAGAAATGCACCGAACGTATTCTTAATGTATTTCCCTCCTCGATCGGTGCGTAGGGTCTTCAAAGAATGCCCAAACTATTTTCCACCATTGCTAGAAAATCTTTGAAACGTTGAAAAACGTCCGATTTAGCCTTCATAGGATAGATCCATGTAAAACGGGAAAAGTCATCAATAAAAGTCACAAAATAGATGCACTTTCCAATGGATTCGGTCCTCATTGGACCACAAACATCACTATGAACCAAATCAAATTTATCAAAAACCCTTATAGTTCCATCAATTGGAAAAGGTTTCTTTTGAAACTTTCCAAGTATGCACCCCTCGCATACATGCCCTTCCGGCTGCTCAATAGTAGGAATGTCTTCTACCATATTAAATGCCTTCAGCTTCTTCAAACTTGCAAAGTTGAGATGCCCAAACCTTGCGTGCCACAATGCAGCCAACTCCAATGATTGTGATGTAGAAGCAACAAGACATGTAGAGGGAATTCGTCGCTCGTAGGTATCCATAATGAATAAGCTAGCATGCATTGTTCCCGAAACAATAATCAAGAGTGATCTTTTAGGATCCTTTACAAGACACTTATCTTCTTTGAACTCAACAACTAGTCCTTGCTTCAACATAGTTGAAAAAGAAAGAAGATTCTTCTTGATTCCTGGAACATAAAGCACATTCTTAATGTACTTTTCTTCACCATTAGGCAAAATGATAGCGACAATTTCAGTTCCATGAATAGAATAAGATGCATCATCCGCACATTGTACCTTACTTCCATTTTGCACTTTCACTAATTTAGTGAATGCTTTTTTGCGAGAAGTCATATGACTAGTAGCACCACTATCAATCACCCATTCAATGGGCTGAAAATCAGCAATTTGCAAAACAGAACCTGAATACCTCATAGATGTAGAAGTACTAGTAAAAGCAATATTAGACACAAAAGCATAATCTTGGTTGAAGAGATCACCATTAGCTCTTGCTCCAAAGTAGCAAGTGAAGCACTAGTATCAATTCCTTTACTCTCCTCTTTCGCAAGCTTCTTCTTACAATCCTTGATGAAGTGCCCATACTTCTTGCAATAATGGCACTTCCCTTTATTCTTTTGAGTGTTGACATCTTGACCCCCAATGGGCTTTTGCTCATCCTTAGTAGGAGGCTTCCCCTTTCCTTTTGACTTGCCTTTGCCCTTGCCTTTCGTGAAGAAAGCTTGATCTTGTTGAGTGTCACCCGCAAAGTTTTGCCTCGTTTGCTGCTCTTGAAAAAGCAACCCAACAAGTTCATCAAAGGAGAGTTGATGTCTCCTTAGAGAGATACTCAAAGATGAAACAAATGGAAGATAAGAGGAAGGTAATGAGTCGAGAGTAATGGAAACAAATTGAGCATCCTCAATTATCTCATCAATATTGAGAAGCTCCTCACGAAGATCCTTGATCTTCGTCAAGTGATTGGTCACTTGATCCCCTTCTTGCATCTTCAACAAAGAAAGCTGATTTTTGAGATACACCACTCTTGCTGGATTTTTGACTCTATACATAGTATAAAGTGTATCCCACGCACTTTTAGATGTCTTACAAGACCTAATATGAGGTAAGATAAATCTTTTCACAGCAAGAGCAACCATAGAATGTGCTTGTGCATCCCTTCTATCCCACTTCTTTTGTTCTTCCGAAGATGGAGAAGATGATGTTGATGATGATGATCCACGAGGTGTAGGAGGTGCCAAAGACGGAGGCCTTTCCTCATCACCATTGGCCAAATCCCACAGCCCTTTCGCTATGAGAAGATTCTTCATCATGTAACTCCACAAGGAGTAGTTTGTGCCATCTAGCCGATCTTCACTAAACAAAGAACCGATAGCTTCCGATTCTTTAGCCATTACCTCCAACAAAATTTGAGCTTGTAGTAGATAGGAAAGAGAGCCTTTCCACAACCAAATCTACTCAAGAACATTTGCAGCAAATAAAGAGCTGAAAGTAGGAGCACAAGATGTCTTTCAATCTCTTTCAATCTGCAACCTTTTTGCACAAAAAAACTAGCTTTTTAAAAATTAGGTTAGCTTCGATTGAAGCCTACACTGAAACCCAATTAGGAAGCCAAATAGTGTGATCAACACACACTCCAATAGGGCTATTGAAAGCGCCCTACTACTT
The DNA here is from genome assembly GCA_029204225.1 of Diphasiastrum complanatum. Lineage (NCBI taxonomy): Eukaryota > Viridiplantae > Streptophyta > Lycopodiopsida > Lycopodiales > Lycopodiaceae > Diphasiastrum > Diphasiastrum complanatum. Next base: position 36,564,122 of record CM055093.1, on the reverse strand, counting down.
GGCTGAGAATCTGCAAATATCCAGCCACAAGTTGACCTAACCCTGGATAGGGTTTGCTGAATTTTGGGCGCCCTCCTACATAAATGCAAATCTGAAAACAAAAACAACAAGATAAGGAGACACCACAACCAAAAATCAGTAGTAGATTTTTGGGCTCCCTCCTCCAAACAAAACTTGCTGAAAACTGGTTGCATAAAAATCAGATTTGAGATTTTGATTTTTGGGTGCCAAAAATTGCTCCTCCAAGATCTCTGATGGCCGCCCTCCTTCAACCTGAAGAGAGACAAAAAAGCTGATCCAAACTCCACTTGAAAAGATCAGCAAGATGTTAAAATTTCACAACAAAAAGCAGAGAAGCTCCTCTTCTGGTAGGGCGCCAACAAACAAGCTTGCTGCAGATCCGGTAGCTCTGATACCATGTAGGAAAGCAAGAGTCAAGTCACCAAGATCTAGTTATCAATCAATTACTAAATGTAGGGCACCCCCAAAAGTCAAGATAGGGCCCCTAAACAAAATTAGACCCCTAAGGACCCATGAGTCAGTACATGACCAAAATTGGGTCCAACTGAACTTAAGACAAACTTAAGATGGCCTAAATAACTTAATACCCATGGTTACACAAATCTCGACCTTTTGGGTCAAAGTAACCTATGGATTAACTTTAGCATAGTCATTTATTTCTAACAGCCACCCCCTCACCCACCCTCCTCGCTGACCCCTCCACCCATCCACCCTCCTCACCCCCTTCACTGCCACTCCAACCCCCCCTCTCGCTGCCCCCCACCTCACCCCCTTGCTGATCCCCCACCCCCCCTCGCTGATCTCTCACCTCCTCTCACAGTCATTCCAGCCCCATGCCACTTCACCTCACCCCCTCGATGACCCATCTCCCTCTCCTGCTACAACTCCCACCCCCCTCTCTGATGGCTGCTCCCCTGATTCGGCTCCTCTTCCGTCTTCTGACCCTATTCTTCCCACATCGACCATTGCTCACTCTTCCTCCTTCTCGGCACCACAGTCTACAACCACTATTCCATTTACGCCTTCTAAATCAACTGAACTTTTTTCATCTTGGTAGATTGATCAATTCAAGGCAGATTTTCAGTTTTGGCGGCATGAAATTTCATAGCTGAAAGGAACGGTTACTTCTTTGATCAACGAGAAGAAGTTATTGCAGTTCAAGGTTGCCTCACTCAAACAATCCATCGGCCGCAGCGTATCACCCTCTTGCATCTTCAATGTTGAGAGTTGATTACATAGAAAAAGCACTTTCGCCGTATTCTTCACTTGGAACACCTTGGCAAGTACTTCCCAAGCACTCTTGGAAGTCTTGCATGATCGAATGTGAGGTAGGATTGATCTCTTCACGGATAGCGCTATGACCGAATGTGCTTGTGCGTCACGTCGATCCCACTTCTTTTGTTCTTCGGAAGACACCTCCACGTAAGTTAAAGTAGCTCTTGACGGTGTAGTAGGTGCCAAACTAGGTGGCCTCTTTTCATCACCACTTACAACTTCAAACAAACCTTTAGCAATAAGGAGGTTTTTGATCATGTTGCACCACAAGGAGAAATTAGTTTCATCCAACCTATCTGCATTGAACAAAGAGCCTATAGATTCAGATTCTTTAGCCATTTTTGAAAATTCAGCTAATAGTAGATGGGAAAAACAGATTTCAGGCCAAAATCTACTAAAAAATCAGCAAGATCAAAACTGAATTAATGAGCACTATAGATTGCAATACACCACATGCAATAGCTCATTCACAAGAAGATATAGGTGGCTGTATTCTGCTGAAATAACAGAATACTAACTAATATGCAGGCTTCCAATGAAGCCAAAACCACAACCAGAACTTTTGTGGTAAAAAGGTGTGCACTCAATGTGCTAATGGAGCAGATGGTAGGACCTTCTTCCAGGCTCAAAAATAGAAAAATTTCAGCCACTAAAAATGTGTCAAAAACACATTTGTCTTCAAGGTAGATGGGTGCCCTCCTCCAAGAAGAAAATCTGAAATTTGAAGCATGTAATATGATTTCAATCACATGAAAACTAGTTGAGCATGGGCGCCCTACTGCTAGCTCCCAAATGAGTGGAGGTTCCAAGCTTTTCCCAGCAATTTCCTGCACAACAAACAACAAGGAGCCGAACGGTTCTCTCTCCACAAAAATTAGAAAAATTCTGATTTTTATGAACCAAAAGAGGAGAAATGTGGCTGCCTATTGGGTTCCCTCCAGCAAGCAATCAATTCTGAAAAATGGCTTTGATACCATGTAGGAATCCAGAATCCCCCACGCCCCTGTGAGTTCACCTTCTTCACATCTGACATGGTACTTACGGCCATCAAGAGAATGAAGTCCCATAAAGCAAGAGATATCGAAGACCTTGAATCTGAACTCCTAACCCATGCTTCCGACCTCCTTGCTCCCACACTAGCCACTCTCCTCAATTCCGCCGTTGTCTCTGGTTTCCCCTCATCGTGGTGCACCAACATCATCCACCCTATTCATAAAAATGGTGATCCCATGATTCCTGGTAATTACAAGAGTTATGGTTGATGATGGGGCAACCCATAATTTCATCAACTACACCCTAGTTAAAAAGCTTAAACTACCAGAAGTACCTAGTCAGCGTAAGTACATAGTTTCATTAGCTAAGGGTGAAGGTAAAAAAATATGGGAAACTATGGTAAGTAACTTGAATCTTGGTATTCAGGGGTACCAAGATGAAATAAACTTTCAGATAATGCACCTGGATCGCACAGACATTGTTCTCGGGAGAGATTGGCTCTACAGTTTAGGACCTTCCCTCCACAGAAACTATCAGGAGAACACCCTCAGCTTTCAGCATAAAGGCCGAGAGATCCAGTTGCATGGGGAGCATGATGTTCCCAACAGTCCTATGGTCTGCAGTTCAGAGCTCTGTCAGCTAATCGGAGACGAAGACCATCAGGTATTCTTATGTGACTTTCAGTTTATTCCTGAAGTTTCTATTTCTAGTTCTATACAACAAAAAATCAGTAAATTAGAAACTTTATTGTCTAATTTAAAGATGTTTTTCCTGAAGATTTGCCACATGGTTTACCACCTAGCAGAGAGGTAGATCATGTAATAAACCTAGTACCAGGTACAACACCTGTTTCTGAACCTCTGTATCGGGTCAGCCGAACAGAGGATGAAGAAATAACTAGGCAGTCAACAAATTATCTTGGGAAAGGCCAAATTTAGACCAGTAGTTCACCTTGGGCCTCACCAGTCCTATTAGTGAAAAAGAAAGAGGGGTCTATGCGTCTTTGCGTAGATTACAGAGCCCTCAATAAAGTCACAATAAAGAATAAGTATCCTATGCCTCGGGCAGGCGAGTTGTTTGATCAACCTGACGGGGCTAAGTTTTTCAGTAAAATAGACCTCATATCATCAAGTCCGTATAAAATCGGAAGATGTCTCGAAAACAGCTTCTAGGACTCGTCATGGTCATTATGAGTTTAAGGTGATGCCATTTGGGCTCACAAATGCTCCAGCTACCTTTATGACCTTGATGAACAGTGTCTTCAGACCATACTTGGGTAAGTTTGTAGTCATATTTTTAGATGACATTCTCATCTACAGCAAAACGAGGAAGGAGCATCTAAAACACCTCAGAAAGGTGTTTCGACTGCTCATAAAGCATAAGCTTTATGCTAAACAATCCAAGTGTGAATTCTTCGTTGAAGAAGTAGCATATTTGGGTCACATTATCTCGTCAGATGGGATTAAGATGGACCCGAATAAGGTTAAAGCCATACTCAATTGGCTGAGACCTCATACTATTTTGGAACTTCAGATCTTTCTTGGTTTGGCGGGATATTACAGACAATTTGTCAAGGAATATGCTCAGATAGCAGTTCCCATGACAAATCTCTTTAAGGGGAAGGGAAAGGAGTTCATTTGGGAGTCCGCACAACAGGAGAGCTTTGATGCTCTCAAAACAGCCTTAGCTACAGCACCAGTTTTAAAAGTCGTCGACCCCAATCAGCCATTTGTGGTCGAAACAGATGCTAGCGACTTTGCAGTAGGTGCTGTGGTAACTCAGAGTGGACGACCAGTTGCGTTCGAGAGTAAAAAACTCGAGCCTAGTCAGACTAGGTACAATGCCTATGAATAGGTACAATGCCTATACAATGACTCTTTTCTATAGTCCATGCCCTTAAGACTTGGAGGCATTATTTGTATGGTGCCAACGTTGAGGTCCTGACAGACCATGAAAGTCTCTGATACCTTTGCAATGAACCTGAGCTTAGAGGTCAGAAATCTCGTTGGGCAGAGTTGATGCAAGAGTTTGATATGTCTATCAGATATAGACGGGAGAAATTCAATACAGTAGCAGATGCCCTTAGCAGAATGCCTATGATAAACGAGCTGAGTTTTACTCAGATTCATAATGAGTTACTCGAGTCCTTGAGAGGGAAGTGCCAGCATGATGCATTCTTCTCTACTATCTGGAACTCAGTCCAGAGCAAACAATTACAGACTCCAGAACTAGTTCCCGGGGCTGGTGCTAGTTCATCCAAGAATACGGCAGCTTCCGTTGAGGATGATGATGAGTCCGAGTATACGTCGTCAGATGAGTTGAGGATTCTGAGCCTGTATTACCCAAGCAAACCCCAGTGGTGAGGGTCAGTTGACTCAAGGATTCAAATGGAAATAGTATTCCATTCAGGATGAGTACTTGCTCTATAGAATTAGAGTATGTGTCCCCAATTCAGAGGATTATAGGCAGCAGGTCCTATATGAATGTCATGACAATCCTAGTGCGGGACACCCAGGCATACAGAAGATCTATGAGCTTCTTCGTAGGCAATTTTTCTGGCCCAGTATGAAAAAGGACGTCCAATAGTATGTAACCAGTTGCCAGAAATGTCAAGCAAACAAAGCAGAGCGTTTAAAGGCAGGAGGGTTGTTGCAGCCCTTAGAAATACCAGCTGGTAAATGGGAGAGTATCTCCATGGATTTCATAGTAGGCTTGCCTAAAACCCAAAAGGGTAATGACGCTATATGGGTCACAGTTGACCGTCTGACCAAAATGGCTCATTTGATTCCGACCAAAACAACCGTTAAAGCTCCAGAGTTAGCGAGGTTGTTTGTAGACGGGCTATTTACGGTCTACCTTCCAGTCAGCGACTGGGACAATAAGTTTAATGGAAATTTTTGGAGGGCAGTATTCCATCATCTCCATACTAAACTTAATATGAGTACCGCTGACCATCCACAGACGGACGGTCAAACAAAGAAGGTAAATTAGGTGCTGGAGGATATGCTTCGTGCATACGTTAGCAAGAAGTAGACTAATTGGGAGGAGTATTTCTCGATATCAGAGTTTGCTTATAACAGTACCAAACATTCAGCTACGGGATACAGCCCATTTATGCTGATGTACGGTTTTCAACCACGCTCACCCACAACTGTAGGGTTTAAACAAGAAAAAGTTTTTTAGAGGACCTAAACCAGATGATAGAACATGCTAAGCGTAGCATTAGGCAGTCCCAGGATCGAGCCAGACATTATGCAGATCCACACATACGGGATGTGCAGTTCTCCACTGATGAGAAAGTCTACTTGAGAGTCCCAGTTGACTCTAAAACCCTCAAATCAGGAGTGTGTGCTAAGTTGTCTCCAAGGTATTGTGGTCCCTTTACCATCAGTAGGAGACTAGGCGAGGTCACCTATGAACTAGAACTCCCACACAGCAGTAAGGTTTTTTCAGTCTTTCATGTAAGTCAGTTACGAAAAGCCTTAACCAGATCAGAAAATCTGGTAGGGGATGGTGTTCTAGTTCTCCCATTGGATCCTCAGCAACCTCCACATGAACCAGAGGAGATTCTTGATAGTAGAGAGACGCAGACTCGTCGTACTCTATACCGAGAATATCTGGTCAAGTGGAATGATCAGTCTGTTGAGAATGCCACTTGGGAAAGAGGCAGCGTCCTTCGCAAGATTTTTCCAGATTTTGTCTTAGAGGACCAAGACGGTTCTTAAGGGGGAGGGAGTGTTACGAGCTCGTGACCAGTGCTGAACCCTAGAGATCACAGATAGGTCAGATACCACAGTTAGGGTCGTGTCTAGCGTACACGACCAACAGGGCAGCACGGTCCATAGCCATGGTGGGCCTAACACAGTCTAGGGACCCTGTCAGGAGGACAAGGCCCCTAGTTGGGTCCCGACGTCCATTCGGCCACGTCAGTGCCACGTGGCCGACACTTGGCAGTTGCATGCTACCAGTTCTCACACTGGGCTAGGAGGGGCTTACTCTATATCAGGGAGTAGGCAAGGTTGGGTGGATCAGTTAGTGTTTGCCCTACTGTGGTGTTAGGATCTACTACAGATGGCTCTTTAAGGGAAGGTCTTGGGATGTTTCCAACATAGCAGTGGCCTATCTGATTACATTTGGAGCACCATTGGGGTGGGTGCTCTCTTTCACCGGTTCTCTTTGGATTGTATATTGATGAGTTAGAGTGAGTCATCTCACAGTGTGGCGGGGGTGGCTGTAGACTTGGCACCATTTTGATTGCTATTCTCCTTTATGCGGATGATGTAGTACTAGTATCCCCGACCAGAGAGGGTTTGCAGAGGCAGCTGGATTGTTTACAGGGATTTTGTACTAGATAGGGGTTGGTGGTGAACATTGCGAAGGCCAAGGTTATGGTCTTCAACACTTCTCGAGCTTTCATGCAGCGCCAGGAGCTCATCCTAGATGGACAGGGCTTAGAGGTAGTTTCCTCTTATACCTATTTAAGGATACTCTTTTTTGGTCCTATCTTCAGCATGCGGCAGGCTGCCACCACCCGACTTGGGAAGGGGCATTCCTCTCTTGTTCAGCGTGAGCCGTTTTGCTTCAGGAAGCTCATCCGAGATGCTCGCAGTAAGTGTAGACTCTTTGATTCTATTGTCACCCCCACAACCTTATATGCAGCAGAGACATGGTGTACCGGCCTCCCTTCATTACATTGGGCCAGCATTTCACGATTGCAGGCCACCATGTTAGCTCGTATGATTCAGGCGAAGCCCTCGGTTCCACATGAGATCCTTCTTGCAGAGTTTGCCGTTCCACCCATTCAGATATATGCCGCGTTCCTGCTTATCGCATACATTCAGAGAATCCAGGCTCTGCTCGATGAGGATATGAGATATACACAGACATTCTCTCAGGCATCCCATTTCCTCCTTGAGTCATTTGGTATCTCCATTACAGAGCTCTCTCAGGTACTCATCAGTATATCAGGCGCATTTTATATCGGGCATATCTCGACCGTACTTGGGGGTGACAACTTGGGGTTAAACCCGGCTACTGCTGGACTCATTTTATTGAGCTTGACATAGCAGGGTTCCCGGTCTTACCACATTATTTGGACTCGAGACTATCACATTGCCTCAGATTTACATTGGGACAACTCCACGTATCATCACATCAATTGGCTATTGAGATTGGTAGATTCCAGGGTACCCCGAGAGAGGAGCGGACTTGCCAGTTATGCTCTTTAGAGGAGGTGGAGTCAGAGGAGCACTTTATCTTTAGGTGCTCGGTATATTACGAGATCAGAGGGAGATACCACTGTTTGTTCCGAGACACACCTGTCACCTTACGATCGCTCATAGCTTATTATGAGGATTTCCGATGCGCGACACTCATGACGAGAGATGTTTATACTACGACAGGATTTGTATCAGACAGCCCAGCAGAGTCAGGTTTCTCAACCTCAGATCACTTCTTTCTTCTCCAGGAGGAGAGGACGATTTGATGACGGTGACGACGACGACGACGATGACCTACTTGCCCACAGAGACCAGAGACAGCGTCCCACACATACCCATGTTGCAGCACGAGCTACTCGACCTATCACGAGGAGACCTCTTCATCCTCCTAGACGACGTCAGAGACCACCAGTGGCCCTTCATGCCGCAGGCCATATTACATCCTTCCATAGCATCAGCATCAGCAGGACAAGACTAGATGATAGCGTCATATCTCACTCATGACTTTTAGCAGTATACATGCTCCCACATGATTCTTATAGCATCACATCTATTTCAGTTTATAGCTGTAGCTCTAGATTTTCTACTTTTGTTACTGTTTTAGAGACGTTTCATATGCTCCTATGGTTACCACATACTTGACATGTACATTAACTAGTCTTATATGCCTTTTGGCATGGAAAAGACATTAATAAAGCTTTCTTTCTTTCTCTCTCTCTCTCTCTCTCTCACACACACACACACACACACACACACACACACACACACACACACACACTACTTTCAATACCCAAACTCTCTCTCTCTCTCTCTCTCTCTCTCTCTCTCTCTCTCTCTCTCTCTCTCTCTCTCTCTCGTGCAGTACGCGCGCGCTCTCCATCACTCACTGTGTATGCAAATTGAAAGTGGGACCCCTCGGGTCTCTGTGGTGGCCCGCGGGGTCCGGCTCCTTATCTTTTCTTGTTCGTCCAAGATTACTTAGAGCCTGGCTCCTTCCATGCAGCCTGTGTTGCAACCTCCACTATAATCATCGTAACTGCTCACTTAGGAGAGAGGTACGACCTCCACTGTAATCATTGTAATTGCTCACTTAGGAGAGAGGCACAGTCGTACCGTGAACTGCTCTTGTTGTTTTTGAGTCTTTTCATCCTAAAACCGGTAGACCTTACCCTATCCTATGAGTCATACCTTGAAGTTGCTCATGTTCTTGAATGTTTTTGTGACATAACTGTTAGACCTTAGCCCATCCGACATTGTCAGGTCATGGCCATTAGATCTATACTAATCATGAGTACATCCTTACTGTGATCCTTATCCATCAAAGTGGGCCAGCTTTTAGTACCCTTTGGGAAATATGTCTCTCCAGGTTGAGGAACATTCTGGTGAAGAGTGTGATGACTCAAAACACAACCCTTAAAATCAGAAAATGCTAGGTCTCTTCTGTCTAGCACATGGAAATCTCATATTGCTATCACATATGCAGTAGTCTCCTCAGTTCTTCAGTCATTACTTGATTTCAATTTTTTATTATGATGTGGGTCTGCTTCTCTCTTCTGGCGAAGCATTTCATATAGATCACAATATTATGCATAGATTTAGATATATGCCTAACATAGATAGGTTGATCTCTTATGTATTTTATTTTATTTTTTATTAGCAATGCATATGTGTTTGCCTACATGAGTAACATTATCTGCATTCTTTTAACCTAGGGTAGGCACGTTCTTTTGTATTGTGCTTTTTGTTTGTAAATCTTTAGTAACTTGTGCATCTTAATTTTGAAGATCAGTCCGTTCAGTTGAAATTTAGAACAGGATTTTTTCACTTAAGTTCTTTATGATGTTGCTGGAGCCTAGTGAGATGCAGTATCTTGTTCGTGCTCATGGCAGGGGTGATTCTATGAGCATTTGTTGCTCTAATCAAACTTATACAGAGTTTCTTGGATGAAGATTTATATTTGTCCAGCTTTGTGCTTGGATCAATCACATGGCAAATAAAATTGTTGTAAAATTGTCAAATATTGCTGCAGTAAGCTAAATTCATGTACCTTTTTTATGTAGAGATTAGAAATGGATTACTGTTATGAACTTATGATTCACTCTGTGCCACCAAGATTATGAAGTGGTTTGTCCAACTTGTCTTTGCAGGCCAGATACAGAGGAAGAAATAAATTTGAAAAAAGAAATTAAAGCTCTTGAAGAGTTATTGAACAAAAAAATTGAAATTGACAGTGAAAAAAATATGTATGGTGTTCTCTGTGATGAAGATGAGCAAGAGAGTGGTATTAAGTTGAGTGTCAGAGAACAGCTCAGAGAACAGCTGAGTCAGAAGGAAAAACAGCTGGAGAACTTAACGAGGGCCCTTGATGACAAGATTCGTTATTCCCAGAGAGCAATGGATAGGCCACCCTCTCAGGGAGGGCGTAGTGACTCTGGAAGGGGAATGGACCCACCACGACCATCGTCTCGAGCAGGGCGCAGTGAATCTGGAAGAGGAATTGAACCCTTTAATAGAGAAGTGAAGGGTGTTGACATATGGACAAGGCCAACTGCTGAAATTGACGTTGATCAGCCTCTAAACTTCCGTGATCATGATAGGCAAAGATTGGACCGCTGGTAACACCTACTGCATTGAAGCCATCAAACTGGTGTTGCACATGTTGGAATATGGACTTTTTGGTTGGTTGCTGCCAGGTGGCACTTGAAAGAAGCTGGGGAATTGAGGCTGATCTAGTTAGGCAGAATATCCGAATTGGCTGTTTGCTTGTGAAATGATTTGAGTCCTTTTTCAAGTTTTTTAGAAATATAGGCTTCTTGGTGTTGGCGTTTGAGCAGGGACAGTGTATTATGTACTGCTTTATGTAGCATTGTGACCCCATTTCGCTTTCAAAGAGCCAAGACAAAGTTTGGGGAAAAAGTTTTCAGGTGCCCTGGATACAAGGGAGCAATCGAAGTTGTGGAGTCATTTGTGAAGTTTCGTGCATTTTTGTTTCAATTTTGGATGACTTGTCTTCTTTATATATTTATGGTTAGCTTTTCTCAATCTCAGAACTACAAGCAGTATCATAAAATTGGATAAGCAGTAAAAGAGTTCCTATTGCAGATTCGCCCTTGTATCCACCAAGGACATGCAAAATCTTCATAGAGGTCTTATAGAAAACATTATAATGGCAACGAACGTGAGCGTTGCGGATTTGTTTTTGCAATTGTAAGTCTGTTCCTCTGGGAGATATTAAAGATGCTCGATACACATTGGAGTGCCTTACCTTGTAAGGTTGCTCAAATGATGATGTGGTGCATTCCGTCCTGCACAAGTCATGTCTGAAGTTCAGAAATGGTCAGGATTTGAGATCTTCTTGTATTTTCTTGTAGCTGTTTAACAATAGAGGCTGTGGATAAACACATACAAGCTAACAAGTCAAATGGGGAAATGTGTTTGAGCAGATGCTTCTACATTAGAAGTACAAGAAATTGTTGATAATCTGGCAGTGAGAAGTTTAACTTCTGGTGAGTCACCTTTGTATCATGTGTGTGACAATTTGCAATTGGTAAAGCATTCAAAGCTTTTCACTTTCCATGTATTAAGTCAGTACACTTTTTTTTTGCCTAGTATTCTTATGTGATGGCTAGAGAGCTCTTAACGGATAAGAGTTATGGCTTGTCAGGTCCCGTGAGCATGTGTTGGAAACTGGGCAATCACCCATAGAATTTTAATTACTGGTGCCGAATCTGCTGACTTACTTAATGAAGGCTCAATAAGTGACTGGTTTCTGTGCAGCTTCTGTTTCACATACTTCGAACTTAGACTTTGATGCTTTTACTACTGCTGAAACCAGGAACAAGGTTTTATTGTATGATTTTTGAACAGCACTGTTTACTGCTGATTTTTGAATAAGGCTTTTACTGCAAACAAGGCTTTAACTTGCAGATCTGAGTTTGGGGAGTTTTTGAATGAGTTCGTACCATTATGAATGTCTATATAAAGTTTCAAAGGATTTTTGTGTGCTTTCCTTACGGTGATGTGTTTCAGTGTTGTACAGCCAATTTCTGAAAAACCAGCCAATTTTCTGAAAAATCACTCTTGATTTTGAATATATTGATATATTCAAGATCACAAATTGTTGGATTTTTGATGAAACATGCACATACACATACACATACACACACATGTATACATACATATACATACACATTTTTATACACAAATACACAAAAATACACACGTATATGTATGTATATATATATATATATATATATATATACACACACACACAAACTAGTTGCGAGTGGCCGTCGTTGACGGGCAATAGCGGCTGATCTAGATGATGGTCGATGATTTGGAAATTCAGTATGTCGTTTGGAAAAATTTAATATTTCGTTTGAAAAAATTCGAGTTTGATCTAAAAATCGAGTTCGTTCTTAAACTTGAGTTCGTCCAAAAATTTGAGGTCGTCCAAAAAATTCGAGTTCGTCAAAAAAATTGAGGTCGTCCATAAAATTCGAGTTCGTCCAAAAATTCGAGTCTAGAAATATTCGAGTTCTTCCAAAAATTCGAGTTCGTCCAAAAAATTGAGTTCGTCCAAAAATTCGAGTCTAGAATATTTCGAGTTTCTTAAAAAAAAATTGACTTCATCCAAAAATTCGTGTCTAGAAAAATCCGAGTCTAGAAAAGTTCGAGCCTAAAAAATTTCGAATACGTCCAAAAATTCAAGTTTTTCCAAATATTCGAGTCTAGAATATTTCGAGTTTTTCAAAAAAAATCAAGTTTGTCCAAAAATTTAAGTCTAGAAAAATTTGAGCCTCAAAAAATTGGAGTTCATCAAAAAATTCGAGTCTAAAATATTTTGAGTTCTTCCAAGAAATCGAGTCCCTCCGAAAAATCGAGTTTGTCCAAAAATTTGAGCCTCAAAAAATTCGAGTTCGTCCAAAAATTCGAGTCTAAAATATTTCGAGTTCCTCCAAAAATTCAAGTTTAGAAAAATTCGAGTCTAAAAAAATTCGAGTCGACTGGAAAAATTCGAGTGCTTATGAAAATTTGAGTTCATTAAAGAATTCGAGTCTAGAAGAATTCGAGCCTTCAAAATTTGAGTCGTTCCCAAAAAATTCGACTTTAGAGAAATTTGAGGCTCAAAAAATTCGAGTCGAGTGAAAATTTCAAAAAATTTGAGTTTCGAGTTTCCAGTTTCGAAATTTTAGAGACTAATTTTTGGAGACGCGAATTCGTCTCCAAAAATTTGAGACTCCAAAAATTTGTGTCTCCAAAATTTTGAGACTCCAAAAATTGAAGTCTCCAAAAATTTTGAGTTTCGTGTCTCGAAAAATTCGCGTCTCAAAAAACTTGAGTCTCCAAAATTTCGAAACTCCAAAAATTGAAATCTCCAAAAAATTGAGTTGGAGAGACGAATTTTCGGAGACGCGAAAATTTTGCAAAAAATTCTCTCCCTCTTTCTCTCTCTCAAAATTTTTGTAAAACATTCTCTCTCTCTCTCTCTCTCTCTCTCTCTCTCTCTCTCTCTCTCTCTCTCTCTCTCTTGAAAATTTCTCGACAAATTCTCTTTTAAAAATTTTGCGAAAAAATTCTCTCCAACTCTCTCAAAAATTTCGCGAAAGATTCTCTCCCTCTCTCGAAAATTTCTTGAAAAATTTTCTCTCAAAATTTTCTCTTGAAAAATTCTCTCATAAAATTTTCGCGAAAAAATTCTCTCGAAAAATCTTCTCCCTCTCTCTCTTTCGAGTCGCAAAAAATTCTCTCTTCCGCAAAAAATTCTCTCTTTTGCGAGAAATTCATCAATAGCATCAGCAACTGTACATCTTCGGAAATTCGAGACTCTAATTTTTTGAGACTAGAATTTTTCCGAAGGAAATTAAAGTCTCGAATTTTTTGAGACTCTAATTTTTCGAAACTCGATTTTTTTCGAAGGAAATTCGAGTCTTTGAATCTCGAATTTTTCGAGTCTCGATTTTCGAGTGCTTTGGAAAATTCGAGTCTCGAATTTTTCCAAAGGAAATTTGGCTTTCGAATTTTTCGAGTCATTCTCGAATTTCCTTCGGAAAATTCAAGACTCGAACAATTCGAGTCTTTCGAGTCTCGATTTTTTTTGAATGACTCGAAAAATTCGAGACTCCAACAATTTGAGACTCGGATTTTTTGAGACTCAAAAAAATTTGAGTCTTGTTTAAAAATTCGCATCGTAGAGAGAGAGAGAGAGAGAGAGAGAGAGAGAGAGAGAGAGAGAGAGAGAGAGAGAGAGAGAGAGAGAGAGAGAGAGAGAGAGAGAGAGAGAGAGGATTTTTAAACAGAGTTGCAATTGAGCCTTCTGCAAAGGACCCATATCAATAGCATCAATCAACTGTAAATCTTCGGAAATTCGAGACTCTAATTTTTGACTCCTTCGAAAAAATTTTGAGATTCGAGTTCAAGATTCTAGTTTGAGATTCGAGTTCGAGTGTCGAGTTTATTCGCGACAGTTTATTCGAGTTTATTCGCGACAATTAATTTGAGTTTCGAGTTTTTTTTTGTATAGACGAAACTTGAGCTCTACAACAATCTATATGTAATGATAAAAGGGACAACCAAAAGATGCAGAAGTTACATGAAGCATGAAGGAGCCTACTCAAGAAAGACAGATGCACCATCATTTCCCAAGAAATGCTATTCGGAAAACCCAGTTAGAGTTTTCCAAAACGTAATTTAAAAAAAAAAATTGGCTGCCAAAAGATGAGTATCTAAAAATTACGGATTTTTCGAGTCGATCTCGTATCGAAAAATGCTGATTCTTGATTTTGGGTGCATCAAAGGACTGTGAAGCTACAACTGAGAGTTACGAAAACATAGGTTGTATACAAAAAAGCAGTAGGCTCATGACCTCACACTTTTCTGAACTCTATCATTGATGATTGATCATGTTGAACATATACAAATACGAAACACCAATGACAAAGCCATTGGCGTCTTAGATAGTTTGAATTTTTCACAATATCAAACGACTTTTTGGGTTTGCAAAATTTAGTTCAATCGCTATTTGACCGAATTGGAAATGTGCATCAAAGGACTGTGAAGCTACAATTGAGAGTTACGAAAACATAGGTTGTACACAAAAAAGCAATAGGCTCCTGACCTCACACTTTTCTGAACTCTATCATTGATGATTGATCATGTCGAATATACACAAATATGAAACACCAATGACAAAGCCATTGGCGTCTTAGATAGTTTGAATTTTCCACAAGATCAGACGACTTTTTGGGTTTGCAAAATTTAGTTCAATCCCTAGTTGACCGAATTGGAAATGTTCCAAAAAATGCCATGCATGACTACCATATTTGGCAGCAGCCTGTTATAAAAACCATCAGGAAACGTTGCCTCTATCTCCTCAGATTGGCTTACATGATGCATTCCTCTACCACACACACGAGGAACTTTGTACAAAAAGCTACAAAATTGGGAAGATGAGGAACAAAGCCACAATAGCAATAGTGAACAAAGCTTGCAGTACAACATACATAACAACACAGTTACTATCTCTCAACTGCCCACTCAACCGCCACCAGACATTGTTAGCTCACACCTCAGTGTGGCAGCTATTCGATGATCTCTAAAGGACACTTTTGGAGAATTCAATCGCATTTCCAATGGGCAATTAATCGCACTTCTACTGTTAGTCAATCGTTGATTGCAAAGGCACATTTTCGTAGCAAACCATCGCATTCCCAGATAAGCTAGCCCCCATAGCTTAGTTTCTACTGATCACATGTAAATTAGCTAAATGGATTGCGTAAGCTTAGATTGAATGGCTAGATTATGTCAAACTTTACTAGATAATAGTGTTTGTCATTATGTCAAATTATCATCATTAGATATCTTAAAAACACAAAAGTAACAATAGTGAATTAGTTAAGTCATAGGAAAATTATATTACTTAGGGAAGGTTTGACCAAAGGTGATTAGTAGGAGAAAAATCATAAATGTAGCATGAAGGTAGATGGATTAGATATTATCCATCAGGTTCTAGAATTGGACAAACAAAAATAGTTAGATTAGATAGATTAGAATAACCCATAAATATTTTTCATCGAAGTGGAATTACTATTGCGCATAATGCCTACCCCATCTCTATTAGCTTTGACAAAAAATGGACCTAAATTGATTGGTAAAAGAAGCCAATGTTATTTATAAAAATCTTGAGTTTATCCAAAATATGTATAAGCATAGATGCACATGTATCTGGGTGTATCTTGAAAAAATTCATCACAAGACAAAGATAGCCAATCTAGCTCCAAAATTATTATTTTTAGTAAACAATGGGAGCTTTTGATCAAAATAACCAACTATGCTGGCACAAAATAAGAAACATATAGTACATACAATCATGGGCAATCAAAACCTACTCACAATGTATATATATATATATATATATATATAAAATAATATATATAAAATAATAGCAACCAAATAAAATCCTCTAGTCTATAATTAGGTCAGCATAACCATTTAATTTTACTTGTGCTTCTACTGCACTATCTTTACTCATATGTTCTAGTCGTATACAACTAATTTTTCCTTATTTTTCATCTATTTTATTTGCTATCAGCACGTCGTCCTCTAAGCACTCTTTTCACCAATATACTTACTCTCACCTTTACTCACATTTTCCGCTTTTATTTATTTTTACTTGCGCCTTCTTTAGCTCATCCCTCACACTTAGAACTTGAAAATATATACTCACCATCCTACTCACTTAGCTCATACCTTTTACTTGCGCCTCATGCTACTTTCTCTCAGTGATTTCAAAATTACTATGTCAAGCTCTTATCTCAATATTTTATTTTCAAATCCATCGCCGAATCTTAGACTTATTAACTATGGCACAAAAGTGCCATTTGTTGGAATTTCAACCAACCTCTAGCAAATACCCAACCTCTTGCCTACATTTCACATCCAATGCAATAGTTGATCCCATATTTGAAACCAAACTAGTAAAGCCTGAAATCATCTCGTCCTCTTAAACCTCCACTGATCCCAACATCAGATCAGTAACTGAGGAATGGACATCTTGATCAGAATTAGAGACATTCTAAGTCGAGGAGAAAGATTCCCCACTCGTGTCTGTCCATGCCTAAATTAGACATACCCCACCAAGCATCAAAACATTGTCATCTTACTCCTCTATATGAGGCAAAAGTTAGTTGCCTTACAAATTGATAGTTGCCTCATGGTCCATGCTACTGTGTGTCGGAAAGTGGTGTGCAGAAGATAGGTCTAGCTCGAAAAGAAAACGAATGAAAATAATTTGTGTGTCCGAAAGCTTTACCGTCCTTCGATTTTCACTTTGAGTCATCATCTTCAGGTTTTACTTTTGTACCTGTAACAACATCCCATAAGTCATTTGCGATTAACAAGGTATTCATCTTAAATTTTCACAAATGATAATCGGATCCATTCAGCATGTCTACGATGAGACCAGCTTTACTTTGGGAATCCATCTGGAACTTAGTCTGTCGATTGTATCGATGATGCTAAGATGTGGTAATGCCAACAATAGGAAATCAATTCTCTGATACTGAAAGGTTGAAAAGAACTGAAGAGTATGATATCAATTTCATATCGTGAAACATATCAAGTATGAGAGCTTTCGCTCTGATATCGTATTGGAATCAGATAAAGTAGTGAAATTGCTCTAATATCACGATGGAATGCTCTGATACCATGTCAGAAAGTGGTGTGCAGAAGATAGGTCTAGCTCGAAAAGAAAAAGAATGAAAATAATTCATGCGTCTAGAAAGAAAACTTTTTGTGCATGACAGAATAAACTATCTTTCCAATGCATGACTACGCCTATCAATTTTAAACAAGACAATAGTGATAGAATTCACGTTTGAACTTATAGTAACTAACTTTGAAATCGCCAGTACTATAGTGATTACGTAGCCAAAAAATTAAGCATCGAAATTATCAAACAAATAATTAGCCGTGGACTCCAGAAACGCATACATTCTGAGACGAAGCTGAACGCAATAAAGGATAGTATTGATTCAAAACGAAACAGAAGTAAATGAGTACAATAAGTTGCGAATCAAAGCCGCGTATTGTATGCTATCTCTGAGCGGCTAAAAATGAAAGTCTGAATTAAGCGCAATGCTGATAAGCAATAGCGCAATAGCAATATCTAAAACAACTCTAAGAAGTGAGCTAGAATGCTCAGGAGTGTTCAAGCTCGCAGGCTTGAGAGAGAGAGCTAACTATTCAAAAACTTCTGATAATCTTTATTTTTGATGATGAATATGAACAATTATTTATACTAAGAGATTATGTCATCAATTGCGATTGCCAGTTGGCTGGTGATCAGCTGGCATCCATCCGGTCCTTGTCATTGATTGCTGATAAGTAGTGAAACTGGCCATAAACATTCTGTCTGTATAAATGAACCAAAACTGTAGCTCTACAGAAATGAACTAGAACAGCCACAGGCAACACTGTCGGGTTTTTCACGAAAAAGGAGAAAATGGAGAAGGCGCCCTTAAATCTCATTTAGGGTTGCCCCACACTTTGCGAGAGTCATTTTCTTAACATTTGAGGCTCTTTGGAAAAAGCGAAAAATGTGACATTGTGATTTTACACGAGATTTTTGTTAGGCGAAAAATGCGAAAAAGGAGAAGCTGCATTTTTCAACGGGATTCCTGACAGGCGAAAATGGAGAGACTCTCGTAAATTCCGTGTAATTTTGCAGACTGTGTAAAGACACTTAGAATTTTTTGCAGACTATGTAAACACACGGGAAAATCCGCGGAACTGGATAAACAATGGATGAAGATTAAAACCGATTAGTCGATTGGTAAGAAAGAGAATAATCCAATACTGTGGGCCTTGGAAACTTATCAGTTCCATTGGTCCAAATTATTTCATGGGTCCAATAGGCCTACAAAACATTCAAAAAAATCGCTTTACCATGACTTTTAACAACCAAAATTGCTAAATCCTCCTAGCACCTAAGTTAGTGGCTAAGACATTGAACCTACCCCATGCCTAACTCCTACCTTTCATACATGGCCTTGCAAGTTACAACATAAACAATTTCTTGTTACCTGAGTGCACGGACATGAAGAATAAAAGCATTGATGGCTATTAGGAATCCCAACCTAATAGAGGCAATCATTGTCACATGTGATCTACAATGTGTATTGAAACTCATCCTAGTAATGCTCATCAAGATGGATGGCCTTTATACCCAATATGATCGGGCATCATTTCTTATCATGGAGCTATTGGCATCCCTTAAACTACCAACCCGATTCGCATATCGTGGACTCATAGCCTATCTTTCATGCACCCATCTAAAAATGTTTGGTGTAGTCAGCCCCTCCCAAATACCCAAGATACCTTATTGGCAACTATTCTCACATTATGGGAGTTTTTGCCATGTTACGTAACAACAACCATGGATACACACTATTGGACAATCTGTACATAGAACAGTTGAAAAGCCAAAAAATATATCTTTACAAGGAACTTTTGGGAGTCAAAAGTTCTTCTAATGTTCCTTCGCCTTCACAACTACAAAACATTTAGATGTGATACACATTAGAGTACCACCAGCCTCAACCGCACGCACAATAAAGAAACATCAGAGGGGCTTTCAAAATCCTTAAGCATTGCTTAAGCACAACCAGTGAGTTACTATTATGTCAGCCTCCAAGCTTCACCCATCCACCACTCTTGTACTATTTTTTTCAATTTTTCCTTCATTTCATCAATCATCGCCATTGACTGCCCCACCAACTCCAACTCACATTCTCCTATTCTGGCCTCCAAACTGGAGTTGATTGCATCATCTATTTAATTACCTTTAAAGAAGCCATAAAAATCACTTTTCTTTCTCCTTCCATGTTTGAACTTGAGCACACAATCAAGCCCCCCCCCCCCCCCCCCCCCCCCCCCCGGGCAATTTGATGACATTCTATCCACCACCACTATTCCTAAGTGCCAAGATGACTCTTCAAGAAAACCATCTAAGATAGACCAATGCTAATACAAACGGATCCTCAATGTGGACATTTGAGATTTCTAAATCATTGGCAATTCACTTGGTTACTCATAGATAAAGTTAATTAGTTAAATGAGTAGTGTAAAGAGAATTCATCAGAAACTATATGTTTTGATTTATATATTTCTAAGACACATGGTTTGTGAGTCATCAAGATTCATCAAGAAAAATTATGTGCATAGGATATAGGGAATTCTTGGAATAGAGTATTTTTCAATCAATAAATAGACTCAGTTCATTAGTGACTGTATCGCTCAATTGGATAACAGGCCATAATGATTCCAACAATTACAATTGCGTTTATATGGAATTCAACAAAACTTTGTGTATCTAGATTATGTTCTAGATAATGATTTGAATTTTTTGGTAGTTGAAGATAACTATCAATACAATTTTTGTATGCCTTCTATCTTTGATTACCTAATGAATGTAAAACTTGGATAACTTGCATTTTTGTTAAGAGTTTGGTTGGAAGAATATTCTTAAAATCCAATTCTTTTAACTATGAGAAAAGATTTAGAATGATTCTTATGTTTCCTAAGTAGCGTGCTGGGCATTTACTCCAATAATATTTAGTAATTAGCATGGTTTTAGAATCCAATAAATTGTGATTGATGAATCACAAGATGCGAAATAGCTATGATTGATGGATCCTAAATAGGTCTTAATTATAATCAAAAAGTTATAGGAAATTGTGACAATTCTTAAGTATGATGAGTGATTTTTGATCTTGAGTCAAGAATTTAGATTCTTGATTCGAAAATCTAAATATCTTTACTCTAGTGATTTGAGAACGTATGTGTCTCACATGCATTCTCATAAAGTAAATTATTTTACTTGTGGAGAGTTTGCTTACTTTAGTGAATGGTACTCTACTATAGGTGGTAGTCTATAAGTGTTGGGGGACAAGTTTTAGCCTAGATCTCCGGTAGTTTGGGAGACAGACAAATCTATTGAGATTAGATTATTGCTATTTTCTTGCATGTAATGCTAGAAATAGGGGCATTTAACTCAAGAGTGTATCTAGATACTCATGGTTGAGTTAACATCATTTTGATCTTGATAGATCTCCTAGAGATTCTAGTAGAATGAACTGTTATGCCATTGCAATTGTTAGTTTTTTTTAGCCTTTTGAATTTGAGCTCTAGTGTTAGGTGAAAATTCACTCAATGTTTCATGTAAATGGAATTTACTTAAAGGTTATATTATTAATTTGGAGAGAATCAAATTGGACAGAAAGAATTATTGCTTAATGTACTTTTCAAACCTGAGATTGTACTCTAGAGTAGAGATAAACAATTGAAAAATCATTCTATCTCTGAGTACTTATTGAAGCCAGGCCAAGGATAATGATTTTCTTGGTAAGTGTTGAAAGTTAGAGGATTGGTTTCTGATTTTCTCGTGAAAGTACTGTTCTTTAGGACCATAAATGGATCTACAAAAGATCCACAAGAGTGATTGGATGCTTGCTTAACAATCTATCAAAAAACTAGACACAAAAAAGTTGATCTAGATTGGCAATTTGACAAACAACAAGCACTAACAATCAAAAGCATTGATAAACATTGAAATCCGAGCCCACACGTGTGTACTACAGGCTGTAGTACGGCCTTCAACCTGAGAAACAAGTAGAAATTGATTTGGTCTCATTTGGATCACAAAAACTCAATGTACATAGTGAACTAGCTTGAGATTGCCAATGAGCTCCAAAATTTTTCTTTCTTCTCACTATGGAGAGAGGGAATACATAGCAAATTCGACTTCCTTCTTGAAGTTAGGTGGATTTCCAGCATGTAATAAGGAAGTTAACTCACTCTCCTTGACCTAAAATGAAACCCTAGTCTATTTCCTAGAGTTATGCTTGGTAGGTAGCTAGTTGGTCAAATTTTCACCTTAAACTTAGGTGTAGGTCCTATAAAGTAGGGATGACCACCAAATAGACATGACCAACTCTCTTGACTTGACCTAACCTACATTAGGATGGGTTTCCCATGTAGCAACATGGCCTCACATGTGTGGGACCCACTTGTGTACACAATTTACACTATTCTACATGGTTTTTGATCAAGCTAGATTTGCCAATTTTTGGCAATTCTTCACACTCCTCCTCAAATTTAGCTTGATCTATTTACAACTCTCTTGATAGATCAATGAAAGCTTTTAGAAGTGTCTAAAAAATCCAGCTACAAAGAAGGAACTTTTGAGACTCCAATAGAGAATGATGTCCATGAAGGATCTTTCACCACCTCTTAGAGGATCCCTTACAAGATGTTCCATAAATGTGTCTATATACATGTAGCACACTTCAAAACTAAACATCATGCCAAGCCATGGATTCCAAGACATTTTGTGCACTTGAAGATACATCAATGAAAATATTAAGTGCATAAATAATGTTGCCAAAGACAACTTGTCTTGCTTGATCCATATGATTGAGCCTAGATGGCTCCATCTTGATACTCAAGGTTCTTCTTGGAGTCCTCGGGTCTTGAGCTTGATCCTCCACTTGACTTGACTCCAAAACATCAATGAATTGAATAATGTGTTGATCCAAAGGTGCTTCTTCAAGTTTACAAATCTTCCACTCTTGAAAGATCACATTTCCACCATTGACAAATTCTTTGGTTGAAAACAAGTAGATTCTACAATCTCTACTTGAAGAGCAAAACACTACCATTATTCCTATCATTGAAATAGGATAATCTTTGGTCCTTACATTGGAATGATCATGCACAAATCATGTGGACACAAATATTTTCAAAGCAAATGATGTTTCATCTTTTATGACTCTATTCAAACTATTACAAAAATAGTTATCCAATGAAATTGCTTTATCAACAACAAATGTAGATTTCAAAGCATCCAATTTCATTGTCTTGTCATACAAAGTAATAAACACCATGGATCTTAAAGGTAAGAAACAAGTCACCTCATGTCTACTAATACTTTCCAAAAAGTATTCAAAGATAGTAGACTCTCCAATGCTCACCACCCTTGCAAGATGCACACTTGAATGGACAATTTGCATGCAATTTGATGACTGAGACATTGTCATTAAGGACTCCCTTGGAACTCTCATGCTTTGAGGCTGATCCTCAAGATCTTCCTCCTTTTGATGCTCCTCCTCAATGCAAGCAAGATCACACTTTGCCAAGATCTCCTCTTGAGTGATCTCCTCCTTTGCCAAGCTCATTCTTTTAAAAGCAACACTAGCTTCCAGCTTAAACAATCTTCCATGTTTAAATCCCTTTGCAATGCAAACATCATTCTTCAAGATGAAGCAAACACCATGCTTAAAGTGGACATCCAAACCACTTTTTAAGAGTAGACCAACACTAAGCATATTCTTGGTGATTGATGGTACATAAAGGACATTTTCTAGATCCATGCATTTTGAGGATTCTAGACACAAAGAGATGGTGCCAACACCATCTATCCTACACTCTTCATCATTTGCAGTAAAGACAAACTTTTTAGCATCATTGAATGAGTGTAAGGTTGAGAAAAAGTCCTTTTCACAAGACATGTGGGAGCTAGCCCCACTGCCAATCCACCAATTGTCTGCTATTGCTTGTTGGTGAGGATGTAGATGCCATCAAGAATACATCTAATTCATCCTCCTCCTCCTCCTTTGCAAGGTTTCCTTGTTTGTCCTCCTCCACTTGTGCTCTTAGCCTCTTGTAGAATTTAGATGCATAATGCCCCTTCTTTCCACAAAAGAAGCATTTTTGCTTTGACTTGTCCTTTGAGCTTGATGCATCATCCTCTTCTTTGGCCTCCTTTGGATGCTTCTTCTTTCCATTGGTCTTCTTTTTGCCCTTGAATGAGAAATTGGCTTTCTCATCACCATCCTGCAATGACAAGGAACTCATCCTAGATTTTGCATGGAGCATCCTACACTCTTCAGCCACTAATACACTATGAAGTTTTTCTATAGTTGGCAAAGTGTCTTGGATGGCAAAACTTTGGACCAAATTTGCAAAGTCATCTCCTAGACCATTAAGGACAATTTGTACAAGCTCTTCATCATGAATCTTCTCTCCAATGGAAGCCAACTCCCTATTTAGAGACTTGATTCTGAGTACATAATCCTGTGCACTCTCCTCACTTCTCCTCATGCTTTGCAAAATTTGATTTCTAAGCATAAGAACTCTAGAAGTGTTGCTAGACTCATAGATTGATTTTAAAGACTCCCAAGCCTCTTTAGCATTAGTACAAGCTGATACTTCTCTCAACAAATCATTGCTCACATTCATCTTCACACAATGAAGTGCAAGCCTAGATCTCTTCTTGTATCTAGCTAACTCCTGTGCACCTAGAGGTTCATCTTCATCTTCAATCAAGAACTCATAAAGGTCTTGGAGCACCAAGAGTGACTCCATTCTAACCTTCCAAATAGCATAATTTGTAGAATTCAACCTCTCACTAGCTTCTAGAAGGTATGCTCCAGCAGATCCCATCTTACTAGTGACTTCTACAAACAAGAAATAGATTTGATTGACTTGAAACTCACAAAGGTCTCACACTTGCAGTGTTTCACTCAAATTTGATTTCTAATCCAACAAATGGACTTATAATCACAGTTCTATCACTCCTCACAAAGCTGGAATGAAGATAAGATGAAGTGAAAACTACTTTCAAACAAATCTTGCCAAGAAATGGATTTGATTGTCTCTAGAAACTCACTAAGGTCTCTCTCTTGTAGTTTTTCACTCAAATTAGATTTCTAATCCAACAAATGGACTTATAATCTCAGTTCTAGCACTCCCTCACAAAGTTGGAATGAAGATAAGATGATGTGAAATGTACTTACAATCAAATCTTGCCAATTTTGGCTATTTTTGGACAAAAAAATGGCTTAATCTCTTTCTTCCTTCTTGGTGTACTTTCAAGACCTGTTTTTAACCTTAATAGGACTTGAACTCAGCCTAGATTAATTAGATTCCATGAAACAAATTCAAATCTAATCGATGGCAAATGATCTTGGTAGATTATCCTAGGATCTCCACCAAAAATTACACCAACAGCTCACAAATTGAATTTTTTTGGATCAAATGAATACCATGCATTAAATGCAGGTTCAGAGGTGCCCACACATGTGGACAGTACTGATTTGGACCCCTGCCAAGTTTGGGATCAAATCTCCTCACCAAAATCAAGATTCTAACTTGCCCTCTCAATACTAGCTTTTAGCACCAAAGCTTGCTAAAAATGGATTTGCATTAGATCAATGGCTTATGCTCTTGTACTTGGATCTGATACCATGTGAAAGTACTGTACTTTAGGACCATAAATGGATCTACAAAAGATCCACAAGAGTGATTGGATGCTTGCTTAACAATCTATCAAAAAACTAGACACAAAAAAGTTGATCTAGATTGGCAATTTGACAAACAACAAGCACTAACAATCAAAAGCATTGATAAACATTGAAATCCGAGCCCACACGTGTGTACTACAGGCTGTAGTACGGCCTTCAACCTGAGAAACAAGTAGAAATTGATTTGGTCTCATTTGGATCACAAAAACTCAATGTACATAGTGAACTAGCTTGAGATTGCCAATGAGCTCCAAAAATTTTCTTTCTTCTCACTATGGAGAGAGGGAATACATAGCAAATTCGACTTCCTTCTTGAAGTTAGGTGGATTTCCAGCATGTAATAAGGAAGTTAACTCACTCTCCTTGACCTAAAATGAAACCCTAGTCTATTTCCTAGAGTTATGCTTGGTAGGTAGCTAGTTGGTCAAATTTTCACCTTAAACTTAGGTGTAGGTCCTATAAAGTAGGGATGACCACCAAATAGACATGACCAACTCTCTTGACTTGACCTAACCTACATTAGGATGGGTTTCCCATGTAGCATCATGGCCTCACATGTGTGGGACCCACTTGTGTACACAATTTACACTATTCTACATGGTTTTTGATCAAGCTAGATTTGCCAATTTTTGGCAATTCTTCACATTTCTTTCCTGTTTTGAGGACAAAACTTGTTTAAGGGGGGAAGGATGTTATGTCAATGTTCGGTATAGAAGAATCAAAATAATCTTTGATGTGGATATTCTGTACTCCAATACACGAGTTTATTAATTATGCCTTGTTATTCAGATTACTAGGCAAAAAATGTCGTTAATAACCTTGTGAGGACTCAATCGCACATCTAATGACATGTGGAGCTATTGCATGGGCTAGAACGATTATTAGCATGATGTGGAGTATCAATAGTAATGATTTGCATGTATAGGAATGTAGTAGGCTTGCATGGACACATGCACAAGCAATGTAGAGGTTATACTCTCCTATAGAAACTCATCCTTGACACATAGAACATGCACATTCCAACATAATGTGCATTTGGACAATCCATGGTAGACTACCACATAGCACATGGACTCTTCGACCGGAATGTGCATGTGCCATGTGACAGCCCGTCATTGACTGATTACACTCATATTATGCATAAAACGTCAACCAAACAAATGATTTTTCTTTTCTACATTGGTCTTAATGTGCATGTGCCATGTGACAACTTATCATTGGTTGCCCACATAGTCTAGTAACAAAATAAAAAAAATTGCTAAAAAAAAAAAGACTTTGTGTTTGTCATTATGGCGTGGAAGGCCCTCCCCCATTCCACCTAATCCCATTTCACGAGAACCCAAGACCTTCCATCTCTATGTTTTGACCTAACCGATCAGTTTGGTCCAAGCCACGAGCCACACCCCACCTACCTGGTTGTATAGACTTCCATTTAGTCTAGCCTTACATGATGTTGAGTACTAGGGTGGTTTAAGCCTACATTGTTGGGCAAGTCTCAATTTAAAACGGAGTTCTCCCATTGAAAATGGATCTCTCCCTTTCAAACTTACCTTGAGTTGCCACCATGTGGCAAATGCAGTGGCATTAGACCCTTGTCACACAAGGGCAACTCAAGCACAATATTTGGACCTAGGGACATTGCCTTGACATGTTGACTTGCCAAGAGCAACTTAACAAAAATGGACCAATGAAATGGTAAAGATTCAAGCTGGCCAATCAAATTGCGGCCCCTCATTTTTCACTTGCCATCCAAGTTTAGAAATGGGGCTATCTTTTACCCGTCAACTCACTTGCTAAAATTCAAAAAATGAGCGGCAAATGAAAGGGTCAGGCGAAAGGACTTGCTGCTAGTTTGAAATCACCCTTATCATGGCGAAGGGACTTGCTGCTAGTCTGAAATCACCCTTATCATAGCTAACGCACACTAGCACACTCTCATCACTTGACAAGCATCCATTGGACGAGGGCTTCAGAACACCTGGCCTTTCCATACATGATGTCAAGTATTCTTATAGCTAATGAGCTTGCTACGTGACTAAAGTCCATTGGCCAGGTCCACCGCTAAGAGTGCCGTCACTTTTTTCTTGCTTGTTCAAGTGATGCAGATGATTACTTGAGTATTCGTAAGCAGATCGTTACTTGTAAACCATCAGCTGATTACCCAAAGAGAAAAGACGGGTGCAGCCCCAGGTTACTGCATGAGATGAAAGAAGGTGTCAATTTTACCAAAGGACTTCACTGTTGCATATTGCGGCCAACCATGGCACCCTTTTCAAGTAACCAGCTTCTTTTACAGAAGAATATCAACCCAGGAAGCGTTTATCCTTCCACGATCTGGTTCTTAATCGATAA
Source organism: Diphasiastrum complanatum (assembly GCA_029204225.1). Lineage (NCBI taxonomy): Eukaryota > Viridiplantae > Streptophyta > Lycopodiopsida > Lycopodiales > Lycopodiaceae > Diphasiastrum > Diphasiastrum complanatum. Next base: position 36,536,902 of record CM055093.1, on the reverse strand, counting down.
TCTTGCACAGTTCTTTTTTTAAAAAGCAGAAGTGGTTGCTCCCAAGTCTTAGCTGGCTGTGAAAAGCTTAAGTTTGCAGCACAAGTTAAAGGTTCCCTCCTAAGCACGCTTCCTTACTGTGCTTTTCAATTGCCACTCCTTCTGGTCGCTCGTTGCGGGTTTACAGTTTTGCATGGGACTGCTTAGGCCACCCCTTTACAAAAGCATGTATTGGTCCCCATGCCCCCATTCAAAATTAATCAGATGTTGTAAGAAATGGGATGCTTTATGGCTTCGTCAAGCATCAGGGATCGTTGCCTGCCTGTGGGGTATTTCCAATTTTGAAGTTTTACTTTTTTGGGTATGAATTAAATCATGTAGTGCTACTTTTTTGGGTATCAACTAAGCATGCCTATGTGAGCACGGAGTGGCGTCGAGTGTTCGATGTTTAATTGCTCTATAACTTTGTTAATACGTTAATACCCATTGCTATCCCATCTATGGTAAGAGATTTAAGCCTAATAACTTCATGAATACCTATTGCTATCTTGTATAAGGTAAGAACCTAAGCTAGAGTATTTCAGGTCTATTGAAGATCATAGGCTGAGAAGAAGCTATTTTGGATCAAAACATTGCATATTGTGTTTAGATCTATTGTGATCAAGAAATCAACATTCTATGTGCTAGGATTTGCTAGAAAGAGAAAAAGGAGAGGCTAGATTGTTTCTATATCTTTGTGATTTCTTCTTGAGTTTCATTTGTTTATTTTCAAGGGAGTGCTAAGTGCATTGGAACATGTTCAAAGAGAAGATCAGATGATTGCAACATGGCAACCTCAAGTGGCTTCATGTTGGAAGGCAATGATAGCTTACCTGGCAACAAATAATTATACTTGGAAGGTGAGGATGGAATCTTTGCTTGAGATGAATGACTTGATGGATATTGTTGTAAGTAAGGAGGAGAGACCTTTGGTTGTCGAGCGCTTTCCAATGCACCAAACTCCGCCAAATTCGGACTTACCTCTAAAAAGTTATGCCATTTTTAGTGTGGAATCAAAATGTGGACTCAAAAAGTTACGTTACGTAGATTTCAAATTTGGGTGTTTTGATTGGTCCATGTGTAAGAAAAATTGAGAAAAAATATAAAAATAATCTTCACAAAGGATCTTTTTTGGATTTAGAACTCTTCTAATGCATGCTATTTCATAGGTGATTGAGCTATCTCTTGGATGTGGAAAAAACAAGCTACAATCTCATTGTCATCTAGTGAGGCCGAGTACAAAGCTCTTACATCTTGTACAAAGGAGATGCTATGGATCAAAAGGATGGTAATGGATTTTCACTTGCTAGATTTTTCAGAGAGTCCAATGATCTTTTGTGATAACCTTTCAGCCTAAATATTGGCAAGCAATCCTATTTTTCATGCAAGGAGCAAGCATATTGAAGTGGATTATCATTTTGTGAGAGAAAAAGTCATGGCAAAGGAGGTGGAGCTGTGAAAAATCAGATATCAAAGCATATTTGATCCATGAATGATCTTTAGGCAATTTGGAATACACATCTAGATTCATCAACAACATAGAAAACTCAACTTTATGCATGCTAGAATTTAGAAATGCATCAAGATCTGATCATAACAACTTGGATATGACTTAGTACTATCCCTTTCCATACATCAATAGTACAACACAATACTCCACACGTATGAAAGCTAGATCAACAATAAAATCAACATTCTACAGTTAGAAACTCAAGATATCATGAGCTCGATCACTAACAAGCTCTATTGGACAGCCAAATGAGTTATGTTATGAATCTTTGAATGTTTATTTTGTGAAATTAAGTGATGCATTCACATGTCATACTTACACATCAAAAAAGAAAAGATAGTTATTGCTAGTCTTTAATGATTTGCCTTTGATTGATTGATTTGTAGAATAAAAAGGATGATGGCTTTTGAAAAGAAAGAGCTTTTGATGAAGACAAGCAAATGAGGTATGTGATCAATCTTCATATAAAATTTTTGTGATTTCATTTAAACAAATGGTTTGGTAAATTTTAATGTTAATTTTGTAGTGTATGTTTTGTTCTTGATACTAGATTAGACAAACTATATGTGAGTTACCTAAATTGTGTTTATAAAAAGATGAACATTCTTATAACAAAAAAAAAATCTTAATACAATCATAGATGGTGGACAATAAATGAATAAAAGTTAAAACAAACAATGCAAGTATAGACAAGAATTGAATTGTACATTAACAATTGATAAACATAGATGGTGAAACAAAAATCACTCAGTCACACACACACACACACACACACACACACACACACACACACACACACACACACACACACACACACACACACACACACACACACACACACACACACACACACACACATACTAGTAAAGAGTGCCCGTCGTTGACGGGCATTGGCGGCCGATCTAGGTGACAGCCGATGATTTGGAAATTCAGTATGTGTCATTGACAGCGCAATGATGGTCGATCTAGGTGGTGACTGATGATCTAGTGGGCATGCCCATCGTTGATCGGCAATGGATAGTTGATCTAGGTGGCAGCCGATGATCTAGTGGGTATGCTCGTCGTTGATAGACAATGGACGACTGCCGACGATCTAGTGGGTATGCTCGTGATTGACGGGTGGCCGACGATCTGGGGGACGGGCAGTCCTAATGCGGTCTAAAATGGTCGAAAGTGCCATGAAATGGCCTCACATTGTCACAAATGGACCTAATATCCCAAATGCACCCAATGCTTGACATATCCCTTGAATAGTAAAATATGCGAATGTGTGTGTGTGTGTTTGTGTGTGAGAATGTGTGTAGGGACCCTTATGTGTATGGGGGGTATGGATGGGTGTGTTTACATAAAATAATAACTGTATGCATGTGAGAGAGTGCAACTGCACATGGGTTGGTGCCAAAACAGGGTTACAAATCTTTTGGAAGTTTTTGGTTTTTAGCACTGAAGGAGGGAGGGTGTTTACGACGATAGGGTGCGCTTAGCTTTAGGTTTGATGGGAGGGGGAATGTTAATCTTGTGAGATTAAGTGATGCATTCACATGTCATTTTATTAAATGGTTTGTTAAATTGTGTGGTGATTGAATCAATGTGATTTTTGTACAATATGTATTGATCTTAAAACTAGATTAGATAAACTTACACATCAAAAAAGAAAAGATAGTTATTGCTAGTCTTTAATGATTTGCCTTTGATTGATTGATTTGTAGAATAAAAAGGATGATGGCTTTTGAAAAGAAAGAGCTTTTGATGAAGATGAACTCTTACCTGTATCATCTTCATATTGATCATCATCGTTTTGATGTTGATCAGCATAATTGTCTTCATAATAATCATCATCAAATTGATGTTGATCAGCATAATTGCCCGCTTGCCATTTGCCTTTTCTTTGTTCTATCTCCTTCTGTTTCTTGAAGCATTCACGCTCCCAATGGCCAGGTTTGTTGCAATACCTACAATTTCTAGGTTTATTCTGCTTGGAATAGCCGCGTCCTTGACCTCAGCTTTGATTCCAATTGCCTCGATTTGGGCCATCATTGGATTGTTCTTGAAATTGTTGGAATGATCCATGATATGAGTTTCCACCTCTTGATTGGTATCTTCCACAACCAAATCTGCCAACACGTCCTCTCACTGCAAGAGCTTGATCAAATCCCCTGTTGCGATGACTCAAGTTCTCTTGACGTTGTTCTTCCTGCAAAAGCAATCCACCTAACTCTTCATAGGTTGGAAGATTTTCCCGTGTGGCTATACTTGTCACAAACATTTGATGTGACTCACTCAAACTATTCAATGTCAACTGCACGATCTCACGATCTTGTACTCGCTCTCCAACTGCTGCTAATTGGTCACGAATCTCTTTGATCTTCAGTAGGTGATCAGCAACAATTGCACCATCATCCATCCGCGATGTGTGCAGCTTCGTCTTCAGGAATAGCACTCGAGATGTGTTTGTGGTCTCAAACAATGCCTTCAACGTATCTCATGCTTCTTTTGCTCCTTCTGAATCCTAAATGTAGGGAATAATTGCATCTCTAACTGATAAGTTGATGACATTTTGTGCTTTCCGTTTTCTCCTGTCAAATGTCCGCTGATCTTCTTCAATCATTGGCCTTGTCTCTTCACTTGTCACGATCTCCCATAGCTCCTTTTCCATCAAAATGTTTTTCAGTTTGAATTTCCAAACTGCATAGTTGCCGGCTCCTTCCAATTTGCTTGACTCATTGAGGACACTCTCGCTTAGAGTTGCCATTACTGAACAGATGAGTCCAGATCAAGTAATTTATCACACCACAAAACTGTATATTTTTCTGGTTATACACCTGATATCAAAATGGAGCGCGGAAGTACGCCTGCTCAAGATCTTCCGTAACTTGTGCGTGTGGATCCGATATTGGAGCATGCGATATCGGACTGGAGCGCGGATGTACAACTACTCAAAATTTTCTTTAGCTCATGCGCTTGGATACGATATCGGTACGGACATTATCGGACTGGAGCGCAGATGTACGACTGATCGGGTTTCTCTTCAGCTAGCGCGCTTGGATCCGATATTGGTACAGATATAAAAAAGAGAGAATATAAGAAAATTTAAGAGGGAATATAAGAACTTTTCTTAGATTTCGAAACGAGTGATCTTTAAAACAAACAGATCTCAGTAATGTGAAAGGTATGAAGCCTCAAAGCTCTAAATGGCAGTACTAGACACTGTCTGGTGTGATTTGCAATACCCCAAACAAACAAATGAGAGATTTCTTGGCACAACTCTCTGACAAATGACACTTTGACTAAAAAAAAATTGTAAAACTTTTGCCACTCAACAGATTTTCAATCTATCTGATGCTGCCCTGGCCTTTTCGATGCCTCCGGGCTTGTGTCACTCGTTTCCCACTAATAATTGTGAGCTCCAAAACCTGCAAAATACATCAAGAAGAATTTCTTCCAGCCGTTTTTTTTTTGTCTCTCCAAGCTTACACCTCTTGTGAAGGACTTTCTCACTTCGTTGTGGAGCCTGTGACAAGCTGTATCCACTGATCAGGCACGCATGACTATCGTATCTCTGATACCATGTCAATAATCAGATATGCAACATCAAGCATTCATCATAAGCAATCACCGAAGAAGCCGGAAGACGAACATGCACTATCAATCTATCACATATTGAATGTAAAATGTACATATAAACCCTGAACCCTGATAGAGAGGGAGAACCTAGGAGTAGACTACTAGACTAGCCAACGGCTAGTTACTGCTAGTAATAAAGTACATCGTAAACAGTAACTAAGAAGTGTAACAATGAAGTTTATCATTGATTTCTAACACAAACTATATGTGAGTTACCTAAACTGTGTTTATAAAAAGATGAACATTCTTATAACAAAAACAAGATCTTAATACAATCATAGATGGTGCACAATAAACGAATAAAAGTTAAAAGAAACAATGCAAGTATAGACAAGAATTGAAATGTACATCAACAATTGATAAACATAGATGGTGAAACAAAAATCACTCACACACACACACACACACACACACACACACACACACACACACACACACACACACACACACAATCCGATCCCTTAAAAAAAAAAAGTACATTGAGTTTTGTTTTTAAGAAAGGGCTTGAAACAAAATCCCTTTTTTTCTACTTGCTACATCAAAGCTAAAAGGTTAATTAAAAAACATTGAGCAAACAAAGACTGCTTAATTGTCATCGTCTGAATCCGAGTATTGTGCGGAAGCTTGTCCTTCACTCTCACTTCCGGACATCTCCCATTTCGCTTCTGCTTCCGCTTTACCAGCTTCTTCACCCAACCCCTCTTCTACATAAGATGTCGAGCTTCTCTACAGATCACAAAAGATAATAAAAGTCAATAACAAATAAATAAAGTAAATGAAATTCATTAGCAAGAAAGAGAGACTAATAAAAATGTTTATTAGATAATAGAAACAAATGAGATTAATGTAGCAAGAATTTACTATAGGATGAATGCCTTGTTGAGCAAGATGGTCCAAAATTTGTGGCGTTTCCTGTTAAAAAAGGGGGAGAAGTAGAAAGAAAAGAGAGTTATCAAGGAGAAGCATCTGTAAGAGATTCCAAGAGGAATTTGTTATAAATAATGGACCTGTTTTATAAATAAAAAACGATAGGATATTCAGATATTACAGAAATCCTTTATGGATAATAGTTGATATTTGATTTGAAAATTTAACGGGGGAAAAATTTAGAAAGTACTCTTGTGATAGGAAAGTGGCTGATAACAAGTCCGATTGATTTGTGTCAGAACTTGTTAATACTATTGCAAGATGGGAGGTTGTTGAAAAACTGTTCCTTGCTGGAAGCAATCAACTTGATCTTAGTATGGATTGAGATCCGTGGGTTGATGCAAGGGAAGAAATTCATGCTAATAATATATTCTTTTGAGTTAATCTCCGGTTGAGATTTTTTGGTTGTGAAATAGCACTCTTTGACAAATATTCTCTCTTAGAGGATAACCAAGTTACAGGATTCTCGCTTATGAAAGTGTTGTTTACAGATCAGGAGTTATCTGTAGAGATATGCTATGTAGTGAATCTTTGTGGGATCATTAAAACCTTTTGTACAAACTTTTAATCCTGTGGATCTACAAAGTATTCTGAACTAAGTTTGTTTGCATGCATAAACTAGTTGTTTGTACATAGGCATATTGATGAGAATTGTGTTTGAAACAAATTTTCGCTGGGTTATAGTAATTTCTCATTGAGAATTGCTTATTAACCTAGAGTTAATTTAGAATCAGATTAAATGTGGTGTTTGGTACCACACCGAGACATTTAAGCATTTTCTAAATCCGATACAGCTAACCGAGCTAGAAGCGTTACTTGAGTTAGTTGTTGTAAATCAACAATAGAAATCTTACTTATGGATTGTTGAAATGTATTGCTTGTAAGTCACAACATTTATGAGTTGTTTTAAATTCATTTACTGATGGGTGTGCATAGAATACATGAAAACTTTTTGGGTCTTATCTTTTCTTGTTTGGAAAGGATGGAATGCTTTCCCGGAAGACTCAGGAGAGTTGGATATATGTTTTCCAAAAGTTAGAACTTCTCTAATGAGGTTCCTGGTAAATCTTAAGTTATTCTAGATTAGAACTTAAGAGGAAAATCTAGACGTATTCTAGATTAAGACCCTAACTTTGGAATGACACTTTATGCCATGTCTAAAGTAAGGGCGTTTTTCAAATTGCAATCCTTATATTGGAACCGTGTGTGAGTTGTAAAAGTTTGGAAATTTCCAGATGGAAAGGACTTTCAGGAACAACTCATGTGTCTTTTAAGAATTGTAATGCATTCTCATGATGTACTCTTATGATATGGTATGGTTTCGGGAATCTGGAGAGTTGGGATTGTTGAATCTTAACTCAGATTCTAGAATATACCTAATCCATAAGAAAGGATTGTGATTGGTAGATTACCCCGGATGAATAAATGAGATAGTAGAATTTTGGTAATGACTGGCCATCTTACCAAATCGACTATGTTTATTTGGTTGAGAGTGTTGGTTGTTAAAAAAGTTTGGAAGAAGATCTCCAGATATGGTATGGTTTCAAAAATCTGGAGAGTTGGGATTGTTGAATCTTAACTCAGATTCTAGGATATACCTAATCCATAAAAAAGGATTGTGATTGGTAGATTACCCCGGATAAATAAACGAGATAGTGGAATTTTGGTAATGACTGGCCATCTTACCAAATCGACTATGTTTATTTGGGTAAAGACCAAGTAATTATTTGAGTATTTGTTTTGGCTTTACGAATTACCAAAGTGGCATTATGAACATTCGCAATTCGAAGTTCCTGGTCACTTTTGGTCGACCGTATTCGCTAAACTAGAGATGACTCTGAACTTAAAGTTCTTCTAATCATTGGTAGTTACCTTCTTTTATTGAGTATAAGACAAGAATCCGATGAATTATGATTGACGAATCATAGTTCAGATTCTAGTTGTACTTGATCAGTTAAAAGAAGGATTACCTACAAGATCAAAAGATCATTTAAGATATCTATTCATATTTTCTCCTCGGAGAGGTAATCACCTTGATGGAGATTGGGTTAAAGTAAGCATTTGGCTACCGGTTGTAGCCCGTGCGTGCTTACGTACAGTTTTTAATGTATATCACCCATTGCGGTAGAGACTCGGACGTTCTAGTTTCAGAAAGTAGCGGATTTCCTACATGATATGTGGGAAATGCTATGAATTGCATGTGAGAATGTCTAGTGTACCCAGGATGGGGACCGACATTATGCAAGTCTGAAAAGATCACCGAGAGACTTCCAAGTGGGGGATTGGGGATTTTTGAGAATTCCGATGGACTCAAGTGTAATGCGTACCGACAAGCATTATAAGTTGTCCCCTAGACATACAGGACCATTTTAAGATCTTGAAAAAGATCGGATCCTTAGCTTACTAATTGGAACTCTCGGAAGGATCGCAAGTGCATCCCATATTTCACGTAAACTGTCTCTGAAAGAGTCTACGTGAAGGAGAGCATTTTGGATCTGGAGATTAGTTGGACCTGTTGGATGAATCATCGGATGTATCGCGTCTTGAACCTGAAAAGATCTTGGATAGTTACTGAGTATCTGGTTCAATTGAAGAGATGTACGGACGATGATGATTCCTGGTAACAGGAAGGAAGCTTAAGGAGGTTCTTTCCCAGTTTTAAGTTCTGAGGACAAAACTTGAATAAGGGGGGAAGAATGTCATGCCCATGACTGGTCTCGGGTAGCGTGTCCACGCTAGGGACCGGTAGACCAACAACCCGTAAGTTAATTATGACTATAAGGGAATTGGGACCCTTATGTGTACATGGTCATAATTAATGGTTGTAGGCCTAAACACATGGTGGTGGAGTTGGTATGGGTCTATCAGTGAGTCATTGGGAAACTGGATGACATGGCCCAGATAGGCTGCAGAGGTGTCCAGTGAGGTGTCACAGTGCACTACTAGTGGTGCAAGGGCCTTGGAGGGTATAAGTATACTTGCTGGGATCTCATTAGTGGATACATGATAGCATGACCGGTGGCAGGATGCTGCTGGTGTGATGCCACACTCCTCTTTGTGATTGATCCATAGCTTGGGGGCTAGATCTGTTCGATTTAGGTTTGGTTGGGTTGGTTTGTCCACCATCAGGTTCCCTTGTGTTGCTTGTGATTGTCATGCTTAGAATAGGATCCTTGGATTGAGGACTTTACAGTAAGTTTTTTCATGTTGAGTCAAATTAAACTGTAGGCTCCACTCCTGGTGGTGCCCTTCCGTCAATTCCTTTAAGTTTTAGCCTTGCGACCATACTCCTTCCGGAACCCAAAAATTTTGATTTCTCATAAGGTGTCTGCAGGGTCATTGAATTAACACCCACCGAGATCCCTAGTCGGCATCGTTTATGGTTGAGACTAGGACGGTATCTGATCATCTTTGAGACCCCAACTTTTGTTCTTGATTAGTGAAAACATCCTTGGCAAATGCTTTTGTAGTAGTTCGTCTTTCATAAATCCAAGAATTTCACCTTTGACAATGATTTTTGGGTACATTGAATCTAGACTAAAAAATAGTAGGGTTTACATTTTGGAGGGAAAGCCAAGTGGCCAAATAGGGTTTGGACTTGCTATATATTGTTGTAACTCATGGAGAAAGGAATCTTCTCTCTTTTCTCTCTCATTTCATCATTATACATGGTTCTCTTTGGGTTCTACTACCCATTGGTGCACATTTATTGCTATTTTCAGTTCCACACGTGTGAAATACTGTAGGGTACTGTAATAGTACGGACAACAACCATATTTTATGTTTTGGTTCATGTTTGATTAGTATCTCTTAGAGTTTGCATCTCATTTTATATGTAGATGCTGATTTTTCTACATTGGCAAGATTGTTGGTTTGCTTCTTATTGTAACCAAAGATCAGGGACATGGATTGGATCTTGAATGATCTGAAATCCTTCACAATGACCATCACCTGAGTGTGTGGGTTTGGATCCTGTGATGGACAAGCTAATGATTCCCGCTATGGTACACCAAATCAAAATCGGATCATTCATCCACAAACACATGAACCCATTGTCTTTCAAGTCCTTAAGGGAGGGTCAATTTATTGGACAAGATGATAAAGAGTATAAGCACTCAACACATGTGTAAGAGGCAATTGAGGATGGTATTGAATTGCAGCTAGTGGTTGTGGCAGCCACCAAGTACAAGTCACACTCCAACTAAGGCTTGCATGCCCAACTTGATGGGAAATGAAGAACTCGTAGTTGTAGACAACCTAAGGTATCATTCTAAAAAGAATAAATGGAATTAGAGATGGTTGAGATGAACCTTTGATGGGAGTTTTGAAGCCCCACGATCAATATTCAAAGGACTGATGTGGGAAGTAAACTAAGCTCTCTCTCTCTCTCTCTCTCTCTCTCTCTCTCTCTCTCTCTCTCTCTCTCTCTCTCTCTCTCTCTCTCTCTCTCTCTCTCTCTCTCTCTCTCTCTCTCTCAGCATGAAACATAACTAATACATAACACATAATTCATGATCCTACAAATTAAAGTAACAGGAATAAATTAAGATCCTACAAATCAGAGTAGCATGAAACATAAATCAAGATACTACAAATTAGTGTAGCATGAACTAGTAAACATGAAACATAAACGAATGGCATCACACTTACACGCACATGCACACACGCACACACACACCCTAAACCCTAAACCCTAAACACACACGAAGAGAAAAAAAATGAAAGAACATAGTAGAGTACTAATCAAAACTCCCGAATCGTACAATTATATCCTATTCTTGAATGTCACCACATGCTCCCTCCCTACGATGTTTGGGCTTTCTTGTGGAACTTATCGTCTAACAAGAAACATTTGAACCACTTCTTTAATAGAAGAAAACAAGGGCTAGACACCTTCCTAGAATTGGGAGTGTTGGTTACCTTTAACTCTTTCATGATCTCTCTCTCTCTCTCTCTCTCTCTCTCTCTCTCTCTCTCTCTCTCTCTCTCTCTCTCTCTCTCTCTCTCTCTCTCTCTCTCTCTCTCTCTCTCTCTCTCTCTCTCTCTCTCTCTCTCTCTGTGTGCATGAAACATAACCAATTTATAACACATAAATTATGATCCTGCAAATTAAAATAACAGGAACAAATTAAGATCCTACAAATCAGAGTAGCATGAACTAGTAAGCATGAAACATAAATCAAGATACTACGAATTAGGGTAGCATGAACTAGTAAACATGAAACATAAAGGAATGGCATCACACTTACATGCACACACACACACACACACCCTAAACCCTACACACACACAAAGAGAAAAAAAAGAAAGAACATAGTAGAGTGCTAATAAAAACTCCCGAACCGTACAATTATATCCTATTTCAGAATGTCACCACATGCTCCCTCCTTACGGCGTTTGGGCTTTCTTGTGGAACTTATCGTCCAACAAGAAACATTTGAACCATGTCTTTAACTGAAGAAAACAAGAACTACACACCTTCCTAGAATTGGGAGTGATGGTAACCTTTTACCTCTTTCATGATTTCTCTCTCTCTCTCTCTCTCTCTCTCTCTCTCTCTCTCTCTCTCTCTCTCTCTCTCTCTCTCTCTCTCTCTCTCTCTCTGAAAGCATGAAACATGACTAATACATAACACATAAATTATGATCCTGCAAATTAAAGTAACAGAAATAAATAAAGATCCTACAAATCAGAGTAGCATGAACTAGTAAGCATGAAACATAAATCAAGTTTACTATGAATTAGGATAGCATGAACTAGTAAACATGAAACATAAACGAATGGCATCACATTTACATGCACACGCACACGTGCGCACACACGCGCGCGCGCGCACATACACACACACACACACACACACACACACACACACACACACACACACACACACACACACACACACACACACACACACACACACACACACACACACACACACACACACACACACACACACACACACACACACACACACACACACACACCTTAAACCCTAAACCCTAAACACACACTTGAAGAGAAAAAAAAAGAAAGAACATAGTAGAGTGCTAATCAAAACTCCCAAACCGTATGATTATATCCTATTCCAGAATGTCACCACATGCTCCCTCCCTACGACATTTGGGCTAACAAGAAACATTTAAACCACGTCTTTAACTGAAGAAAACAAGGACTACACACCTTCCTAGAATTGGGAGTACTATTGGTAACCTTTAACTCTTTCATGATCTTTCTCTCTCTCTCTCTCTCTAAGCATGAAACATAACTAATACATAACACATAAATTATGATCCTAAAAATTATAGTAACAAGAATAAAGTAAAGATCCTACAAATCAGAGTAAGGAGTAAGCAAAGAGAAAGAGCAAGAGGAACAAGTAAAGTACAAGAGGAGCAAGAGGAACAAGCAAAGTGCAAGAGGAGCAAGCAAAGAGAAATAGCAAGAGAAGCAAGAGCAAGAGGAGCATTCAAAGTATGGAATTAGAGTGGATTTCTATTTTCATTGTGTTTGTGGAAGTAGAGTGGATTAACTTCTTGCCTTCTTGTTCCTAATTTGAAACAAGCTTCAAGTAAACTAAATATGCTGGATTTTGTGGTGTAGATCTTTCATATTTCCTAACATTCTAGTTCTTGATGTTCTTGAGAAGCCCAAGAATCAAGAAATCGTTATTTCTTGATGCTTGCACTTTGATTGGTTGTTAGTTAATTTCTTGTTTCTTGTTTCTTTCATTTATGTTGATCTATTATATTAAACTGAGAATCTTGAATGTTTTCCAAACGGGTTTATAGTAGATAGAAATTAGGATTATATGGAATTCATCTGCAATGCATGCTTATCTTTAGATGGACATTCTAGGCTTGCATCGTTCTTGATTTTTGTGAGTGCTTCTGGAGTGAACGTGATTTGAGAAATCCACTGACAGGCTGGATTAAACATACAACAACATGAATCGAATCTTTTTGCCTGATTTGGTAATGTATTAAGAAGAACACATTAAGAATGCCAAAACCACCTGATAACGGGCAGAAACATCCTGTAACCAGAGATAAGAAACTAGAAAACCATCATTTCACAGATTTTCAATGATAGAATTTGTGAACATTTGGCGTCATTACCACTAGTGCACACACACAACCCAATCAAAACACGATCTTTGTGTGCTCCACACGGTTCTGGAATCTTCACGCTCTACATCTCAACCGAGCTCGTCACTCTAGTTTCAAGTTCCGACCTCAACCGACGAGTCTTCAAGTTCCACCCTTGGCTGAGTCCAAAGACTTCCATCTGGACTGAGCTAAACCCTATGTCACATCTCAATCGGGTCCCTAACGCTAGCGCTTGATCGAGTCCTAACTTACCATCTCGACCGAGTCCTAGGTTACAATTTTCGACCGAGTCCTAGGTTACAATTTTCAACCGGGTCCTACACGTCAGATCTCGACTAAGTTTCTTAGTCCTATCAGTTTGTTGATCTCGACCAAGCCTCTCAATCCGAGCCTCTCAGTCCAATCTCGATCGAGTCTCTCGACCAAGCCTCTCAGTCCGCCGATCTTGACCGAGCCTCTCAGTCCGTTGATCTTGACCGAGCCTCTCAGTCCGCCGATCTTGGCCGATCCTCTCAGTCTCGACTGACTTGACCGAGCCTCTCAGTCCGATCTCGACCGAGTCTTCTCAGTCTAATCTCGACCAGGTCTTCTCAGTCCAATCTCGACCAGGTCTTCTCAGTCCGATCTCTACCGAGCCCTCTCAGTCTAATCTTGACCAGGTCTTCTCAGTCCGATCTCGACCAGGTATTCTCTATACGATCTCGACCAGGTCTTCTCAGTCTAATCTCAACCGAGTCTTCTCAGTCTAATCTCGACCGAGCCCTCTCAGTCGGATCTCAACCGAGTTCTTGTAGTGTCCTCTCGACCGAGGCCACTTATCAAATCTCAACCGAGTCTTTCCAGTTGACCGAGTCCTGACATCAAGTCTCAACCGAGTCTTGACATCCAATCTCAAGCGACTCTTCGGCCTTGACATCTCGACTGAGCCGAGATCCTACTAAAAAGTCAACTCAATCTTTGACTAGAGTTGTACCCTAGCCAATTGACACAGCTATCAGCCAAATTTCTTTGACTACTACTCACCTACATACTGTGCAACTTGGTTCCACACCAGTCACACTACTTTGACCATTAAACTGTTTTTTTAGCTTTACATTCAGACCCTTAAAAAAACAAAAAATAATCCGCCCGAGATGGTGTCACCTTCCACTGAGCAAGCTAGACACAATCGGTATTCTTAAATGAAATCCCTAGTACACGAGCCATCCACAAACCCATTCAAGAGATGGGATCCCACTACGGCCGAACCTTCCTATGACAGACCACATTTTCATGCTGTCGTGTCTTCTCACACAAGAGCTCACTTAAATGGAGCTTTTGCCAACCACAAACCTCGTACTAAAAAAAGCACACCCAAGCTAGATCTTCCTAAGTATGATGGACCCTCAGAGATTTTTACAAGTCTTTGAGGACGCTTGTGAAGTTTATGGCGAAACATCAAACAAAGCCATGGTCCAACTTTTCTCGATGACCATGATCGATCGAGCACGTGAATGGTTTTTCAACTTGGATCGTGAAGATAAACATGATTGGTCACTCTTGAAAGAGTCCTCATCAAGCGATTCAAACCATTTCGTTTGATTGAAAGTCTGTTTGTTAAATTGAGTAACATCAAAATGGCAAAGAATGAAAAAGTACGTGACTATATCAAACGATTTAAACGCTTAAAGAGTTAGGTACAAGAACAATCCATGGAATCAATGCTCATCATCTGGTTTCTAGTTGGACTTCCCAGATGGATCAAACATGAGCTCAGATCTAACGATGAGTACACATCTTTAAAGACAACCATGTCTGATGCCATTCGCGAAGAAGACGAAGGATTAGATGTCGACGAACCTCGAGAAAGGAGAGCACACCGTGTTGCCCAGAATCCAAGCCAACCGAGGAACAACTTTGGAAGTCTCAGATGGAGTTTCTTAACCATCAACACCAACACCAGATGGAGAAACTTACAAAAGAGTTTCAGAACACCTTGAAGTATGTACATAGCTCCATGCCAAGTCAGTTACCCACTGGCCAGGTACATCATAGACGTGACAATACTTGGTGCCCTCATTGCAGAGGTGCACACATGAATGCCCATCTTATCAACCAGTACCAGACACCTCTTTGATTAAATGTGAAATATGTGATTTCATGGGCCATTCCTCTTTTTTTAGCTACTACAATCCACAAAACTAACATCGGGACCAACCAGGAGGAGAATACCAGCCTCCTAGAAATCAATTTGTTTTATGAAACCCACAACATCAATATCCTCCACGAAAGAATCCATAGGTTCAAATCCAAGAGCTGCCTAGGCAACAAAAACAGGAAATTCATCCGCAACTAGCACTCTTAGGTCCACCTCCAAGGGGCCACCCTGACGTAGGAGCACAAAAACATCGACCCCATAAAGAATCCGCTCAAATCCATTTTGTCGATCACTCCTATGATCCATCATACCATGCAGATATTACATCCACTTCTGGTAGTTCCGCACACTATCATGAGGATCCCTCATGATCCTACAATCGAGATGAGTATCTCACTAATCCAGAAACTCCAGGAATGCTCGCCATCCAAGATGGCTAAGAATCCTACCCGCACGACATCTCTCTTCAGAACCTTTTAGGGTCCTCACTCAAGCTCAATGCCAAACTCTACAGCAGCAGAAAAACCTAGAAAAACCTTTTGACCATATGACAGCTTTCACATTACCACGAGACTATCTCGAACAACGGCGATAAACCGAACTCCTAGATGAGTTCTTGCAGGAGGAACTAAACACAGAACGTCCACTAATTGCTCTGATCCTCACAAAAGAGCAACCCCTACAGGGATTCGAAGTTTTCTCTGAACTTCTGCAATCTCAGATCACAGCGCCGTGCCATAGTGCCATGAAATCTGTCACCGGACTTCAAAGCTATATCATAGAAGTTTTCAACTTCCCAATATCCAAGATGAACAACGAAAACCTAATGAGATTTTAGAAATTCCTCAGATTCCCATGAATCTGATGAATATCGATGTTGCTAAGGGGACTAGCATCACCTTACCTATGCATTACAAAGATTATCCAGTAGTGTCTGCTATCCTCGATAGTGGATGAGGCGTAAATATCATGGCTTTGTCACTAACAAAGTCATGGGGCTTCAACAACCTCGATCTACCGCGATACAAACTACGTATGGCCGATCAACGAGTCACCGACCTTGTAGGTCACTTATCAATACCGGTCCGTATTGCAGGAGTCAAGTTTACCATCGATTATCACCATAAATTATCACTATGAAAAAAAAGCTTGCCCATCGCAGCGAAGTGTATGGTTAGGGTTGTTGACTGCGAGAGGCCGGCTCCTCACTTGACGTTGCCCAGATGACTTGCCAAGATTAACTCTATACAAAAAAAACCTATTTTAATGCTAAAATTAACCTAGACCTAAAAGTAACGCCCTTATCACTAATGATCACAATAGCCCCAAGGCAAAATGTTTTATGGTAAGCAATCTTACACGGCCATGAGGAAAGTCTCTGGACATTCTTAAAACATAAGTTACGTGGCATAAAAGAGCCGCGGGTTCTCCATGCACACAATCACTCTCTCTCTCTCTCTCTCTCTCTCTCTCGTTGAATCCTTTTTTTTTCGTTTATACAAAGCCGTGGGAGGCAGAGTTCCTCCTTCCCTCTCTTCTCTCAAAACCGTACCTACACAAAGCGAGGATTTTCGTGGTGCTCTCATTCTCCTTGGGCTTCAACCAGCTGCGTTTTAAAATTTTATTATATAATATCCTAGTTTTTGGCTTTAAGCAACATAACAAAGGAAGGTGCAGCAATGCCGGGAGTGTCTCTGGGTGATGTCATCCCAAACCTCGAGGCTGATTCCACTCATGGGCGGATCAGGCTTCATGACTACATTGATGATTCCTGGACCATTATGTTTTCTCATCCTGGTATATATACATTATCAACATGTGCATACGTTTCGTTTAATATCTGATTATTATTATCATAATTTGTCTCCTGGTTTGGAATTAGATTGCCGCCCTGGATAGAATAAAAAAAGGGTCATATATGTACACAACAGTGTCATCATCGGCATTCATTTTGTTCAATATCTGTGTATTCTAGTGGGCTGACGTTTTGAATTAGATTGCTGCTTTCCGTATACACAGTATCATCGATGATCGGCTGACTTGTTTTTTGTTTAGTAACTGGTTCAATGCTCATGTTTTGGATTAGTTTGCCACTGCTTTTGTAAATTAACACCTTCCATGTACTGTAAGAGCGTATTTTTGTTTGTTGCAGCCGACTTTACACCCGTTTGCACAACGGAGTTAGGAAACATTGCCAGATACGCTCCTGAGTTTGAAAAGCGCCGGGCAAAGCTGTTGGGCGTATCAAATAATTCTGTGGAGGATCACAAAAAATGGATAAAGGATATTGAGGCATTCACGGTAGTTTCTATGTGTCGTGCTAATAAAAGATTTGGTTCATTTTCTTGATCCAAAAAGCTACACTTAGTAAATTCGTGTTGTGTATCCTTAATTGCTCCTTTGTTTCCAAGAATATCAATAAGTTGGTGAATGTGCCTTCACAGGGTGATGCTCGTGTCAATTTCCCAGTGATAGCAGATCCTGATCGAAAATTAACAAGCCAGTTGAATATGTTGGATCCCGACGACAAAGATTCGTCTGGTCGACCGCTTCCCTCCAGAGCACTGCACATCATTGGCCCCGACAAAAGGGTTGGTCGGATGAGATCCCTTGCACAGTTCAGAATGCTTGAAAATGTCCAATTTTGTTTTCTCAAACGATTTCTTGGGTAGTAGGCGACGATTGTGACAGGTTTTGGTTGACAGAATCAGATTAGCATCAAAGTTCAGATGTCTGTTTTCACATTTCCAATAATTGTGAGGAAAGGGTTGGTTGCATAGAGTCTACTTTTTGCACAGTATAGATAAGTTTGGAAATTTTCCTTTATGTTGATCGTCTAAGCTTTTGATTGCATGGAATCCCGGCACATTTGAAGTATCTTGATATTTTCAGGTTGTGTTCACATATGGCTTTTACTGGTATATGTTGATGCATTTATCGCAGACAAAGCTAAGCATTTATATCTTAATCTCCAATTGGTATTTTCACACCCCGTTATGTTTGTGAGATTCTTGATGTTGATGCATTCATGCACAGATAAAGCTAAGCTTCCTATATCCCAGCTCAACAGGAAGAAATTTTGACGAAGTGATTCGAGCGCTTGATTCGTTACAGTTGGCCGCAAAGTACAACGTTGCAACACCTGCCAATTGGAAAAAGGGCGATCCAGTGGTTATTAATCCATCTATTTCAAACGAAGAGGCTAAAGAAAAGTTTCCACAAGGTTTCAAATGTGTGAAGCTTCCATCTGGAAAGGACTACTTGCGAATGGCCCAAGTTCCTTGAAAAACACTGATTCCCACGTAATCGAAGCAGCTTCGATCAATATACTACAGACTTCTAGAAAAGTGAAAACAGCTTAGCTGATAATCTGTTTTTGATCTGAGTAGTCCAAGCTTAAAACTTTGAATCACTATTAAAGAGTATTCAGGTAGAGAAACAAAACAGCTCATATGGTTTTCAGCATTTCCAAAATAAAAGGTTCATGATCAGTACTCAGCTTCAATGAAATAATATAGTAATCAATGTTGTGGAAAAGCAAAACAGCTTACTTGCTGCTAACGTATTAGATTACGGGCCCTGGAGGGTCCGTTATCTGACGTTATGGTCACATGGTGCCCTTCAAGAGAGAGAGAGAAATTGAGAGGGGGCGGACAGAGAGAGCGAGAGAGATAGAGAGAAAGCAGAGAGGAGGCTTACAAGATTTTTAGAAGGTTGGTCAACCCAGAAATGGCCATATATTGTCCATCTGAAGAAAAAATTCGCTGAAAACTCACTCAGAGCTCTCAAATGTTGTCTAGACTGTAGCATTTTGTACTGGGAATGCGATAACCGTAATATGCAAGGTTTAGCACTGCAAGTCACAAAGAGTAAACAGTTTGTAGCCTAAGTTGCACTTTCTCTCGGGGAGACAAAGCAGCAGAGTCAGCACCGTTTTTGCCTCGCTTATTGAGAAGACATTCTCATTTCAAGCCTCACTACTGAAGATTAAAGGATGTATGCGAAATGTCTCATACTAGTTGCGACGTGCACAATATTTGACACGCTGTAAAAAGAGCAGAAACGATCACAACCTTCTCGGTTGGCCAAAGCCATTGATCCACTGTTCGCTTCCAGAATGATTTAGGAATTTGTGAAGCGTGGCGTCGTTGCAGATACCAAGAAGCACAGACTTTTTCCAAACACCACAAATGGAATCAAACCAAGCGATTGCATTATCAATGAAAATCAGGCCAAATGAAAACACAATCTCTGACAAATTATTACAATATATATGAAAATCAAGCCAAACGGAAACAGTAGCACTGAAAATCAAACCAAATGATAGAACGAAGAATGAACCAGCACTCAAAAGGTATCATTCTTCACACCACGATCTCTCAGACTGCAAATCCACGTGCTGCTTTCTTTATCAGCTAAGGCATCCATCCAGTACTTAACGTACTCAAGCATTCTGTTCAGGTTCAAAGTGAGCAAGCCGAGACGGCGAAAAAGGATATCTCAGCATATATAGTATCTATCTCTCTCTCTCCGTTGCTGCCCTGTGAACATTATCGCGAAACGCAGATGACAGATTAATCTGACCTCAGCTCCCGCAGCAGGATGATCAGGATGGAGAAAATCCAACCTCAGCTCCCGCAGCAGGATTGAGAAAATCCAGATCCCGGAACGACATGATACTGTTCTCTCGCGAAATGCCTTCAACTTTCACTTTTGAAAGGTCAAAATTTATGCCCTTCAAAGCTGCCTTACTCAAAGTAGTAAGGGAGATGATGACATTTAATGGTCCAATTTTAATGAGTAATCAGCAACAACAGCTGACCACGGGCTCGCCCGCCCCCCAAAAAATCTCATAACTTTCTCTCGTTATCTGACGGTATGGTCAGATGATGGCCTTCAACATAGAAAGCGAGAAATTGAGAGGGGGCGGAGATAGAGAGAGAGAGAGAAAGATAGATGGTGTGATCGTTGAGAGAGGCCGTGTACACAGACAGATTAGACAAAAAGTAAGAGAGGATAGCGGAGGTAGAGATTTGTGAGAGAGAGAATGACATAGATTCATATGATCACCATTCCAAAAGCTTGAATCCACAATTTGATCGCAATTGTTCCCAGAAACTAAGCATAGGAAGATCAGTAACATGCTTCTTCCGTGAACAGAGAATGTATAATAAAACTAGCAATTAAAAGCTCTCTGATCCTTTTTGAATGTTTTTCCTCAAAACAAGAATACTCTCTCCAAGAATGCTCTCTCCTCCTTTCAGCGACAACCTAAATGAATGAATCGATGCTCTCTCACAACCCAGAATCAAGCCAAATGAATGAATGAATCGCACAAAGGCTTTGGCTGAGAGGAACGATGGCGCTACCCGCTGAAGCAAGAGCAACACTTGCACCTATCAAAATTGAAAGATAGAAACTTATGCCATTCAAAGCTACCTTACTAAAATTAGCGAAGCACATTATGGCATTTAATGTGTCCAATTTTAACGAAGAATCACCAACAGCTGACTATAACGTCTTGTGAGTGCAATTTCAAAATCCTGAAAACAAAACAGATCAGTTATTATATAATTTGCAATCTGTTACAAATAATAATGTGGGCGCCTTCACACATAACCAAAGTAACGTTTCATAATAACTAGTTAATGTCAAGAGGTTTGGGTGCTCAAACGTTACATGACATTCGCCCACTTCTCTCTAATTGTAATGGGCAGTTCGCCCTTCTCAGTCAATCAATAAAGAATGTAGTTATTTACATCTCTCTTGCGCTCTCTCTCCCTCTCCTCCTCCTAAAGAATGTAGTTATTTACATCTCTCTTGCGCTCTCTCTCCCTCTCCTCTCCTCCTCCTGCGTTAATCTCTTGAATTGTATCATGGTATCAGAGCCTACCTCTCAACGATCAATCGCGCTCCTCTATATCTGAAGCAAAATAGAAAGAAGTCTCAAAAATCAGCCACGTGTAAAAGATTGAAGAATAAATGTCTGAAACCAGCCGTGGTCCTTTTGTTCTCTTCATGCCAAATCTATTGACAAACAAACAAACAAACATGAAGAAGAGATGTCAATTGTTATCTCTAATATAGAACAAGCTAGAAGTTGTTGAAACAAGCAACTAATGAATGAAACATTGATCAACGCTAGCTCTTTGAAGATGCTAGAAAGCTGAATTAAAGCAAAGTCCATGTGCAAGTGAATGAAGAGACTTTCTACCACAATCCACATGAAGATGTAGTTCAGAAGCATAGACCAACTAGCTATGCAATTTTGTCTTGATTCGAATTGAATAAAAATTTTAAAGGCAAGTGAATTGTATGCGATATTGATAATTGAATTATAGATGTTGCGTAGAAGCATGTTTGTATAGATCCACCACTTTCTCGAATTTCAAACTATAGAGATTAACTGATGATTTTCTCAAAGTATAATAGAGATTAATTTGATGATTGATAGAATATGGCCCTACATGAAGGGCACTAAAGTCTACAAGCCACTGGTTCCATGTTTTACATGAAAGGCAAGAAGTGTATAGATTCAAAATGGAGCAAAGAGCCTTGTCATAATAGAGAGATCCCTAAACCATATTGTGTTTTGCCTTCAATGTAATATATAAACTTGCAATAGTGCTAGGTCATGCATTCGACACAACCTACACCTTGATCAAAAGCCGAGTTTCTTTCATAACCTGCTAATTGTAGGCAAATATTGTTTTGAAGTTGACATATGCAAATACGCAGTCAAAGAATTGTTGTCTTTCACTATCTTGAGTTCATTTCAATGACATTAAAGGCATATGATTTGTCTAACATCTGAACAAAGGAAATGTCCAGAATCGAAGTAAATTTCATACTCGTCACACATGTTTCATGTCGTTATGTTGTAGCTACATTTGGAAAAAAGAAAATAGCAACTAAATACAATAGCATAATCCATGTCTCTACTAAAAATGGAATTGTCATTGCCAAAAAGAGACATGTAATCAAGTATCTGGTAATTACAAGGATTAGATGTTCATGTGTTCTTAAAATTTTCCATAACAATCAAGACATTCGAGGTGAGCAATAATTAAGAACGATGTCCAAACTGAAATACTTGACAGTTGGTGATATATTTTAGCTAATTTCGATTGCTAATGATAGGGGTTGTTTAAGTGAGTCTAAATATATTATTCTTGTTGAGGAAATCATTCTTTTCATAAATATCGAATAAAAAATCTTCGTTTGAAAGAACACTGAATGAGCTTTGTAGAATATTTGAGATCTTTCCACAATGTTAGTGTTTGTTAAGAAAAGTTAGTCATTAGGGGAACTCTTGAATCCAAAAGGGCCTTTTGTAAAGATGTTTTTTTTTTACTTTTTAAAGGTTTTATGTCCACATGGCCCAATGGTGTGTTTCCATGTGTGCTAGACCATAACGGTGGTGGCCCAACTTCAATTTCGGGCAGCCACTTCTGAGATAAACCAATCACACTAAAACTCAAAATGAAGTGGGTGGGAAACGGCCATGTCCTCATGCATATGTTGTCGCGTCACGTCGTGCCTCGCCATCGGAAGGCAGGTGGAGTGAGCACATGAGGAGGAGGAAAATAGAATGCCTCTAGTAAAAGAAGTTTAGCATCTCTTTACACCATTACGTAGATCATGAAAAACTGCACACTTTTTCTTTCTGGATCACTTCAATCTGACGCACGGTTAAAAAGTTATGGCAGTTTGAAAATTCATACCCTACTTGATATCGGAGTTGAGCGACCAATGACCTGTTCACACTGAACATAATGCTTTGGTCGCGTGGCTAAGATATTGTAGCATATGTTTACACGATTGCGTAGATCATGAAAAATTGCACACTTTTTCTTTTTGGATCACTTCAATCCGACACACGGTTAAAAACTTATGGCCATCTGAAGATTCATACCCTCCTTGATATCGGAGGCGAGCGACCCATGGCCTCTTCTCACTGCACATAATGCTCTGGTCGGGCAGCTCCAATATCGCAGCCACGCGACCAGAGCATTATGTTCAGTGAGAAAAGTCCATGGGTCGCGTGGCTGCGATATCGGAGCTGCGCGACCAGAGCATTATGTTCAGTGAGAAGAGGCCATGGGTCGCTCGGCTCCGATATCAAGGAGGGTATGAATCTTCAGATGGCCATAACTTTTTAACCGTGTGTCGGATTGAAGTGATCCAAAAAGAAAAAGTGTGCAATTTTTCATGATCTACGTAATCGTGTAAACAGATGCTACAATATCTCAGCCACGCGACCAGAGCATTATGTTCAGTGTGAAAAGGTCATTGGTCGCTCGGCTCCGATATCAAGTAAGGTATGAATATTCAAACTGCCATAACTTTTTAACCGTGTGTTGGATTGAAGTGATCCAAAAAGAAAAAGTGTGCAATTTTTCATGATCTACGTAATGGTGTAAAGAGATGCTACACTTATTTTACTAGAAGCAATCTATTTTCCTCCTCCACATGTGCTCACTCCACCTACCTTCCGCATGTGGCGAGGCACGACGGGACGTGATGACATATGCACGAGGATACGGCCTCGGGTTTCCCACCCTTTTCATTTTGAATTTTAGTGTCATTGGTTTATCTCAGAAGTGGCTGTCCGAAATTGAAGTTGGGCAGTCTAATGATGTTCTCTCTCTACATTCTTAAAGGGCCCATATTGAGTCCGAAGTTCCCCTAATGTGTTCAAGAGCCAATTTTTTGGTCAAATGTAAGATGGTAAAAGAAGAGGTGGCGATTTCCCTCTCAACATTATAAACTAGGAGATTCGCCTTTCTCCCAAACAATAATGCAATATGGAAAATGAAATTCGAAGTTGCGATTTGCAAATTGCCATGAAACATCTTCAATAGTGTACAAAACTTGTTCAATATTCTTTCAAACAATGGTTTTTTACTTTGAAAACAACCATTAGTATAGAAGCATAGTAAATTGACAAATTTGGGTCATCTATATACACAGATTTATGACAGGCTAGCTAGACAACCAACAGTAACATTTTGTAGTCTACGCCAAAAAACCGAAGATTGTAAAACACAACATTGAAAATGAGAATGCTGCCAGAATATCTAAAGAGAAAGATGCAAGGCCATTTAAAATATAGCAAGAGAATTCATACATGACTGAATAGAAAACTTGTGATTAAAAATTAAAAGTTCTTAAAAAACTTTTCATTTGTAGGAAAAGCCACTGAATATTGCTACATGCATGCTCTACATTGAAACAAACATTTGCACAGAAGGATGATTGGCAAATAAGCCTAAGATCTAATTTTTTGCTTAAAAATATAATTTTGGGCAATCAAATTTATACTCAAATACTTATTACTTTTGTCAATAATTATTCAACTCGTTCTGTTATAGTGATAGATCTTTCTCTTTCATTACATCGATACAGATTATCTCAACACATAGCCATCGAAATTTTTCAACACATTTTTATTCACAATTTGATCGACTTGAAGCTTGCTCCTACCATGGAAACTGGTAAATTGCTAATTCAAAATGAATTGGTCTTTCTATGGAAAATACTTGATAGATGCAAACATATCCCATATGATCAAATCGATCACTTACATTGCATAGGCTACGTATACAAGCATTTGAACCTAATTTAGCAAATGATTGCACCATTTGTTTACATGCACTGGCTCATGCATTTTTTTAATGTAGACTTTGATGGACATGAAATGACTACATCTATCTTTATCTCTGAAAGCTGAAATAGTTTACAATTTTTTAACTCAGAGGCAACGATTCCGCTCTCATGCAAATACACAGGCATACGTTGCCTAATCATTCTAGATTGTACGTGTACATAGCCCGCAATGGTTTTTACTAACAATTGATATAACTACACGTTTTTTTGCAAATAGATATAATACATGTAAACTGATCACTGATCAGACAAATTTTCCAAAAAACAAATTTCAGTTCTAACATTCAAAACCCATGCCAACATACCTTCGTTTGAACTTTTCAATTTAGAAACTATCATTACACTTCTCATTAACAAGTTTTATTAAGACGTCGATTTATTTTGGAATCGAAGTCTTGAAAACATTGTAAAAAGTCAAATTCTAAAAGAACCCTACACGAATTGAAAACTAGATGTAAGTGATTTGAGAGTGTTTGGTAGCATTGCAGCTTCCATTGAATAATGCCTTACTACTGCAGAATTATAGTAGATAGCATTCTTTCTATCCCTCAAAATAACAGGTTTTTTTTGGAGTTGATATATACTTCTACTCTGAAACAAATTCTTTTGATTTAGGTTTACAATTAAAAATCGATCCTTGCTAGTTATTGTTTTTAACATTCTGAATTTAGACTTCATACACATGTTCATTTGGTTTGACTAAATTATCCTATCCAAAAGTAGAGGGCATTGTAAAACAAATTTGAATTTTACTAAGAATTTAATAACATCATTATTGTTATTCGTCAAGAAAGAAATCATGCATCATATATTGTGTTTTATTTGTTGATTTTATTTTCCATTTGTTTATTCCAATTTGCAAGACATATCATTCATTATTTTTATTTGAAAAAACATTGAAAGAGCTTTGTAGAATATTTGAAATATTCTCAGAATGTTAGCATTTGTTAGAAAAAGTTTCTTAGAAAGCCATCTTTTTGATCAAGTGTAAGATGGCAAAAAGAGAGGTGGCAATTTTCCTCTCAATTTTATAAACTAGGAGATTCGCCTTTCTCCCAAATGCCAATGCAATATGAAAAATAAAATTCAAAATTGCAAACTGCAAATTGCCATGGAATATTTGAAATAGTCTACAAGGCTCACACACTGTTTTTTCAAACAATAGTTTTTATTCTATATTTCTTGAATTTGAATCATGAAAATAGCACATATAATTTTATGTTCAATTAAAATTTCTCATGATTTGGCACATTTTTTTTTTCATATTCTTACAAATATGAAAAACCAATATCTTTTGAAAATAATTTATAACTATGTTTTTGTAAATTATTTAAAAAAAAAAACTATAAATTAAAATTATCAATTTAAGAACGAATTGTTAAATTTACACAAGCTAGTTTGCACCATTACCACTTGTAAATAACTTTGAGGCCATGTTGTGGAATGTCACACATGCCAAAAGAATGGGATACCTTATTCTAAGTCAAATCATTAACCTAGCTTTGGAATGGTACCTTTGGGATATGTCCAAAGAGTGCATAGATAGGGTAGAGAGAAAGTAGGAGCTAAAATTAGCATTTTTTTTCATTGTTTTTGGATCTCGAGGCATTGACCCTAAATAGGGTGGATCAAGTGGATCTTTAGGTTAGATAATAGAGTTAGGTTATTATGAATGCATAGAAGCCCTAATATGCTTAGATCCGAGCTCTACATGTATAAATATGTGATGGGATTTCCATCCAATTATGAGCAAAATCGAGAAATTTCCATCCAATTATGAGCAAAATCGAGATTTTCCTTCATGACTAGTTTGAATCTATGATTTGATTGATGAATGCTATTGGCATAGGATTTTTTGTGATGATTGAATGAGTTTGGAGTTGTAGGTACAGTACATAGGTAGAGGTCATGTTTTGAGCTTTCTCAAGTCCCTAGGTAGTGGGATAGCTAGTCTTTCAATCATTTCTATTTTTGCATATATTCTTGTGATCAAGATCTTGTTTAGAGATAGATGGCTTCAATGAATGCATATCTTTTGGATTGACATGATAGATTGAATGCTTCTAATTATTCAATTTGGAACCTAAGAATGGAATCAATTCTTATTTTACAAGATCTAATGGATATAGTGAGTGGTGAAGAGGATGAGCCCATTCACCCTCAAGAAGCTACAAAATACAAAAGGAGGTGCAAGGTTGCTCTCCATTGTATAAAAATGAATGTAGCTAATGAGCTTCTTAAAGAGGTAGGTGCTTGCACCTCGGCTCAAGAAGCATGGGAAACTCTTCAAAATATATATGAATCCAAGAATACTTCAAGGTTGCTATCCTTGAAGAATCAAATCCTTCAATGTTTTCAAGCTAAAGGAGAGAGTGGACATTCATATGTGTTGAGAGTTAAAGACTTAAACAAGGAGCTTGCTTACATAGGAGATTCCATTAAGGAAAGTGAACTTGCTCAACTAATCTTGAATGGTTTGAGTGTGGATTTTGCTAACTAGTGCAAGGCTATGCAATTATGGTCAAGTTTCCCTCACTTGAAGATCTCCAAGGAGTCCTCATGGTTGAGGAAAGTAGGAGAACTCACATCAAGTCAAGGATGGAGAACCTCTCCCTCAATGATGGAGATGACAAGGCTCTTTTCACAAAGAGAAAGAGCAAATCCAAAGGCAAGGGTGCTGCATTCAAGAAGAATCAAGTCAAAGGTGAAGATCAAGAAGGATCTTCAAGTCCAAGCTCAAGCAAGCCAAAGAAGGATAAGTCGAAGATCAAATGCTACTTTTGTGGCAAGATGGGGCACTATGCCTCGGAGTGCTTCAAGAAGAAGCAATCTCAAAGTCAAGCAAACCTAGGCCAAGAGGAAGAGGAGAGCTCTCATAAAGATTCACTTATGATGTCAAGTTTCTCATCTTCAAGCATAAGAGGTGAAGACCCTTGGTGGATAGATAGTGGGGCTAGCTCCCACATGACAAGTAAGAGGGAGTATTTCTCAAACTTATCTACCTATGATGGACCTATCAAGTCAATTTTTACAGCAAATGATTATGCTTGTAAAGTAGAAGGCATAGGATCCATACCTTTATGCTTGGGATCTCCAAGGAAGATCAAGATTGATGGAGTACTTAACATTCCTAATATCACTAAGAACTTGCTTAGTGTAGGACAATTGCTTGACAATGGTTTAATTGTGGAGTTCACCACAAATGCATGTAACATCAAGAAGGATGGCAAGATCATTGCTAGAGGCATAGTATTTGGAAGGTTCTTCAAATTAGATGCCTATGTGGATGCTAATATTGTGATGCTAGACGAGGAGACCAAACTATCCAACCATAGTCTTTGGCACAAAAGACTTGGTCACATCAACTCAAAGTCCATGGAGGTCATGTGCAAGGAGGAGCTTGCCTTAGGACCTCCAAGAAGGCTTGGCAAAAGGAGAGAAAGTATGTGAAGCATGTGCTCTCTCAAAAGCACATAAGAAGCCCTTCTCAAGTTCAAT
Organism: Diphasiastrum complanatum; assembly: GCA_029204225.1. Lineage (NCBI taxonomy): Eukaryota > Viridiplantae > Streptophyta > Lycopodiopsida > Lycopodiales > Lycopodiaceae > Diphasiastrum > Diphasiastrum complanatum. The sequence continues at coordinate 36,508,413 of CM055093.1, read as the reverse complement.
CACAAAGACAACTCATCAACTTGAGCTGATCCACTCGGATGTACACTTTGCAAGTACAATGTCCAATGGAGGTCCCACCATGTTTGTTACATTCATAGATGATTACTCAAGGTTTTGTTGGGTATTCTTACTTTCATCTAAAGCACAAGTATTTGAAAGCTTTCTTAAGTTCAAAGCATTTGTTGAGAAGCATCTTGATCACAAGATCAAAAGTTTTAGAAGTGATAATGGTGGAGAATATATCTCCAATGCTTTTAAAGATTTTTGTGATCAAGAATGGATTAAAAAAGAATTATCTTGTCCCTAAACCCCTCAACAAAATGGGATAGCCAAGAGGACGACTAGGACATTGTGTGAATGTTCTAAAGCCTTCAGGATTGATGCATATTTACCAAAAGCTTTTTGAGAAGAAGCTCTCACTTGTGCTAACCATTTGATGAATAGAGTTTCATGTAGCTCTATTGAAGGCAAAACACCCTTTGAAGTCTTATATGGGAGGAAGCCAAATCTCAAGGACTTAAAGGTGTTTGGATGCATTTGCTATGTGCATACACCTTTGGAGAAAAGGACCAAGGAAGATCCATCATCAATCAAAGGTATTATGCTCGGGTATGGCAAAGCAAGCAAGGGATATAAGGTATACATTCCATCTTCCAACAAGTTTGTGGTTTCTAGAGATATCATTTTTGATGAGGATAATATGCATAAACTTATTGATGGCTCAATCAAATCACCTATCAAGAGGGAGGTGGCCGAGGATCAAGATGACTTAGATCTTGAGGAGGAGCTAGAGCCAAGTGAACCAATCACTCCAAGAAGATCATCAAGGGTAAGAATGGAGCCATTGAGGCTCACATACCAAGACAAGGGGAAGCAAGCCGAGGGTAATCCATCTTCATCCTTTGCACTCATTTCAAGTTTTGAAGAACCTTCATGTGTAGAAGATGTAGAACATGCATTGAGGAATGATTCCAAGCTATGATAGATGAATATAATGCTTTGATGGAGAATGGCACATGGATCCTTGTTGATAGACCTTTTAAGAATGTGATTTGATGTAAATGGGTTTTTAAGCTAAAACTCAATGTGGATGGAAGTGTAAGCAAACACAAGGCAATGTTAGTTGTGAAAATATATGCTCAAGCAAAGGGCATAGATTTTGAAGAAACTTTTGCACTCATGGCCAAGATGGTCACAATAAGGTTACTTCTTGCACTTGCTTCACATTTTGGTTGGATGCTCTTTCAAATGGATGTTTCTAATGCATTCTTAGATGGTTATTTGGAAGAAGGCATCTTCATGGAGCAGCCCCAAGGCTTCATCAAGCTCGGGATGGAAGGTAAAGTATGTCATCTTCAAAGGAGCTTATATGGTTTGAAGCAAGCATCAAGGTCTTGGAATTCAAGACTTCATGATTTCTTAGTTTCTATTGGATTCACTAAAAGTGAATGTGATCCAACTTTGTACATAATGTATGATGTGAATGGCATTGTACTTTTATTGATTTATGTAGATGACATCATCCTTAGTGGTGATAACATTGATGGTATTGAGAAAACCAAGAAAAATCTATAAGACTCATGCTCAACATGATGAAGAATCCGATGATGAGACATTGGAAACTTACATGCAAAGAATAAAAAAGCCGCATGTACAAGGAACATACAACCCAAAGTTAGTCATGGCCATTCAATCTTTAAAGACCATACTACTAAAACAAGAGAAGTATTTTCCTAGCCATATTGGTTGTCCATTAGGACCAAAAGAATGCTTTAAGTGTAAATCTAGAGATGTTTTAAAGAAAAACATCAAATAGAGTGGTCAATCTCAAGTTGTACCAAGAATGAATTTGATTCGAATGTCATCAGGTTCTTTTTCTTTGTTTGTTTAAATCATGCATGTGATGTGTTGTTAACTTAAGCTTTTAGTAGCTTAACGCTTGTTTGCATACTTTATGCAGAGTAAACTATGGTGATATGTTGAATTGCCATTTGACATACATAAGAAAGAACTTCTAAGCGATTGTCAATGCCCTTAAAGTATGAAAACATTACTTCTTAGGAAATGATTTCCTGGTTAAGACGGACTACTATTAAGACCTTAGATACTTTTAGCTTTAAAGCTTACATAAGACTCCTTAGGTCCTAGAAAGATTGAGATTTCTGGACATTTGATTCTAAAAATGTAACAGCTTATAAGATCTCATCAACCCCACAACTGTGGCAGAAAAAATTTCAAACATTGATGCTGTATACAATGGAACAATAGTAGTTGTATGACCTTGTCAAGATACAAACAAAAAATTGATCAATCACACATTTTTTTGGTAATCTCCATTATATAAAATTTCAATCGTCTTTTGCATTTTACACTATGCTAAAACCTAAAACGAAGAGGCTGCCTGCTACAAGCGCACACGTGTTTTTTCACTCCAAGTGTACTGTGTAAGGCAAGAAGATAATTTGAAGCTTCAGTAAAAATGCAGGAAAAAAAGTGAACTCATGTTGCTAAAGTTCGTGTTCATCAACCACAATATTTAAGCACCACTAAAAAATTGGCAGCATTGACCTTGATCTTTGTTACCACATGCCCAACAGTGAAAAAATTCAATTGAATTCTTTTCCATTGATAATTCTTGGATTCTCTCCAGGAAACAAACAATAAACCCCGCTAATGAATTGCATCAGTTACATGCTGCTGGCTAAATAAGCATGCCAGTGAAGGGATTGGTCACAGACTACTTTGGATTTTCACATTATACATCTTCTCTCTAAACAATGGACCTTTTCAGACTATTTCTTCTAGAATCACACAACAAAGGAGTCTAATACAATACTTAGCTATGGTTGTAGCTCAAGGTTCTGTATAAAGAACTTTGAGTAAGAATTTGACCAAATATCCAGTATATGGACTTCAATTGAAATATTTCCTAAACATCCTTAGCTGCAAAATGCTAATATACATCATTTTTTGCATTATGCCATGTGGAGAGGACGACTTGATTCTGGAGAGGATGACTCAATCGAATCAAGAAGAAACAGTGTTTGTACTCGTCATTATAAGAGGTTCAGCCACCTTCTCAGCAACTTCTTCTATGCTCTCATCCAGCAAAGTGACATCCTGTGTGGTCAGCTGGTGATACTCTATGACTTCATGAAGAAACTGATTCTCTCGTGCATAAGTTGCATTTTCCTGAGCTAAGCGACCTTTTTCAGTAAGAAGAGTCTCAAGCTGCAACCTTACCTGCAAGGACAATTACAATTGTTCAAAAAAGTCTTCGCATATTCTGCAATAATTAAAGAAAATACTAAAATCTCTGAATTCCATCATGTGTATAATCAGATGCGTGTGTGGCATAGTGAAATGAAGCAAATTGATGAGGATCATCATCATCTTTCCTTCGCTATCAACTATAAAAGAGCTGAACTATAAAATGGTCACCAGCCTCTCAAACTTTGTGCTGCATCAGAAAACATTGCTGTGAGAGGTGAGGATAGACATGAATACCTACAGTGTGAATAAATCTGACATCAAGCTAGGGACTCTATTTACGATAATGTTTCTTTTGGAGCGAGACAAAGTTCCATGATGCATGCTACGGGAAGGGTTTATAAATAAATGGAGTCCTCAACAATGCACTAAAAGGTATGGCCATTCTCTGCGGCCAACAAACGGCTTATATAATCTCTTACACACAGGACGATTCAGGGTGTAGCTCATGCCTAAAGCTTTTTGCAGCTGCTTTGAGCCAGCACAGTACAAGGATCCGTAAGGACAGGCATTGCAGAAGAGTCAGCACACTTTCTATTTTATCAAAACATTAGTGCTCCAAACAGGAGAGCTCTCTCTCTCTCCCTCTCTCTCTCTCTCTCTCTCTCTCTCTCTCTCTCTCTCTCTCTCTCTCTCTCTCTCTCTCTCTCTCTCTCTTCTTATATGCGCACACACACAACATATTCATATACTAGTGTAGGTTGTCATTTGCAAATGGGAGATGTTCTTTTTGCTCCACGGGTTGTTAAAACACATGAATGTACTTTCTTATTGTCTTAAATAGCAAAGCTGTCTCTCTCTCAACAGTTCGGCTGGTGGTATACCAGACGCAATCCCACAGTTGTGAGTTGGAACGCATCCTTGTTATACTCGGGGTAGTTCAGCACAGTGGACTGAAATTCCAAAAGCAAGGTCTTACAGTTTTCTGTCATAGAATGTCACATCAATTCTCATTTGCTTCATTAAAGTGCATTCATGGTGTGCAGGAAGTAGGTACCTGGTAAAGGCTAGGCACCTGAAAAGTTTTCGGCTGGAAGTCTAAAGTGCAACTATCCAGGCAAAACGGTTATATGAATTCAAACCGTTTAAGAGCACAGGAACACATAAATGGCGAATTGAATTTCTAGCACACTCTAAGAGGAAGAACATATTAGGACTTTTGTTACTAAATCAACATGAACTTTCAATCTGCCAAGAAAATTGGCCTATTACTGAGCTTTCACTCTCTATAACTCACCAGGTCATCTTCCTCCGGCCTAATACCCTTAGACAGACTTTCTCTTAATCTTTTGTTTTCTTCCTCAAGCTGTATACAACGATCTTGAGAAAATGTCAAGTCAGCCTTTACAGTCTTCAATTCACGTAAGAGAAGTTTTGCTTTTGTGGCCATTGCCATTGCAACCTGCATATAGTGGTAGATGTGAGGAACATTCACTCCACTCACTGAAGCCACTGGACTGCAAAATGGATCAATTTCATTTTTATCTTCATTGACATCATGTGATTAACTCACAACAGTAGTTTTTGGTATGAAAAGCTTGCACTCATACACCAACAGGCCTAGTGATGTACTAATTCTGATGAACGAAGTACTAATTTAGATAACCCAGATACTTTTGTCTTAGCAAAAAAAAACAACAATGAAAGAGAAGCATAAAATCAAGCAATCAAACACCACCAAATAAGATAAGCAAAAAAAAAGCCTTGAGGAAGAAGCAAATTATCTTTACCAAGCAACAGAGACATCTTTAGTATGGAGCACAAGATGCAAACAAAGACTATATTTTGTAAACTTTAAAACATAGAAGGAAAGATATAAAAAAAATTACATCACGAGAGGCTTTGAGCTGTGTAGCAGTATCAAGCTCTGACTCAGATGCTTTCTTGTTGTCTTTATCAAGTTCTGGCTCGGATGCTTTCTTGTTGTCAAATGCTCTCTTGTTGCCTTTATCAAGTTCTGGCTTGGATGTTTTCTTGTTGTCTTTATCAAATGCTTTCTTGTTGCCTTGCTTTTGCTGATAAGAATTTGAATTCTCCAATTTTTGCAAGAAGGGACTCTTTGCCATTGAACTGTTGTCAGGATCAGCAGAAATCAAATTTGAAGCCTGTGTTTCCATTAAATTGAAGCCTTCCTGCATCAGGGGATTTGATCTTTACTAAAATAAATGAAAACTGGACAGCTTTGCTAGCCTTTTCAAACAGAAGCTCCTTAAGATGCTGACAAGTAACAACGTGTTCACCTCGATAGCACTTCCCAGTGTATCACCTATTAGGGAAAGAGATGAAGCAATGGCTGCTAGTCCCTTCCGAAACACTGGCGTTTCTTGGCCTCTTGGTTTTATACCTTGAGATAGCTTGACGACTTGTGCCTGTGTAACAAGCCACAACCATATTTGCGGTGTTTTAGCAGCCAGAAGCTGAACATCCATAAGTAGCAACAAAATTGCAAGGAAGCATTCATTTATGCTGCAATTGTTAATTGGTTTTACACACTCCACACCTTTAGTCCCTAGATGGCTTATAGACAGGACTGTACTTATAGAAGACATGCCAAATATTGCCCAGCAACTCAAGGTGATTCAGCACTTGGTTCATTCGACGTTCAGGACTCAAAAACACTACCTTGGAGCTCTTTCATGCGAAAGGTATGCTCGTCTCCCATGCCCCTCTTGAAACAAAAACCTCTATCCTGTACACACTTTTCATCCTGGATGTCCATACACATGTATCTCAACAGCGAACATGCTTTTCTAGTAATAAGATTTGTGTTTGGATATGAGGTTTTTTTGCAGTCATCCCATTACAGAGTTAAATTTTCCTTACATTGCTTTTTCTTTCTTGAAGTTACTAGTATGCAAGCTTGTAGAAAACAAGAACCATTTAGTCAGTCATTGTAATCTTGGTAGTGGAAGCCTCCAAAAAACTGGTTACTGGCAGCTTATCCTTCTGAATTTTGTAGCGTAACTTCTAGTTCATGGTACTAGAGACTTGACATACTTACCAATCCTACCGTCTAGAAAAGGCCACTTCGAAGAAAGATTCAAAGTTCCTAATTTAATCGTTGAACTCCCCACCCCCCCCCCCCCCCTCTCTCCCTCTCTCTTTCTCTCTTCACACACACGCACACACACACACACACACAGTTTAAAACCCGCACCGGTTTTTTGATAGAAGTTTCCTGTTTCTGCGTATCAGAACTTATTAGCTCCTTTTCTGGTGCCGGAGATGGAATGTCGTCCTCCAACAATACTGATCTCGCCCTTGAAGCGAGGATACTCCAGAAGCTTCTTTCGGACTTTGATTCCATGGATGAACTTTTTATGTTTCTTTCTCTTGACGGATTGCCTGGTCTCTGTTTGAGGTGAAAACAAATGCTTAGGTACTCTGGCCTTTGATAAAACAAGGAAGAAAAAAGCAACGAGAGATATACAACAACTGCCATTGGCTTTGAGCAAGTTTTTCTCAACAAAATATCAGGAAAGCTTTTTCCTGGTAGTTAGGTCTTGCCAAAAAAGTTGGACATAATCTAGTCGTCGACAAAATTTAAATTTACCAAATGAGAATTCAAAACAAAACTCAAAGAAGGCGTAATTAGGTTTCCAGTTTCAAGCCCAAGGGAAAAGCTCAAGGGAAACTCACAAGAACAGAGATTTTGGTGTCAAAATCTTCGATACCTTTGCAGTTTAGACTTCTAAGGGCACCATCCACAGGTGATAAATCAAAACATGTAGCACTAGATCTTATATTGGTGATCGACTTTACGTGTACTATGAACGACTATATCAAAGAAGGTGGACGCCGATAGAGTGACGTCAATCGACTAAAATTGAATAATTACATGTGGAAAGGTCAAAGCACGCAAATCACTGATGTGGCTGGGTTATTTATGCCAGAGAAGAACGTGCACTTACTTGCTTTGCGCAAGAGAATTCTTATGAATGACAATGAGAAGTGCGGGTGAATGGAAAACGAAAAAAATAAGTTAAGAAAAAGTACCTCTTCACGCAAAGTGCCAACGGATGATGTCATTTCTTAGCAAAAGAATGTCTGCTCGTGAAGATTGTATTTGTGTACGCCCTATCAAAAGAAACAAAATCGATCCTAGAGATACGAATTTTGCTAGTCGCTGGAAACAACAGATAGTCTTCGTTACGAAAATCTGCAGAAGGTAAAGTTACGCTTCTCCAGCAATGATTATCTAAGTTGAAAGCTTTTAACCCCTTGTGCAATCGATCCAATTCCTCTTTGTCTTCGTTACTGAAACAAAATTAATAAACAATTGTTAGCCACAAGAGGATCTCCGAAGTGTAGTCCCCATCGAAGCTTTCTCATAAACACCAGCATCTTACGGAAGCCACTAACGCAAGCTACACATTTCCGCCTTCAAATCTGAAACTGAAGAGCAACAATCCAGAAATAAGAGTTGATCCACCGTACACCAGCCGCATGGTTATTTGGCGAAAAACAGACCCTCTCTTCCAAACATCTGTTTCGAGCTAGTCTAACGTACAATGATGTTGCAGCAACGTTTCGTAAAATGAGAGCAGCCTCTCTAAAAGCCTTAAATGAACCACGAAAAGGAAAAAAGCATTCAAATAAGCGTTTAAACTATGCACCTCTTTTCTTTAACTCCAATCCGCTTCTGCAACAACATCATTCCCGATCCTCAGCACCATCGCCAAGAACACTCCACCACATAGATCCACATTTGCAAAGAAATCAGCAAACATCCAATCCCACATCCCACTTCTTTTCATTGCAATAAATCACTCATCCGGCATCAGCAGCTACCATAACAACAAGGCAAAAACACAATATCTGAAAGGAAAATCATCTCCCTGACAATTCGCCATCTCCGATCTCTCCTCCTCCTCCTCCTCCTCCTCCTCCCTCCTCCCTCCTCTTGCTTGCTCCCATGAACAGCAACACGATGCATCCAAGAAATTGGAAGCAATAATTTTCAGCACCAGCAAGTGACAGAGATGTGAGCATGGGCCCCCACTGACACTCATCCGGCGCTGGAAGCGCATCCATCTTTTTCTATGCATGTGTTGGCCCCAATCCCTCTCTATTTTAATTAAAGTATGGCTTCGTCAAAAGCCTAGAATCGGCCCCTCCCCTTTTCTTGTGGGGTATTTTTCCAATTTTCTAGTACTACTTTTTGGGCTGTTTCTATCTACTAAAATTCTAATTTTGCTCTTAACAAATACTTTGCCTCCTAAAGACGTTTTCCTTAAAATTCTTCCCTTAGGGTGATTTCACACTAAGCCTCACTTACCTCCTTTTCCTCCCTTATTTCTCGCCCCCCCCCCCCATTTTCTGGACTTCGACAATTGAGATCAAGTGATAGGCCCATTCTTTCTCACACTCATTTTTTAGCTTTGGCAAGTGAGATGAAGGCAAAGGACTACTAGCCTTCAAGCGTATTTTGGACCACCAACCTAGTGACAGTGGTGGGCTCCCAAAGATCTCAAGGTGAGGAGATATGAAACCTTTTTGAAAAGATGATGGTCGCTCGCACCATAACTGACGTTGTGCAAAATATTCTCGTCCTTTCAATCTTAGCTCATAAGTGTTAAACATACTATGCAACATGACTCGCCCTCCCCCTTATAAGAAGATCAGTACATTAAGAAGATGAGCACAAGCCAAGTCTCTATGCCGATATGTAGTAATAGAAATTTGGCTTCAAGTAGATGTTGGTCATTAAATAGGCAAGCATCACAATTGGTCTCAAAGTTTGAGGACAAACCTTCCTTCCTACAAGAAGCATACCATTTTTTGAAAATATTCAATTTGGTGTGGTGGTTCATCATTTGCCTTTTAAATCAAAAGCTTAGAGATTTAAATCCTTCAAAACCATGTTTGATGACAAATCTACAAAGGGATCTTGAAAATTTTGGCTTTCCAATGTAAAGCACAATTTATAAGAATGGCACAACATTTAATGAATTTTGAAAGTCAAAGAACTCCTAAAGGGCGTTGCAACTTCAAAAGTCCAAGCGCGCGCATGCGAGAGAGAGAGAGAGAGAGAGAGAGAGAGAGAGAGAGAGAGAGAGAGAGAGAGAGAGAGAGAGAGAGAGAGAGAGACCACACACGTGTATATGTCTGTGTGTGTGTGTGTGTGTGTGTACGCATATGTGTGTGTGTATATATATATGTACACACACACACACGTATGCGTACACATGCACACACACGTGCATGCGTGCACACACACATATACATACATACATACATATGCACATGTACATAGACACACACACACACACATGTGTGTGTGTGTGTGTGTGTGTGCGCGCGTGCGCGCACGGTCGCACATGCGTGCACGTATGTGTGTGTGTATATATAGATACACACACACACACACACACTCTCTCTCTCTCATCATGAATCTCTTTAACATCGCATTGTTAAATATACTAGTCACACCCAACCTACCATTGATTGATAAGGAGACTTGATTGAGTAAGTACCTAAGTAAGTCATCAATGAATATTCAATATCTTGTGTATTGCTTAATATTACGTTTAAATGCAAAATTGTGGAATTTCAAAGGACTGGGAAATATGTAGGACACTTGAAGGAATGAGATCATCATAATATTGACTAGATTCGAAATCAAATTCATGCTTAGAGAATTTTTGGGCCGACTTAGGGACAAATGAGAGAAATCTCAAAGAAATAGAGATATTGCTTGATTTTATGAGTGTATTGGAATGAGAGGTGATGTATTTGGTGGCACAATTATGAGAATTTTGGTCCTCGTAAAAAATAATTGAAGGAAGAATATGAGGTGAGGCAAGGAAAGTAGGAGATATTGAGTGAAGTATTCTAATTTGCAATGTCAATCTCGATTGCAAGATGTGAGGACGTTATATGGACATGCACATGCTTATGAATCCTTTGGGTTGTAGATAGGAAATCTAATGAGAATTGTCATGAAATAAAATTATGGCATTGGGGAAAGGAGGTTGGAAGATTAAATATTTGAAGCTATGGCATGGAGATGAGTCCACTGATAGAAATAGGTTTTCAAATGTCTTTAACTTGAAGTGAAAACTGGAGCTTACAAAAAACATAAAATAAAGTGTTGAAATGCACCTCAATATCTCTCTCATTCTATGCCTTGTGGGCTGAGTCTTTCATTCACAACTCCATGACTACTTGTTAAAAGAGAGAGGAATTGAATTCAATCATTTAGCTATTTATAGCCTATTTGTGTTTGTAATCGTACAATGCACTAGCTTATTATTTACAACCATTTACAGTTGACATAAAGAGGACTTTTGAGGTAATGATCTTCCATGTCCATGATCACCTAGTAAAATCACTCCATAATTTTATTTAAGGAGAAGAGATATTGTCAATGATCAGGCCATGAAGTCCTTATTTTTTAATCCAATTATCTTTTATGAAATGAACTAGCAAATTTGATCTACAACAATGAAGAAATAGTCAATTGTAAAAAAGATCAAAAAAGCATTCTAAGATTTGTTTCTAAAAAATACACAAACTTGATGGGAAAGAGGCTCAACGTACATTAAATTGATAAGATGATGATAGCTAGTGAACTTTATTAGCCTCCCTTGATTATGTGCCATTGTTTAACATTCATGTGGGATCATTTGTACATACATTGACTCTTCTTGCAAGGTTTGTTTAGTTTATTTTGTATCTCTTTATTGATTTTGTACACATGTTTATAATCTTATAATATGACTACTAAGTTTTGAGAAAAAAAAAAAAAGGACTCGAGAAAGTCACTTAGGGACACAATCTTATGCACTTTGCCCCTAAGGGGAGGGGTAAAAGGAAACTCTAGCCTTAGTTAAAATTAAGGAAAATATATTTGATGGCATTAGAGTTCATTTTCTTATAATGCTAAGATTGATCTACTAACCTGGTACTTTAGGTTCATGTATCCACAAATTGGTTGTGGGGCTTAGAGACACATGGGATTTTTGTCATTTTAATAAGCACTTGTTGCTTTCTAAGGGCCAACCAATGTCTAAAGTGCTATTTGAAGTGATAGTTGCAACTTGTGATGTGCTTGCTAACAGTAGCAAAATCTTCCAATATCTACCAGTGTTGTAAATCATTATGGTGTCCTTGAAAGAAATGGTGACTTTTGTAGCAAGTGGTGTTTCTATGCCATGTAATAAAGCCTGAGGATTGATTTGTGAATTTCCAGTCAGCTTAAGAGGAATCATGTTTGGCCAGGCCTACAACATGCCATTATCATTGTCACAATTTACTCAAATACTACTATCAGTTAGACACTATAGACAATGCAAGCATGACAACATGAGATGAGATCACATGTAACTCTGGCGATCACATGTAACTCTGGCGATGCTAAATTGTTTTTGTAAAACTCTTCAACAAAGTTACATACATGCATCAATGTTGAATAAAGAAAAATAACAGAAGAGTGGCAAGGCAAAATAAATAAAAATAATCTAATAAAGATAATTTTGTTTTTCAATTTTCATCTTCTTGTGGAGATTGACTATAATGCTTCAATTGGATACGAATTTCATTTTTCCCTTCATGGCTTTACTTTTGCAAAAGAGCGCTAGATTTCTTGGTCTGATATTCTTATTTTGTACACCTCGACCATGCCAACTAGCCTTCCAATGGCTCTTTTCTATGGCTATTGCATGTAAGACAAGCATTTATAATTTACACAAATTTAGTTATAGGCTTAATCATCATTTCATAGAGTTGCTAGTATTGAATCGTTCTTGGACACTGATCTGCAAACTTGGATTTACAAACTAGGTCGGCACTTGACCATAGACTAATTGGAATGGGGTATGCCATGTGGAGTGTTTTATGTGGTCAAGAATGTCCACTAGACGACTTGGAATTTATGTTGTCGATCAGACCTATTGGCCTCAATAATATTGGTGATTATGGTACATAACATGTTGTTGGAAGATTCAACTTGGCCATTGCAACTTGGCTAGTACTATGTACTCTTACTATAAGGATCGCCACATGAAGATCTACCTAGATCTTGTTGCATGCAACCAAAAGGACACCTGCGGAGCCAAACCACCCAACCAACAGGAAATGGATATTCAATCTCTAACTGCTTCACCCCCAAGCTATGGTGATTGAATGCAAGACAGGAGAGGATCCTGGCAAGAGTTTGGAATGAGGAGTAGGGCGAGTTCCATGAGGTTATATAATTTCCTATTCTTGTATAATAGTAGTCAAACACCATGCAAGTGCTCCATAACTCCAAATATAGGTCTGGTCCCTCATAAGATTATTAATTACATTACGGGCCAAGTTCGGATTGATGAGGCATAACTAATAACCTTATACATTGGAGTACCAGCTATCCATGTCAGAAATTATTCAGAATCCCACATTATGCTTTTAACTTTTTCCCATGAATCATCATCCTCAATCTGACCCATCTATTTAATCAAGCACTCAGAGATAGAATGATTTCTCAATTTTTTTATCTCTGATGCTGAATACTCTTTCAGGTTCCAAATGTACACTAAGCGACAAGTCCTCCAAATGGGTAAAGCCCTCAACACATCCAACTATCATCATCATATAAACTAAGTCTTAACCAGTTTACATAAAACGCATGATGAGCAGTTGACTTATCCCAAAGATCAGGTTCAAAAGCTAACAATCCTTTAACTTTCACATTTACCCAGAAAATCATTACCTTTAGTCTGACTTCAAATAACAAATAAGTACTTAAAGATAAAACAATTTCTCAAATGTATATTTCTGCTTTGAAGTATTATATTGCTTTTCAGAAGTGCCCTAAGCGATAAATTTTCCAATTGGGTTTAACTCTTCTCCAACTATTAACATCACCTTCATGTAAATTCAATTCACATGAACCACTGGGTGAATTATCACCTTTCATTGGAGATCAATATTCAAAAGTTAAAGAAACAAAACAATTATAGTCCAAGACTATCCACAATTTCTTGTAGACCTGTCATAAATGCTTCTTGGTACAGATACACTTAGATTTTAAGAAAAAACTATTGGGAAAAGAGTGGTGTGAGAAACTAAAATAGCTCGAAAAGAAATGAAGACGAACCTAAAGTGTTCGTGCGTAGCGGAATGAGCTATCTCACTCTTTCCCTAGGCATGACTACGCTTAACAGAATCGAACAGAACATTAGTGATAGAAATCATGTTCGATCTGATTACATAGCCAAACATTAAGCACATTAAGCATGAAGACATCAGAATGATAATTTGTCATGAACAGCTAGACTGATTGTCAGTCGCGAAAGACACGACTAAATATTAGTCGTGAACAACTAGATTGATAATCATTCTCGAAGAGCAGACTACTAGATTAGGCAATAAGAAAGTCAGACAAAATGTAGAAAAACATAGCAATATTGATACAAATCTGAACGCAGAACAAACAGAGTTGTAATCAAATTAAGTATAGCAAAATATACAGGTCAATAATGCAGGTGAACACAAGACAATAGCGGACGAAACTGGGTGCTTCACAAAGCTAGTCCTAATGTGAAAAAGAAATAAACCTATTATTGACAATACAAAGAATCGATGCGCGAAAGCATCTACTTCGTCTATCTCTGATAAGCTTATGATGCTTGCTATATTTTCCACACACACTGGATACGCAGATGGTATCCAGTATTTATATACATTATTTTTACAAGTGTGCAGATGAAAAAAGTATTAAGTGGATGTGTTGTCTGTGGAAGATCATGGGTGGCTGTTGTCGTTGTCAAATCTGATTACACAGTGCATGGGATGAGCGTGAAAAGGCCGCGACATCAGCCTTCGCTGAAATGAACGTTGATGAAAATGCAAAAAATGCGACACTCTGACAAATGCCTTAAAATTTGATTTACAAGGTACCTTCGCTTTTCTATTAGGGCACCTTCAACATTTGTAGGGTAGTGTCGTCTTTTTCTCCTGTCACAAATCACGTGTAAAAACACAGTGTCGTCTTTTTCGCCTTTTTTCGCCTGTGAAAATTTACTTGTATTTATGCAGACAGTCACATTTTTCACCTGTCTTATTTTACATGTAAATATGCAGATTGTGCGACAACACAAGTAGAATACAACAGCATGAATGGAGGCAGATTAAAATAGGATTTAGGAGAGTAGAGGAGATAAATCCAACACCCCTCCTTAATCTGGATCCGTGAATGCCTTGATCTTCAGAAAAAGTAATGCACAAAACTTGGTGTGTGTATTAACACTTAATGCTTTTGTGAATATATCTGCAACCATGTCCCGCGTTCCACAACGTTAAGCTCACTTCCTTGTTGAGAACCTTGTCCCTAATGTAGTGATATCTAATTTCAATGTGCTTACTCCTAGAGTGAAATCTAGGGTTGGCCGATAAGGCAATAACACTCTGATTATCACAGAATAAAATTGTGGGTTTTTGAAGATACAGATTAATGTCTGACAATAAATTTCTCAACCAAAACACTTCTTTAATAGATTGAGAAGCAGCAATGTATTCTGCTTCTATAGAAGAAAGAGCGATAAAGATTTGCTTATGACTGTTCCATGAGATAGGACTGTCATTGAAGAAGAATGTAAATCCAGATGTGGACTTATAATTGTCTACATCTCCTCCCCAGCTTGCATTAGTATATCCATTGAGCTGATGAAGATTGTCGTTGCTGACTTCTCCGTAGTAGATGCACTGGTCCACGGTAGCTCGAATATACCTCATGACTCTTATGAGATGCTTCCAATGGGTAATGCCAGGATTAGCCATATATTGGCTGAGTGAGCTTACAGCAAAAGAGATGTCACATCTTGTACAGACCATTGCGTATATGAGATATCCAAGTATTGATCAATAAGGATACTCTCTCATCTGCTCCTCTTTTTGCTTGGTCTGGGGACATTGGTCCTTTGACAAACGCAGGCCTAGATCCATTGGTGAGTAAGGTAATTTACAATTCATTAGATTGTATCTATCAAAAACATTGTGAAGATACCTTTTTTGAGTGATATAGATCAGTCGCCTTGCTTTGTCTCTGTGGATCTGAATGCCCAAATAGAAGTGAGCTTTGTCCAGATCAGTCATGCCAAACTCAGAAAACAGCATCCGTTCAGAATCCTTGACCAAATTGGTATTGTTGCTAAAAAACAATGTATCATCCACGTATAAAGTGATGATAATGAAGGATTGCTGCACCGACTTGGAATAGACATTGCAATCAACAGTGCTTGATCAAAAACCTTGTTCGATGAGGAATGTGTTGATCCTCTGAAACCAAGCTATGGTAGATTGTTTCAAGCTGTAGAGTGCTTTATGGAGTTTATAGACATGATTATTCATACCTTCCAGAATGTATCCTTCGGGCTAAATCTTGTACATTTCTTCTTGTATAACTCCATTCAGATAAGCTATTTGTACATCAAGTTGATGCACTTTGAGGTCGGCAGTTGCAGCATAAGATAGGAGGGCTCGGATCGACGAATGCTTGACTACTAGACTGGAACTCTCATTGTAGTCGACGTTGGAGATCTGAGTGAATCCTCTTGCTACCAGTCTTGCCTTCCTTCGATCAATTGCTCCATTGGCATTGTATTTGATCTTGAAGTTCCATTTGTAATCAATGATATTGTAGCCAATAGGAGCTTCGACTAGTGACCATGTCTAGTTCTTGATCAGAGAGGAATACTCTCTATCCATGGCTTTTCTCCTGATCGGAGTCTGGTTGGCTGAGTGCGTCTTCGACTGTAGTCGATTTCTGTATCAAGAGACATGCAGACTCATGAGTATACCTTGTGGGCTATGTGCGCACTCGGCTTGATCTTCTAGGAAGAATTGACTGATGAACCACTCCTGGGACTTGTTGCTGGGTAGCAGCAACATTTTCATCCGATTTGTTGTCAAATAGTGGATCGACAATGGACATGTCTAAGCCCAAAGCTTTGATTGTCATGTCAATATGAAGGTTTTCCTGAAACAATATCCTTGCCTTTGATGTCGACGAACTGATCCTCGATAAAGACTGTATCTCGGCTGTACAAGACTTGCTGGGTATCGGGATCATACAACTTACATGTATTATTAGATGAAGTATATCCAATCAGGATGGTCTTGAGACCTTGGAAGTCAAATTTCTTCCTCGTGTCTTCTAGGATCTGCGCGTAGGCAATGCATCCGAAGACTCTTAGGTTCTTTACAGAAGGCCTAATTAGAGCTTGTCCACACCTCATGGGGCCTTGGTTGAATATCTGTTCTGGACATAAGCTGCAGTGGAGACAACTTTGTCCCAAAAGCTCTTGGACAATGATGCATGTGCTAGCACACATTTGGCTCATTCAACTAGGGTACAATTCTTCCTCTCGCCTAAGCCATTAGACTGAGGACTGTAAAGAGTGATGAATTGCTGCTCAATGCCTTGGCTCTGGAAGTACTCCTTAAACTCGGTAGAGATATATTCTCCACCATTATCTGATCTTAGGGTCTTGATCATCCTTCCAATCTCCTTTTCTACATGCTCCTTGAAGATTCTGAAGCAATTGAAAGATTCTAATTTCTTCTTGATAAAATACATCATAGTCCTTGTGGAGAATTTATCAATAAAAGTTATAAACTACTTTTCATCCTTCAGCGAAGGATTTTTCATCGGGCCACAAATGTCTGAATGTACAATGTCTAACAAACCTCTAGCAGTATGCGGATTGCTTGATCTAAATGATTTCCTAGTCTATTTACCAACTAGACAATCTTGACAGACAGGTAACTCGACTTTATCACGAGGATAGTCTAGTTCAAGAACAATAGAATGTCGAGACATTTGTTGTACAACAACATGATTCAAGTGACCAAGTCTATAATGCCAAAGTAAACTTTTATTTGCTTGAATAGAAGTATTGAGCACCTGACTAGAGGCAGAAAGGCAATGACTTAATCTATACAAATATCCATGCCTCTTTTTGAGTGCTAGGATCTTGCCTATCCTATCAACTACTTTGCACTGATCACATTCAAATTCTACTCTATGTCCTAGATCTGTGATTCTCTTACAGAGAGCAGATTCGTAGATAAGTTTGGTACATACAAGACTTTAGGAAGTAGCTTAGACTGATCATTTGCAAAGCTTAGTCTTATAGTACCTTCATCTTTAATAGCTTGTGTGCTATTATCACCAAGGTGAACATATTTGTTGGTACTGTAAGGTGTATAGGACTCAAAACAACCAATGAGGTTGGTCATATATTGAGTGGCACCTGAATCCAGAAACCAAGAACTGTCGCCGGATGCTCCTTGGTGACTGGTCATGAAGGCATCATGATCCGCTTCTTGAATGGGCTGTGGAGCTTTTGTAGCTGCATTTGTCACTTGATTCGACTGTCCCTTGCTACTGTTCTTAGCTTGTAGTATCCGACAGTCTTGAATTTCATGGTCGTTTCACTTGTAGTATCTGCAGAACAACTTTTTCTTTGTCTACGGATTCGACTGTTCTTTGTGTTGTGCTGGTTTCTGGTCTTGCTTTGATTGCTTCGGGCCTTTCTTCTTCTTCTGCTTAGTTGTGCTCTTGTTGGTGTACAAGGCGCGAGAATCAGCTGAGGAACTTGAGGCTTCATTCCTCCGCGTGTCTTCCTGCAACAACATTGTAATGACTCTCGAAAGAGTCAGTTCTGGATGTGTCGTGATGATCATCACCCAGCTGTCATATGAGCTTGGCAAGCTTGTAAGCAGTTGCATCACTGCATCTTGATCGTCTATGATAGATCCGAAAGCGGCCATTTTCTTCAGCAGGTTCTTGAATTGGTTGATGTGATTCTGCAGAGAATCACCATTCGCCATCTTGAGAGAGTAAAATTTTTTCTTGAGATATATCTTGGAAGCTATATCTCGCACTTCATATAGTGTGCTCAAGATGTCCCAGACTTCTTTGGATGTCTGGGCCTCGGATACATGGTCGATCTGGATATCCGAAATGTTGAGGATGATCAGCACAAATGCTTTGCCATCTTTCAGCTTCCATGTGGCGATTGCTGCGTCGTCAGCTTCGGGTTTCCCTTTTGCACTTGTAACAATGTCATACAATTCTTTAGCCATTAGCATTGTTTTCATCTTAAATTTTCATAGATGGTAATTGGCTCCATCAAGCTTGTCCATGATAGGATTGGCTTTCCCTTGGGAATCCACGTGGAAGATTAGTCTAGGTGATAGGAATAACTATCAGTGACTTAAGTATGAAAATCTAGTGCTAAATTACAGAACAAGAAGACAGGTACTCTATCGGCTAGTAGAGTCTTGTTACTGTGAAAGCTTATTAGGCTACAGAAAATAGCTCTGATACCATGTTGGGAAAAGAGGGGTGTGAGAAATGAAAATAGCTCGAAAAGAAACGAAGATGAACAGAAAGTGTTCGTGCGCAGCAGAATGAGCTATCTCACTCTTTCCCTAAGCATGACTATGCTTATCAAACTCAAACAGAACATTAGTGATAGAAATCACGTTCGATCTGATTCCGTAGCCAAACATTAAGCATGAAGACATCAGAATGATAATTTGTCGCGAATAGCTAGACTGATTGTTAGTCGCAAATTAGTCGCGTCGTCGCGAATTAGTCACAAAAGACACAACTAAATATTAGTTGCGAACAACTAGACTGATAATAATTTTCAAAGAGCAGACTACCAGATTAGGCAATAAGAAAGTCAAGTAGAATGTAGAAAAGCATAGCAATATTGACACAAATCTGAATGTAGAACAAACAAAGCTGTAATCAGATTAAGTATAGCGAAATATATAGGTCAATAATGCAGGTGAGCACAAGACAATAGCGGACAAAACCGCGTCCTTCACAAAGCTAATCCTAATGTGAAAAAGAAATAAACATATTACTGACAATACAAAGAATCGATGCGCGAAAGCATCTACTTCGTCTATCTCTGATAAGTTTCTGAAGCTTGCTATATTTTTCACACACACTGAATACGCAGATGGTATCCAATATATATACATAATTTTTACAGATGTGCAGATGAAGAAAGTACAAAGTAGATGTGCTATCTGTGGGAGATCCTGGGTGGCTGTCGTTATTGTCAAATTTGATTGCTTAGTGCATGGGATGAACATGAGAAGGCCGCGACATCAGCCTTCGCTGAAATGAACGTTGATGAAAATGCGAAAAATGCGACACTCTGACAAATGCCTTAAAATTTGATTTATAGGGTACCTTCACTTTTCTATTGGGGCACCTTCGGCATTTGTAGGGCAGTGTCGCCTTTTTTGCTTGTCACAAATCACGTTTAAAAATACATTGTTGCCTTTTTCGCCTGTGGAAATTTACTTGTATTTATGCAGACAGTCGCGTTTTTCGCCTGTCTTATTTCACATGTACATATGTAGACTGTGCGACAACACAAGTAAAATACAGCAACATGAATGGAGGCAGATTAAAATATGATTTAGGAGAGAAGAGGAGATAAATCCAACAAAAACTAAGGTATAACAATTCATCCTATCAGAATCTCTAGGAAATCCATCAAGATAAAAATGACTTTAACTCAATTTTGAGTACTCCAAATACTCTCGAGTTAAGTCCTCTATTCCTAGCATCTCATGCAAGGAAATAGCAACCATTCAATCTTGATAGACTTGTCTATCTCCCAATTAACCGGAGATTTAGGTTGAAAACTGTACACAAGCATCTATAGGCCACAATCTGTAGTAGAGGTTCATCCACTAACATAAACAAACTTTCCACAAGTAAAAAAAAAATTATATAATGAAAATGTATGTGAAACACAAATGTTCTCAAATTAAAACTTGAGTAAAGAGATTTAGATTTTCAAATAACTAATCTAAACTTGACTCTTTCAATAGATCAAGAACTACTCATCATCTTAAGAATCATCACATTTCCTTATAATCTTCTAATGACAAGTTAAGTATCAATTTATGATCCGTCAATCATAAATATTTAGAATCTTATGACTTGTCAATCATAATTACAGGATTCTAAAACCATACTTAATCATGGAAAGATACTGGAGGTATATGTGCAACATACCACTCAGGAAATATAAGAATTATTCTAAAATCTTTTCTCCCAAAAAAAATTATTGGATTTCCAGAATATTCTTCCAACCTGATCCTTAACAAAAATATGAGTTAGCCAAGCTTTGCAACCATTCAGGGAATTAAAGACATAAGGTATATCAAAACCATTCTAACATTTATCTTCACTACAAAATTTTTACACAAATCTCTAGAACAAAATTTAGAGATTACAAAATTCTGCTGAATTCCAACTGAGTTCAGTGGTTGTGCTTCATATTTGTTAAACTTTGACATCCCAACATGAGCTCACTAGAATACTGTCAATAACTTAGAGTCTATTTCCCATTCGAGAAATATTCTATACCAGGAATTTTCTATATTCTATGCACACAACTTTTACTAATGAATCTTGACAACTCACAAATCATGTGTCTTATAAGAAATATAGATCAAAATAAACAGTTCTTGGTGAATTCTCTTCACACTGCTTATTTAACCAATTAACTTCTAACCAGGAGTAACCCAACTACTCAAGTCAATTGCTAATGATTCAAAAATCTCAAATGTTCAAGTGCCGAATTCGTTTATCCTATAACTTATTCCAAAACAATACCACATTTAGATCTTCTTCTAAACCACAACTAAGTTAATGGATAACCCTTTCTTCATAAACAGTCATTAACCTGCAAGTAATGTTCCGAAAATTACTTGTTCATATGTCTATGCACTCTGACTAGTTTAAGTAGACGATATAAACTCAGTACATAGGAAACACATAGTAGACCCACAAGATTAGGACCGCCCTAACCAACATATCCAACTATGTTCCTATACATCATAGGCTATAAACTGGCAGATTCATCCAAAATCCGCATATGTTACGACATAACTCACTGAGAATATTGCAACTCAACTACAGAAAAACTCTATTTCTCATGAGTAAATAACATATCTAGGAAATCTTTGAAGTGAATAATTTCACATCACAAGTTTTCCAACCATAAGACGTTTACTAACGAAATTTTTTTAACCAATCAACCTACATCAGATCTTAGTATTCAAACCAAGATTAGGTTGACTTATACAAAGATCTTTGGACATCGGGTTAAGATTAGAGCTTTATTCCACCTGATCCAATCTATAAGAAAATGGTACTTGGTAGAACTGGTCAGTGGAATCTGAATTTAATCATTACCACCACTATCCATAACTATGAATAATTCACAGCTCAATACCCCCAAAGCTCCTCTATTTTCAAATTATACGCAACAATTCTTAGAGAGTTCCTCTATTTCACCTGTATAGTTCAACCTTTGCACACATACTATATTTTTCACAAAAATCTATGCAACTAGCTAATCCCATGAAAGTCTTATTCCTATCTATTCATCTCCCTCTTTTAAAAGAAAATCTCAATTTTTTTATTTCCACCTTGAACTTTGACCAATGTAACAGCCTTTGCAACGTGGCGAGATATGAACGTTTTACGTGGCAACATCTGGACGCTTATGGCAGGATCCGACGGTGGTCCATCCGCTGCCATTAACAGAGAAAACACTTTGTATTCTTCTCATTTTTTTGCTGCTGGATCGCTACTGCTGCTGCCAGCGATGGCGTCTTCTCGATCTACTCCTCAGCATCGATTGTCCTCCTCGTGGTCCCCTTCCGACGGCCTCGCACCTCCCTCTCTCATGCGCGGGGGCCACAAGCAGAGGGGCCGCAGGCCTGCTGCCTCTGCTGCTGCATTGCACATGGGGTTTATTCACTTGCTCTGCTGTGCTGCTGCCCTGGGTGTGCTTTACTGGTGCGTTAGCTTCCGCGGAGGCCTCGCCTGGAACGCTTCCAACAAGGATCTCATCTTCAATGTACGTGCGGGATGCGTTCCATCGTATTGATCTTGGTTAGAATCTAGTTTTTGGACTTCCAGATGCTCACAAGTGTCTGTACTTGTAGGTTAGGGTTTGATCGCTGACTTTGGTTTAGCCTGAATGTCTGTCAGTAATTCCTCATGCAGATTTGTTTAGTTTCGGGATGTTTCTGGCGTGTCTTAATTGTGGCACGATCCCCTTTCATAAGCTATTTCCATGAACTCAGCTCCTACTCGGAGGGTTGAGACAAAATTTACGAGCAAATGGCATTCTTATTTTCATTTCCAAAAGGTTTTAACAGGTTTTGAATAAGGCTGCCAAGACGCTTTTCTTATCTCATCGCTAGTCAATTATACAGAAGTTACAGATGATTGCAAGCATGTCCAAAGCCTGAATGAAAAAGGATAATTACTATTAAACGACAGAATTCAAGAGCATCCCAAATTTGAAAGCATTGATTAAAAGCAGAAACACACTTTAAATGTTCTATGCAATATGTTTGTCAAAAGTTATTTCTCACCAATTGCGACCAGTTACTTCCTTTGCACTGTAGCCTGTCATACCCAAAAATCCAGCACTGGCATAAAGAATCGGAAAATCTGGTTTGGTTGCATCTGATACGACAAAGTTTTGCTGGAAAGTTGATAGAGCATCCCTTAAATCCTTTGAAACACGAGGAATATGGGAACCAGATAAAGAATTGGTGCCATCAGAATCTTCAGAAGTCCGTTTTGAAGTTGTTGAAATTCCTTCAGAAAGTCCAGGTTTGCCATCCTCCCAAGAAATATGTCTTCTTACTGTCTGTCCTTTATCTGATGTCAAATCTGGCCTTCACAACCAGAACCCACTCTGCTGCTCGTGCTGAAAATACGGCTTCTGTCATGATTGCACCCGAGTCTTTCTTAGCCTGCAGCTCATCTTCTTCATTGACGTTTGATAGTTTTGCTCTTTCATTGTCACTTTCCTGGGTTGCAATTTCCTCAGACAATCCCTTATTGATTAAAACTTCTGGTCCGAGTTCCTAGTCATGTGGTACAGCTGCATTTTTTGGCTTTGAAGAAGAGGAAATAGCAAAATGTCGTTGGTAATCGTTAGCTGAAACTGAGCATTACAATCTGGGGAGTGAAAGTGATCTTTTTGGAACGCAAATTTAGGTCTCCTGATTGATCACCAATGCTCCAGAAACCAATTTGAAATCCCTTATTTTGCATTTTAATCACCTGCACGTAGCAGTGAGTTTATTAGGCAACTGAAAGCTGTTAAGCTCTAATGGGAAGATCGGGGCCCCATTGCCAACCTGATATGAATAGTTAAGGGTTAACGGATTGCAGCTAATTCTAGCGTGGCCCCACCTGCAACCCTTTTCTGCACCCATTAGTCAACCCGTGGAGCTGCTTTCATTCATTGTGGACAGCCTGCTGGAGTGCTTCAACTATCTGCGACTACGCCTCATCTGAAGTCGCCCAAGATAGCTGTAGCAGCAGCTGGGGCCATCGTGTGCCTTAGCTCGGCTAATGGTTGCCTAATTAACTTCCTGCTAACTACAAGGTCCCCTTGGCCTTTGCTGCTGCACGGCTCCCCTTCCGGGGCAAATTGTTGAGTTTTAAAGTTTTGGAACTCAAATTTGTGCCCTTTTGAATCCTACAGTTCCTAATTTCCGTTTGGAATCTTAATGAGTGATGTAACCATATTACAAACAGTAAGGATATTTGTAATTTTTATATACTAAGTGCAAAATTTGGGTGCACAATGTGTGAGCATACATTCTGGATCCGAACGCCACTAATATAATGGCCATTAGCCCTATAAAATCCCTTCAACTAAGAGCTTCTATGGTATTTAGTCCTGCATAGATTTTTAAAGGGAGGTGATTATCCATATAAGAAAGAACTTGTTGGTTATTTGTGAAGTAGACATCCTAGATAGAGGTTCTTGATAGCAACACTGCTGTGATTCCTGTATTGATTCTCTGGAGCATTGTTTGTAACCATCCTTTGGAAATTTTACGACTATAGAGGGTATTTTTGGGATATGATTCCAAGTTGCAGTGTAGTTTTTTTCAAAATAAATCTTACCATATGCTGTTTAAACACAATGCAGGTGCATCCCGTTCTTATGGTTGCAGGGTTCATTGTTATTTACAGTGAAGGTGACCTACTTACTACTCATAACTTTAGTCAACTGAAGAGGTCCCTTTTTTTTTTGCACACAATTATGCTCTGAGGCCAAAATTTTCCAAGCTGCAGCCTCCTGATTTTGGAACATGCCATTTTTTGGTGCATAGCAAACTTGGCGTATAAGATGGTTGGAGGGACTAAGAGTTACAAAAAGCTGGTTCACTTAGTTTTGCAAGGGGCAGCCCTTGTGCTAGGATGTATTGGAGTCATTGCTGCCTTCAAGTTTCACAATGAGAAGGGCATAGACAATCTATATAGCCTTCATTCATGGCTAGGTATGCTAACAATTGTGGCTTTTGCTGTCCAGGTAATTCTACATTTTCATCTTGTTTCTGGGGAGTTTCAGTTAATCATGTTGGTTTGCTTGTTCTCTGCTCCGTTTTTAGGTTGAAAGTAAACTAATTTTTGTTTCTTACTCTTGCTGCCTTCCTGACATCTTTTTGCTTGGTGCGGTGATGCAGTGGCTTGTTGGATTCATTGTATTCTGGTATCCTGGAGGTGCAAGCTACACAAGGGCTAGAATGCAACCCTGGCATGTTTTTCTGGGACTTTTCATTTACGGTCTGGCACTGACATCTGCTGAAACAGGTCTTTTAGAGAAGCTCACTTTCTTACAAAGTGCCAAACTGATCAGTAGATTCGGCACAGAAGCTATGTTTGTCAATGCCTTGGGTCTTTCATTAGTTGTCATTGGGCCACTTGTAATTTGGGCCACGCTTGATCATGAAGTGAGAGTTGCACAGTTAATTGACAAATAGTTGACTGAAATTCCTGTCGCACATAGTCTACATCTCGCCGTATCTGGTTGAAGAAGGTATTTCTGTTATGTCGTTACATATCATCTGGCTTTGAGCTGCAAATTCAAACA
Organism: Diphasiastrum complanatum; assembly: GCA_029204225.1. Lineage (NCBI taxonomy): Eukaryota > Viridiplantae > Streptophyta > Lycopodiopsida > Lycopodiales > Lycopodiaceae > Diphasiastrum > Diphasiastrum complanatum. Next base: position 36,483,205 of record CM055093.1, on the reverse strand, counting down.
GTCATTGGTAAATTTCTTGGTGGAAAAGACACTTATGAATTCTGAGCAAAGGGCTAAATTTTGAGCAGTATCCTGTGGTGCCGCTAAAAAATCTCCCTTTGCATGGCAATATTGTTGCCCTTCCTTAAAGGGAAAACTTGGAAAAGGACGATAAAAAAAGTGGCGAGGCATATACATGCCAGTGTGCAGCTATATCCGTCTCGTGTTTACTAGCTATATGGAAGTATGCGGCTGCTCAAACTTAGGATGTTTAAGCCTAGAATCTGTAGTTTGGCAGCCGAGAGACGAGTATTAATGAGTGGCGTTTTTGTGTGTATTCAAATTCTTGAGCTACCCATATCAATGCAGGAGGATTTGTAATTTTTTTTTTCACATCTTTCAGTTCATGCAAATATAAGATTGTTGTAAGCCACAAGAGTACAGGTTTAAAGGAAAGCTATTGCTCATGACATGGTGATGCATCAGTTAAATTGGTAAGGCAAGCTATTGCTTTGACATGCAAACTCAACATGCAAGCAGTTAATCTTTGTAGAGTTTGTGGGGTAGTGGAATTTCAAAAGGCAATGAGAAATTCATAAATTGCATTTTCCAACTATAATGTGTGTCATATTTCCACAAATCTACAGAATCAGAGAAATTTGAAAACATTTGCATATGAATTTGCGGCACAATTGTCTAATATTTCTCGCATGAGCCATTCAATGAATGTGAGAAGACACACACACACACACACACACACACCCCTACACTTCTAAGGTGCTTTTGCATAGGAGCCTAGTATGTGGTAGGGACCAAATATTCTCCTCCTATTGTTTGAGGCACTTAGTGGGGTGGATGAGTAGGTGACATCTTGTGTGGTGAGAATGAATGCGAACATGCAGCAAGTGGAGTTTGGTTGATGTGTTCTTGACCTCTTGATTGCTGAATCCATGATCCAATGTCCAATGTCATTTATTATTGCATTATGTACTTCTTGCTACTATTAATTTGGGGGTAAGTCCATTTCATGGTTGCAGCCATGTTCTAGAAGGTGCATTTGAAATGCAAAAAAGATTTGCAATTTTTTTTTTGGAGAGAGAGAGACAGAGACAGAGACAGAGAGAGAGCATTCCTTGATGTTCTGTTTTGCATTATGGGTGTGGTGTGCGTTATGGCAACGACGACAAGAGCTGTGGGGGAAAGAAATTGTTTTTGGGTAAATTTTGGCAGTAGATAGGAATTTGTTTGTTTGAAATTGACTTTTTCATTCCCACATCTAGATATTGGTTTGTTGTGGTTCAGTAAGGTCCTGTATGATTTCATTTCAGATATATAAAGAAAGATGGTCAATATGGTTTTCATATTGACATTAGTTAACTTAACTGCCCAAAATTGAATTGCATTGTCTTTGAAACTCCTAACAATTTGGGTAAGTTTGTTGATCTTGAAAAACCTTTCAATTAGACACCCATATTCAGATTGCATCCGGAATGTAGGCTGCAACCTAAGTGTGACAAAATTTCTCTACACTTCACTTATAATAATAAGTTTTCCTATTCACATTTTAGGATTAAAACGACAGTTTTATCCTATGGGAATTGGGTCTATAATGTCTTTGATTCAATACCTTAGAAAAGTTCATGATAAAGTTGGGCACGTGGTTGTAATGTCAAAGTAGGTTTCTTGAAAGGTGTTCATTTAAGTGTAGAAGTTAGAGCTTCAGTCTTGCTTGTCTCCCACCTCTTGACACACAATTTGTCACCAATTCTATGTCCATAGTTTGAGTCTCCCCTTCTCTTATGACATGCACCATCTACCGTGGAGTTTATATATGAAGGGCATCAATTTCTGGCCTCTTCCATCACCAACAAGAGCCACCATGGATGTAGCCAGTACAAAACCCCTAGAGTCCCTATAAATAAACTAGGATATTGTATTTTCACTTTTTGGCACCTAAGATTCAACATGGTTGAGTGATGGAATATGATAATTTGTTGAACGTGGTTGAGTAAATTGACTTTAAGGGGCCGCTTTAGACTAGAAGCACCATCGACTTGTGCCCTTGTGGTTGGCCTTCTATAGTTGTGCAAGTATGAAAAGGGCTCTCCCTTTTTCAAACTATGCTTGAGTTACTACCATATGGCACACGTGGTGGCAATTAAATTGTAGTTTTGGAACCAATCCTATTGCTTGGCAAGTCACACAACAAGCAATGTGTAAAAAGATGACCACGAGGTGGCAATTAAATTTTAGTTTTGGAACCAATCCTATTGCTTAAGCTCATAACTGTTACAGAACGTAGTTAGCTTTGTGAGCACGCAGTTTCGCCCGCTATTGATTTGCGCTCACCAGCATCATCGGATAGGATAGGCAAGATCCTAGCACTTGGAAAGAGGCATGGATACTTGTACAAATCAAGTCATTGCTTTTCTGTCTCTAATCAGGCTCTCAATACTTCTGTACATATCAATCAAAGTTTACTTTGGCATTAGCCTCAGGCTCCATTGTGTTGACAATCGACCGCCAACTATTCGACAGCGAATCAAAGGAAGACATTGATGTTACTTAGCAACAACCCGACCAAGGAATGGATCATCAACCGACACGACCTCCAAGAAGATCGAACCAAGTGTGCACACAACCCACGAGGTATATTTCTGAGTCTGTTTGTCTTTTAATGCAGGAACTGACCATGAGAATCAGGATTGTCGTATCCTACAAGCCAAGAACAACAACAAAGGGCAATCGAATAAGATGGAGAATGCAGCTGCAGAAGCATCTCAGTCGAATCAAGAAGCGGATCACGATGCATGCATGACAATCCATCAAGAAGCATTAGATGACAACTCTTGGTTTCTTGATTACGGAGCCACTCAGCATACGACTGGCCATATCGGATGTTTAGAATCCTATACGCCTTACAGTACCAAGAAGTTTGTTCACTTGGGCGATTATAGTACACAAGCTATCAGAGGTGAAGGCACAGTAAGATTAAGCTTTGCACATGATCAATCCAAACTACTCTCAAGTGTCCTTCATGTACCGAATCTTAATACAAATTTGTACAAATCATGTTGCGGAAGTGGAAAACACAGCTGTTCAGTGTCGCGAAAGCAAAACTGTTTCTTTTTCATTTTCGTCTTCGTATTCGCGAACAATTTTGTGTCTTTAAATTTTCTTTTGCGCGGAAGCTTCACAGGAACCTAGACAAGCGACTGCACATCACAGAACACATTCTATTCTAGCAATCAAGACAAATGACACAAGACAAGGAGATGCACGAAAATAGAGCGACTGTATTATCAGTTTAATTTTCAGAGCGAGATTGTCAGTGTCTCGCTCATTGGCGGAATGACACTCAGCTCTTTCGCTGTGTTATGATCGTTGGCAAACTTTCATGCACAGCTCTATTGTTTCTAGTAATTTTCTTTTTGCTCTACTCGCTACCTCTCTCTCTGTCTCTTACAGTTACTCTGTCTATTCAAATGATACATTCTCCTATGCCAGAGCTGATCTTCATTTTCTGAAGCATTTAATATGCTATCAGAGTTGCTGATTATTTTGGCCTGGTAGAGGTTTCCTTCTCTGCATCCGACCGTCAGCAACTTGTTTGTCGTCATGAACACTCCTATTGAGCCAAGTAAAAAGCTTTCTAAACTTGATGATTCACAGCCATTTGATGCTACGTTGTATCTTCGAATAATAGTTTTGGTCTGTTCACTACGTTGACAATACGTGTATTTTTGCAACCGGTCTTGAAAACCTTGGACACAGTCTCAACAATGAAAGTAAAAATGCAGAGTAAGTAGTTTAACATTACAGAATGATTTAAGGAATAAAATCCAACACTCCCCCTCAATGTGAACTATAAAAATCGAGGTATTAAGTTGAGCATACTACTAAACTTAGAATGATTGTCGAATGATAACACTTTAGTAAATATATCCGCCATCATGAACTCCGCTCTGCAAAAGATTAGAATAATTTCTCGTTTGAATACTTTGTCTCTAGCAAAATGATACTTTATCTCAATGTGTTTGCTTCGAGAATGATACCTGAGATTAATAGAGAAAGCAATTATACTATGATTGTCACAAGAGATGGAAGCTGTTTGTAAATGACTAAGATTGATGTCCGACAATAAACGCCTTAACCAAATAGCTTCTTTTGTAGAATGTGCAATGACAATGTATTCGGCCTCTGTTGAAGATAAGGTAGTCAAATTCTGCTTCTTGTTGTTCCAAAAGATTGGACCTTTGTTGAATACAAAGACTCTATCTTGATGTCAACTTTATGTTGTCAACATCTCCAGCCCCAAAACCTTGAAGAAGATTAACATGGTCATTCGAATCATGATTCAAATTTCCACCATAACAACTGCAATAGTCCTACGTCGATTGTAAATATCGAAGAAAAGTAGAACTTTCCAATGAATGAAATCTAGATTTGACATGTCTTGCCTTAGTGTACTAACTGAACAAGCAATGTTAGGTCTAGTACATATCATGGCATACATGAGAGAACCAATAATAGAATGATAAAGATATTGTTTTATTTGCTCGATTTCTTCGAAAGACTGAGGACTTTGAATATTCCGATCTTGAACCCATTGGATTTTTGGATGGTTTACAGTTGACCATTTGATGTTTGAATAAAAGATTGCAAATGTACCTCTGCTGACTGTTATAAATCAATCTTTGATCATGATCTCTGAAAATATGTATACCAAGACAAAAATGGGCCTCCCCTAAATCTGTGATATCAAATTCCTTCAACAATATCTCTTTGACATCCTTCATCATTCGAATGTTATTACTAAATAGTAATGTGTGGTCAACATATAATGAAATGATAACACAAAATGAATTCACTAATTTGTAGTAGACATTACAATCAGTTGAACTTGGTATGAAGGCTTGCAGAATAAAGAACTCATGATTATATAAACCATGCACGAGACGACTGTTTAAACTCATAGAGAGCTTTTTGAAGTTTGCATACCTGATGGGTGTTTCCCTTCAATTCATAGCTTTGGGTTGAGACATATAAATGTCTTCTTCGATAACTCCATGTAAAAATGCAATTTGTACATCCATCTGGTGAATTTCTAGAACTTCCAAGGCTACAAATGAAAGAAAAAGTCTGATGGGACTAAAAATTTCCAAATGATTAACATTCGGGATTTGAGAGAACCCTCTGGCGACTAATCTTGCCTTTCATCGATCAACTGAATCATTGGCTTTGTACTTGATTTGATAAACCCATTTGCAAGAAATGATATTCTTACCAACTAGCAAATCTGTAACAATCCATGTCTGGTTTTTTTTATAAGAGATTGATTTTCTTTTTTCATCACTGATTTGCACTGATATGCATCTAGACTAGATATTGCCTCCAAATAACTAATTGCCTCCTCTACGAGATAACAAGTGGCTATGGGCGTTGTTGATAAATATGTCGAGAGAATCTATTTCGATTTGATATTCGAAGAATTGGCTTTTCTGGCTGTTGTTGCCATGGTTGTGTCGAGTTGTCTTCCAAATTTTTTATTGGAGTAGAGTCGAGATTCGAACCTGATGTGATATCAGGTGCTGATTCGACATCTGCAACTTTCTCCTTTTCATTGAGATTGACAAATGAATCTTTGAGAAAGATAACATCTCTACTAACTTTAATCTTATTAGTCACTAGATTGTAAATCATGCAAGCTTTATGATTTGGAGAATATCCAACAAAGATAGACTTGAGACTAGTAGTGTCTAGCTTCTTACAAAGTTCTATTGGAATTTGTGCAAAAGTGATACAACCAAAAGTTCAAATATGTCTTACCGAAGCTTTTGAACTTGTCCACATCTCTTAGGGCATTTTGTCGAATATGACTTTGGTTGTAACTCGATTTTGAAGATATGCAACTGTCGAAACGGCTTCTGCCAAAAAGTCTTCGATAATCCTACATGTAGAATCATACGTTTTGCACTTTCGATAAGTGTTCTATTTTTATGTTCAGCCACTCCATTAGGTTGTGGAGAAAACTATGGAGAATAGCTAGTGGTATACTGCATAAAAACTCCATGAGCTTTGCAGTAATCTTTGGATTCAATCGAAATGAATTCGCCTGCACCATCAGTCTGAATAGTCTTGATTTTCTTGGAAGTTTAATTCTCAGCTTTCTGCTTGAATTGCTGAAAATACTTGAAGGCTTCCAATTTCTTCTTCAAAAAATAGGGTTTTGACAATCTGCGAGTAAATTTTCTGCGAGTTTTTCCTCAAAAACTCGCAAAACTCACACTTTTGGAAGGAAAAACTTGCAATTTTGGAGGAAAACTCGCAGAAAATTTACTCGCAGAATGCCAAACCCCCAAAAACTAAACTATTGTCCTTCTTGAATAATCGTCAATAAAGGTCAGAAAGTATCTTGCTCCCCCTATCGAGAGAGTCTTCATGGGTCCACATATGTCACTATGCACAATATCTAACACACTTTTGGATGCGTGTTGGGAATCAGACTTGGAAGGGAGTTCTAGCATGCTTGGCTAGAATACAGCTTTGAGAAACTATACAGTCTGAAATATTGCTGCAGTGAGATCTCAAACAATCCGTTTTGCTGACATGTTTTGAAGACAAGTAAGATTGACATGACCCATTTTGTAAGGCCATAGTAAGTCTTTATCTTCCAAAGTAGAAGTAGATAGAGCTTGGATAGTAGAAGCATTGCAATGACTAAGCTTATAAAGATTGCCTTCCAAAGTAAAAGTAGATAGAGCTTGAACAGTCGAAGCATTGTAATGACTAAGATTATAAAGATTGCCTTGTCTCTTTTCAAGTGCAAGTAACTTTCTGCTTTTGTCTAATATTGAACAAGTATTAGAATCAAACTCGACTTTAAGGCCCAAATTAGCAACTTTACTAATAGAGAGTGGATATTTGTTGAAAAACATTTGGAATAAAGATAGTACCATCCCGAAATTGCAATTTGACAATGCCGATACCATCAATATTGTGAATACAATGAGATATATTTCTTAGTCATAGCTTGATTGTACTCATGACACCAATTTTGAGTAGCATCTGAATCCAAATACCAAGAATTGATATCTTGTCAGCCTTCATTTGCCATGAATGTTGCCTCATTAGCTTCTTTGTCAAAGTCTTTTGAACCTTCTGCTGCATTAGCATACTGCTGTGGCAATTGCTATTGTTGTTGCTTTTTCAATTTGAGAATTTGACAAACCTCAAGCAAATGTCCGGTTCATTTGCAATATCTGCAAAGCAACTTTGATTTCGATTAGGCTAAATTCAAATTTGCGCCTTGTTCTGAATTTGAATTTTTACTCATGTTTTATTCGACTTCTTCTTCTTATTGAATTTCTTCGAATAAAAAGCTTCAGATTCTGATGTCGAATGAGAGAATGACGATCCATTTCTCCGAATCTCTTCCTCCGGTAGCATAGACAAAACTCATGCTAATGTAAGACCTTGCTAAGTAGAAATAATGATAACCCAATTTTTGTAGGTATCAAGAAGGCTTGACAGGAGAGTCATGACGACATCTGAATCGTTGATTTCTGCGCCACTTGTAGACATATGCTCAAGTGATTCGAAATCGAATCTGAATCAGCCATATTAAATGAGAAAAACATTTTCCTCAAATGAAGTTGACAGTCACATCTCTAATATCATAGAGAGTGCTTAAAATATTCCAAGCTTCTAACGAAGTTCGAGCACTCCGAATATGACTAATATGATTATATCTGATATTGAGAGTGATAAGGGTGAAGGCCTTCCCATCCTTCTGCTTCCATTTGGTAATGGCCGCTGAATCTACAAAAGGCTTAACCTCAGTACCTTCAACACCTTCTCAAAGCTCTTTCGCTTGTAGGATCACCCTCATTTTGAATTTCCATAAATGACAGTTGTCGCCATCTAACTTTTCGATAGAATTAGAGGATGACGCATCCATCGTAGACAAATCTGATATTGAAAATCTGGCAGCAATAATGAAAGCTTTGAACTAGTTACCAAAGCTTTGAACTAAGCTCTGTTACCATGTTGAAAAATAAGCTGCATATAGTCGAATAAATATTTGATTTTGATAGTTTTGACTCTATCGTCAACACAGTTTATTATCATTCTTAAGTGCGGAAAATGAATGATGGAGATAGGTCACATTATTGGCAATTATCAAAACTCAAATCATAATAGCATGAATAACAAAAAAATAAGACAAAGAACCCTAGACAAAAGGGCCTAGGAATTGATGACTATTATGCAAGATAGTTGGACATATACTAGACCTTTCCCTTAAAAGATTGCACTTGGGGTGAATTCGCAAGAAAACCCAACTTGAAAATGGATGACATTGAATATTAATTGAACTTCTTTCTATATATGTCATAGATTGCTTATCTAATTTGCTACATGGGTTGAACATCTAGGAAATTGTTCCCTACTCCTCTCTCATTACTCTTTACAATTCCCTCACCATTCGCTCCACTTGTTAAAAATTCACAATTCTAGCTTGACTAGTTTTGGTCATATGACTTGTAAATAGTTAGATGGTCATGATGTGGCTTGTCACACGTGCCAAATAGCATAGGATTCCATTCATAAGGATGTTCTCAAGTAGACCTAAGTGTTAGAACCTTTGGAATGAGTCCAAATTATGCTTAGATACAAGGGAGAAAAAATAGGAGCTATTTTTGGTAATTTTTGCATTCTTGAGGGATCTCCAAGATTCCAACCCTAACTTGGTAGGGATGAAAGATCCACCAAAATTAGCATTAGGGATAGGTTTAGGGCTACTCATACCTGCCCAAAACCGTGATGGATCATGTATATATAGGTGATGATATCTCACCAAAATCAATCAAGCAATTTCATGTTTTTTCTCTCATAATGGTGCAATTGCTCTCTATGTTCATAATTGTTTGAGTACTTGTGATTACTAATGATTATAGGATTGAATGTAGGTCTGGTGTACAGTACTCAGACTGTGGGAGGCCGTACTTTCACACGTGTGAAGCCTTCTTCAAGGATTTGGGCCATTTAGTGAGGTTCAAGCATAGATTTTTGATGGATTTTGATGGTTCAACTTGTGCTAATCTTATGAAATCATAATCTATTGTTTCCCTCATCATTTCAAGTGTTTTAGGATCCTTATTTGCTGTAATTTTTACATGGTATCAAAGCCTAAAGGCTGAAATGAGCTAAATCCTTGGTTTTCATTCAATTTGATCACAATTTTTGATCTAAATCTTGTGTAGATTGGATCTTAGCATCTAGTATTGATTCTAGAACTCAAAGTGAGTCAAATACATTGGAGATTGGTGTTGTGTGACTTCATTTGCAGGTGTTTAGGTGTCTAAAACCAGAGGCAAAGTTGAATTCAATTCACATTACCAAGATAGCAAGTTTTGCTTGCTCCAAGCATTGATTTCTAAGCGAGTTTTGGAGGTGATTTCATAGAGGAGGCTTTCTAGCATTCAAGGAGAGGGAAGATCAGAGTTTTGGGGAATCTTCAAGGCTGTTCTAAGGTGTAGTAGGCACCTCCTAAAGTGATTTAGGTTCAGTCCAACCATTGCTTGACTTATGCACCAAATTAGATCAATTTTTCATCAATTTTGATCATTTTTTGCTTGTGATTGGATAGTAGATTGTGTTGCATCCTCATTAAGTTCCATTTAGATCTTTTACAAGTGATTTTGGAAGTATATTAGGTTGCTGAAATTCACTCTTGATCAGATCATTTGGAAGCTTTAATGTTCTTTATAGAAAGAGGGGCAATTCTACTAGTATTGTCTACTTCAATCAAGCAAGTGCATTGTTTCTAGTATTCTATGATTTGATTTTGTTAGAGATCATTCTTAGATCTTTATAGGAAGTCTATTACTGATCTTTTCAGGTCCCTAAGAAGTGGGATAAGGTAGACCTTCAATCAAATCAATAGAAGTAACCTTCATTTGTGTCAAGTCCTTGATTAGGAGACTAGATGGCATCTATAAATGCATATCTTTTGGATACTAATGAAAGGCTCAACAAAACTAACTATTCCATATGGAAAGTTAAAATGGAATCTATCATGATCATGCAAGATCTGATGGAAATTGTAAATGGTAAGGAGGGTGAACCTATTCATCCTCAAGAAAAAGCCAAATACATCAAGAGGTGCAATGTTGCACTACATTGCATAAAAATGAATGTTGCAAATGAACTCTTAAGAGAGGTAGGAGATTGCACTTCAGCTCAAGATGCTTGGGAGACTTTGCAAAAGGTCTATGAATCCAAGAACCAAACTAGAATGTTAGCTTTGAAGAATCAAATCTATAGAAGCTATCAAAAGAAAGGAGAGAGTGCACATACTTTTGTCCTAAGAGTAAAGGAATTGAACAAAGAGCTAGCCTTTATAGGTGACCCTATCAAGGATGAAGAGCTTGTTCAACTCATATTGAATGGACTAAGCTTTGAATTTGACAATTTGGTTCAGGGATATGCAATTATGGGTAAGCTACCCATACTTGAAGAACTCCAAGGCACACTCATGGCCGAGGAATCAAGAAGGAGCCAAATGCAAGAGAGGATGGATAGGCTTTCCATCCAAGGTGAAGATGACCAAGCTCTCTTCACCAAAGGCAAAGGCAAGTCCAAAGGCAAAGGATCAACATTCAAGAAGTCTACAAAGCTTGAGGATCAAGAAGGACCCCCAAAGGCATCTCCATCAACCACCAAAGTCAAGAAGGACAAATCAAAGGTGAAGTGCTACTATTGTAGCAAGATGGGGCATTATGCCTCGGAATGCTTCAAGAGGAAGCAAGATCAAAGCCAAGCCAACATGAGCAAAGAGGAGGAGGAGGAGAGTTCACATGAGGACTCTCTCATGATGTCCATATTTTCTTCAACAAGCTTCAAAGGAGAAGATCCTTGGTGGATTGACTCGGGTGCTAGTTCACACATGACTAGTAAAAGGGAGTTTTTCTCTTCTCTCTTATCTTATGATGGACCTATAAAGTCTATCTATACAGCAAATGATGAAGCTTGTAAGATTGAAGGAGTTGGTAGCATTCCCCTTTGCTTAGGATCTTCCAAAAAGATCAACATAGAAGGTGTTTTGTACATTCCTAAAATAACAAAGAATCTACTAAGTGTTGGCCAAATGGTAGACAATGGTTTCAATATTGACTTTGCTTCAAATGAATGTTTCATCAAGAAGAAGGGTAAGATAGTGGCTAAGGGCACTAGACTTGGCAAACTTTATAAGTTGGATGCATTTTTGGATACTAATGTTGTCATGTTGGCCGAGAAGAGCAAGATATCTACCTTTACTTTATGGCACAAAAGACTTGGACATGTCAACTCGGGTTCCATGGAGGCTATGATCAAGGAGGAGTATGCTTTAGGCCTACCAAGGTCTATTGGGAAGGAAGACAAGGTTTGTGAAGCTTGTGCCTTATCCAAGGCACATAAGAAGGTGTTTCCTAACTCCATCACAAAGTCATCTCATCCTCTTGAACTCATACACTCGGATGTGCACATTGCTAGCACCAAATCTAATGGAGGTTCATCCATGTTGTTAACCTTCATTGATGACTACTCAAGATATTGTTGGGTGTTCTTACTTTCCTGCAAGTCTCAAGTATTTGATACTTTTGTAAAGTTCAAGTTGTTTGTGGAAAAGCATCATAATCATAGCATCAAGATTCTTATAAGTGACAATGGTGGAGAATTCATCTCCAATGAGTTCAAGGCCTTTTGTGAGGAGGAAGGGATCAAGAAAGAGACTTCTTGTCCTTACACTCCTCAACAAAATGGAGTTGCTGAAAGAAGGAATAGAACATTATGTGAATGTTCTAAGGCTTTAAGATTAGATGCTTGTTTGCCCAAATCCTTTTGGGGTGAGTCTCTTGTATGTGCAAACTACTTGATGAATAGGGTGTCTTGCAAAGCAATTGAAGGCAAAACTCCTTATGAGATGTTGTATGGAAAGAAACCCAATCTTAATCACTTGAAAGTTTTTGGGTGTATATGTTATGTGCATGTGCCATTGGAAACAAGAACCAAGGAGGATCCATCTTCCACAAGAGGGATCATGCTTGGATATGCAAGCTCAAGCAAGGGCTACAAAGTCTATCTCCCATCCTTGAACAAATTTGTTGTTTCAAGGGATGTCATCTTTGATGAACATCATATGCATATGCTTGAAGAAGGCTCAAGTGCTCCAACAATCAAGAAGAAGATGGCCGAGGAGCAAGATCTTGGTTTTGAGGAGGAGCTCATGGAGGAGCAAGCACCAAACCCACCTATCACACCAAGGAGATCTTCAAGGGCAAAAGTGGAGCCATCAAGGCTCACATATCAAGGCAAAGGACAGCAAGTTGAGGGTATCTCATCCACTTCTTATGCTTTATCTAGTTTTGAAGAACCGTCTAACGTTGAAGATGCATTGAACTCCAAAGAATGGTATAAAGCTATGTTGGATGAGTATGATGCCTTGATTGAGAATGAAACTTGGTTGCTTGTTGAGAGACCTCAAAGGAATGTAATAGGATGCAAGTGGGTCTTAAAGCTTAAGTTGAATGCAAATGGGAGTGTTAACAAACATAAAGCAAGAATAGTTGCAAAAGGTTATGCTCAAGAGAGAGGGATAGACTATGAGGAAACTTTTGCACCCGTGGCCAAGATGGTCACAATAAGACTAATCATTGCACTTGCATCACATTTTGGATGGATTCTATGTCAAATGGATGTCTCTAATGCTTTCTTGAATGGTTTTTTGGAAGAGGATATCTATATGGAGCAGCCACAAGGGTTCATCAAGCATGGAATGGAGAATAAAGTATGCCATCTCCAAAGAAGCATCTATGGCTTGAAGCAAGCCTCGAGATCTTGGAATTCAAGACTACATTGCTATCTTATTTCACTTTCTTTTGTTCAAAGTGAATATGATCCCACTCTTTACATTAAGTTTGATGATGTTGGTATTGTACTTTTACTCATTTATGTAGATGACATCATCATTAGTGGAAATAGTGTTGATGGTATTGAAAAAATCAAGATAGATTTATCCTTAGAGTTCAAGATGGTAGATCTAGGGTGTCTTCACTTCATCTTAGGCATAGAAGTACTTAGAGGGTCTGATTTTATCTTTATAAGTCAAGTAAACTATGCTCAAAGTCTTTTGAAGAAGTTTAAGATGGAAGTATGCAAAAGTGTTGACACACCAATGGAGCAAGATGTAAAAGTGCCAAATGAAGATGATGAAAGATCCTTCATGGACATCACTTTGTTTAGGCAACTTATAGGTTCCTTAATTTGGATCACTATAACTAGACCAGATCTTAGCTTTAGTGTATGTAGGTTGAGCCAATCCATGCAAAAGCCATTGAATATCCATTGGAAAAAGGCTAAGAGGATTCTAAGATACATCTCGGGTACATTGGATTTTGGGATTCTATATAGAGGAGATGTGATTAACCTTCATGCATTTAGTGATTCAGATTTTGCAGGGGAAAAGAGGGATAGGAAATCAACAAGTGCCTATTCAACTTTCATAGGAGAAGGTGTGGTTTCATGGCTTTCAAAAAAGCAAGAAACTATATCTCTATCTTCAACCGAGGCCGAGTACAAAGCTTTGACAACCACTACAAAGGAGGTACTTTGGATCAAGAGATTATTGGTGGAACTAAAGATCATGGATTCAGAGGAGGCACCAATCATCTACAATGACAATATATCAGCCCAACACCTTGCATCTAACCCAATCTTCCATGCAAGATCTAAGCACATTGAGATATGCCATCACTTTGTGAGAGAAATGGTGCAAGCCAAGGAGATTGCTTTGGAGCATGTTCCAAGCAATGAATGTGTAGCTGATCTACTTACTAAACCACTTCAAAAGACACCTTTTATGAAGTTCAGATCATCACTTGGATTGATTAGTAAAGCAATGATTGAACCAAGCTAGATAGTGAGGAGGAGTGTTAAAAATTCACAATTCTAGCTTGACTAGTTTTGGTCATATGACTTGTAAATAGTTAGATGGTCATGATGTGGCTTGTCACACGTGCCAAATAGCATAGGATTCCATTCATAAGGATGTTCTCAAGTAGACCTAAGTGTTAGAACCTTTGGAATGAGTCCAAATTATGCTTAGATACAAGGGAGAAAAAATAGGAGCAATTTTTGGTAATTTTTGCATTGTTGAGGGATCTCCAAGATTCCAACCCTAACTTGGTAGGGATGAAAGATCCACCAAAATTAGCATTAGGGATAGGTTTAGGGCTACTCATACCTGCCCAAAACCGTGATGGATCATGTATATATAGGTGATGACATCTCACCAAAATCAATCAAGCAATTTCATGTTTTTTCTCTCATAATGGTGCAATTGCTCTCTATGTTCATAATTGTTTGAGTACTTGTGATTACTAATGATTATAGGATTGAATGTAGGTCTGGTGTACAGTACTCAGACTGTGGGAGGCCGTACTTTCACACGTGTGAAGCCTTCTTCAAGGATTTGGGCCATTTAGTGAGGTTCAAGCATAGATTTTTGATGGATTTTGATGGTTCAACTTGTGCTAATCTTATGAAATCATAATCTATTGTTTCCCTCATCATTTCAAGTGTTTTAGGATCCTTATTTGCTGTAATTTTTACACCACTTACCCTTAGTCTCTCTCGCACGTCACACACTTGAAGCACCTTTGGAAAGCTTCTCCACTCTCCATGAAAGGGAGCATTCCTACCATACCTCTCATTCCCTTTAATGCCTAACTTGTTTGATTTTTTATTGCTTTTGTGTGTAGGTGCTCTAGAGAAGGAGCTTGGAGCTATGGCATATGAAAACTATGTCAAATTGATTCTCTCTCTCTCTCTCTCTCTCTCTCTCTCTCTCTCTCTCTCTCTCTCTCTCTCTCTCTCTCTCTCTCTCTCTCTCTCTCTCTCTCTCTCTCTCTCTCTCTCTCTCTCTCTCTCTCTCTCTCTCTCTCTCTCTCTCTCTCTCTCTCTCTCTCTCTCTCTCTCTCTCTCTCTCTCTCTCTCTCTCTCTCTCTCTCATCTTAAATTCAAAATGCAAAACACAACACATACACACTTCCTCCCTCCCAACCACCCCCCCTCTCTCTCTCTGAAATCTTAAATAAATGTAAAATCTCTTTCATGATTTCTCTCTCTCTCTCTCTCTCTCTCTCTCTCTCTCTCTCTCTCTCTCTCTCTCTCTCTCTCTCTCTCTCTCTCTCTCTCTCTCTCTCTCTCTCTCTCTCTCTCTCTCTCTCTCTCTCTCTCTCTCTCTCTCTCTCTCTCTCTCTCTCTCTCTCTCTCTCTCTCTCTCTCTCTCTCTCTCTCTCTCTCGTTCTCTTGCCTTCCTTAGACTTAAACCGTTCATAACGTTATTGTCAGATATTGTGAAAATGATAATAAGCATGTTAAGGAGAGCCTACCACTCATTGCTTATATGTCTGAAGCGGATGGTTTAATGTGCATACCTGTGCAAACGCTTATAGCTTTATGGTTCGAAACTGAAACTAACCAAAACCGAAGATAGTAGTAATATTCGATGCTACAAAGAGCGCAAGTTTTATTTGTTAGTCCTTAGACACAGTAGTATTCCCTTTGAAATAGCAATCATTTAAAAGTATGATAGCAAACATGTTAAAGCATGAGGTATACTAATCATAATCAGAACGTGCCAATGTCTGAGTTGTATCTTTTGTATAATAGCATGATACAACAATGGCTTCGTCTATGGAGCATGTATGTAACATTTCGTTGCTTATGGAACAACCAAACATTCATACTGTCCTTTGAAGGATAGTAAATCCTATTGTATACTGTAGTTATCAAACCAAACTTTGGGCTGGCAACAAAGGCTAGGACCATCAAATCACATATGTTTATTTATAGCTTGATCGAACGGTGGTAACTTCTGATACAGAAGAGTCCATGAGAGAGGGAGAGGGGGAGAGAGAGAGCGAAGGAGAGGGGGAGGGGGAGGGGGAGGGGTAGGGGGTGGAGGGGGCGGAGGGGGGGTCGGGAGAGAGAGAGAGAGAGAGAGAGAGAGAGAGAGAGAGAGAGAGAGAGAGAGAGAGAGAGAGAGAGAGAGAGAGAGAGAGAGAGAGAGAGAGAGAGAGAGAGAGAGAGAGAGAGAGAGAGAACCCACCAATCGAACCATAGCTAGTTAATCCCTTAGGGGGCAATTAGCTCCCCGTAAGGGATAGCTAACTGCCCACCATCAAACCTGAAAAAGTGTTAGTCAAAAGCTATTTGTTAATGATAAGGCAAAGCTTTTCCCTCATAAAACCAAGCGTCTAGCAAGATTGCTACCTCTTTTATAAAAGTATCGTGATAGTTGCAGCAATACATAGTAGAAATACCCTTGGAGATAATTACTTTGTACGAGTTGTAGACTGGCCTATTGGAAGCCAGATGTATGTACTGTAAGTATTAAAAAGGTAAGTCTCTTCTTTTATCAAACTATACTAGAATGGATTCTACTTCTAGCTCTTCTCTAATTGACAAGCTCAATGGAGAGAACTACCATCTCTGGAAGTTTACCTATGCTTGATCTAGTGCTTGTTAACATGGTTTCAAAGCTCATTCGATCCTGAGTGCCTGATCACTAGGTTTGGCTTGTCATTGGCTCTGTATTGAGGTGAGATAGTCCCTTATATAGAACTTGCAGTATGGAGGAAAACCTTCTTTTGAGGAGATTGCAACCATGGTAGCAAGTGCTCGAACAGTCTTTAGAGAGTTTATTTAAAGGACAGAGAAGCAAATATAGTGAAAAAACCATTGGCAACTAACTGGGATCAATTTGGTAAACATTTGAGCATTTTACAACTTAAGTTGTAGTGCTAGAGAGTGTGAAATAGTAGCAAACTCATTTGTTTCCTCTAACAATACATTCTTTGGAAATAATCTCTTATTGAGATTTTGGTTATGAAATGGCACTCTACGATAAATACTCTCTTAGAGTTAACTGAATTACATGATTCTCAATTTAAGATGTGTTATTTACAAATTGTGTAAGATATTTGGAGGTATGATATGTAGCAAATCATTGTGGAATCATAAATTCTATAAACAATTTTGAATCTCGTGGATTACAATGTGTTCCTTGGACCGAGTTTATATACATGCATAAACTAGTCAGTAAAATATATCAAAATAGACAATTACTCACATGTTAATAAGATATTTCGATTTTGATGACCTTTCAAACCTAGGAAAAATTTAGAATTTGATTGAGTGTGGTGTTTTGAATAGGGCCCACACCTTAACTAAATTAGATACAATTAACCGAATCAGGAGTGTTACTTCTGAATTAGTTGGTTCAAACCACAATGCAATATCCCTCAAAGATAATCTATTTATATTGCTTGTAAGTCACAACCATTATGAATCATTTTTGGATTCATTCAAAGAGTTATGTGCATAGGATATGTCGAAACTTTTGACTTTAATCTTTTTCCAATTGAAAAAAGATTGAATGCTATCCCAAAAACTCAGATCGATTTGGATAGTTGATGAAAATCAAAAGCCATAACTTCACATAATAAAATTTTGGTAAATCTTAACTTATTCTAGATTGGAATTTAAGAGTATCAGAATCTAGATGCATTGTAGATTGGAGCTTAACTTTGGAATGACATTTTGTGTCATGTTGAGAGAGAAAATTTTGAGAATTACAATTCTTTAAAGACATTGTAAAATCAATTGAAAAGTCAGACAATGATGACTCCTAGGATTAGAAAGGTAGCTTAAAAGGAACTTTTCTAACTTTAAGTTATGAGGACTAAACCTAAATAAGGGGGGAAGAATGTCATGCCTGACGAAAAATGTGGGAATGACCGACAACGGAAGCTTGAAGCTTTGAGCATAGGCATGTAGGAATGGAATTGCAACAATTAGCAGCAGAAATAGTCAAGAAGAATACATAGTTGCGCAAATGAACAATACAATAGTGAGACAAAAATTGCACGCTGATTAATATCCACAGTGAGTACAATGGCTTCAAGTAATAACTTCAGCTTGCTAAGCGTGATAACGCTGGCTACAAAAGAACTTTGATTGTGTTAAGACAACACTATGATTAACTCATACATGAATGCTATTTACGCCAGTCTTTGTATATGTACAAAGTTGGTAATCGCCCTTGGGATATTTGTTGTCCAGCTGTTTTTAGGGTTGATGATAAGTTGGCGTCATTGATCCGCCACTATTGAAAAACGCGAAGGTCCAACCATGTATTACACTTTTCAAAAAGTAATATCCCACCAATTCTGGCTGAAAGGGATCTTTCATGATACTTCCTATGGAACTACTAAATATAACATGTTCTTGAATGAGTTTTCTCTACTATACGATGGAAAGAAGGTTGGGAGATATATTCATGATAGAGATTGCGCCCTACCTCTCTAATCACTCATGCACTTACGCACCATCAGTCTAAATCCATTCACAAGTTCTCGTAACCAAGAGCTTCCGTATTGGATCATCCCAACTCTAGTTGCATGCTGTCATCACCCGCTTTCAAAACTTCGCATGTCACTATTATCCTTGCAAAAACCATTGCATAGCACTCTTTTTGAGTTCTTCACTCTTGCAAGTATGCTTAACCAATGATTGTGTCTATTTTCCAATATTTTGATTATCTAAATTTGTGATTCCAATTTGATTTTGTACTCTTAAAAAGTATCAAATCTCAAGAAGTATTTGACAACAACAACATGTAATTCGCTTTTGGCAATTATTCTTGCATAAGAAATTTTCTTTAGAGAGGGAGGTTCTGACCTTGACCTCTCATCACTTCTTCATTCGAATAATTGTGTATCTCTATTGAACACCATCTCTACATAATATCTTCTAGAGGAGACTCACTCATATGATCAACAATTCTTTTGAAGATATAGTTTCCAAAGAGTTTGATTAGGCCCATTGAGGATCAAACTAAAATTAAAGCACATTTTCTTGGATAGAAAGTAATGTTAGGGTCTTGATACATAGATTTTTGCTTCAATTTGGGGTACCTTCACATCAACTATAGCCAAAAATTAGTTGGTTAAGGGATTCCTATGGAGGGCATAACTTGTAAGTCCTATTTTTTTGGGTGATGTGGATGTGGAGAGCGTTATGCTTTTTGTTGCTTGATCTAGTAGAAGTTTAAAGAAATACATCATTGCCTTTTTTGAGCTCAACCAATCACACTTTGTTTCTTGATATCATATGAGGATCAAACATGTTTTGCATTGATGATATGGAGGATATTCTACCCATGGAGTGAGACAAGCCACTCTACCAAATCCATTACCTTGAAGCAATCCCAAACTAACCAATTTTTCTCTAATTGTTGATTGTAAATAGATGTAGATTTAGTAGACTCAAAGGATGGTGCAAACATTCCTTTTGTACACCAAACACAACATTACCATATTATAAGACCTTTTCTCCTAAGAGCTATCCATTGATGCACATGTACTTGCTCATATACAAGCTTAGTACATCCACAACACAATTAGCAACCATGATCTCAAGCTGTCACTGATCTTAGATAAATTGTTAGATTGACCAGCCTTAGTATCATCATGTTTTCTACAATTTCATGTTCTATTGTTGTGTTGTAGACTACATTAGTTTCAAATAAATACATTTCTTTCCCTTTTAGTTCAAAGATATACTATACTCTCATAGTGCTAATTACAAATTTCATGAAAATACTTCAAAAAACTAAGATGAAATGTGGGCATGACCTTTCTAGCTTTTGGCCCATTCAGTTGAACAAGTTTAGCTTAAGCACATTCACCATATTGTTTAAGAAACCTTGTGCAAAGAATTAACTGTTATGAATCTTGACCTTAGCACGGTAAATACTACTTATTGCTATGTGATGTACCAAATATTTATCAAGTGAATCTTAGTTGGAAACACTAAGTAGATGCAAAATTATAGTTGCATGAACTTCATACAACTCCAATTTGTTGGAATGTATAATATCTGGATGTTAAACTGAGTATTGTGTATTGACAGCCTTACAAGGAAACTCAAACTCTCAATGCTAGTGTAAAAAGTAAGGGGAAAATCACCAAGTAAACATGGAACAATAGAAGTGCTCAGAAAACATATTTTGCTGGTATTTGAAAGCGCTTTGCAAGCAAGACTCATTTCAATAAGTATGATTGAATTAAGTTCAACAGATCAGGTTGTTAGCCCTTTAATGAAAAAAGGCAATTTCAAATGGAAAGAATTTAACGAATCTCAAATAATCTTGGCTTCTTTAAGAAACCTTTTATTGTGGCTCTGTAAATTCCACATGAATGATTGACTAGCTTCTAGTAGCTCTTACAATATTATCTTCGTCCCTTACAAGCCTGTTGGTTCACAGATATGTTAAAGACTGGAAATTGATTGAGTGCAGCAAGCTGTAAGATGATTCAAGTTTGCCACATACACGAGGAAGCAACAAATTAAGCATCAGAAACGGATTACTTATATTACTGGATGCTGAATTGATTTAAAACCAATCATGGTGCCTCAAAATCTTATGCAACTCAAAGGACTTATACTCTGCCCAACCATACCTAGATATCGTTAAATGTCAAACTGCATTTCCACTTTTGATCATTATGTTACAGATATTCTTCACCTAATCACTTACAATAACTTGTGCATCAACAGTTCGTAATGAAAATGAGGATCGGACAGTGAGCAAAAGCCATTCATAGATAAAATATATAAAACATACAATCGCATTTCATGGGATCCCTGTTAGTCTTTATCCAGGACACTGTTGTCGTGCACAACGTAGCTTGTCAACATGTCCTTGTAAAAGTCTCACCTGTGTTTGTTCAAAATCTTCCACTTCTCGAATTAAAGACCTGTACAAGGGGCAAATTGATACACAAAAGTAAAGATCATATCTTGTTGACTCTCAACATGTTCGGCTTTCTAGCTAAAACGTTGGGTTTCACACACAGCGTTATTGATACAATCATTGGTTACATAGATGTCTTGCAATGCAATTTGTTGTGATGTGGAGGTGGTACTTTTATGTTACTTAAGACAGATGTATGTGTGGCACAGTTCAAACTTGCTTAAGTAAGAATTAATCTGTTGACAAATTTACTTTAGTGTATTATCTTCCTCAAAAAATGTCTGATTTCGGGTGAGCCAAACCAGAACTTCAAACTTGTTGAATGACCTTTTCTCTTTCAAAGCTTGTTCTTGGAATTTGTCTTTCTCTACCACCCAAATTCCATAGAAAATCCACTAGTTCTGAAACAGAAAAACATTTCAAGTTGAAACTTACTTCAGACGTTCATTCTCTTCGAATCGCGCCTTCAGATCCTCTTCATTCTAAAAGTATGAAAAGGTAAGAGCATGTGAGTACAGAATCAGGAAAGATGTCAACTCCCATGATTATTCAGATTTGTGACACACATGGAATGAGATCCAAAAAAGTTTCTGGAAAAATAGTGCAATGAACACGTAAATCGAATTCTAGAATTTACACTTGCAACCACAAAGCGCTTTAGGTTGCACTAGAAGGGTATTTTGGAAACACATGAAACAGGGATTTCTCTTCACAATATTGAGTACAGCTACCTAATGATTACGTGACAAAATTTCCAAATTAAACAGAGCTCTGCACATGCAACCCACATTAAAATAGCAAAGTTCACTAAAGAATAAAGTACTAGTTTAGAAATGTAGTCAAATATATACTGCAAAGGAACCTAAATGCTCTTTTACAGGTGTGGCCATATTGATGATGCAAATCCTTTTTTCAGAGCAATCACAAACATAGATGTGATTACTAGGCTCACTGGTAGGCACTTGTGATCATGCTTAATACATTCAACAGCCACATGCCACTCTAATTAGCTGTTGAAACGTGAGACTTCAGCTTATAAGAGTTATTGCTCGTAGTAGCTAAGAAGAAAGAGGCTCTTCCTTGAAAGAAGTGTTTAATGCCATCACTTTTTTGGGTAGGGCTTTTATCATCTTGTGCCAATGACTCTTGGACACGTCCTTTGTATTCTTTTCATGATGTCATCATTTCTTTTTGTAAGATTATCATGGGCTCCTAGGGTGGTTCTTGCATTTCCGCCAATTCATACAACAATGGGAGTAGATCTCACCTTTTTGAGCCATGATGAGGTGGTGGCTAGTGGTGGTAAAAGGAGCTTGGTAAATCTTCTATATCACTCATTATGGCATTCGAAGTCTAGAGCTCATGCTGCATTGGAGTGTTCAATAGGAGTTTATGTTAGAATAATAAGTGTAAATGATGTAGAAGCCATAGGTTACTATGACCCACAAGGTCGAGATCTGTGTAACCATGGTCATTTATATTTTAGGCCCAAATTAGTATTAAACTAACTTGTAGGGACTCGTGGGTCCACTAGGTGCCTATACATGTGAATTAAGTACCTAACTTGTTATTTGGGGTACTTAATTATTTTATGTAACTTATGGTAGTTAGATAGCCATTAGTCAAGTTATTGGACAGCAAACAGTCATGAAGGTAGATAGCCATCTTGGACTACTTATATGTAGCCATTCATTTGTATGTGACACACTTTTGTTAAGCAATCTACTGTTCATATTGGCTGTCCACAAGTTTCTACAAGAGGGTCATCTAATCATCTCTCTCTTCTCTTTGAGAATACTTTGTGTTAATGAATAGTCTTGATTCTGGATTCCTACAGTTTAGGAAATGAACAATAGTATACAACTAATCTATGGTTTGATAAAAAAGAAAAAACCATTATTAATCACATGGGGTCAGCTCCAAGAAGAAAAGGGTCTAGGGAGCAACTGATTGAGCTGAATGAGCTACTGCAGTACTTTGAAGTACCTTCCCCTGATCTACCCTATGGCTCTTAGGATCTGCTGGAGCAGGTCTAGATGGACATGAAGGTACGTTGCCTGTTTATAGTCTTATGTAACCCTTATACCACCTAATTGATCACAATGCCCAGAACTTTTTCTCTAGCTCACTTGACTTCATAGAGCTTATTTTATGATAGGATTTAGGGGTTCAAATGACACCTCATTAGTTAAGAGCTCCCAAGGGTCCAAATAATCGCATCATATCTACTAAACTTCATGCCCAAATAGTTACCTATGGCCCATCTAAATGCCAATGATGACTTTATAGAAATGATATATTACCATCACTCTCATCATTTTTCTACTCATGTACATTAATGTCGATGAGATACATACTCATTATTTTTCTACTCATGTACATTAATGTCGATGAGATACATACTCAAAAACTTTGCACCACATATAAATCACAATTTACCAACATGCATATCATCCTACATATATTTTTATTGGAGCATCAATATAAATATCATACAGCTTGATAAGGCCCCATAAACTAGGAAGACTAAGCAAAAGAGTTCATACTCTTGTAGCAAGCAATTTAAAGACTATCATATGAGGAGTGTGAGAGTTCACACGTCCAAAACAAGAGATATATTGGGAATTTGGGACTTTCAATTTTCAAAAACATCTAGATGAATGTCATACTAGACTGATGAATGCAACCACTCATAGGCTGAAAATGCACAAATTATGACATTAACAAGAACTAGATATAGAAAAGATTGATGATCTATGGATTTGTGGCTCACTTCACCATGTACAAAGAGAACTATTGCATGGAACTTTTGGGAATCACAACAGGAGAAAAATTTATACGAAAAGCTTCCAGAAGGACATTTTTTTCAACAAGGATAGAATAAAGCTTCACCCAGAAAAGTAACAGACTTAAAAAAATAGCAATATAAACAAGAAAACATGATGAGAGCATGGCAAGCATGTGCAATTGTCCAATTGTGTAATGGAAATGCAACTTGCGAGACTACATAGGAACAGAATCTGGATCATTTTCGGTCTAATTCCACGAACTAAAGATTGTGGGTGAAATATAAAATTTGGTGTTGATTTCCATGTCATCAACAGCTCACTTTCACAGAAAAAGGAGAGTTGGCATAGTCACCTTTTTCAGTGATGCATGAAGAGACGTAATATGCTCTCTCGCCTGTTCAGCTGATTCTTTCAGCCTTTCAAATTCTGCATCATTCTAAACAAACAGTAAAAGCCATAACTTTTCATGGAGAAATACATATTTCAGAGGCATGTTCAGATGCTGTATCAAAAGTAGTAAACGAGAGGTACAGTAATTGAATAGTCTTTAAAAAAATAACCATCTCAAAGGTTCATTGATATATAACATTCTTTAGCTTGTTCAGCTGATTCTTTCAGTCTTTTAATTCTGCATTATTCTAAACAAACAGTAAAAGCCATAACTAATTGAGAAATATACATTTCAGACGCATGTCAGGATGCTGTATCCAAATTATTAATAAAGAGGTATAAAAACTGAACCGACTAGAAGGACATGAGCATATTGAAGGGTCAGAATTAATATCTAACATTCTTTTAAATAAGTACACACTTTGTTGCATCTCCCAGAAACACGCTAATTGTTAGGACTGTATATAATGCTCAGTGATAGCTACTCATTAGCTTTGGTGATCAAGCAACAACCCATCTAGCAGATCATTTCCAGACAACAGAAGCTAGACTGCCACTTACATTGCCGATTCCTATCTTGGATTGGACAATCTTGGATAAATACAAAAAATATCAGAACATACTCGCCCAATTGAAGCACGCACAGACTGCAACTCAGCATTGGCAAGTTTTAGCTTCGCGTCTGCTCCTTCTCTAGCTGCAACAAGCTGCTAACAACAACAAAACAAGCTGATTAAATTAAACATTCACTCACTGACTTTTCTAGAGGATAATATGGTAATACTGAGTCAGAGATTCTCTTCTTAACTATCAAACCACTGTTGAACTCATCCAAGCGAGACTGATTTTGCCAGGAAGCTTCAATGTGTAAACGAATAAACGAATGATTATTTGTGCAGGATGCCTACCCTCAGGCCTCTGTAAAGTTTAAACTCTTAGATGATTAGCATTTAAGTCGACGAAGCGTCTTGACTTCTTCGATTATCTTCTTGCAGCAACATAGTGATAACTCTAGTAAGAGTTAAATCTGGGCACACAGTTTTTGAGGGCCGTGGATTGCAGCAGGGGAAGGAGAGTCAGTACCTCAAATTGACTATCATTGCAAGATGCACAGTTCCCATGTCACTGTCCTGTGACTTCTCAATTGTTGCTTTTCTGTGGCAGAGATATACCTCCTAAAGTTAAGAAGTCCTGAAGCTTGTGTTTGAACGTTATGACAATAACAAATGCAAGCTTGTAGAACCACAGGAAGAACCAAAAGTGCACACATGGGTGGTTATATTGAGCTAGCATACGATTGACTCAAAATCTTTTTGCCAATGTCAATTCCATATTACTGTGCTGCAGATTATACAAGTACTGACCAATACTTACAACATAGATGGTTTGTACTGATTGTGAGCATGACCACATCAGGTTTTGGTAATTCATTAACTTATGCTATTTTCAGCAACTTTAGTTATAGACTCAGCCTTAAACAGTGTTATACTGAATCGATGTATCAACTCTCAGTCCATGTAAAAGGGCTGTGCTTATCTTATGCAGTACTTTTTCTCTTTTTCTCCCTGCATTCAAACTTTCTGATCACTTGCATTTGACTCAAAAGGTTTGTTGATGCTATTGTGCTTGAGTGCGCTTCTAACTGAAACTACGTTTTTCTTCACAATGGTATAAACGTCTGGTCCCAACCTAGTCATTTTAAGCTCATCCGTTGTAGCATCCAGATTGACTAGCTTCCCCCACATTTGGTTGAAACTTCAAAGTTTCGAGGCATAAAAAATTTCTTTGATCCAGCCTCCAGATAATCAGTGCATGGTAATTGCTGCAGCTCATTTGATCCTATAGTTCTGCCCAATAAGCTGGTCAAGGACTTTGGCAGATTGTTTGTCCACAACATGTGATGTATAAAATATTCATCTGAGACCTAACTCTTCCAATCAAGCTGTCACCAATTTTCAGCAAGTGTTTTGTAACAAGAATGGTTAGCACCAATTTCTGAAATTTATATCAATACAGATATCAAATCCAAACTAGAAAATATATTTCTTCGATTATCTCAAGATTTCTTCTTATAATCTCCACACTATCAATGCATTTTCATGAATCTTTCAACTTAAAAGGGAAAACTTGATGTTCATAGATAGTGATCGTGAATGTGGTGATGTGATTGTTTCCTTCATTGTGACTAAGTTTGGATGTATGTGATCAATCATATCAATAGCCAATCTTGAGTAGATCTTTCACAAATGCTCCCTGGATCTAGCGTGAGGTTTTGATGAAAACTCCACGTGACAGCACATGGAAATAATGTTTTAAAGGCAACACAAGCCAAGCTTGTTAGCAACCAGCTCTCAACCCACCCGAGAAGCAGCCTCACTTGGATTCCTTTTCTCTAGAAGCCCGTACAGACATGCAGCGAAGCAACGCACTAGTGTGTAAAGTTGTTGTGTTAAATGTCGTTGGAATACATAAAGAATTTTTTTCTTTGAATCTATTTGTACACGAAGGTTAGGAAATCTCAATTACCATCTATTCAATGAAGAAAGAGACGGTGTGTGCATGCCCTATCATTACATAGATAGGTCCCCAAATAGGCTAGTGAAGGCATAGGTCATTGTTGGTGGTATGGACACTAGTAGCTCGTAAGTCTCAATCAAAGCACCACCAATATACATCATACAACATCAATAGCTTCAAGCAAGGGAACTAATTTTCCAATGTGTGTAACTTGAATTTTGATCCAAGACCATAAAAAATACATGGATGAGTAGTGTTCATCGAAATTCATTTCCTACAGCTTTTCTACTTCATAGGCAGAGGATGTTATGTCCCCAAGCTAATTGGACTGAGCCTTTCACTCACCTACTTTTAAAAGCAAGTGCCCTTTATGTCGACAACTCAAGGCTACACATGCATGCTAAGCCTTGAGATAGGATTTATTCTTGAAGAAGCACTCCTAAGAGGATTGTAGACTATGGTGCATGCCTAGAGCTGATTTTGAAATGTAAAGTCATCCTTTCAAGTGAGAATCTATGCCATGAGATGTGATTTTATTGCATTCAGTCATGCTCAGAGCCAGAAATTATGACAGCGGACAAGAAGATTGATGAAGCATACGGCTTATACAGGCATGCATCACAAAATTACAATCTTACTGTTCAAAACTATTTTGAAGTTGCAGCGTATAAGAAACCTGCCTGCCGACATTCGGCTGAAATCGATCCATTTGATCGAGTCAGCTCTTCTTTCTCCCTCTGTAACTTCTCTAGCTTGAGATACACCTGAGTATAATTTCATTAAAAAAGCATCCGCTAGTCAGCTCAATGTTCTAAATGCAGAGATACTGGCACTTCACTTACAGATTTAAACAGTGGTGAGGATTTATATCATGAGAGAAAGCTAAAAATACTATGACTATTGTCTTGTATACAAATGTTTGAAGGTTTTTGAAGAGCCTGAAGAAGAATTCTTGCCAGTTTCCTCCCAAATAAAGCAGCATAAGGAGACTGGAGTTCTGACATGTCAGCCAGATTTATACCTTATTTTGTTGAGTCAGTTCACATCTCATTCAAACAGCAAATGAATTTGAAGAAGGAACTAGATTAAGTTCTCAATAGAAAGAAAAGGTTCCAGTTAACCAGTTTGGTTTTAATGAGCCCTTTTGAATGTGTATGTTGAGGAGTAGAGCAAGCATTGGGAGCGCAACAGGTATCATTGATAGTAATTACCAAGGCCTTTCTCACAGTTTTGAAGATGATTTCATTGTTAGTCAGAAAACCCCTTGGTGGTCTTAGTAATAATGTACCATGTGATGGTGGAAGACATGGTGCCTAACCACAATTCAAACCAAGCATGTATATCCTCTACTTCTGATGTCATACTAGTCTCAATTTAAAGAAACCATGCATGAACAGAATTGCAATGTCTGATATCAGAGGAAAAGGATGTTACAATAAAAGCGTCACAAGAAAACATCCATGCACATAAAATTATCACGCTTGTACTCTATCAGACAAAAACCTTGGTCTTGAAGTTGTACAAATAAGATACAAAAACCATGATAGCCTTTAAATATTTTATTCAAACACTATCCTACTCGAGATACCAAGTAATTCATCTTTATTTCAGCATCTAGATGATGTGTGTGTTCTATTCAAAAATTGCTGTGAGGTCGTCCTCTCTTCCCTGGCAGTTTTTGTGCCCTGCCTTTCTTGTTCGGTGCACCCTTGGGCCTTCCTGGCCTCTTGCGGACGAGGGGAGCCGTCAATGCCTCATCACCCCCATGCAGATCACCTGGCTGACTAGGCTGAGCCCAAGCTGCGGCCGGCTGGGATAGAGTAGCCAAAGATGGGTGTCCCTGTGCAGCTGATAGTGGAGGATAGGTCCGAGGAGTGTGTGCCCGTGGGCCTGCTGCTGGTGGAGGAACTAGATGTGGAGGGGCCGTCCCTGTAGGAGGCAAGTACAGCGGCGATAAGTACTGAAAGGGGTGCTGTGGTGGACGGTACTGGTACATCATGAGTGCTGCCAAAGGAGGAGGATGTGCTGTGGGTGCTGCCAAAGGAGGAGCCGGTGCCGTGGGTGCTGCCAATGGAGGAGGATGTGCCGTGGGTGCTGCCACTGGTGGAGCGTCTGTAGATGTGGGTACTGCAAGAGAAGATCTGGGCACAGATGGTGGCCTGCCATGGAGACCTGCTACTGCAAAAGTGGATGGCGATGAAGGGGCTGCAGGCCTCAACGGTATCGGTGGCACTGGAGGTGCTGTGCGGTGCACATACACCCTCTGAGGAACTGGAGGAACTGCAGGCACCTCGTGTAGCTGCTCTTGCTGAGACTATATGTAGGGCATGCTGGCTAGAGAGGATGGGGGTGCCCTGACGCTCGGCATCTGCTGGGCCTCTGAATCCAAGTCTGCAATCAAGTCGTCCAGCTGGGCATCCGAATACAAATGGTCTGGGCTCTGGGACTCATCATGAGCACCATCCTCGGGAACATCCCGTGCCTCATCCTGTGCACCATGCGGACCCGACATGGCCTCCCAATCGGTACAATCAAAGTCATCTGGTGACTCCTTTGGTGTGCTGTCATAGAAATGCCTATGGCTCTGTGATGCACGCATCCAAGCAACTGCGGAAGGTAAACCCAAATCAGTCTACCCCCTATCAAGAGCCTCCTCCATCATATCAACATAAGAAGGTATGCCACTGGCCCCCCCTGTGTGCCCTGCCCGTCTCCCGGTATAATCTGTGGCATGTGTCCCACCTCTACCACGTGATGCACCTATGACCCCTGCTCTAGGCGTGTGCCCAACACCTGTATCATATGCCTCATCCCGAATAGGCGAACACAACCCGAATAGGCTCATCATCATCCTGATCATCCTCTGACACTGGCTCATCTGCCTCGTACAATGGGGGCTCTCT
The DNA here is from genome assembly GCA_029204225.1 of Diphasiastrum complanatum. NCBI lineage: Eukaryota > Viridiplantae > Streptophyta > Lycopodiopsida > Lycopodiales > Lycopodiaceae > Diphasiastrum > Diphasiastrum complanatum. Next base: position 36,453,764 of record CM055093.1, on the reverse strand, counting down.
GTGCTCAAGCCCAAGCTCTCTCTCTCTCATCTCGGCAAGCTCCCTCTCTCTCTCTGCCATCAACTGTGTGCCTAAGTCATCTGCAAGCATGGGATGGGTGTTGTCCGTAGGCAAGTCAACCTGGCGCTCCAAATCAGATATCTTCGTCTGCAAGGTTTAAAATTTGCATGTCAGAGAGACAACTTTATCAAGAAATAAAACCAACGTACCAAGAATCAACCAACATGCTATGGGAGAATAGCTTATCACCTGCAATGCGCTCGTAATGGTCGGAAGTCTCCTGGCAAGACGTGCGTTGGTGCTACAGAACACCAACCGGTCCAACTGACTCACTTACAACCGGTTTCTTCTCCTCGTGTGAATGAGTGCCCGTGTGCTCCAATTACGCTCACACACGGAGGCGGCACAGTCCTGTGGTGCGTGCATTGAAATACTTCAGCACATTGTGGCAGAGGTGGAACTTCAACGAAACACAACAATGGAGGATAAAATGAGATGCATACCTGAGAAAGGACACGCAGTGCAAGACGCTGTATAGATGGGTATGTGCTACCGAACATGGTCCACCAGGTAATGGGTAGCTGCCACCTCTCTGGATCCTGAGCAGCCAGGTGGCCGAATGTGCCCATGCCGAAACAAAATGCAGCGAGCTCCTCCATGAGCCTGATAGGATCCAAACCTATGTGTGGACCCACCCTGTGAATGTACTGCACACATGCTGCATCCCCTCTTCCTCTCTCCGACACAGATCGCAGACAGGGAGCTCGAGGCCGATTGGCTTCAGTACATTCACAGGGTGGGTCCACACATAGGTTTGGATCCTATCAGGCTCATGGAGGAGCTCGCTGCATTTCGTTTCGGCATGGGCACATTCGGCCACCCGGCTGCCCAGGATCCAGAGAGGAGGCAGCTACCCATTACCTGGTGGACCATGTTCGGTAGCACATACCCATCTATACAGCGTCTTGCACTGCGTGTCCTTTCTCAGGTATGCATCTCATTTTATCCTCCATTTTCTGTGTTTCGTTGAAGTTTCACCTTTGCCACAATGTGCTGAAGTATTTCAATGCACGCACCACAGGACTGTGCTGCCTCTGTGTGTGAGCGTAATTGGAGCACATGGGCACTGATTCACACGAGGAGAAGAAACCGGTTGTCAGTGAGTCAGTTGGAGCGGTTGGTGTTCTGTAGCACCAACGCACGTCTCGCCAGGAGGCTTCCGACCATTACGAGCGCATTGCAGGTGATAAGCTAATCTTTCATAGCATGTTGGTTGACTCCTGGTATGTTGGTTTTATTTCTTGAAAAAGTTGTCTCTCTGACATGCAAATTTTAAACCTACATAGCAACAGTCCGCCACATACGGGTGGACCTCATCTATTCTAAACATCCCTCACTGATCCTCCACCGACTCCTCGCCCTCGTCTGGTGCATTGTTTTGTCGCTCTTGCTCTGCCTCCCGGTTAGCCCGAGCTGCCTCCTGGTTAGCCCGACGTCTGGCCGCCCTTTCCCTGACCATGATGAGCTGCCGTCGTGTGAAATTCATTCCGATCTGCTCATCCAGATCCAGCTCGACAGCGGGGACAGGATCCACAGCGGGGGCGGGTGGCTCCGGTTCCGGATTTCTCTGTCGAGTCTGTCGCAGCATCTCTCGGATATCTGCCTCTTGCTTCCGATGCCTCTCGTTGTGCCTTCGGATATCTTCCTCAAGCTTTCTCCTGGCTTCGCCCTCGGGCTTCGGTGGTATTCGCTCAGCCATCTCGATCGACCTTCTCCTCACAGCACCCTGATCCTTGAACACCCTCTCACAGCACCCTGGCTCTCAAACAGCCTCTCACAGCCTGTCACCGGCTCTCGCTTGCTCTCTCACTGTCTATCACTAGCCCTCTCACAGCCTCTGAAAATGCCGACCACAATGGCATTGTGAGTGCCTATTTATCCCCACAGCCTGATCGGCCATGTGGATCCCCATCATCCCTCCATGTGCCTCCGTACCTGCCCCCATGTGATGCTCCCCCCTGTGTTGGTCTCCCATTGGGCCCATGGTCTGCTCACCCACAATGCCCATGTGCCTCTGTACTTGCCCCCATGTGATGCTACCCCCCTGTGTTGGTCTCCCATTGGCCCCTCGGTCTGCTCACTCGCAGTGCCCATGTGCCATTGCAACAGTCCCCTGCATCATGTACTGTACCCTCTTTTTTTTACACCCAGAACCCCCTCTTTTTACTTTTTTTTGTCCTTTTTTGGTAGTTAATCTGCAAAAAAAAATTACTAAAAATATATTAAAAAATAAAAAAAATATTAAAAATGGTACCGCCCTGGTACCGCGGATCCCAGGGCGGTACCATACCGGCGGGTACCACTGATATGGTACCGGCGGTACCATACCAGCGGTACCAAAGGGTACTATGATATATATATATATATATATATATATATATATCATAGGTCCCGCGGTACTGGGTACCGCGGATCCCGGTACCGCGGGACCATACTGGTACCGCGGTACCATGATGGTACCGCGGTACCACAATATAATAATATATTTATTATTTAATATTTTTTTTAATTTTTTTTACCTAAACCTACCCGCCCCCCTCGCATTTCCTCTGAAATTTTTTTGAGCCCTCTCCGCCCTGCCATCGCTGCTGGTTTTTCTTGCCTGCCTTTGATTCCTTGCGTCGCCCATCGCCCACGCAACGCCCTGCCTTGCATCTGATTTCCTTTGCCCTGCATTCGCCCATTTTCAGCGTCTCTCCAACAGTGAACCCTGCTGTTTTTTTTCCAGCAATCCATCCCTCATTTCATCTGCAATGGTGCAATCCGACCTTTCCGGTCTGTGGGACGAGGTAGACATTGTCAGGCGGGTTGCCGACAAGGCCAACAAGACCGGTCAGAAGATCGTGCGCTGCCGATACTGTCTCGTCGAGTTTGCTGCATCCCTCACTCGCCTTAAAGGCCATCTGCTCGGTGCACGCGCCAAAAATGGTGCCACCTTGAATGCTGCCCCTTGTGGCAGCATGACCGTCCCCGACAGGCAGCGACTACTGGACACCTACGGGCCGCGGCTCGTGGCAGGGGAGAACACCATTTCTGAGGGCGTTCTCCTATTTTGCACCGCTCCTTATGTGACTAACCCAGAGTTGCTGCCTGCTTGGCTGGCACGCACGAGGAGAGGGAGTGCATCCTCCTCTGGTCCCTTTGCCCCTCAGACAGCTCTGCCTCATGCACCCCCATCTGCTCAGATTCCGGTGGATCCCGTCCCATCGCGTCCGACAGTTGCCACTGCGGTTCCACCACCACCCACTGTTGCTCGCACTCCACCAGTCTACGACTTTCTCATGGACTCTCCGCCACCCGAGCAGGCCCAGGATGGTACTGGGCGGGCCTTCGAGGATGTGGAAGAGATCCCTTCTTCCTTCCCTTCCCATCCGGATGACCTCCTCAGCCAGCAGTTTTCGTACCCCATGCCAGATGTTGCCCCTCCACCAGTGCACCCCACCTATGCTGCTGCACCCATCCCTGCCAGTGCATCCCACTCTCCCCATTCCACGTCTACAGCCGATGCATCCACCAGCGCCCAGCCTGTCGCGTCATCGTCCATTCCCGTCACGGTTGGTGCACCGTGCTGGAGGTCCACCACCCGTCGTCCACCAGGGAGAGCCCTCGTGCAGCAGACCATTCGCGGCGCGCATCAGCCGCACATGGACAGAGAGGCCACACAGGCCGTGGCCAGTCTGGTTTACGAGCTGAACCTGCCCTTTGCCATCACCGACTCTGAGCCCTTCAGAAGGGCCTTCCGCCTTGCACAGTCTGTCAGCCCTAGCTGGAGAGTCCCTAGTTCAGAGGTTGTCCGCACACACATGCTGAGGGATAGGGTCGAGTCCTTGTCTAGAGAGATGCAGCCTCTGCGTCGGCACTGGGCCACTTACGGTTGCAGCATCATGTCCGATGGCTGGACTGATGTCAGGAGGAGGCCGATCCTCAACATACTGGTCTCCAGCTGCATGGGCACACAGTTTTTGAGGGCAGTGGATTGCAGCAGGGGGGGGAGAGTCATATCTGCAGAGTTCATGTTTGATGTCATCAGGTCTTCCATCCTAGCCATAGGCCCACAGCATGTCGTCACGGTGGTGACGGACAATGCCACGAACTGCATTCAGATGGGTGTACTGCTAGAGGCCGAGTTCCCTCATATTGTTCATACCCCCTGTGCAGCCCACGGCATAGACCTTTTGATGGGGGACATTGGAACACTTCCCTGGGTTAGAGCCATCGTCCGGGAGGCCCTCTTCCTGGTGACTTTTGTCACCAGAAAGAGGCGTGTTCTTGCCATGTTCCGGGTGTTTAGCCATCTGGACCTCCGTAAGCCAGCCCCCACGCGCTTTGCATTCGACTTGGTGGTCATCGACCGTTTGATCAGGTGCAGGGCCCAGCTTCTACAGATGGTTGCCAGTGATCTTTGGGGTGCCAGTACATTTCCGCACACTGAGGATGGGGAGCACTTTTCTTCCACGGTGAGGGGAGACCAGTTCTGGAGGGATGCACAGACATTGTCAGGACTGCTTCGACCACTCTACATTGTGCTCCGCATGGCTGACAGCGAGGGGTCGACACTTGGACTGGTGTATGAGCTCATGGACCGGATTGGACAGTTCCTGCAGCTGCCCATCTTGCAGCCAGAGAGGTAAGCGGTACAGTGTTGCAATTGACCTTTATCTTTTCAGTACTTGCTAGTTTGTTTTTCTGTCAATGTTAAGCTTTTTCGTAATGCCCTAAACCACATGCCCCTCACCTGCAGGATGACAGAGCTGAAGTTCATATGGGAGACGCGATGGAACTACTTCCACAGGAGTATCCACAGCGTTGCACACATGCTGCATCCCCTCTTCCTCTCTCCGACACAGATCGCAGACAGGGAGCTCGAGGCCGATTGGCTTCAGTACATTCACAGGGTGGGTCCACACATAGGTTTGGATCCTATCAGGCTCATGGAGGAGCTCGCTGCATTTCGTTTCGGCATGGGCACATTCGGCCACCCGGCTGCCCAGGATCCAGAGAGGAGGCAGCTACCCATTACCTGGTGGACCATGTTCGGTAGCACATACCCATCTATACAGCGTCTTGCACTGCGTGTCCTTTCTCAGGTATGCATCTCATTTTATCCTCCATTTTTTGTGTTTCGTTGAAGTTTCACCTCTGCCACAATGTGCTGAAGTATTTCAATGCACGCACCACAGGACTGTGCTGCCTCCGTGTGTGAGCGTAATTGGAGCACATGGGCACTGATTCACACGAGGAGAAGAAACCGGTTGTCAGTGAGTCAGTTGGAGCGGTTGGTGTTCTGTAGCACCAACGCACGTCTCGCCAGGAGGCTTCCGACCATTACGAGCGCATTGCAGGTGATAAGCTAATCTTTCATAGCATGTTGGTTGACTCCTGGTATGTTGATTTCATTTCTTGAAAAAGTTGTCTCTCTGACATGCAAATTTTAAACCCTGCAGACGAAGATATCTGATTTGGAGCGCCAGGTTGACTTGCCTACGGACAGCACCCATCCCATGCCTGCAGATGACCTGGGCACACAGTTGATGGCAGAGAGAGAGAGGGAGCTTGCCGAGATGAGAGAGAGAGAGAGCTTGGGCTTGAGCACAGAGAGCCCCCATTGTATGAGGCAGATGAGCCAGTGTCAGAGGATGAGCATGATGAGGATGAGCCCATTCGGGTTGTGTTTGCCAGACCAGAGAGGGATGAGGCAGATTATACAGGTGCAGGGCACACGCCACGGGCAGGGGTCACAGGTGCATCACGTGGCAGAGGTGGGACACATGGCACAGGTTATACCGGCAGACAGGCAGGGCACACAGGGGGGGGTAGTGGCATACCTACCTATGTCGACATGATGGAGGAGGCTCTTGGTAGAGGGCAGAGTGGTTTAGATGCTGGTCCCGCAGATGTTTGGATGCGTGCAGCACAGAGTCATGGCCGTTACTACGACAGCACACCAGAGGAGGCACCTGATGACTTTCATTGCACAGATTGGGAGGCCATGCAGGGTCTACAGGGTGCACATGATGAGGCACGGGATGAGGCTTGGGTTGATTCAGGGGTTGGTGCACAGGATGATTCAGAGGTCGGTGCACAGGATGATTTAGAGGCTGGTGCACAGGATGAGTCCCAGAGCCCAGAGCATTTGTATTCGGATGCCCAGCTGGCCGACTTGGTTGCCACATTGGATTCAGAGGCCCAGCAGATGCCGAGTGTCAGGGCGCCCCCATCATCTCTTGCCAGCATGCCACACACAGAGTCCCAGCCAGAGCAGCCGCATGAGGTGCCTACAGTTCCTCCAGCTCCTCAGAGGGTGTATGTGCGTCGCACAACTCCTCCAGTGCCACCGATGCCATTTAGGCCTGCATCCCCTCCATCGCCGTCCACTTCTGCAGCACCAGGTCTCCATGGCAGGCCACCATCTGTGCCCAGGTTTTCTCTTGCAGCGCCCACATCCACAGTGGCTCCTCCAGTGGCAGCACCCACGTCACATCCTCCTCCTTTGGCAGCACCCAGGATGTACCAGTACCGGCCACCACAGCGCCCCTTTCAGTACATATCGCCACTGTACTCGCCTCCTGCACAGCCAGTTCCTCCACCTGCAGCAGCCCCACGGGCACACACTCCACGAGCTCATCCTCCTCGCTCAGTTGCACAGGGAGTTCCCTCTTTTGCTTCCCTATCCCAGCCGGCCTCAGCTTGGGCCCAGCCTAGCCAGCCAGGTGATTTGCATGGGGGTGACGAGGCATTGACAGCTCCTCTTGTCCGCAAGAGACCAGGCAGGCCCAAGGGTGCACCGAACAAGAAAGGCAAGGCACAGAAACTGCCAGGGAGGAGAGGACGACCACGCAGGGCTCCAGGTACAGGTAGAGGTGCAGTATCACAGCCAGTTGGAGCAGGTGTTGTTGGTTTGGCCTGCTTGGGGGCTGATGCGGAGGCTGATTGGGAGGATGAGGATGACGAGTCTTCCCCCTCGGATACACAGCCCATGCCAGTTCCAGACAGGCAGAGATATCGGCTGCGAGAGTCAGCTCGGGGCCCTGAGTTGTCTCCAGAGCATTCGTCTGAGTCAGAGCCAGAGCATTGATTGTGGCTCTATTGTTTTAGTTTCAGTAGTTTGTCTCTAGCAGTCGGTCTACCATTGTACTCAGATGATTTTTCACATTATATACAGTGTTTGGCCTACATTATTTGCTGCACATTGTGCGTATGTCGCTCTGTACATGTGATGCTTTATTTTATGTTGAAGAATTCTATGTGCGTGTGTGAATCCTATTTTCATTTAATTTCGTTTGAAGTGAATGCTAGCTTCACATATATGCACCTACATCATGAGCACAACAATCACCCCTACACCCCAAACGACATTGAATAAACACATGTAATACATCTGCATTTAAAAAAATTACAAACATTGCATCTTACATGACCAGGCTCGCGTTGCACAAAAAACAACTATGTATATATTCAACCGTTGTATCAGGATAACATCACATATACTGTCATTTTTTTAAGCAGCCATCTAGTTATTTGCTGCACCATAAACTGCCGAAAACTACATAGCAACAGTCCGCCACATACGGGTGGACCTCATCTATTCTAAACATCCCTCACTGATCCTCCACCGACTCCTCGCCCTCGTCTAGTGCATTGTTTTGTCGCTCTTGCTCTGCCTCCCGGTTAGCCCGAGCTGCCTCCTGGTTAGCCCGACGTCTGGCCGCCCTTTCCCTGACCATGATGAGCTGTCGTCGTGTGAAATTCATTCCGATCTGCTCATCCAGATCCAGCTCGACAACGGGGACAGGATCCACAGCGGGGGCGGGTGGCTCCGGTTCCGGATTTCTCTGTCGAGTCTGTCGCAGCATCTCTCGGATATCTGCCTCTTGCTTCCGATGCCTCTCGTTGTGCCTTCGGATATCTTCCTCAAGCTTTCTCCTGGCTTCGCCCTCGGGCTTCGGTGGTATTCGCTCAGCCATCTCGATCGACCTTCTCCTCACAGCACCCTGATCCTTGAACACCCTCTCACAGCACCCTGGCTCTCAAACAGCCTCTCACAGCCTGTCACCGGCTCTCGCTTGCTCTCTCACTGTCTATCACTAGCCCTCTCACAGCCTCTGAAAATGCCGACCACAATGGCATTGTGAGTGCCTATTTATCCCCACAGCCTGATCGGCCATGTGGATCCCCATCATCCCTCCATGTGCCTCCGTACCTGCCCCCATGTGATGCTCCCCCCTGTGTTGGTCTCCCATTGGGCCCATGGTCTGCTCACCCACAATGCCCATGTGCCTCTGTACTTGCCCCCATGTGATGCTACCCCCCCTGTGTTGGTCTCCCATTGGCCCCTCGGTCTGCTCACTCGCAGTGCCCATGTGCCATTGCAACAGTCCCCTGCATCATGTACTGTACCCTCTTTTTTTACACCCAGAACCCCCTCTTTTTACTTTTTTTTGTCCTTTTTTGGTAGTTAATATGCAAAAAAAAATTACTAAAAATATATTAAAAAATAAAAAAAAATATTAAAAATGGTACCGCCCTGGTACCACGGATCCCAGGGCGGTACCGTACCGGCGGTACCACTGATATGGTACCGGCGGTACCATACCAGCGGTACCAGAGGGTACTATGGTATATATATATATATATATATATATATGTATGTATATATATATATATATGTATGTATATATATATATATATGTATGTATATATATATATATATGTATGTATATATATATATATATATATGTATGTATATATATATATATATGTATGTATATATATATATATATATATATATATATATATATATATGTATGTGAGAGAGCAAGCGAGAGCCGGGTGACAGGCTGTGAGAGGCTGTTTGAGAGCCCGGATGCTGTGAGAGGGTGTTCAAGGATCAGGGTGCTGTGAGGAGAAGGTCGATCGAGATGGCTGAGCGAATACCACCGAAGCCCGAGGGCGAAGCCAGGAGAAAGCTTGAGGAAGATATCCGAAGGCACAACGAGAGGCATCGGAAGCAAGAGGCAGATATCCGAGAGATGCTGCGACAGACTCGACAGAGAAATCCGGAACCGGAGCCACCCGCCCCCGCTGTGGATCCTGTCCCCGCTGTCGAGCTGGATCTGGATGAGCAGATCGGAATGAATTTCACACGACGGCAGCTCATCATGGTCAGGGAAAGGGCGGCCAGACGTCGGGCTAACCAGGAGGCAACTCGGGCTAACCGGGAGGCAGAGCAAGAGCGACAAAACAATGCACCAGACGAGGGCGAGGAGTCGGTGGAGGATCAGTGAGGGATGTTTAGAATAGATGAGGTCCACCCGTATGTGGCGGACTGTTGCTATGTAGTTTTCGGCAGTTTATGGTGCTTAAAAAAATGGCTGCTTGAAAAAATGACAGTATATGTGATGTTATCCTGATACAACGGTTGAATATATACATAGTTGTTTTTTGTGCAACGCGAGCCTGGTCATGTAAGATGCAATGTTTGTAATTTTTTTAAATGCAGATGTATTACATGTGTTTATTCAATGTCGTTTGGGGTGTAGGGGTGATTGCTGTGCTCATGATGTAGGTGCATATATGTGAAGCTAGCATTCACTTCAAACGAAATTAAATGAAAATAGGATTCACACACGCACATAGAATTCTTCAACATAAAATAAAGCATCACATGTACAGAGCGACATACGCACAATGTGCAGCAAATAATGTAGGCCAAACACTGTATATAATGTGAAAAATCATCTGAGTACAATGGTAGACCGACTGCTAGAGACAAACTACTGAAACTAAAACAATAGAGCCACAATCAATGCTCTGGCTCTGACTCAGACGAATGCTCTGGAGACAACTCAGGGCCCCGAGCTGACTCTCGCAGCCGATATCTCTGCCTGTCTGGAACTGGCATGGGCTGTGTATCCGAGGGGGAAGACTCGTCATCCTCATCCTCCCAATCAGCCTCCGCATCAGCCCCCAAGCAGGCCAAACCAACAACACCTGCTCCAACTGGCTGTGATACTGCACCTCTACCTGTACCTGGAGCCCTGCGTGGTCGTCCTCTCCTCCCTGGCAGTTTCTGTGCCTTGCCTTTCTTGTTCGGTGCACCCTTGGGCCTGCCTGGTCTCTTGCGGACAAGAGGAGCTGTCAATGCCTCGTCACCCCCATGCAAATCACCTGGCTGGCTAGGCTGGGCCCAAGCTGAGGCCGGCTGGGATAGGGAAGCAAAAGAGGGAACTCCCTGTGCAACTGAGCGAGGAGGATGAGCTCGTGGAGTGTGTGCCCGTGGGGCTGCTGCAGGTGGAGGAACTGGCTGTGCAGGAGGCGAGTACAGTGGCGATATGTACTGAAAGGGGCGCTGTGGTGGCCGGTACTGGTACATCCTGGGTGCTGCCAAAGGAGGAGGATGTGACGTGGGTGCTGCCACTGGAGGAGCCACTGTGGATGTGGGCGCTGCAAGAGAAAACCTGGGCACAGATGGTGGCCTGCCATGGAGACCTGGTGCTGCAGAAGTGGACGGCGATGGAGGGGATGCAGGCCTAAATGGCATCGGTGGCACTGGAGGAGCTGTGCGACGCACATACACCCTCTGAGGAGCTGGAGGAACTGTAGGCACCTCATGCGGCTGCTCTGGCTGGGACTCTGTGTGTGGCATGCTGGCAAGAGATGATGGGGGCGCCCTGACACTCGGCATCTGCTGGGCCTCTGAATCCAATGTGGCAACCAAGTCGGCCAGCTGGGCATCCGAATACAAATGCTCTGGGCTCTGGGACTCATCCTGTGCACCAGCCTCTAAATCATCCTGTGCACCGACCTCTGAATCATCCTGTGCACCAACCCCTGAATCAACCCAAGCCTCATCCCGTGCCTCATCATGTGCACCCTGTAGACCCTGCATGGCCTCCCAATCTGTGCAATGAAAGTCATCAGGTGCCTCCTCTGGTGTGCTGTCGTAGTAACGGCCATGACTCTGTGCTGCACGCATCCAAACATCTGCGGGACCAGCATCTAAACCACTCTGCCCTCTATCAAGAGCCTCCTCCATCATGTCGACATAGGTAGGTATGCCACTGCCCCCCCCTGTGTGCCCTGCCTGTCTGCCGGTATAACCTGTGCCATGTGTCCCACCTCTGCCACGTGATGCACCTGTGACCCCTGCCCGTGGCGTGTGCCCTGCACCTGTATAATCTGCCTCATCCCTCTCTGGTCTGGCAAACACAACCCGAATGGGCTCATCCTCATCATGCTCATCCTCTGACACTGGCTCATCTGCCTCATACAATGGGGGCTCTCTGTGCTCAAGCCCAAGCTCTCTCTCTCTCATCTCGGCAAGCTCCCTCTCTCTCTCTGCCATCAACTGTGTGCCCAGGTCATCTGCAGGCATGGGATGGGTGCTGTCCGTAGGCAAGTCAACCTGGCGCTCCAAATCAGATATCTTCGTCTGCAAGGTTTAAAATTTGCATGTCAGAGAGACAACTTTTTCAAGAAATGAAACCAACATACCAGGAGTCAACCAACATGCTATGAAAGATTAGCTTATCACCTGCAATGCGCTCGTAATGGTCGGAAGCCTCCTGGCGAGACGTGCGTTGGTGCTACAGAACACCAACCGCTCCAACTGACTCACTGACAACCGGTTTCTTCTCCTCGTGTGAATCAGTGCCCATGTGCTCCAATTACGCTCACACACAGAGGCAGCACAGTCCTGTGGTGCGTGCATTGAAATACTTCAGCACATTGTGGCAAAGGTGAAACTTCAACGAAACACAGAAAATGGAGGATAAAATGAGATGCATACCTGAGAAAGGACACGCAGTGCAAGACGCTGTATAGATGGGTATGTGCTACCGAACATGGTCCACCAGGTAATGGGTAGCTGCCTCCTCTCTGGATCCTGGGCAGCCGGGTGGCCGAATGTGCCCATGCCGAAACGAAATGCAGCGAGCTCCTCCATGAGCCTGATAGGATCCAAACCTATGTGTGGACCCACCCTGTGAATGTACTGAAGCCAATCGGCCTCGAGCTCCCTGTCTGCGATCTGTGTCGGAGAGAGGAAGAGGGGATGCAGCATGTGTGCAACGCTGTGGATACTCCTGTGGAAGTAGTTCCATCGCGTCTCCCATATGAACTTCAGCTCTGTCATCCTGCAGGTGAGGGGCATGTGGTTTAGGGCATTACGAAAAAGCTTAACATTGACAGAAAAACAAACTAGCAAGTACTGAAAAGATAAAGGTCAATTGCAACACTGTACCGCTTACCTCTCTGGCTGCAAGATGGGCAGCTGCAGAAACTGTCCAATCCGGTCCATGAGCTCATACACCAGTCCAAGTGTCGACCCCTCGCTGTCAGCCATGCGGAGCACAATGTAGAGTGGTCGAAGCAGTCCTGACAATGTCTGTGCATCCCTCCAGAACTGGTCTCCCCTCACCGTGGAAGAAAAGTGCTCCCCATCCTCAGTGTGCGGAAATGTACTGGCACCCCAAAGATCACTGGCAACCATCTGTAGAAGCTGGGCCCTGCACCTGATCAAACGGTCGATGACCACCAAGTCGAATGCAAAGCGCGTGGGGGCTGGCTTACGGAGGTCCAGATGGCTAAACACCCGGAACATGGCAAGAACACGCCTCTTTCTGGTGACAAAAGTCACCAGGAAGAGGGCCTCCCGGACGATGGCTCTAACCCAGGGAAGTGTTCCAATGTCCCCCATCAAAAGGTCTATGCCGTGGGCTGCACAGGGGGTATGAACAATATGAGGGAACTCGGCCTCTAGCAGTACACCCATCTGAATGCAGTTCGTGGCATTGTCCGTCACCACCGTGACGACATGCTGTGGGCCTATGGCTAGGATGGAAGACCTGATGACATCAAACATGAACTCTGCAGATATGACTCTCCCCCCCCCTGCTGCAATCCACTGCCCTCAAAAACTGTGTGCCCATGCAGCTGGAGACCAGTATGTTGAGGATCGGCCTCCTCCTGACATCAGTCCAGCCATCGGACATGATGCTGCAACCGTAAGTGGCCCAGTGCCGACGCAGAGGCTCCATCTCTCTAGACAAGGACTCGACCCTATCCCTCAGCATGTGTGTGCGGACAACCTCTGAACTAGGGACTCTCCAGCTAGGGCTGACAGACTGTGCAAGGCGGAAGGCCCTTCTGAAGGGCTCAGAGTCGGTGATGGCAAAGGGCAGGTTCAGCTCGTAAACCAGACTGGCCACGGCCTGTGTGGCCTCTCTGTCCATGTGCGGCTGATGCGCGCCGCGAATGGTCTGCTGCACGAGGGCTCTCCCTGGTGGACGACGGGTGGTGGACCTCCAGCACGGTGCACCAACCGTGACGGGAATGGACGATGACGCGACAGGCTGGGCGCTGGTGGATGCATCGGCTGTAGACGTGGAATGGGGAGAGTGGGATGCACTGGCAGGGATGGGTGCAGCAGCATAGGTGGGGTGCACTGGTGGAGGGGCAACATCTGGCATGGGGTACGAAAGCTGCTGGCTGAGGAGGTCATCCGGATGGGAAGGGATGGAAGAAGGGATCTCTTCCACATCCTCGAAGGCCCGCCCAGTACCATCCTGGGCCTGCTCGGGTGGCAGAGAGTCCATGAGAAAGTCGTAGACTGGTGGAGTGCGAGCAACAGTGGGTGGTGGTGGAACCGCAGTGGCAACTGTCGGACGCGATGGGACGGGATCCACCGGAATCTGAGCAGATGGGGGTGCATGAGGCAGAGCTGTCTGAGGGGCAAAGGGACCTGGCGAGGATGCACTCCCTCTCCTCGTGCGTGCCAGCCAAGCAGGCAGCAACTCTGGGTTAGTCACATAAGGAGCGGTGCAAAATAGGAGAACGCCCTCAGAAATGGTGTTCTCCCCTCCCACGAGCCGCGGCCCGTAGGTGTCCAGTAGTCGCTGCCTGTCGGGGACGGTCATGCTGCCACAAGGGGCAGCATTCAAGGTGGCACCATTTTTGGCGCGTGCACCGAGCAGATGGCCTTTAAGGCGAGTGAGGGATGCAGCAAACTCGACGAGACAGTATCGGCAGCGCACGATCTTCTGACCGGTCTTGTTGGCCTTGTCGGCAACCCGCCTGACAATGTCTACCTCGTCCCACAGACCGGAAAGGTCGGATTGCACCATTGCAGATGAAATGAGGGATGGATTGCTGGAAAAAAAACAGCAGGGTTCACTGTTGGAGAGACGCTGAAAATGGGCGAGTGCAGGGCAAAGGAAATCAGATGCAAGGCAGGGCGTTGCGTGGGCGATGGGCGACGCAAGGAATCAAAGGCAGGCAAGAAAAACCAGCAGCGATGGCAGGGCGGAGAGGGCTCAAAAAAATTTCAGAGGAAATGCGAGGGGGGTGGGTTGGTTTAGGTAAAAAATATTAAAAAAAATATTAAATAATAAATATATTATTATATTGTGGTACCGCGGTACCATCATGGTACCGCGGTACCAGTATGGTCCGGCGGTACCGGGATCCGCGGTACCCAGTACCGCGGGACCTATGATATATATGTATGTATGTATATATATATATATATATATATATATATATATATATATATATATATATATATATATATATATATATATATATATATGTATGTATATATATATATATTTTTAACACTATTTCCCCCTGCTCACTTCATCTCTCTCCCTGCCCATCACGCCCCCTCCCTGCTGTCCAGCCCTCCTCGCCATCACACTGTCTTTGCGTACGACAGATCGCTTCCGCCCCTGGTACTGCTATTTCCACCATTGTTGTGGTTTTTCCAAACTTACGCCTCCTATCACATTCACGTCATCTCTGCCTTTTTCCCCAGTTCCTTCTATAGAAATGGTGCATTCCAACCTTGCCAATCTATGGGACGAGGTGGACGTTGTCAGGCGGGTTCCCGACAAGTCCAACAAGTCCGGTGCAAAGATCGTGCGCTGCCGATATTGCCTGGTCGAGTTCGTTGCCACCCTCACTCACCTTAAAGGCCACCTGCTCGGTGCACGCGCCAAAATGGTGGCACACTGAATGCTGCCCCTTGTGCCAGCATGTCCGTCCCCGTCAGGCAACGACTTCTTGACACCTACCGGCCACGTCTTGTGGTGGGGGAGAACCCATTTCGGAGGGTGTTCTCCAGTTTTGCACCGCTCCTTACGTGGTTGACCCCGAGTTGCTGCCTGCTTGGCTGGCACGCACGAGGAGAGGGAGTGCATCCTCACCCAGTCCCACTGCCCCTCATCCCCCTCAGATAGTTCCTCCACACGCACCCCCGTCTGCACCCATTCCGGTGGAACCCGTCCCCTTGCGTCCGCCAGTTGCCACTGCGGTTCCACCACCACCTACTATTGCTCGCACTCCCCCAGTTTACGACTTTCTCATGGACTCTCCGCCACCCGAGCAGGCCCAGGATGCTAGTGACGAGGCCTTCAAGGATGTTGAGGAGATCCCTTAATCCCACCCTCCCTTCCCATCCGGATGACCTCCCTAGCCAGCAGTTTTTGTATCCCATGCCAGATGTTGCCCCTCCACCAGTGCACCCCACTTATGCTACTGTACCCATCCCTACCAGTGCATCCCACTCTCCCCATTCCACGTCTACAGCCGATGCATCCATTAGTGCCCAGCCTGTCGCGTCATCATCCATTCCCGTCATGGTTGGTGCACCATGCTGGAGGTCCGCTACCCGTCGCCCAGCAGGGAGAGTTCTTAGGCAGCAGAGCATTCGCGGCGCACATCAGCCGTACATGGACAGAGAGGCCACACAGGCCGTGGCCAATCTGATTTATGAGTTGAACCTTCCATTTGCCATCACCGAAGGGCCTTCCGCCTTGCACACTCTATCAGCCCTAGCTAGGGAGTCCCTAGTTCAGAGGTTGTCCACACACACATGTTGAGAGATAGGGTCGAGTCCTTGTCTAGAGAGATAGAGCCTCTACACCGCCACTGGGCCAATACTGGGTTGCAGCATCATGTCCGATGGCTGAACTGATGTCCAGAGGAGGCCAATCCTCAACATCGTGGTCTCCAGCTGCATGGGCATACAGTTTTTGAGGGCCGTGGATTGCAGAAGGGGGGGGAGGAGTCATATTTGTAGAGTTCATGTTTGATGTCATCAGGTCTTCCATCCTGTCCATAGTCCCCCAGCATGTTGTCACGGTGGTGACGGACAATGCCACCAACTGCATTCAGATGGGTGTCCTGATAGAGGCCGAGTTCCCTCACATCGTTCATACCCCTTGTGCAGCGCACGACATAGACCTTCTGATGTGGGACATAGGTGCACTTCCCTAGGTTAGAGCCATCGTCCGTGAGACCCTCTGAGGCGTGATCTTGCCATGTTCCAGGAGTTCAACCATTTGGACCTCCCGTAAGCCAGCCCCCACCCGCTTTGTTCAACTTGGTGGTCATCGACCGTTTGATCAGGTGCAGGGCACAGCTTCTACAGATGGTTGCCAGTACGTTTCAGCGCACAGAGGATGGGGAGCACTTTTCTTCCACGATGAGGGGAGACCAGTTCTGGAGGGATGCACAGACATTTTTAGGACTCCTTCGACTACAATACATTGTGCTTCGCATGGCTGACAGCGAGGGGTCCACACTTGGACTGGTGTATGAGCTCATGGATCGGATTGGACAGTTCCTATTGTTGCCCATCTTGCAGCCAGAGAGGTAAGCAATATAGTAATGTAATTGGTCTTTATCTTTTTAATAGTTGCTAGTTTATTTTTTTGTCGATGTTACGTTTTTCCGTAATGCCCTAAACCACATGCCTCTCACATGCAAGATGACCGAGCTGAAGTTCATCTGAGAGACGCGGTGGAACTACTTTCAGAGGAGTATCCACAGCGTTGCACACATACTGCATCACCGCTTCCTCTCTCCGACACAGATCGCAGACAGGGAGCTCTAGGCGGATTGGCTTGAGTACATTCACAGGGTGGGTCCACACATTGGTTTGGATCCTATCAGACTCATGGAGGAGCTAGCTACATTTCGTTTCATATCCCTCTATACAGCGTCTTGCACTGCGTGTCCTTTCTCAGGTATGCATCTCATTTCATCCTCCCTTGCTGTTTTTCGTTGACGTTCCACCCGTGCACATGTGCTGAACCATTTCATTGCACATACAACAGGATTGTGCTGCCTCCGTGTGTGAGCGTAATTGGAGCACATGGGCCCTCATTCACACGAGGAGAAGAAACAGGCTATCAGTGAGTCAGTTGGAGCAGTTGGTGTTCTGTAGCACCAACAAACGTCTCGCCAGGAGACTGCCGACCATTACGAGCGCATTGCAGGTGATAGGCTATTCTCCCATATAGCATGTTGGGTGACGGCTGGTATGTTGGTTTCATTTCTTGATCAAGTTGTCTCTCTGACATGCAAAATTTTAACCTTGCAGACGAAGATATCTGATTTGGAGCAGCAGCTTGACTTGCCTATGGACAGCACCCATCCCATGCCTGCAGATGACTTGGCACAGTTGATGGCAGAGAGAGAGAGGGAGCTTGCTGAGATGAGAGAGAGAGAGAGAGCTTGGGCTTGAGCACAGAAAGCCTCCATTGTATGAGGCAGATGAGCCAGTGTCAGAGAATGAGCAGTATGAGGATGAGCCCATTCGGGTTGTGTTTGCCAGATCAGAGTGGGATGAGGCAGATGATACAGGTGTTGGGAACACGCCACGGGCAGGGGTCACATGTGCATCACGCGGCAGAGGTGGGGCACATGGCACAGGTTATACCGGCAGACAGGCAGGGCACACGGGGGGGCCAATGGCATACCTACCTATGTCGATATGATGGAGGAGGCTCTTGATAGAGGGCAAAGTGATTTACATGCCGGTCCCGCAGCTGTTTGGATGCGTGCAATACAGAATCATGGCCGTTACTACGACAACACACCAGAGGAGCCACCATATGACTTTGATTGCACCGATTGGGAGGCCATTCAGGGTCTACAGGGTGCACATGATGAGGCACAGGATGATTCAGGGGATGGTGCACAGGATGAGGCCCAGAGCCCAGAGCATTTGTATTCAGATGCCCAGCTAGACGACTTGATTGCCACATTGGATTCAAAGGCCCAGCAGATGCCGAGTGTCAGGGCACCCCCATCAGCTCTTGCCAGCATGCCATACACAGAGTCCCAGCCAGAGCAGCTACATGAGGTGCCTCCAGTTCCTCCAGTTCCTTAGAGGGTATATGTGCGCCGCACAACACCTCCAGTGCCACCGATGCCATTGAGGCATGCAGCCCCCTCCATCGCCATCCACTTCTGCAGCACCAAGTCTCCATGGCAGACCTTTCCACTGCAGAGATTGATAGCAGATGCACTTCACAGAAATACCACCCCCGTGATAGCATTTCATAAACAAATACATTACATTGCATTACACCAGACACGCTTTGCACAAAAAACACACTGTACATTAATTCAACAGATGTATCAAAATGACAATACGTATCCCGCCATATACGGCTGGGGCTGTTCTTTACACTAAGTTAGACACTAAATGCTGCCTCATCTACTGCCGAAAATTACATAACAACAGTCAACCACATACGGCTAGACCCTATCTATTCTAAACATTCCTACGGATCCTCCACCGACTCCTCACCCTCGTCAGGTGCATTGTTTTGTCGCTCTCGCTCTGCCCCCTGGTTAGCCTGACGGCGGCAGGCCGCACTTTCCCTTGATGAGCTACCGTCGTGTGAAGTTCATTCCAATCTGCTCATCCAAATTCAGCTTGATAGTGGAGGCAGGGGCCACACCCGAGTTTGTCGCAACATCTCTGCAGTGTCTGCCTCTTGCTTCTGATGCCTTTCGTTGTGCCTTCGAACATCTTCCTCGAGCTTCCTCCTAGCTTCACCCTCGGGTTTCAGTGGTATGCGCTCCGCCATCTCACGACACCCTGTTTCTCAAACTGGCTCTCACTCTTCATACAACTTACACAATGTTATTAATAAGGACAATAACCTATATAACTGTACGCTTGGCTTTATCAAGAGCCTACCAAAGACTTTGTTCATTCCATCCAACATATAAATTTATCTAAGTTATCATTGTCAAAAAAATATACATTTGCATGAAGCCCACAAGAATATAGTGGAATTAAATTGCACTATTATATTTTGCTCTTAAGAACCATGGAAACCATGAAGATTGTAGCTTTTAGAAATCAAGCATAGAACAAATACCTGCTCACTTTCCTTGGATTGTCGTTCTATAGTCTCTTGCATGGATCTCATTGATTCCTAAAATTTCATGCCATGTTTGCATTCTAGTCACTTCCATAGTTAAATTTAAAATTGATAGAATGAACCACCTGCCCACTTCACAGAGCACATGATTTCAAATCCAAGAATCTAAATATTAAAACTGGTTTCATTCTAACTTCTTTTTTAACGACTAAGAGGTATAGAGCTCCAGACCTGAAGGAGAGGAAAGAAAGTCTTAACCAACAAACAAACTATTATAGGGTAGTCTCATTTAATTTTGAAATGAATACCATAGATTAAGTACTTGTAGCCCACATGCAATGTTACCTTGTGAATGCCCAACTCTGTAAAGAGCCTGTCAGTTGTGCTTTTTCGCTCAGCAATTTCCTGCACTCATTCGACAAATATAATGGGGCTTTTGAGGTAAACCACTTATTAAAAGGACGAGTATTGCATAGAATTATGAACACATTCAAAGAATAACATCTAAAAAAGAACAACAGGGCAACAAACTTTAAATGCTTAGAATCCTTGATGGTGCATTATGATGGATTGCTTACTGGTCCTTTATGCATAAGATCTAATTCTATATAGTGACGTAGATAGAGAGATCAAGTCATCAAAGATGTACATTCCACCCTTCACTATGTCTTGCTCTCCATGCATGTTGTACAAAAAGGTGTTAGTATTAGAATTTTTGTCTTTGTGTGCAAATTGCAATCCTTAGGTAGATCAGTTTGATGATCAAGAGTGATCAGAAGATCCAAAAGGAGCAAATCCCCATTATCAAAAGGCCAAGAGCCAATAGGAGAGTGATGAAGTAGTTGGTGAAAATAAAATAATATATAGATCTAAAATGTTGAGCTTCTTGGAAGGTTGATTGCTAATACATTTTCAAATCTCACACAAAGTGATGATTGACAACACAACCTAGCGAATAGTCCCAGTGTGTCCAGCATTCTTTCTTGGTAGCTCAATGGTACAGGAACTGATTCAATCATCCATCATACCTATATCTAACTGTCCCCTCTCCCAAACGGATCTAACGTGACTACACTGCTACTCACTGTGCTAAGATCCATCATGATTTAGATCTAGAGCATCCTTCTTGAATTAGAATCTGACTTCAATCGCTAATTCAGATTTGTTTCAACTTACCTGGAAAAGGATCTTCCTCTCACTTTCGTACTTGGTATTGGCCTGTTGCAGAGTCTGCATTTGCTTTTCAAGCTCCACTTCCAGTCTTTGTACCTTCAGTTACAAACCATCTCTTCATTGTCACACAGAACCTCCTCCTCGACATTTTGACATAAAAATCTCCAAGAAAACATCAATTTGGTGAAGGCTAAGAATTATACACATGATTTATAGTCATCGCGCTCACTGACTGCCTCTGTACACAAATCCTTTGTCTCCTCCAGCAAACTGACATATTAAAGCATAAAATGGAAACAAACCAGCACAACAGTAAGTTACTTCAAATCTCCCAATTAAGCCTCAAGGGACAAATGATTAGGCAGCAAACTTCTAGTATGTTATACCATCAAGTTATGGCCACTTCTTTGCAGCAGCTAACCTAAGTGTATAACCTCTACTATTTTGATGTTGCACAAGAAAAGTCATACAAGAAAATTAACAGAATGAATGAGAGACTAGTGAGCAATCTAATCAACCGAATGTCAATAACCAAATCAATAAAAAGCTCATGAAACTCAGTACAATTTTTTACCGTGCAATCTCATCCAGCTTCAGCTCTGCATTTTTCATCTTCCTCAACACATCAGCATTTTCATGTTCCTTAAATTCCAGTGCCAATTTTGAAGCCTGCATCACAGATGTCAACGAAAGTTTATGGTACCCATGTTATAGGGAAAGCGATCTCCAATGAACCTTGTTAGGAGAATTCCAATACATTATCATGATTAATAACCTCTCAAATCAAAAATAATTTGTTTGCAGAACTTGTTCAGCGATATCACGAACAAACAGTACAACTGGTTGTGCTTAAGAAAGATGCTTCCACAAACCTGTAGGTTTTCTTTCAGGCTGTCAGCCTCCTTCTCCAGCATATGTACTTTTAAAGTTTCTGCTTCAAACTGTTGATACATCACACAAACTTCATAATTATGTATGCCAAAGCAGAAACCAGTCAAGTTTTACAAGGCTACACAGATGTAGATTGGGCAAGAAACGTGTACACAAGAAAGTCCACATCATTGTATGTTTTCTTACTCAATAATGGTCCTATTTCATGGAATAGTACAAAACAGATTTCTACTGCTTTATCCTCTACTGAGACAAAATATATCTCTGCAGCTTAGAAGCCCGTTCCGACCAAAATGGGTCGGAACGTTCCTGGTCAGAACAATGTTTGTGTTTTTCAGTTAATTAGCTGTATTGTATAAAAATTAAATCCTTTGTAAAAAAACGTATTTCTTTTTTTTTGAGGGCATCGTTCCGGAACGGAACGCGTTCTAGAATGCGTCTAGAGTGAAATCTAGGATTGATCGATAATGCAATAGCACTTTGATTGTCGCACTGGATCATTGTTGGAGCAGATTGTCTGAGACCAATATAAGACAATAAATTCCTCAACCAGATTGCCTCTTTGGTAGTTTGAGAGGCTGCAATGTATTCAGATTCTGTGGATGACATTGCAATGGAGGTTTGTTTCTGACTGTTCCAAGATATTGGACCATAGCATCGCCTGCCCAATCTGCATCTGTATATCCATGGAGTGTATGGATATCGGATGAATTGTCATCACAATAGCAGATATAGAGGTCGATAGTAGCTCGTACATATCTGATCTCTTAAAAGAGCTTTCTAGTGGATCATGCCAGGATTGGTCATGTATTGACTCAAAGAATTGATGGCGTATGCAAGATCTGGCCTAGTCAAGATCATTGCATTACACCCCGATTCGAACCGATTCTTTCTAGTTTGAACTGGCAGGCTAGGTTTGAATCGGAAAACGGTTCGAACTGGAAAACAAAAAAATTCCAAAACGTTTTTTTTTGGCTTTTTGGGGGCTTTTCTTTTATTATTATTGTTTTTTTAATCCGGCTCGAACCGGCTCCAAACGGTCCGAACCGTGGTTCGAGGTTCAAAAACTGCGGTTCGACACAACTATGTTGCATACATCAAGGACCCGATGATAGATTGGTATGGATACCCCTTCATTTTTGCCTTCTCCTCATTGGTTTGAGGGCACTGTTCCTTGGATAATTTAAGACCTGGATCCATGGGATTATGTACAGGCTTGCAATTCATGAAATTGAATTTCATCAGCAAATTATGGAAGTACCTCTGCTGGGTGATGTAGAGAAGTCTTCGACTTCTGTCTTTGTGGATTTGAATCCCGAGACAATAGTGTGCTTCTCCAAGGTCTGTCATCTCGAACTCTTGGGATAGCATCCTCTCCGTATCCTTTGTCAGAGCAATATTGTTGCCGAACAGCAACGTATCATCCACGTAGAGTGTGATGATGACAAAGAATTAACTAACAGCTTTGAAATATACATTACAGTCTGCAGAGCTAGGTTGGAATCCATGATCGATTAAGAACGTGTTGATTTGATGAAACCATGCTCTGGATGATTGCTTCTGACCGTACAAAGCTTTATTGAGTTTGCATACCTGATCTTCTCGACCATTGAGGATATAGCCTTCTAGCTGGATCATGTAAATGTCCTCCTCGATAACTCCATTGAGGAATGTTGTTTGTACATCCATCTGGTGTATCTCCAGATCTGCTGCAGCAACATATGAAAGTACCAGTCGAATAGAGGTGTGCTTGACGACTGGGCTAAAAATTTCGAAGTAGTCGATATAGGGAACTTGTGAAAATCCCCTTGCCACGAGTTGAGCTTTCCTTCTGTCGATATTGTCGTATACTTTGTATTTGACCTTAAAGATCCATTTGCAGTCGATTACTTTTCTGTTTGCTGGTAGCTTGGTGACAGTCCATGTGTTGTTCCTCAATTGTAAGTTGTACTCCTTATCGATCGCTTCTTTCTAGAGATCTAAATTGGCCTGTGAGAAAGCTTCCTCAACTGTGGTTGGCTCCTGAATAGAATAGTGAGCGAACTCATCGGTGTATCGGACAGGCTGAGTTCGAATTCTTGTTGATCTTTTGGCCGAAGTTTCTAGCTGCAAAATCTGACTTTGTGTCGGCTGCTCTTGAGTTGCAGCTTCTTCGTCTTCTTCTGTGTCTGACTGTACAGAGTGACTACTGGAAGGAATAGAAATTACCTTCCGAAAAGAATCAGTTGTCGGGGCATAAATTGTAGACTGCATCTGGTCCTTGCCCTTCAGATCAATAAACTGATCTTCAATAAAAGTCACATCCCTGTTAGTAAAAACTTTACAAGTCTCTATATTGTACAGTCTATACATTCCATCAGAAGGACAATAGCCAACAAAAATAGTCTTGAATGAATGCTCATCTAATTTCTTTTTGTTGTCCTTTGGGACATGAACATAAACAGTGCACCCGAATACTCTCAAATGTTTTAATGAAGTCCAAACTTCATGAAGAGTTTTGTTGTCAGGTAAGCCTTTAGTTATACATCGGTTCTGCATGTAAGCTGTTGTTGATATAGCATGTTGCCAAAATGATTTGGGCAATGAAGCATGAGATATCATGCATTTGGCAAATTTGACTAAGGTCCTGTTCTTCCTTTCGACCAGTCCATTCGACCGTGGAGAATAGGAAGCAGCAAATTGTTGCTCGATGTCGTTGGCTGAGCAATAACCCTTGAACTTATTTGAGATGTACTCGCCGCCATTGTCGCTCCTAAGAGCTTTGATTTTCTTGCCTGTCTACAACTCAACATTTTCTTTGTATTTCTTGAAGAATTGGAAGGCTTCAAATTTGTGCTTTAGAAAATATACAGCAGTTCTTTTCAAGTAGTCATCTATAAATGTAATAAAGAATTTGGCACCAAGCAATGATGGTGTTTGCATTGGGCCACATATATCTGTATGTAGAATATCTAGCAAATCTTTAGATATGTGTTCTTGATTTGACTTAAATGGCCTTCTTGCCTGCTTTCCTATGATACAACTTTGGCAGACAGGAGGGTCGACAATTCAATAGTCGAATGTCTAGACATGTTACCTATTGATTTTTGTTAAGGTGGCCAAGTCTATAATGCCAAATCAATCCTTTATTAACAGATGTTGAACTCCTTAAAGCACAGTCAGTTACAAAGTTACAATGACTAAGCCTATAGAGATATCCTTGCCTCTTTTTGACTACAAGGACTCTCCTGCTCTTATCAAGAATGCGACAGGAATCTACACGAAACTCTACCTTATGTCCTAAGTCAGTATACCGATAGTCAGATGGAACAGTAGCCAAGCAAAACTTCCTCACCACGCAAGAATTGATAATATTATGTGAGGAACCGGTGTCAAACAAGACAAGCACGTCATGACCTTCCAGCTTTCCCCTCATGCGTATCAGTTCACTATCTGGAAACTGATAAGCTTCCCGCGCCTTGGTGGACAAATAACAAACTGGTGCCTCTGAAACAAGCTTCCGCACCGAAATAGTCATGACAAGACGAGTGTCCTCATCATCACTTACCAACAAGTCATCCAAATTTCCTCATCCTTGCCCTCATCTTGACGTTGCGTAACATGGAGCTTCTTGCCCGTACGTCGAGGATAGTCTTTGAAAAGATGCTTGCCAAGACCAAAAAAGCATAATCCGTCTTTCTTGGCCTTTTCCTTTTGCTCATGACTAAAGGGAGACTTGTCGTAAGCACGACGAGCCATAGGAGATCCCGCCTTGCGCTTCAAAGTCTACTGCATCTGGATAAGATCCTTCTGCGAAAAGCCTTTCTGACCAGCTTGGCTAGACTTTCGCGAACCCTTCCTCTGCGGCCAGCTTGGCGCTCCAGATTCAGCTTTGGTGCCGAAGCTCATACCAGATCTATTATATGTCCCGAACCTGACCACAAATCTATTGTCGATCAGTCGAATTACGTTGAGATGCCAGATGGTAAGGGAACAGAGGTTTGGGATGAAAAAATCTCTCGGGCGTCTTTGTCTATTCAGACGTATACCGAGAAGTTAGATTTTGAAAACTAAACTAGCTAAGTTTGATATTGTACTTGTGGTAAGCGGTGGCATGCAAGTAAGCAGCCCGCTATAGATTTTAAGTCACATGTGTATAAGTTCGAGCATGAGGGTATATCTCATGTCTTAAAGGGGGAGAGACCACTTGTTACCTGTATACAAATAAAGAGAATGGAGATCCAGTATTTGTGGTTGTGTTATGTGAATGCTGATTCCAGTTTTGATTCTTATGTTGATAATAATCAAATAAGCACACTCACTAATAAACCACAAAAAGCTTCATTTACTTTTGCATCCCCTAGTGCACATGCATTTTCATTACAACCTAGATGTGATCCAACAAGTGAGTTGGAGAAGTCCATCCGCACTCAGTTTAAACACATGCAAATTAATAATATGCCAGAGGGATCACCGCCTAGTCGGAACGTTGATCATCGTATTGAGCTCGTTCCAGGGGCAAGTCCGGTATGTAGGCCTCCTTATAGGATGAGCCTAAAAGAGGAAGAGAAAGTCAGAAAGATGTTGGAGGAGTATCTCAAGCTGGGGTACATCCGTCCGAGTTATTCACCTTTCGCCTCTCCTATTTTACTTGTTAAGAAAAAGGATGGTAGTGTTTGGATGTGTGTAGATTACAGGGGATTGAATAAGATCACTGTAAAGCACAGGTATCTGATGCCCAGGATTGATGATCTACTGGATGCATTGCAAGGTGCAACCATTTTCAGTAAGATAGATCTCAAAAGTGGATACCATCAAATACGGATTCGAGATGAAGACGTTTAAAATACGGCCTTCCGAACCCGTTTCGGTCATTATGAATTTTTGGTTATGCCATTTGGGTTAACCAATGCCCCAGCCACGTTCATGATGCTCATGAATGATGTCTTGCGAGTCTATATGGGCAAGTTTGTCATCAATTTTATTGACGATATATTGGTATTTAGTAAAGCAGTCGAGGAGCACGAGGTTCATCTCAAGATCGTATTTGGCAAGTTACAAGCTTTTGTCTTGTATGCCAATGCTCAGAAGACAAAGTTGTGTAAAACTCGTGTCGAGTATTTGGGTCACGTAGTGACTGCTAAGGGTATTTCGGTTGACCCAGCCAAGGCGATTGTGGTTAAGAAATGGCCGAGGCCTGCCGATATACGCCAATTACAATCTTTCTTAGGCTTTTGTAAGTTCTACCGGCGGTTTGTTAGGAATTATTCTTGGATAGCTGCTCCTCTAACGGACCAGTTACGGAAAAACAACACTGTGGTTCAATGGGATGCTGAAGCTCAGCAAAGTTTTGAAAACTTGAAGGAGTCTGTGGCCACAACTCCAGTCCTCAAGATTGTGGATACCCAAAAACCATTGACCTAGAGATGGATGCAAGTGGCATTGCCGTAGGTGCAGTGTTGAGCCAAGAGGGTAGACCAGTAGCCTTTGAGAGTAAGAAGTTGACACCAGCTCAACAGAGATATCCTACACACGAGCAAGAGCTGTATGCGATAATACATGCGCTCAAGGTGTGGAGACATTATTTATATGGCGCCAAGTTTTATGTGTACATAGATCATCATACTTTAAAGTAGTTTTGCACTCAGCCAGATTTGAAAGGCCGCCAAGCTCGGTGGGTCGAGCTAATGCAGGAATTTCACTTGAAAATTCGCTTCCAAAGACGGAAGGAAAATGTGGTCGCTGATGCACTATCTCGTATACTGCATCAGATGAGCTTTATTGTGGTTGACAGTGGACTCATGGAGGAGATTAAGAAGGCTCAAGAAAAGGACCCGCATTGTCAGCGTGTGTGGCCTAATGTGCGCAAGGTAGTCGACCAAACGGAAGAATCAGTCGAGGTTGTCGCTTCCGTAGAGGCACACCAGTACATATCTAATGTACACCGTGAAGGATGGTATGTTATTGAGAAATGGAAGAGTTTTCGTGCCAGACGTGAAGGATCTTCGTCGTAAGATATTTCATGAATGCCATGATAGTCCTTGCACAGGGCACCCTGGTATTGATAAGACTAGTGAGCTTTTAAGAAGGCATAGTATGTCCAGCGTTGCACGGCTTGTCAAGTGAACAAGGCCGAGAGAGTAAGTCCTCCGGGCTTGCTACATCCACTTGAGATACCTACAGGAAGGTGGGAAAGCATCTCTATGGATTTAAAATATGGGGTCTTCAATTGATATGTAACTTGGAATGCAAAGTAACTTGACCAATCATTGTTGTACTAATGCTCCAAGTTCCAACACCCAACTTCCAGGTTCCAAGTGTTTTACAGATTAGGGTTTAGGCTTTTGCTCTCTTTCAAGATAGATGTTTGATTGAACATCGAAGTTACAAAGAAGTTCGACTTGCTAGCAAATTGAACAGTGCGAACCATCAATGTTGTAGATTGTAGCTTGCACAAATTAAAACTAACAAGAGAGCAGTTTGCGTTGCCACAAGAGCTTGTCAATGAACACTATCCCCACATTTTTCGGAGACCCTTTGCAACTGGCACCAAGTGACATTAAGATCTTGCTATGTTGAGTGCACTATTTGTTTGCCTTTCATCCTTCTAACTTCGAGAATCTCAATTCTTATGTGCTATTTTTATGGCATACACCACCTTGGAGATGTTGAAACCCGCTAACATGAGATTTGACTATATGTTTCTTGTTTTGGAGTGGTTGCCGAAATGGCTGTCTCACGAACCATTCGGGAGAGTGGAGCAGTTTAAGGAAGCCATGATTCCAACAGTTTGTTTGACACTATGAACCTGTATACATTGCTATGCGCCTTATCTACAGAGAGCCTCCACTCTGAGCCTCCTTTACAAGTTTATGGACAGGCTGGAAGCACAACTGCGAGAGCAGTGCTTAGCTCTGAGAGGAATATAATTTATCCTAAATTCCTTGTTTGCATTTGATAATTGAAATTTGATCCATATTTCCAATCTTATTCTTTCAAGTTTCAATATCAGACTAGGTCTTCAGTTTATTAACATTTCTGGAGGGCTGAGGCTAGTTAGATCTTGACATCAGTTTTTTCCTTTTGATTCACAATTGTAGAAATCAGAGCGGCATGGCAATCGAAATGGAATTGGTTTCACCAGCCATTAAATGCAATGGGTTGTGTTTTACACTCATTATGGAGGTCCTCGGCACAGTGCCTAGACAATGAGCTGCAAAACCAATGGCATGATTACATTAGCAAGCTCTTTCCCACTGTTATTGTGCAGGGTTAGATTTGAGATGAGCTACTCTTGTTTAGAAATGAGCAAATGCCATGATTTCGATTTCCAACGACCTGTGTGAGAGATGCCATGTTATGCCCAATCACGAGAAGTTTGGCATGTGTGCTCCATGACCACAGAGTATAGCCACTCGAGTCCATTATGTACAGGTTGGGATCACAACCGCTTAGCCCTGGCCCCTAAGAGGAATATCATTTATCCTAATTCCTTGCTTAAATTTGATGATTGAAATTTGATCCACATTTCCAGTCTTAATTCTTCCAAGGATCAAGATCAACAAAGGTCCTCAATTTATTAACATTCTTGGAGGGCTAAGGTTAGTTGAAGCTTGACATCTTACTTTTTTGTTAATCACAAGGTTGTAGAAATAAAAGCAACATGGCAATACATCTCGGATTGATTCGTCAGCCATTGAATGGCACATGAAATGGGTTGTGCTCTTCACCCATTGTGGAGGTCCCAGCAATGAGCTGCAAATCGGATGGAATGATTACATTTAGAAACGAGACAATGCATTTGAATTTCCAATGGCTTGTACAAGGGATGCCATGTTGCGCCCAGTGTGTGCTGGGAGAAGTTCGGCACGTGTGCTCCACAACTCTAATCTTCCTCAGTGCATCAAATAAGGATTTCTCTAGAACAATGAGGACAGCAAGTCTCCTATGTGTTTATGTGCAATCTTTTAATCTGGGATTGGATAATTGATTCTAAGCAATTTCTGATTGCAGTTCGCCAGTTGCTTTAGAGCAAAGCACTCGTCCAAGATTTTTCAGTGTAGAATGTGATTTCATAATAGTTTATATACATGGTGTAAGAAGTTGTAAAACGAGCAGCAATAGGTCAGATGATATTATGCACTCTCTAGCGAATGGAGTGGGAGTGGCACATCAATGTGCTTATTGATGGATGGGGAGTTATCATCATCATTTTCGAGGATGCTATCTGGGTCATAGTTGACCAGTAACCAAATTGGCTACATTTATTTTGGGAAAAACTACGGTGAAGGTATTGTAGTTAGCTCAAATCTTTGTGGAATGTCTTTAGATTATATGGACAGCCATCTAACACTGTAAGTGATCGGGGTCCGAAGTTCACAGGTCGATTTTAGAATGTAATAGACTATAAGCTATTAACGAAGACCATTGTTGTTTCTCTGCAACACCCATACCTGCTTCTGCAAAATAACCAGCTCAGCCTTTTCTTTTTGGGTCTTTTCAATCTCCTTTAAAAGTTCTGCTCTATTTTTTTCCCAAGCCGCCTCAGATGCAGTCTGCTCAAAAGAATTAACATTCCCAAGACTAAATTAATGATCTAAGTAACTTGAGTGTAAAACTTCAAAAAAATGAGCAAGCCTCTTCCAAAGATACTAACAAGCAGAACCAATCGATCGATAAAGACAGAAAGTTGGAACATGGCATCCAATTGTCGTAGGTAGATTGAAATCTTTTCTCATTTCGAAAGCTACACAAAATCAGGTCAGTCTATGAGCTACAAACTGAATCAAACGATTTCAACAGCTGAATCTTTTAAGTTTTCTTTAAGCAAGAATAAAAGGGAACAGAGAAGAAGCTTCAGTACAGTCCAATGTCATCACACACTAAACTGGAATCAGATAAACAGTAGTTAGTGGCTAGATAATAACAGGTGCAATCTGTATGCAATACAGAACCTTGTCTCCAATGCTAGTAAAGGGCTGTTCAATGATCCAAGTCAATAGCACTACCCACACTAAAACTACAAAGGTGTACATTGTGCAGCTTGGCCTGAAAAAGAAACTTCAAAGTTCAACTCCAGATTAACAGGCTTATCCAAAAAAAAAGGAAATCAATGCATAGGGCCAAGTTGGACTTTGAGACTTTCCTAAGGAAAATAGCACTATACACATCCTTAATTGACTCCTGAATACCTTCATCACGACCGGACAGAATATCTAACGGAACTAGATATTGTCCGAAGGCGACTACTAACAGCACGTAGTGCCTTAATCCTATTTGTAAAGTACAGACTATTCTGGTGGGAGTGTGGATGCTGACTCGTGCCACTTAAATTCCCAACTCCTTCCACTTGTTGCGTTGTGGCATTGGCACATAGTATGGATCTACCCGAAATTGGCGAGGGCTGGCGACATAGCTCATAATGGATTATGGAGCTTTTTCGAAGACTGTCTTCCGCCACGCTGGTTGCTCTCCCAATGCTGGCAGTTTATCAATTTCTTTGTCGGCCTTGATCTCAGAGGTTTTGAACTTTATCACCCAACCACTCCTCGAGGATTCATTAGGACAAGAGATAGACGGAAAGGTTGTTTTCAAAGATTGTTAGCCGAAATGGAAAGGTCACACTCGGACAATGAGTAGTGGAAGTTAAACCAACCGCATACGGGCGATTGCGGTCTTCGTGAAGCCTTAACGATAGAAGTTGAATCAATCGCAAGACTACCGCATACGAAACATTTGCAGTCCACGACGGGGTCTTGCCGTCATTTAGTAGTAAAGGTTCTGTGCATATCAGTGTTCTTATACACGATTTAGTGTCAGGTAGTTAGGTGAACATTTTACCCCCCTAACAAGTTGTATAATCTTGATAAGTCCAGAATTATTACTAGCCTGATGAATATCAAAATACAACCTCAGTTCCTTCAAGCAGCCAGCCTATACAGTTTAATTTAGAAGCCGAATAAGAAGCTGCAACTTAAGAGCAGCCAACCCAACAACAAATTTTGCAGCCAGAGGCACCTCCCAAAACGTCAAGAGTTCGAAATCAGCCTATTAGATCCGTTGATGAGCCCACGCATTATCTTTCGAAAGAGTCACCCACCCAACTTATATGTGTATATCCAGGAAGCGTATGGATTTCGTCTGGATTGACCTGTCTGTAACAGCCATAGTGGCTCCTCCAATGGATCATTCCAGGATTGGCCATGAATTGGCTCAAAGAGTTGATGGTGTATGCAAGGTCTGGCCTTGTGAAAATCATTGCATACATTAAGGATTCGATGATTGACTGAAATGGATATCCCTTCATTTCGTCCTTCTCCCCTTTTGTCATTGCTCTTTGGATAGACTTGGATCCATACGAGAATACACGAGCTTGCAATTCATGAAACTGAATTTTGAAAGCATGTTAAAGATATACTTCCGTTGAGTGATGTAGAGCTTTGTCATTTCAAATTCTTGAGACTACATCCTTTATTAGATTAATATTATATTGCTGAATAGCAAAGTATCATCCACATATAGTGTGGTGATGATAAAGGATTCTTGAGTGGCCTTGAAGTAGACACTGCAATATGCGGAGCTTGGTGTGAATCCCTGTTGGATAAGGAATGAGTTGATTCTTTGAAACCATGCTCTTGAAGATTGTTTCAAGCCATACAATGCCTTATGGAGTTTGCATAGTTGATCCTCGCCATTGATTACGTAACCTTCTAGCTGGATCATATAAATATCCTCTTCAATAACTCTATTGAGAAATGTTGTTTGTACATCTAACCGACGTGCCTCAAGGTCAGTTGCAACAACAAATGAGAGCAATAATCTGATCGAAGAGACGACTGGGCTGAAAGTCTCAAAATAATCAATGTTAAGGAATTTGCGGAAATCCCCTTGCAACCAGTCGGGCTTTATGCTTGTCGATACTCCCCGCATTCCTCAACAACGGTCCAATTTCCTAGAATAGCCGAAAAAAAACCTCCATCGCATTGTCCTCAACAAAATGAGAGTACATTGCAACTACGCAAGCTACAAAAGAAGCCGTATGGTTGAGAAATTTATTGTCTGATATTGGTTTGAGACAATATGCTCCTACAAACGATTTTGTGTGATAATCAAAGTGCAATTGCATTGTCCATCAATCCTAAATTCCATTCTAGGAGTAAGGAAGGAAGGCTATTACGGGGCATAACGAACACTTCCCGTAACAAGCCCGTAAGGAAAGTTGCTACAAGGCAATACAAACAGAAAACGAAGACTACGAGCAGCGATGTAAGACGGTGTCTCTTATGAAGGTCCTATGAGCAGTTTTAGCAGACAATGGCATGCAACCACCATGAGGCTCACGACTGACATTATGGACTAATCCATTCTTTTTAATTATGCCTTGTAATGGATTTGAACAAATATAAATAGGGCACATTGATGCCGAAATGGACATTTGTCAACAAATTGAATGCTTTGCACACTCTCTTGCATTCTAATACAAGCTATTCCAAGAGAAACTAATCCGTGTCATTGCGCAATTTTCTGTTACATCTGCTTTTGCAAATTGACAATTCATAGATTGAATCGTATGTCTAATGCTTCTGATATGCTCTTATTGATCCTTTCTTCCGCACATTAATGAATTCGTGCGTGTCTGTGAAATCGATCGTTTGCAAAAGCAGAATACTCCTCTCTTTCACCAAACTTTGACCTGTAAGATCTTTTGAGAGAGAATTCCAATTGCCAAATTTCAAAGTGTATTGAGTTCATCTTCAAGTATGGAATATATAAATCTGCAACATATCTGAAACAAAATTTTGCACGATCAAAAAGCATGAAAGAGATGACTTTGTTGAAAAGTAAAAACTTAGGGTTGCTGGAATTAAGGCTAGCAAATGGAACCCAATTGCTAGAAAACCAACCCAACTGACAGAGTTCAATTTTATCTACAAACACAAAAATTATCGTGAAAGATGTTTTGTTTGGGTTAGAGAAAACTACTGGAGAGAGAAAGTAGCTAGAAAGAAAAAAAGACCAGCAACTAAAGAAGGCTTTTCAAAAGTGACGTAATACCATGTTATGAACACAATCATGAATCTTGATATCAATGAAGCATAAAAGAACATAAATGACAATCAAATAACAATCTCTCATGAAGAATGCTGAATGACATCACATATAATCAATGGCTAAAGCCATACAAACAATAGCACCAAGAGCTCAGGCAATACCCATATCTGAAGCTAAATAATGAGTGTCCCAAGTCCTTTGATACCCAACAAATGCCCTGAAATGGAAGCTTCTAGAGATGAGGTGATAAGGTTTCACAAGGGAAATGTAGATAGAGAAAATTGCACCCTCATAAAGATCATGTCCTTAGCCAGTTAACTAGTAATGGGTGGGTGGTCAACATAAATGAAATTGAATGAAAAGGGCAAATTAAGCCGCAGACTCCACTCCTGGTGGTGCCTTTTGTTATGGACCTCTTGTCCATATGGGTTGCTCTTTCTATGAATGTGTTGGCCACGTGCACTTTTTATTCATGGACAAGCCTAAGGGCCCTTACTATTCACTTTCATTTATGTTAGCCACAAGCCCAATTATTGTCATTTATGGTCATTAATGTTTCATTAATAACAGAATCTATGATCGTCCACATAATAGTAGGTAGATCGCCAAAGGAGGCAATGCAAGAGACAAAGGAGGTGGCAAAGAAGAAGGTACGCACGTACATCATTGAAAATATGTGCAAGTACAATGAAGATATGCAAGCAAATTACTTAAATTGGATGCTCATGGTGATGAAGTCACTAGAAAATAAAACAAGCTGCAAACAAATAGCTAGAGGTGGATGGATCAATCATCAATAGAGTTTGGTCACTAGAAGAGAAACTCTCCACGTGTCCTACAAAGTGCTTTGTTTACAATCATCAACACTTCCACAAACAAAGCATCATATGATGATCATATAGGAGTCTCCACCTGCGAATACCATGAACACATCCACAGCTAGAAGAAGTCGCAGACCTACAACAAAAATAAGTTATAGGGTGTCGTATAAGGACTCACGAGAGAGCAAACCAATAAGTTGTAGTTCTCCTGTGTATGCCTTTTCTAGTATTGTAGTTATGTATGAGACTTCAGCATTTTCATCTTACCAAGACAAAGGGATATGCCTTTTTAAGGAGGAAGAGTTACATCCACAGTATTGTACAACTAGACCATAAGGTTTTTGGTAGCAGCCCTAACCTAGTTTGTGGTCGCCAAATAGTATAAACATGTCCCCATTGTTGGCTGGTTGACTGTTTGGAGACTAGTTCTTAGATAGTGAGTAGATCTATGCTTAGAAATAACATTCAAAGTAGATCATTCAGTATATTTGTGGAGATTGTAACTCAGTTCATTAGATCCATATAGACCTATGTTGCACGTTCTGTTCCAAAATGCGATCCGGAACGTGATCCAGAACGTGATCTGGGAAATTCCATTAGAGTTTCCCAAATCGCAAAGTTTTTTTGTTTTTATTTTTTAAAAGCTGAAAATATGGGTATCATGTGAAAGGATTTCAAAAGAGCAGTTCTGTTGTTGCTTTCAGATGGTTAACCCCCAATATCTGCTATTCACTTCAATCAGATACTGAAGCAAATGAATATCAGATACTGAAGCATTGTTTTTGCAGACATATTAGCTATTCATTTCAATTCTCTGCTTCAGTATTTCTGCTATTCATTTGGATTGCAACCAGCGGTGGATCCCTGCTCAATGAGAAAAAAATTTGCAAATTTTTTTGTAATCCGGGATAGCGTTTCTGGTCCCGGATCGCTGGCTATCGCACAATCCAGATCGTTTTTGCAGCAGATCGCAATCTGCTGCATCTCAGATATAGACACAGCTTTCAGCACATAGAGTCTCTTTCACCTCTTTTCACTGACATGCTGCTTCCAGTGGCATACTTAGGAGCAATAATGAGGACCATGGTGTACAAATCTGAGCATATAAGAACAACTGTCACTTGAAGAAAGAACAAGTTAGTGAGTGAAAGATAGAAAGGAAAATACCTTTTCCTTCAAACTGGTCTTCAATGCTTCCACAGTTTGTTGGACAGCAGCAAGCTCCTTTTTCAACAGCTCTTTTTCATGGGCAAGCATTTCATAAGTTCTTTCTTCAATGCCCGAGGTTATAGGTCTTTTCTGATTTCCTACAACCTCTACATCCAAGGCAACTCCACTCCTTCCCTTCCCATGATCAGGTATTCGTTTTGCAGCAGAGGGAAGAACATTCTGGATATTTTCTTGGTGGATAGCTTGGTCAATATCATCAGCAGAAACAGTGATAGGAACTGCAACAAGCACACTCTATGAGGATCTCACCATGTACAACTGCGTATGATGTTATCACGACTAGCCTCATTAACTGAATTGTCTCAGGATCACATGACCTTGTTGCATCTTAGATGATAAAATAAACAGAGAAACAAAAACATCATAAGCGACATTCAGAGAAAAAAGTCAACTAGTTTTTGTACCAGCTCATTTCGGCTCACAAACTGTAAACAGTAAAGCAAAAATGTCATATACAACATTGAAAGAGAAGGTCAACTAGGCCCTTGTACCAGCTTGCTTGGGCTCACAAATAGTACTTTCAATGTGATGTTAATAAGTTTCTGAGGTACACTTTCAGCATCTAATCTATTCCTATGTTGGGAAATTGCATGCATCAAATCCATATGTCAGAATATCAACCTTGGCTATCTGGCCAAAGAAAAGAAAAACTGTTGGACATGGGGAGTTACTGAGAAACATAAAACAAAAATTGCACTATCTATTAAGGCAAGAAATGTATAGGCCGAGCATGCTCTCAAACTTCTATGACATAATCGCTATACTGTACTTATATCAATGCTAAATCGTAGACTCTAGGATAATACCTAAAGTTTAAAAATATCACAAAAGGTGTGCGAAGATGAAGTTTGCTCATGAATACTTAGACGATCAACTCCATCATGCATATAACATGGGATGCATCCTGTGAAATACCTAATCACATAAACAGAAAAGGAGAGCAAATACATGACATGTGCAGAAAAATGTGTTCACATTATTTATAATGTTTGTGTCCAGAGATCGATATCGTGAACTCCTTACAGGCAAAGGGTTGCCTAGGTAATGGTGCAGGCGCTACTAAACAATCAAAAGTCATAAAAATGTAAATGACATCAAATATTTCGACTTGCTGAGATTGAAACTAAAGCTCGAATAAGTCACTTTTGAGCAACGTGCACTGCTAAGGATAGAAGGAATTAGTAAAAATAAACTGACCGCAACTTTGAAGAACATCTCAAATGACTATTAAATATAATGGGCTAAGAATATGTCATGCCCACAATGAAACTGAGAAAACCTAGCCAACATATATGTTATGCATATCTTTGCTATTCGCCCCCAGTTTAGAATGCTCAGAGCAGTTTGTTTTGATGCTTTTAACATTACGCAGGTGACTGATTTGGACTCAAAAATTTTATAAATAACGAGAGCACAAAAAGCCCATCTCGAGAAAGCTTAGACCTGACAGCACAAAGTACATCCAAGTATGGTATATCCAGTCGGAGCACAAATCATCTTCAAGAACATTAGAAGAATACAAGTTTCAAAGCCCGATAGAATTATAATGTAATAGCATACAAGCATAAACTCTGAACCTGATACTCTAGTGTAGTCACGCTCAAACTTAGGGAGAATACATAGTAGTTCCTTGATGTCTTTGTGGAAACAAAAACAATACATAAAAGAACACATTGTACAGTTCAAGTATGTTGTGGTTGGCAGAATCGTAGCAAGTCTCCTAGAACCTGACAAAAATCAATCCTCGCTAGATCATGCTACAATTAAGCCTAAATAAATGTTACCTCCATATATGTTAACCCTTTGTGTTACGTACTATTTTCTTATGCCCAAGAATTTTACAAAGCAAAAGCGTTTACTCTTATTTGTAAAATAATTTAACCGCACCTTAAAGAACCTGACCTGGTTAAATGTTATTTTACGCATATATGGGGGCCGTACCATTTTAGGGTTTAGGGTTGTAAAATAATTTACTCGCACCTTAAAGAACCCGACCTCGTTATGCAGGCAGCTCCATTTTAGGCTTTCAATACACATGTTTTTAAGGTTCAAGGCATTTCGCTAGACCAAGCCCCATCACCACCCATTAGGTCCCACAGTTGCATAGCATAGAATCATCAATTTTCAAACTGCAAATCATTTATCCCAAACTCACAAAATTCTGCTCACTCGGAAGTCCATCTCGGGCTATGCATTTTGCCTAGGTTCTGCTATGGTCTCATGGAGCAGTAAGAAACAGCCAACATTGTCCTCTACTAAAGCTGAATATTGGGCAGCTCACCTGGCAACCAGGGAAGCCGTCTGGTTACGAAAGCTTCTATAGAAGATTGATGATCAACAATCTGGAGCAACAGTTATAATGTGTGAATGAAAGCTGCCTCAAGATTGCCAAGAATCCGGTTTTCCATGCCCGAACCAAACAGATTGAGATTCACTATTATTTTGTTCGAGAGAAAGTTTTATCAAGTGAGGTGGAGTTGATTCAATGTTCCACATACAATCAAGTTGCTGACATCTTCACTAAAGTGTTGCCAAAGGCAGAGTTCCAAAAGTTGCGCACCATGTTGGGGGTCAAATGCAATCAACTTGTCATTAAGAGAGAGTGTTAGAAGTCACTATTTGTCCTTTAATGGAGATTCCTCAGTTGATGCTCTGACTGCGAAGTCGAGGTACCTGAAGGTACACCCTAGACGAATTCTAGGGGTCATTAGAGGTTTCTCACAAGGCTAAAACTCTCTTGAAGCAGTGTGGCACATACTCTGAGCCTTCTCCAGGCTTGGTGGACATGACTTCTTATGTTAATGCCAAGTTATTGTGAGGTTTTGCCTTTAAAATTGGTTTTAAGGACCAAAGGACTAAAACTTAAGTTTTGGTCCGTATTACAAGTTTGGAGGGGCACTTGAGGACCTTCTTCTCCAAATTAGAAGCCTGTCCCTATTTTTCAGCGCCCAACTAAAGGAGGCTTCTAAGTGTGTTTTGGCACTTCAAATGCCAAGACTCTTGGTTTCCATTTGTAACTCCCATGACCTTTGGAGTTTGGCTCTTGGGTAGCCCATATTGGGGCCTTTTGGCTCGTTATCTCTCTCATTGTTGTATGTATAAATAAGAGAGGCCTTCCCTCTATCCAGAAGAGAGAGAAGTTGTGAGATCTTGAGGGAAAGAGCATAGTCTCTATTACATTCATCTATTCTATGAGAGAGAGGACTCCTTTTCATTCTATTCTACTTCTTATATATGCTTGTATGAATTGTGGTTGTTCATCAACTTTTGTTTAATGCACAATTCTAACAAACTGGACCATAAGATAATCTGCACCAACTCCAATATAAAGTATCA
The DNA here is from genome assembly GCA_029204225.1 of Diphasiastrum complanatum. Classification (NCBI taxonomy): domain Eukaryota; kingdom Viridiplantae; phylum Streptophyta; class Lycopodiopsida; order Lycopodiales; family Lycopodiaceae; genus Diphasiastrum; species Diphasiastrum complanatum. Next base: position 36,415,042 of record CM055093.1, on the reverse strand, counting down.
AAATTCAACAACATGCATCACCAATAGTCCGATTCACAATGAACAGATTTTTACAATGCATTTCCTTTTTTTTTATAGCCTATACATGTTTTTTAACCCCAACATATTTTAAAAAAAAAATTCACTACATTTGATCCGAAATGACCCCTTTTTTCGAAACTGCTTTGAAACGGTTGTTTCGAAACAATCCTAGAACAATGTGTTCCAAAATGCAACGCAAGTCAGGCTATCTCAACCAACCGCCAAAACGGTCAACTGACCAACTAAAAGAGTAATCATAAGAAACCAACCCAAACATTTAACCCTAACTAGGTTAGATGTCTTGTAGATTGCAACCCGATGTGCCCGCATGACTAAAACTCAAAGTGGTAGAGTAAGAATAATTGTCAAGGACCTTGTCATCCAATACTAATGAAAATCAATTGTGATCATAGATAGTCGATAGTAGGATGCACAAGGGTCGATCAAATCAAGGGGAGTTCTAGTCAATGTCCCTATGACGGGGAGGAGCCTCCTACACACTAGCCAATTTGCATGTGTACAAGCTTAGGAAGAATTCAGTGCTAACAGGAGAAGCACCAAGTATCATATCTATGGATGGTCAAAGTCATGCAAATCAGGCAAAGAATGTGCATCAATAAAAATTTGTTGATCCTTGCACAATAGCTCCCGAATTTAAATTTTCTTGACTTCCACAGTTAATATAAGCGAGATGATAGCATGCTTCAATTGTCTGAAGCCAACTTAACAAAACATTAATAATCCTTCTAGATAACTCACTAATGATTCGAGGTTGATAATCATTCTCTTGATGTAATATTTCTAAAAAGCATTGTAAATAATAGGATTCTTGATTCCTATGTGGAGTTTTGATTCAAAGGCTCGTGACTCAAAATTTCATAATTTAGTTTGAAGAAAAGCTTGAGACATATTTTTGTCACAAGATGCCAATGATCATCCATAAAGAATAGCAAATACCTCAACGGGCATGCACAAACACAAATCTATTAAAAACTTTGAGGATGAGTCAACAAATGATACATTAAGAGAGAGCTCATCATAGATCTACAAACCAGTTTGAAGCAACTAGTATAATCAAGGCGACCTTACCATCTTGCTTCAAAAGGGTCATTGACATGTCTTGGAGTTCTTTCCGAGGTTTCTTAGTGTTTCGCCATCCTTCCAAAGTCTCTTCTGACTCATCTGTATCTTCCAAAAACCTCTCAAGGCCTCGTGTAGAGGATTTCCTCGAGTGTCGAACTTGTACTGACTCCCTCAAACCTAAACATCATTAGCTAGTTATACATAGATTAAAGCAGTGAGGAATAATGTTTTACAAAAAACAAAGTTGAAGAGCACCTTATAACATGCTCAAAATAACATTCTAACTATAGTTCAGCCAAGTATCGAGTAATTTGTATTTTAACATCAACTTTGACATATTGAGCAAAAGTGTCTCGTTGGTTGTTACATGCATAACCATTTTTGTTCCCAACATTAAAGTCGAAGATATATTATCAATCAGACTTCACAAAAGAACAAATAAAAGTAAGTTTTAAAAGAAAGCATATCGGGTGTTCAATTAGTTTTGAAAGGAAGCATATCAGGTTCTCAATTAGTTTCCTTCCCTATTATTGGAGGTTTGCATCAATGTACAAGGTTACACAAAGCAATTGAGCTGAATGTTATGGCACAAATACTATTGATGCACAAAACACAAAAATTTTGACATAATTAGAATAAGAAAGAACACCAGTAGAAGAATAAATACTAGTCTTCAAAACAAAAATAACTAAAATTAAAACCATAGAAAAAATTGATGCGGTTCGAAATGTATCGTTCTGGACATTCATAATGGAATGTGTTTTGCACTTCTTTTTTTTCCCTTGAAAAAGAAATTCCTTCTAAAAACTTCTTTGGAATTGTGTCTAAAAAACACCAATTGAAGATTTTATATAAGGTTCTCATGCCCTAAGACATGCTAGATGGATTTTTACGACAACGACTGCAACTCGAGCATGCAAGCTACCAACTATACCATTCATATCATTGTCGGGACCCAATAAGGATGAGCTTACAACAATTAATTCGATTAAATATTTTGAGAAGCCTCACCTTGCTCCTAATCATAGCAATTTGGACTCATACAAGATGATGACCTTTGGGGCTAATGATATGTACTGCTACTTCTTACAAGCATCCCTTTATCCATTTGCGAGTAATGTACATAACATCAACAAGGAACTCATTACTACACGACAAACTTCTTTTTCCATCATATTGAAATTTATTCATCACTTAGACAATGAGCTATTTCCCTATTACCATATGAGCTACTTAAACAATCTTTAAGGACCAAATAGTCCTGAACAATCTATAAGTCATTGTTTTTCTATAAAAATGCATTCCAGAATTGAGTGTTACAATAGGTACAGAAGTTATGATTTTAGCATCCAATAACTAAAGAATATATATATACCAATAAATATTTACATTTGTCTCCATCACGTACCTTGAACATGTGGAAATTCACGTATAACATACATGTCAACAAATGTTAGACCTGCAATAAAGCAAGAAGTATTAGACTATATTACATCATCAATGCACATTGTCAACACAATTTTCAATCAAACATATTCCTCTCTAGAATGTGACTACAACCACCCCAATTAGACTGCAACAAGGAGAACATTGGAAATAATAAAACCCACATGATCCAGAAATTACCATAGCTTTATAAGGTAATGAATGCCTAATCATAGTTATGGTGCTCTCAAAACGAATCAAACGAGACCTCATTATGATCTTTTTGTAGCAAACAATCGAGAAGCACACACATAAAGCAACATGAAGTGAATCTAAAAACCACAAAATAGCTAACAATTTCATCCCATGTCTGGGATAGTACTCAACACAACTCTATAGAGGGGCGAATCTTCACCCTTATGAAGTCCACTCGCAAAGTCTTGTGCGCATAGCGTTGATCAAATGCTACGACATCCCTACTCACTTTGTAAACACCCAAGGGTGGGTGTACGCACATGCATGAATGGATGTTAAGGTTTCACTAAACCATGATTCTTTCTTGAAAGAATCACAATTTTGTTTCAAAAATGTTCGGCTTGTTTTGAACCTCAAAGAATTGGGACCTTCTACTAACGACCATGATCACTTGTGTAGACAATATTTCTACACTATTGTGATATTGTTTTGCCCTATTTGACTCGATTATGATACATCAGTAATCGGTTTAATTTTATCTTGTTTTTAATGAAAAAAGGATCATAATTACACTTGAGTTTGAATTTTGACAAATGTAGTCAAATATTCTAAGTAGCCACTATGGTGACTATTTGTATGATTTAAGTCATACTAAAAACTAAATTATGTAAAATGCAAGACAATACTATTTTCCAACTTTTTTTACACATTTTGAAAAAAAAATTAGCATTCTAAAATAGACTGATGCATTTCTAAAAACCATGATTTTAGAATTTCGAAGATATGCTCCAAGAAGAAACATCACCAAGGGCTCTTGCCACTGCCACGAAGTGCCCCAAGAAAGTACAAAAAGCTTCACTAATTCCAACATGGAAGGTTCAAACCTTTGGTACGAACTTCTTTATCTATAGTTTCTTTGTAGATAACATTGTCTAGCAAAAAATCACAATACTCTATTTTATAGCACAATTGAATTGAGGTGAAATTATTTTGTACAACCATAAGCCTATGAAACATCTTGCACATTTTAGCTTATTGTGCATGCTTCTCGTTGGTTACTAAATATTTGGTTCCTACATACTTTTGAGGTGTTTTAAAGAAAGACAAGAACGAGTTGAATTGACATCAACCTCAACTTAAAACAAACCACGGTCATTGATGTGTCTGCCTAGACTCTATTGAAAAAATCCCTGCTACTGTCAGAATTTGTGATACAACTTCTGGATGGAATACTAGCCCTACTAGCACTCACACAAACCAAGCATAGAGATTAAAGAGAAATCAGATTATAGGAGAATTGAGCAAAGCTCTAACATATTGGAATTATCTTGTGGTGGGGCGCCAGCCTACATATATAGTTTCTTTGAGCAAAAGCTAATTGCTAAAAAATACTACCTATATTTGGTAAAGACCAAAGGTGAATTTCTAAGTAGTAAATAGATCCTAATCTAGTAGTAGTGCGCCCACTTACATGCATTAGCAATAAAAAAAACGAATGTACTATAAATAGTAATGGCCCCTATAATAGCACGCAGGCCTGGCCAAACTATCATTAAGGGGTATCAAATAAACATTAATTCCTAACACTCCCCCTTAATGTTTACTTCGTTATCTATTACTCCTAGAAGTTCTCTAAGCTTTTGAAACTTTTCTTTGCTAAGTACTTTGGTAAAGATATCCGCAACTTGTTTTTCTATAGGCTCCATTTCCCTTGAAAGTAGATGGATCCTTGGTTTCCAATAGTGTAGCCATGTAAGCAAAGCCCATCTTCGTGACGATCTTTGTGATGATCTTCATGATGATCCTCTTGTTGATTTTGATCATGTTGCTTTTCAAGTCTAACCGATCTCCTAGTCCCTTGTGTACTGGATTCTCCCTGTTCCATAATGACACTATCCTTGATGGTTTCATAGTACCATCTAGGCAATCTTCTAGCTTCTGATGTAGGATGCTTCCTGCTTGGTGAAGTAGGAGGTGCATAAGTATCCCATATACTTGATCTCTCCTTCCTCTTTCCTTTCTCAACCAAGGTCACTATAAGTACTTGGACTGTCGTAGGCGATAAATGTGTCGATTCAGGCTCCTGTAATAACTCGTCACCTACTATACGGATTCCTCCATCTTGATTCCTATCATAAGGTATCTCTGTATCTTTATGAGTTGCCTCCTCATCAAAGATTTTTACTCTTGGGCATACTCCTCGTACAGTGTTCGTGTTTGCAAATTGTCTCTTTATACCATGATCCTTGCAAAACACCTAAAATTCCGTAGAAATATACTCTCCCCCTTTGTCCGAGCGGAGTATCTTGATTTGTCTATCTGTTTCTTTCTCCACCTGTGTCTTAAACCAAGTGAAATACTTGAACGCTTCACCCTTATTCTTCAGAAGATAGATCCATGACTTCCTAGAATAGTCATCCACAAACACCATGAAGTAACTTGCTCCCCTTTAAGATTGAGTCCTCATAGGACCACACAAATCTGTATGAACAAGTTCTAGAACATTTGTCGCCTTGAATGTACTAGGCGAAAATTTCTTCATATGATGCTTGCCTAAGACACAGCCTTCACAAACCTTGTGATCAAAAACAACTTGAGGTAAACCTGTAACCATGTTATATTTCCTCAAGACTTGTAGACTTTCGTAATTCAGATGTCCAAACCTCTCCTGCCATAACTTACTCACTGATCCAATATCCGCAACACTTGCATGATGATCCACCGCTTGAGCCTGAAGTTTTTACAACCGCCCTGCAAGTATGCCCTCAGCTACTACTTCATTATCCTTCCTCTTGATGAGACACCACTCTTCATCAAACTGCACCACCATGTGTTGCTTAGCAATAGCTAATACTGAGAGTAAGTTTTTCTTGATTCTTGGTACATACAGCACGTCCTTTATGTCACCAATCTTCCCTGAAGGTAGTTGAACTTGTACTTTTCCAACTCCTTTTATATCATATGTGTAATTGTCTCCCAACTTCACATTTGACCCATCATCTAATTTTTGAAAATTAAATAGCCACTCTCGCCTTGGTGCCATATGCTTCGAAGCTCCTGAATCAATAAACCAATAGTCTTCTTCCTTCGAGAAGCCACTACCAGAAGATGTCGATGCCGAAAACAACTCATAGTCTTCAAGATCCAAAGCACTTAATTTTGCATTAGATGTTTCTTCTTCTTCAGCAAAATTCCCGTCCTGCCTTTTCTTGAACTTGTTGTGCCAGCACTCCTTTGCATAATGTCCTGCTTTTCCGCAAATAAAGCAGTTTTTTTTTCAAACCACTTTCTTTCCATCTTCTGATCGATTTGATTGATTCTCCTCCGTATCATGTTGCTTCTTCTTCTTCTTCTTTCCTTTGTCACCCTTCTTGGAACTTTGCTCTTGCTTCTTTGCCAGGAATGCATGTTCCTTGAAATCGTCCCTGTTGACAAAATTTTGTTGTCTCATTTCTTCCTATAGTAAGATGGCATTCAACAGGTCTCGTTTCCCGTAACGCTAGCATCATTACAAAGTTCTGACAAGCCAAAGGTAGACTATTAAGCACAATGGATACCAACACCGAATCTTGAACACTTTCTCCAATTGCAATAAGTAGTCCTCTTAGATCTTTCACCCGAGTAAAGTAGTCCGTTACTAATTCACTTGTACTCATCTTCCATGTGTGAAGCTTATTAGTCAAGAACAAGATTCATGATTGATTTACCGTCTCTTACAAGTTCTTCAGTATATCCCAAGCCTAATTGGGTCCAACAGCATCTCTGATATAGGGTATGATCATATCTCTAACAGACAAGTTAATGATATGATGAGCTTTTCTTCTACGTCTCTGATACTCCGGCAACTCCCTGTCAGTGGTAGGAGGTATCTCAATACCTGTGACAATTTTCCAATATTCTCTATCCTGGAGAATATTCTACATCTTGAACTTCCATATGTTGTAGTTCGTTCCATCTAGCTTGCTAGACTCCGGCAACACAGCATCATTCAACCCTGCCATAATACTGATCTATAGCAGCTTCCAACAACCTGATTTTTAGCTATGCAATCTTCCTTGCAAGTCGGTAATCTGATTTGGCTCCAACCAGCAAGCAGATCTATCAGAAAACTAGTGAACAAGTCTGTCAGGACAACCGGTGAACAAAACTGTCAGGCAACCAGCGAACGGGTCAGTTAGACCACCAGTGAACAATTCTGTCAAACAACCAACGAACAAGTCTGTCAGACAACCATTGAACAGATCTATCAGACAATAGGCGAACAGGTCTGTTAGACAACCAGCAAACAGATCTGTCAGAAAACCCGCGATCAGGTCTGTCAGACAACCAGAGAACAGGTCTGAAGAAAACCAACAAACAGGCCTGTCAGAAAAACTAACGAACAGCCCTGTCAGAAATCCAGCGATCTGATCTTGGATCTTGATAGCTTCATGTCAGTGATGAAGTCTATTGCCAGGCAGCAATCAGCCTACAAATCTTCTCTTAGGAAAACGGTATTGTCCTCCTGACAATGTTGACTCCACATGCAACTTCAGCTCCTCCAAAGAATCTGATAGCGACCCTACAAACAATCTTTCTTACCAAATAACCTGCTCTGATACCATGTCATAATTTGCCAACTGTTTCGGGTGCAGGATGGTCCGATTTAGGTGCATTAATCCATGTTGGGTTCTGTCAAGGATAAAAATTCAAAACTAACCTCTAGCCTGTTCGTTACGAACACAGATGGTTCCAATGGGACATAGACACAGAACTGTGGAGCAATTGTACCTCACTTTTTGCTTCGGGGGGCAGCGCCCCAATCCCCTCTAGGGGGGCCCCTAGACCCCCCCGGCAACAGTAGCAAGGGGGGCGCTGCCCCTCGTGTACCCCCCCGTAGAAAAACATGGGGCCCAAATGCGCGCCGATAAGGGCCCAATATTTATGCCCCCAACTGTATGCACATTGCACTCACATCTCCAATGAAATGATTGCAAAAGTGATCATCTTGATAGCCCAAACTGTAGCATTTGCCATTAACAAAACCAAAGCAATTAACAACCAAAATTACCAAATAGCTACTGACTTTTATCTGTTTGTGCCCTATTTACTGCACTTCTGGGAGGCAAAACGCTGGTTTGACCATTGCTCCCCTAAAAAAATTTCAGCCATAAGCTATTTTTCCAAAAAAAAAAAAATTAACGATTCGCGGTTCTTAATCGCGATTCTCAGAATTGCGGTTCTCGAACCGCGCACCCAGCGACTCACGATTCGCTGCAACTATGCTCTTAACATATTGGAACTATCTTGTGGTGGGGCGCTAGCCTACATATATAGTTTCTCTAATCATGTGAAAGGCTAAAAGCCTAAAGCAAATAGCAAAAGAGCAAAAGCTAATTGCTAAAAAATACTACCTATATTTGGTAAATACCAAAGGTGAATTTCTAAGTACTAAATAGATCCTAATCTAGTAGTACTACGCCCACCTACATGTAAAAAAACGAATTTACTATAAATATTAGTGGCCCCTATAATAGCACGCAGGCATGGCCAAACTATCATTAAGGGGTATCAAATAAACATTAATTCCTAATAGCTACGTGCTCAAGAAATGGTAAGAATGGATGGATCAAGAGTAGGTTGTTGACGTCATTGTCGTTGTTGTTGTCTCTGATGATCTACCTTCCTAGTATGCACATGGTGTAGCTAGTGTAGCTGGCGATGCTCTAATACAATGATGTATGGTGTCTCTTATGTGGGTGTCATGTGTCCTTATCATCTGACTCTGAGTCTCGTTGCCATCGATGCCATGTGCTACAAAAGAATGTAGGGGTATGTACTATGTATGTACATCATCCTGCTGGATTGGCTGATCCATACAACATTCATCATAAGAGAGACATCTCATGTAGCATGATGGCGACACATCTAGGCATAGGTCACAAGAGATCGTAAAGTGGTGTGGAGGTCTTTGAAAAGACAATAGTATCTCCCTCAAATCTCCTAGTATCACAGGCAACTAAAAATAAAATGCTCCTTAGTCTCAATCTCTCCCAATGTACACATCTAACATAGTCTATCCTCCCGTGGGACACCCTAAAAACGTTTGGTTTCACTCACTAGTTAGTGTGAGGAGACTCGTAGCTGTCCCTGTCAAAGTTTGTTGTCAGCGGAATGCGGCAACAATCGGGTCCAGTAGACGTTGTCGCGCATTGCACGCACCTGCGGGCCGCGCGTGGGATCCCGTCCCCACCGCCTAGCCACCCGCCTCTTCCCCACTTGACCCCAAAAGGGCTGGTACCAGGGGAGAAGGGTATTATGTCTACGTTTAGCTTATATTCAACGTGATGTTTTAGTCTCCATTTTACTTATGGGACAAATGCACTCTTTCTAGTGCATCCATGGAGGCAGCCGCCCTGTGTGTAGCTTGCCCTCCAACACCCCCACTCAAGCGAGCACAAGGTAAGTACACCCCCACATGCTTGTACAGGACCCCCACTTGGCTCTGATACCATGTCAGAGTTAGTCGTCAGCAAAATGCGGCAACAATCGGGTCCAGTAGACGTTGTCGCGCATTGCGCGCACCTGCGAGCCGCGCATGGGATCCCATCCCCACCGCCTAGCCACCCGCCTCTTTCCCACTTGACCCCAAAAGGGCTGGTACCAGGGGACAAGGGTATTATGTATACTTTTAGCTTATATGTGGGTGATGTTTTAGTCTCCATTTTACTTATGGGGAAAATGCACTCTTTCTGGTGCATCCACAGAGGCAGCCGCCCTGTGCGTAGCTTGCCCTCCAACAATCCCAAGGTAAATTTGAGGCAATGTGAGCTCCTAGAGTCTAGATATCGAGAAAGAGTAAGGAAACCTTTCTTGTCCAACTCCTGGATGTGTACGATAAAAATCAGATTTGACTCCTATGTTTCCTTGCCAAGTGTACTAGAGACATCCTAGATAAATGACCTACCAAATATGTGGATGTGTGCCCTCTAAAAGGCTAGTGATATAGATACCAAACATATCCAGAAGTCAAGATACTTGTGAGTACTAAGGAAAACGAGCACCCTAATTATGGAGCTACATCAATAAATAAGGCCTGAGAATGAAACTCTCATGTAGGTATATGATGAAACAACATCCAAGGGATGACTATAAAAAATAACCTCTTGTCTCTACATAAAGGCCTTGGAAGTGCTGAAGACCATGATCTTGGTCTTCGACGGGTTCACCTATAATCCCTATCTAGTACAGAACTCGTGGAGTCTATCTACGTGTCCTTGTAAACCTACTCTACTTGGAGAGACTAGAGACACATCATCTGCACATAGTAGAAAGGCAATAAGGATATCATTAAGATTACAACCACCATCTTGCTCAATAACCTACTCCAACTCATCAATATACAAACTAAGGAGTGTGGGTGTGAGGGAGCAACCCTGCTTCACACCAATAGTACTAACGATCGAATCTGAGACCCAAGTGGCAATCTTGAAACATCGCCATTCAAGTTTATATGATTTCATAACTGCTAAGACAATATCTGTTGAAAAGCCAATATCATGTCACCACTAAATAAGCAAAGATCTAAGAACCAAGTTAAAGGCTTTCTAGAAGTCAACAAAACAACAATAAACCCTCCTTTGTCAATGTCTGGCCTGCTCAATAATGGATTTCAAGGTGACGTTGTGATCCACAGTGGAACGTTGTGCTCTGAAACCAACTTGTCCTATCACATAGAACCATCGATATTCTACATTTAAACTCACTGCTAATTGTAGGATAATGCCATATAACTTAGCCATAAGGTGTCCGATCATAATAGTGCGATAGTTTCCCGCTTCATGGGGTCACCATTCTTGTGAATGCGATTAATGATAATAGTACATCAAGAGGGAGAAAAAAAATATAGTTGCTTGGTTAAGTAATCTGGTTATGAATGGTGAAAGGATGTCAACAACATGTAAAAGGAATTTAGATTCTAGAACTTCTATGTCATGAGCCCGACGTGTCTCGATCCTTGAATGTGCTTACGTGAAAGACTAGATGGACTTTGATTCCTTGCGGAAGATCTAGTTGATAGGCACTCAGATTGAGTTTCTTTACAATACAAAAAGGCCCACAGAAATGAGTTGACAACTTAGGACATTTCGCTATCCTCAATACCGTGAAATCTTTTGGAATTCTAAGGTAGACCCAATCTCCTTCCACAAAGACTCGACGCTGCCGCTTTTGATTGGCGTAATATTGGGCTCTATTCTGAGCTAGTTTTACGTTATCTCGAGCGACAAGCAGCACTTCCTACATATTCTACAAGAAATTCATCGTTGTATTAACCTTGAGACCTTTGAAGCCAACGGAAATGGGGCCACGAGGCTAGAAACCATACATCAACATGAATGGATTATAACCCGTTGTTGAGTGCTTTGTGATGTTATACGCAAATTCAATCATTGAAAAGTACCTTTCCCAATCTAAAGGTCTCATGGAAATGTATGCACGAAGCATATCTTCCATAGACTTGTTAGTCTGTTCAGTCTGACCAACTTATTCTAGATGCTCTCACGACCCTAGACTCAATTGCGATCTCCAATTTCACGAAGACCGCTTGCCAAAATTTGCCAGTGATCTTTGAATCCCGATCACTAACAATGTCATTTGGCAAACCAAACAACTTGAACAACTTCTCCACAAAAAGCTAAGCAAGTTCTAAAGCTTTGACAATCATCTTAGTTTAAATGAATTGCACCATCTTGGTTAGCTTGTCAACTACTACCCATATGGCATCACCTTGCTTCCCCATCCGAGGAAGTCCAACCACAAAATCCATAATGCTTTCCCACTTTCTTTCGGGAATTTCCAATGGCAGCAACAAGCATTTGCCTTAAGTTTTTCAGCTTTATTAACCTAAGATTGCCTGCAATTGCAAACATATGCCTCCACTTGATCTTTAAGTTTTGGCCAGTAAAAGCTCCTCTTTACTAGATCAAGCGTCCTTTGTGTGCCTGCGTCTCCCACAGTCGTGACATTCATGCAGGATTTGGGCCCCAATCTCATCATTTTCTAGCACACATGCCTTCCCATTCCAAAAAAGTAGTCCATTCTTAATGGAATAATCTTGTTGTATCTTATCCCGAGGAGAAATCTTGGAATCTTGCTTTGAAAGTTAAATACTAGATCTAGAATTTCCTACAATCTTAGTGCTTCATGATCAGTCACAAATAGTAAACCTAGAGCCATACCAATAATGTCTCTAGAGTTTAAAAGCATATATTACAGCAAAAAATACCTTACCATAGGTGGAATACTGCCTTTGAGTAGGATCCAACTATTTGCACAACCGGTCTATCATCTTGATATAGGACTACATGTACAGCAAAGTCGCTAGCATCCGTCTCAAGCACATTTTTTCTTGTTAGGATCGACTATGTGTAAAATCAAAGGTGTAGACACACAGTGTTTCAAAGTTTCAAAACACGAAAGTCAAAGAAAACGAAGACGAACGGTTCGCGAACACGAAAGTCAAAGCAGACGAAGACGAACGGTTCGCGAACACGACAGATTCACGAACGAGAATCTTTTGCGGTCCAGTACGAGAGAAGGCAAATAACTCTTTAGTCCAAGCAACCGAAGGCTTGTATTTATTGTGTCAACTAGTTTTCTTCACCCCTTTGAGGAGATTCGTCAAGGGTAATGTAATTATTGCATAATCGAAGATAAATCTATGGAAAATCCAGTGAAGCCGAGAACAGACTTAACTTCATGTATGGTCTAGAGAATAGGCCACTTACGAACTTTAAGAACCTTATTAAAGTCAATTTCCAACCCACGGTCCAAAAATAATCTGACCAAGATATTCTAGTCTTGTCTAAAAGAATTCACATTTGGATTCTTTGGCATATAGATTCTCCTGTCTTAGTAACCTCAAGATAGTCATGAGATGCTCCTCATGCTCCTCTAAAGTTCTACTACAAATCGAAATATCATCCAACCATAGAAACCCGTTCCGACCCTTTTGGGTCGGAACGTACTATATGTTCCGTATAGTACGTTCCAAAACGTACTGGGTTGGAACATTTTCTTAAAAATAACAAAACAGGTGTTAAATTGGCCACGATCTTCCTTCTTGGCTGACTGCTAATAGAGATCTGCTTGTAGCCAAGACTTGCACTCCATAGGATCCACGCGATATCTTGTCTGACTACTGATAGAGAGCTACTTATAGCCAAGACCTATACTCCATAACGATTTCTAGGATCCATGCGATATCATGTCTGGCTACTGATAGAGAGCTGCTTATAGCCAAAAAAATCTGGCAAAAACGAACGAAATTCTTGTAGCTCTTGTTAATCCTAGAATCGCTATCTGAGCCACGTTCTTAAGCTCACGTTAATCCAAGAATCGCCATGTTCTTACTTTCTAAGTTATTCTAACTGATCACTCGCATTCGCATTGCACAAGCAGTCATAGCGGGTTTCCCCTTCTACAGACCGAGTTTCCCCTTCTGCAAACTAGATTTGATCATTTTATCCTCTTTGTCATCTCTCGGCTTCAGCTGAGAAAGATGGCCCGAATCACAATGTAAGAGAGAGCTTTCAGCGAAAGAAGCCATGGCTACACCGGCGCCCACAAAGAAAAAGCAGAAGAGCGTTGCAAAGAGCATGTTGCAGGTCCCCCGAAGTGCATTGGAACACCTTCGCCAGGCTGCCATGGATCCTATTGCTCTGAAATCGCTATGGATCCTATTCATCCTTAACACTTTAATTCCTTTGTTAAAACGGAATGTACTATTTTAAAAAAAAATTGGTGAAGTTCCAAAACGGGCAACTAATAATTGGTGGCAATACCATGTCTTGATGTCACATGTCCAAGCACAACTCCGTGCGAAACCCATATCTGGCATTTTTCTGGATTTAGAGAAATCTGATATTTGCGGCATCTTTCAAAGACTTTCTTCAATCGATCCAGGTGGTCTATATCTGTACTATGAACTCCCAAGTCGTCCAAGTAAATTTCAAGGAATTTCTGCAGATAATCTTTAAACGCAAATTGCATTACTCTTTGGAATGAACTTGGTGCGTTACAGAGTCCAAACAGCATTACTTTGTAAGCATAGGTGCCCCATTCTGTTGCAAAAGCAGTTTTGTGGCGATCGGCAGGTGCAATCTTAACCTGGTTGTAACCACTGAATCCATCCAGGAAACTATAAGCTTCCGCTCCAGCAAGGCGATCCAAAATGCTTTCAGTAAAAGGTAACGGAAAGTGATCCTTCACTTTATTTAATGCTTTGAGATTCACACAGATTCGCAATTTCCCATTTTTCATAGGAACAATGACAATCGGTGAAATCCATTCGGTATGCTCGATCTCATAAATGAAATCGGCGTCAAGCAATCTCTGAAGTTCTTTTCTTTATCAGATCTGCCACATTAGGATTACATCGATAGAACTTTGTAACCTTTGGTACTGCATCAGGTACTAAAGGTATGGTATGTTCAATGACTGATGTCGGAATACCCTTCAAATCTTGATAAGTCCATGCAAAACAATCTTGATACTTAATAAGTAACAAACGGAGTGCTTGATACTGCTCAGGAGTAAGTTGTGATCCCACTTGTACAATCTTTTCCGGTTCTCCTGGTTCTGCAAGATTCATTGGTTGCGTCCTAGCTGGGCCATCGTAAACCTCTTTAGATTCCAACATGTGTTCTTCAGGTTCATGATGTGCTTTAGGTAACATGATAACCACATCATCCAATGTATAACGTTTAAAATGCTCTGGTATATCATGCTGGACCACATTTGCTTGTTCTTTTTCGAAAGGACTTGTCTTGGATATTCGTTAAGTCTTCTTAGCAGGAATTGATCATGGAGGTGATGACTTTCGGGATGATAAATCTTTCTTCATAGGTGAAGACTTCCTAGACAATGATGTCTTGCTGGAAATCTGACTTGAAGAATCATTCCTGACTTTTCCTTTGCCTTTATCCAATAGAGGTGGCACTTCCTTTGAATCAATCTTTTGAGGGGGATTTTCCCATTTCCAGACCGTATTATAATGTTGCTTTGCTTGTTTCTTTGTCATTGAACCTGTGATCCTGTCTCCCTTCAATATAACTGCTTTGGGCGATTTGATTGTTGGTTCATCAAGAACATTACGCACTCCAAATCTAGTCGGATCCACATGATGTAGAATCTATTCATCCATAGCATTGCTATCATAAGTTAAGGCATGGCTCACTGGTATGAGATCATCCTCAATTGGATCTGGTGTAGGTTCCGTTGATATCCAGGCTACATTCAGCACATTTAGTGGAAACGTGATTGGCGTATCCAAAGTTCGATCTAATAAGGAAATCTCGCTCATCTCTGATTGAATATCTTGTTGACACATATATCCTGCTGTACAATCAATTGTTGCAAGAGCTTCGTTCCAATTGACAGTATCCGTTTGAGAATCGTAGTGAACTCCCAATTTTTTCTCTAGTCGATCACAAGTGTGATCCGTTGTTGATGAATCGTCATCCGCTTTTTGACCCACTAGCTTGATAGTCCAAGTCGTAGGATCAACTTTAACTGCACGTTCACGATTTTCAAAAGTGATTTTTCCGGTCCCCCAGTTATGAATTACTTGCGCAATTTGGGGCATGTTATTAATTAAATACATGAGACCCCATGAGTTAATTAGTGCAAGTGGCCCACTTGGCCAAGTAGCTCACTCATACGGTTGACACCTAGACAGGTGCTTGTCTCACAAGGGACTTGGAGGACCCACGCCCTCCTCTCTCTCTAGCAATTCATTTTCTCTTCTAACTTTTGGTGTGGTGAGGTGCTTATGCAATTCTCATGGTGAGGTGCTTATGCAATTCTCCTTGGATGTGATGGTTTCCATGGCTAAGCTTCTCAAGCTTTCTTGGTTGATCTAGTATTGAAGTTAAGATACTCCATAGCTAGGTCTTGCAATTCATCACCCTGGCTATAGTAGACAGTCACTAAAGGTAGTAACATGTGTTGACATCCAAGTGACTTCCATATCATCACAATCAAAAGTATGTATACGTGACTGGTCGGCCTATTGTGAAGTAGTCTTGGCATTAAAGTCACCAATGAATAGCATATTGCCCCACTCGTATCCAATGATGTCAGTTACTAGGTTACAGCCTCAGCAAGACATCGCAAAAGGGAAATAACAGGCTACTACATAGACATCCTTATCCAGTCCAACACCTTTTCCAAAAGGTGAATCCAAATATATCATGCATGCTATCATGACTAACAAACTCCAAGATCGAATGCATTGATTCCTTATAGGCATGCAACCCTACCAAAGCCTCTACGCGGATCTTGTCTCTATCCTGCAAACTAAGTCCCATCTAAAGCCTGGAAAAGCTGGCAATCCACGGCTCTCATCAGTCTCCATGAATAATAAAATATCTCCATGTGCGATACAGTCGATCAGATCTTTTGATGTGGATGAAGAATGTATACAATTGCGATTCCACACTCCAATGCACAAGCAGTGTGGATGGAGCCCTGGGGCCCTCCTGTGCTCAAATGCCCCAACTCTTTATTTCTGGGAACCCCTCGAACCTTCGTCAATGTATCACACTAGGCCATCCTTGTAGATCACACATCAACCTTTATCTCTGGCTTCTTGGAAGGCTTTATGCCTCTCCTCAACCTCAAAGAGAAAAAAGCTTTTAGATACCATAAGGTACACAAGATTAAAAAATACATCTCAAGTGCGTCATATCACGGGAGTGTACAAAGCGTCTCCTAAATGAACTAACTAAAATCCATATATGATCAAAACTAAGCAATTGAAGTAAGCCTTACTAGGTCAAGCTAACAAAGAACTCATGGAGTGTAGCGAGGCTAAGAATTAGATCCATGAGGACGGAAAAATGACATCCTCAGCATCAAATTCCATCATGAACAGGGAGAGGTGATGTGTGGCTGCAGCAAATCATGGCCACCGGAAGTGTATGTACTGCAAACATCGTTCCTGAAGCGAAACATCTCTCTAATCATCAAGGAAACACATCTTTGGTCTGCATAGGAGATCCAAGAAGTGTGAAGTCACTTTTGGATCTCAGAAGAGGCAATAGCATCTCCTGCAAATCTCAAAGTAGAGAGGACACTGAAAAATAAAATACTCCTTTTTGCATTTGAAGCTTTTCAATATATGCTTACTACCACATTGCTCTTGTAAAGCATCCATGGGCCACACAATTAGGCTTGGATTTCGCATGTTACACAATGCCCATCAAGGCTTGACAACCATCATAACATGCAAAATACTGTTAGGCATCATTTGAAGGTCAAACTCAGATTCTTCTAAGTTAATCTCAGGGCAGTAGGCTATAAACTTCGTTGCTGTTTCCCACAAACGAAAAGATCTAAAACTTGCCCAAACTAGTGGACGTGAGCTGGAAAGCAGGGACTTACCACAATATCAATGCCTGTACCCTATGCCTTCTCCCAGGATCATCCTCTCTATGCTCTTTGACCATAGCACCACCTGCATTTTGAATTTCTTTTCTCCTCACATACAGAGAATCTTTCCTACAAAGAGGACACATAATGTGAATTGGGTACAGATGTCTGACATTAGCCCATACTGCACCTTATTGGAGACTATCGACTTCTAGGATACTCCGAACAATCGCTACTGCTATACATTGGCTATGTGCTCATGCATGCCTTTATCATGCAGTCTAGTGCTTTGACACAATACCTACTTCGTTTTGGAGGTATCACTTTGAGTTGAGGTACCATGCTTGTACCGACAAGCGTCTAGATCATGATGCATCCAAAAATAGACCATCTGTTATTTCCTTTACTTTTCACAATCAACAAAATAATAGCTCACTTCCAACTCTTTCAAAGAAGCTCTTATTCCAAGTTCTGATGAAAGGAGCTTTAAAATTCTTAGAAACTATTACTCATTTGTAAGTAGCAAGGTTGTCAAAAAGTGTGGAACTTGATCAAGAAAACCCTAAAAAGAATCAAAAGACCCCCATGGGGACTTACTTGGTAGAAAACTATGCAGCAGTTTCTCTAGTTTCCTGAATGTTAAAAGCTCAAGCGAAATGCATGACCAAATACTAGACACCCAGAACCTACGTTAGCCTAGAAATGCCATAGGACAATACAGTGAAATCAAAGTGAGTCAATAAAAGCCGAAAAAATGACTGAAAGAATGCAAATTACCCTGGCCACCATAACCACCAAATACATAAACGGATCTATCTCTCACAACCAGGCTATGAGCAGCTCGACCACCAGGGCCATCAAGCTTAGTCGCAGATGTACCCCTTCTAGATGTTGCTTTGTAGGGTGAGCTTTTGCCTTGGCTACATAAATGCCAAATAAAAGACTCTGAAGTGATGGAAGGAAAAGTTGAAGGGACCTGCAACAAATAAACGATATCAACATAAAGCTTTAAGAAAAGTTTTTCAGATAACTTCATTAGATCTACTAATCGTGAGTACAGCTAGGTTATATTCTGGTAAATGTGAGTTTAAAAACATGTACCTGTAAAACACAGGTATCACTTAGACGGGATGATCCATGACGACCTCCATGAATGACTACTTGGTGATCTTCCAGAAGTGCCGCAGCATGGTTGGATCGAGGGCTTGGAATTTCTCCACGGACCTTGGGAGTGATCCACTTGTTTTGAACCACGTCATACACACTTTCGGAGTCCCAACAATGTCAACCACATAAACAGATTGTCAGAGATAGGCTCCAAATTGAGGCTAGTCCATGCATGCTGTGAACATCAAAAACCATGAAAAGCTTATGAAGTATAAATAAAACACACTGTCTTGAAGCCCGACAATTGCAGAGTCATAGATTAGCATTTCATTGGATAATAGTCGAGTAGAAAGTACATGTGCAATAAGAACAAAGATAACCTACTAGTGATTCACATCTGTGATACCTTAGAGTATCGGTTTTGATAATACCAGCCTCCCCCTTCCCACCATAGAGTATTATAGACGTACCAACAGCTACCATTGTATGATAACCCCTAGCTAATGGAAGCATCCCAACAGGTTCCAACTCCTCCCATTCCAGTATATCTGACATCCTGCCTTCATTAGAATGTACCTTAGCAATATACAAAATATCAAAGATACTACAATAGTTCACTGCCTTGCCTTCCAACTCAACGACATTTCAGAATTTAGCTCGGATAAAACCAATAATATGTATCCAAAGCAACTACCCCAAACTTGTTCAAGTTGCGAAAACTGAAATTCACGTGTATGAGCTTCTGGAATGGAACAAACCAAAGCATGTACAGAACTACATCCAGAACTACAATTGTTCAAGAAAAGAAAACTGCTTATGCCTCAGAGTGAATCACCTTCATAAACTATAACTAACAAAACAAATCACCCTGAAAAATCAGAAGTTACAGATCAAGGATATTTGATCCAATGATTGAAAACCATTTCTCTGCAACATTATGCAGTGGTTACTTTCAGGTCTTTGGATCTACGTCTAATTTACATAGACACTCCCTTGAAAAGCATCTACAAAGTTCTCTTAAAGGTGGCAAGGTCTTGAATTGTAGCTTCTCTTCGCAGGCTTGCAGCCATCTCATTCACTTGTTAGGCTCAGATCCAGACCAGTACATCAGCCACAGTCTAAAATCATAAATATATATACATAAAATATATATATATATATATATATATATATATATATATATATATATCATAGTGGCACGTGGTACCGCCATTATGGTACCGCGGTACCATAGTGGTGGTACCGCGGTTATGGTGCCGCCCTCAGACCAGCGGTACCAGGGCGGCACCACAAAAATAATATTTTTTATTATTTTTTTTTTTAAAAAAAAACCCTTTTAACAGGCTAAAACTAGGTAAAAACTAAGATGTTACTGTACAGGGGGACTGTACTGGGGGCACTGTGGGAGAGTCGACCCAATCGGAGTGCGGCATGTGGGGGAGCAATACATGGGGCAGGTACAGTAGCACATGGGCACTGTGGAGGAGCAGACCATGGACCCAATCGGAGTGCAGCATGTGGGGGAGCAATACATCCGGACAGGTACACCGTCACATGGGCACTGTGGAGGAGCAGACCATGGACCCAATCGCAGTGCAGCATGTGGGGGATCAGCACATGGGGCAGGTACAGTAGCACAGGGGCACTGTGGAGGAGCAGACCATGGACCCAATCGGAGTGCAGCAATACATCTGGACAGGTACAGTCACATGGGCACAGTGGAGGAGCAGACCATGGACCCAATCGCAGTGCAGCATGTGGGGGATCAGCACAAGGGGCAAGTACAGTAGCACATGGGATCATCAACAAAAGCAAATTGGGAAATAGGCTGTGGGGTTAAATAGGCACTCACGAGACAGCGAGAGAGCCAGTGAGAGGGGGTGAGGCATTGTGAGAAGCTGTGAGGGAGAGCCAGTGGGAGGCTATGAGAGAGAGGCATTGTACCGCGGGACCTATGATATATATATATATATATATATACATACGTATATATATATATATATATATATATATATATATATACATATATACATATGTATGTATATATATATATATATCATAGATCCAGCGGTACCAGGATCCGCGGATCCCGGTACCGCGGATCCAGTGTGGTACCGCGGATCCATACTGATCCGCGGTACCACAATATTTAATATTTTTTAGTATATAATATTTTTTAATATTTAATATATCATTGTATTAACCTAATCCCCCCCCCTCGCTTCATCTCTCTCCCTGCCCGTCACCCTACTGTCTGCGCCCTCTTTGTTGTATGCCCATCGCCCTATTGTCCGCGCCCTCCCGGCTGTCTTCGCATTGCACTGATCGCGTCCTCCCCTGCTATTGCTATTTCGGCCTTTATTGTGGTTTTTTCAAGCCTTCCGACTCCTATCGCACCCACAGAGATCTCTGCCTTCTTTCCGCAGTCCTTTCTACAGAGATGGTGCATTCCAACCTTGCCGATCTCTGGGACGAGGTGGACATTGTCAGGCGGGTTCCCGACAAGTCTAACAAGTCCGGTGCAAGGATAGTGCATTGTCGATATTGCCTGACAGAATTCGTTGCCACCCTCACTCGCCTTAAAGGACACCTACTCGGCGCACGCGCGAGAGATGGTGGCACACTGAATGCTGCCCCCCCAGCATGTCCGTTCCCATCGGGCAGCGACTTTTGGATACCTACGGGCCACATCTTGTGGCGGGGGAGAACACCATTTCGGAGGGTGTTCTTCGGTTTTGCACCGCTCCTTACGTGGTTGACCCCGAGTTGCTGCCTGCTTGGCTGGCACGCACGAGGAGAGGGAGTGCATCCTCGTCCAGTCCCTTTGCCCCTCGTCCCTCTCAGACAGTTCCGCCTCACGCACCCCCATCTGCACCCATTCCGGTGGATCCTGTCCCACCGCGTCCGCCAGTTGCCACTGTGGTTCCACCACCACCTACTGTTGCTTCACTCCCCCAGTTTACGACTTTCTCATGGACTCTCCGCTTCCCGAGCAGGAGCAAGCCCCGGATGCCAGCAACGAGGCCTTCCAGGATGTTGAGGAGATCCCTTCCTCCCTCCCTTCACATCCGGATGACCTCCCTACCCAGCAGTTTTCGTATCCCATGCCAGATGTCCACCCTCCACCAGTGTACCCCACTTACGCTGCTGCACCCATCCCGGCCAGTGCATCCCACTCTCCCCATTCCACGTCTACAGCTGATGCATCCACAAGTGCCCAGCCTGTCGTGTCATCATCCATTCCCGTCACGTTTGGTGCACCGTGATGGAGGTCCGCTACCCGTCGCCCAGCTGGGAGAGTTCTTAGGCAGCAGAGCATTCGCGGCGCGCATCAGCCGCACATGGATAGAGAGGCCACACAGGCCGTGGCCAGCCTGATTTATGAGCTGAACCTTCCATTTGCCATCACCGACTCCGAGCCCTTCAGAAGGGCGTTCCAAGTTGAACAGTCTGTCAGCCCTAGCTGGAGAGTCCCTAGTTCAGAGGTTGTCCGCACACACATATTGAGGGATAGGGTCGAGTCACTGTCTAGAGAGATGGAGCCTCTACGTCGCCACTGGGCCACTTACGGTTGCAGCATCATGTCCGATGGCTGGACTGATGTCAGGAGGAGGCCGATCCTCAACATACTGGTCTCCAGCTGCATGGGCACACAGTTTTTGAGGGCAGTGGATTGCAACAGGGGGGGGAGAGTCATATCTGCAGAGTTCATGTTTGATGTCATCAGGTCTTCCATCCTGTCCATAGGCCCACAGCATGTCGTCACAGTGGTGACGGACAATGCCACGAACTGCATTCAGATGGGTGTACTGCTAGAGGCCGAGTTCCCTCACATTGTTCATACCCCCTGTGCCGCGCACGGCATAGACCTTCTGATGGGGGATATAGGTGCACTTCCCTGGGTTAGAGCCATCGTCCGTGAGGCCCTCTTCCTGGTGACAAAAGTCACCAGGAAGAGGTGTGTTCTTGCCATGTTCCGGGTGTTCAGCCATCTAGACCTCCGTAAGCCAGCCCCCACACGCTTTGCATTCGACTTGGTGGTCATCGACCGTCTGATCAGGTGCAGGGCGCAGCTTCTACAGATGGTTGGCAAAGATCTTTGGTGTGCCAGTACATTTCCGCGCACTGAGGATGGGAAGCACTTTGCTTCCACGGTGAGGGGAGACCAGTTTTGCAGGGATGCACAGACATTGTCATGACTTCTTCGACCACTTTACATTGTGCTCCGCATGGCTGACAGCGAGCGGTCGACCCTTGGACTGGTATATGAGCTCATGGACCGGATTGGACAGTTCCTGCAGCTGCCCATCTTGCAGCCAGAGAGGTAAGCGGTACAGTGTTGCAATTGACCTTTATCTTTTTAGTACTTGCTAGTTTGTTTTTCTGTCAGTGTTAAGCTTTTTCGTAATGCCCTACACCACATGCCCCTCACCTGCAGGATGACAGAGCTGAAGTTCATATGGGAGACGCGGTGGAACTACTTCCACAGGAGTATCCACAGCGTTGCACACATGCTGCATCCCCTCTTCCTCTCTCCGACACAGATCGCAGACAGAGAGCTCGAGGCCGATTGGCTTCAGTACATTCACAGGGTGGGTCCACACATAGGTTTGGATCCTATCAGGCTCATGGAGGAGCTCGCTGCATTTCGTTTCGGCATGGGCACATTCGGCCATCCGGCTGCCCAGGATCCAGAGAGGAGGCAGCTACCCATTACCTGGTGGACCATGTTCGGTAGCACATACCCATCTATACAGCGTCTTGCACTGCGTGTCCTTTCTCAGGTATGCATCTCATTTTATCCTCCATTTTTTGTGTTTCGTTGAAGACAATGTGCTGAAGTATTTCAATGCACGTACCACAGGACTGTGCTGCCTCCGCGTGTGAGCGTAATTGGAGCACATGGGCACTCATTCACACGAGGAGAAGAAACCGGTTGTCAGTGAGTCAGTTGGAGCGGTTGGTGTTCTATAGCACCAACGCACGTTTCGCGAGGAGACTTCCGACCATTACAAGCGCATTGCAAGTGATAAGCTAACCTTTCATAGCATTTTGGTTGACTCCTGGTATGTTGGTTTCATTTCTTGATAGAGTTGTTTCCCTGACATGCCAATTTTAAACCTTGCAGACGAAGATATCTGATTTGGAGCGCCAGGTTGACTTGCCTACGGACAGCACCCATCCCATGCCTGCAGAGGAACTGGGTACACAGTTGATGGCAAAGAGAGAGAGGGAGCTTGCCGAGATGAGTGAGAGAGAGCTTGGGCTTGAGCACATAGAGCCTCCATTGTACGAGGCAGATGATCCAGTGTCAGAGGATGATCAGGATGAGGATGAGCCCATTCGGGTTGTGTTCGCCAGATCAGAGCGGGATGAGGCATATGATACAGGTGTTGGGCACACGCCTAGAGCAGGGGTCACAGGTGCATCATGTGGTAGAGGTGGGGCACATGCCACAGATTATACCGGGAGACGGGCAGGGCACACAGGGGGGGCCAGTGGCATACCTTCTTATGTTGATATGATGAAGGAGGCTCTTGATAGGGGGCAGAGTGATTTGGGTTTACCTTCCGCAGCTGCTTGGATGCGTGCATCACAGAGCCATAGGCATTTCTATGACAGCACACTAGAGGAGTCACCAGATGACTTTGATTGTACCGATTGGGAGGCCATGCCGGGTCCGCATGGTGCACAGCATGAGGCACGGGATGTTCCCGAGGATGGTGGTCATGATGAGTCCCAGAGCCCAGACCATTTGTATTCGGATGCCCAGCTGGACGACTTGATTGCAGACTTGGATTCAGAGGCCCAGCAGATGCCGAGCGTCAGGGCACCCCCATCCTCTCTAGCCAGCATGCCCTACACAGAGTCTCAGCCAGAGCAGCTACACGAGGTGCCTGCAGTTCCTCCAGTTCCTCAGAGGGTGTATGTGCGCCGTACAGCACCTCCAGTGCCACCGATACCATTGAGGCCTGCAGCCCCTTCATCGCCATCCACTTTTGCAGCAGCAGGTCTCCATGGCAGGCCACCATCTGTGCCCAGATCTTCTCTTGCAGCACCCACATCTACAGACGCTCCTCCAGTGGCAACACCCACATCACATCCTCCTCCATTGGCAGCACCCACGGCACCGGCTCCTCCTTTGGCAACACCCAAAGCACATCCTCCCCCTTTGGCAGCACCCAGGATGTACCAGTATCGTCCACCACAGCGCCCCTTTCAGTACTTATCATCGTTGTACTTGCCTCCTACAGGGACGGCCCCTCCACATCTAGTTCCTCCACCAGCAGCAGGCCCACGGGCACACACTCCTCGGACCTATCCTCCACTATCAGCTGCACAGGGACACCCATCTTTGGCTACTCTATCCCAGCCGGCCGCAGCTTGGGCCCAGCCTAGTCAGCCAGGTGATCTGCATGGGGGTGATGAGGCATTGACGGCTCCCCTCGTCCGCAAGAGGCCAGGAAGGCCCAAGGGTGCACCGAACAAGAAAGGCAGGGCACAGAAACTGCCAGGGAAGAGAGGACGACCTCGCAGGGCTCCAGTTGCTGGTAGAGGTGCTGTATTACAGCCAGCTGCAGCAGGTGTTGTTGGTTTAGCCTGCTTGGGGGCTGATGCGGAGGCAGATTGGGAGGATGAGGATGACGACTCTTCCCCCTCGGATACACAGCCCATGCCAGTACCAGACAGACATAGATATCAGTTGCGAGAGTCAGCTCGGGGCCCTGAGTTGTCTCCGGAGCATTCATCTGAGTTTGAGGCAGAGCATTGATTGTAGCTCCGTCATTTTATTTTTAGCGGTTTGATATCATGTTCCATGTCTGGCGGCCAGATGGTCGAACACTGTATTCAGACCAATCTTCATATTATATTTGGTGTTGACGTATTCTATTCACTGCACAATGTGTATTTGTCAATTTGTAATTGTGATGTTCTACTTGCAGTTTTACTTCAAATGGTGTGTGCGTGTTTTCAATTAGTTTTCAGTACAGAGTTTGAGATCATATGCAAAACACAGAAATACAACCCCCCTGATAGCATTTTATAATCACATACATCAGATTGCAATACACAAGGCACGCATTGCACAAAAAACACACCGTACATTAATTCAACAGATGTATCAAATCTACAATACGTATTCCCGCCGCATACGGCTGGTGCTGTTCTTTACACCATGCCAGACACTAAATACTGCCTCATCTACTGATGAACATTAAATAACAACAGTCAGCCACATACGGCTAGACCCCATCTATGCTAAACATTTCTACGGATCCTCCACAGACTCCTCGCCCTCGTCAGGTGCATTGTTCTATCGCTCTTGCTCTGCCTCCCAGTTAGCCCGAGCTGCCTCCTGGTCAACCCGACGGCGGGCAGCCCTTTCCCTGACCATGATGAGCTGTCGTCGTGTGAAGTTCATTTCGATCTGCTCATCCAAATCCAGCTCGATAGCGGGGGCGGGGGCCACAGCGGGGGCGGGGATCTGCAGCTCTGGGTGTCTCTGCCGAGTCTCTCGCGGCATCTCTGCAATGTCTTTTGTTGTGCCTTCGGACATCTTCCTCGAGCTTCCTCCTGGCTTCGCCCTCCGCCATCTCACGACACCCTGTTGCTCGAAATGACCCTCGTAGCCTCTCACAGCCGCTCAATGGCTCTCACTGGCTCTCTCACAGCCCCCCTCTCACAGCCTCTCACTCGGTCTGTCACACAGCCTCTCACAATGCCTCTCTCTCACAGCCTCCCACTGGCTCTCCCTCACAGCTTCTCACAATGCCTCTCACCCCCTCTCACTGGCTCTCTCACAGTCTCGTGAGTGCCTATTTAACCCCACAGCCTGTTTCCCAATTTGCTTTTGTTGATGATCCCATGTGCTACTGTACCTGCCCCATGTGCTGATCCCCCACATGCTGTCCGGATGTATTGCTCCCCCACATGCTGCACTCCGATTGGGTCCATGGTCTCCACAGTGCCCATGTGCTACTGTACCTGCCCCATGTATTGCTCCCCCACATGCCGCACTCCGATTGGGTCCGCTCTCCCACAGTGCCCCCAGTACAGTCCCCCTATACAGTAACATCTTAGTTTTTACCTAGTTTTAGCCTGTTAAAACAGTTTTTTTTTTTCAATAATAAAAAATATTATTTTTGTGGTGCCGCCCTGGTTACGCTGGTCTGAGGGCGGCACCATAACCGCGGTACCACCATTATGGTACCGTGGTACCATAATGGCGGTACCACGTGCCACTATGATATATATATATATATATATATATATATATATATTTAAATGAGCATGACGAGGATGAGCCCGAATGGGCTCATCCTCGTCATGCTCATCCTCTGACACTAGCTCATCTGCCTCATACAATGGAGGCTCTCTGTGCTCAAGCCCAAGCTCTCTCTCTCTCATCTCGGCAAGCTCCCTCTCTCTCTTTGCCATCAACTGTGTGCCCAGGTCATCTGCAGGCATGGGATGTGTGTTGTCTGTAGGCAAGTTGACCTTGCGCTCCAAATCTGATATCTTCGTCTGCAAGACCAAAATTGAGCGTGTCAGGAAAACAAGTTGATCAAAGATTAAAACCTACATTTTAGTGAGACGTCAACCAACATGCAATGGGAGAATAGCTTTTCACCTGCAATGCGCTCGTAATGGTCAACAGTCTCCTGGTGAGACGTGCGTTGGTGCTACAGAACACCAACCGCTCCAACTGACTCACTGACAGCCTGTTCCATCTCCTCGTGTGAATGAGTGCCCATGTGCTCCAATTACGCTCACACACGGAGGCAGCGCAGTCCTGTGGTACGTGCAATGAAATGGTTCAGCACACGTGCACGGGTGGAACGTCAACGAAACACAGCAAGGGAGGATGAGATGAGATGCATACCTGTGAAAGGACCCGCAGTGCAAGACGCTGTATGGATGGATAGGTGCTGCCGAACATGGTCCACCAGGTAATGGGGAGCTGCCTCCTCTCTGGATCCTGAGCAGCCGGGTGACCGAACGTGCCCATGCCGAAACGAAATGCAACGAGCTCCTCCATGAGCCTGATAGGATCCAAACCTATGTGTGGACCCACCCTGTGAATGTACTGAAGCCAATCAGCCTAGAGTTCCCTGTCTGCGATCTGTGTTGAAGAGAGGAAGAGGGGATGCGGCATGTGTGCAACGTTGTGGATACTCCTGTGGAAGTAGTTCCACCGCGTCACCCATATGAACTTTAGCTCTGTCATCCTGCAGGTGAGAGGCATGTGGTTTAGGGCATTATGAAAAAACTTAACACTGACAGAAAAACAAACTAGCAACCATTGAAAAGTTAAAGAACAATTACAACACTGTACCGCTTACCTCTCTGGCTACAAGATGGGCAGCTGCAACAACTGTCCAATCCGGTCCATGAGCTCATACACCAGTCCAAGTGTCGACCCCTCGCTGTCAGCCATGCGGAGCACAATGTAGAGTGGTTGTAGCAGTCCTGACAATGTCTGTGCATCCCTCCAGAACTGGTCTGCCCTCACCGTGGAAGAAAAGCGCTCCCCATCCTCAGTGCGCGGAAACGTACTGGCACCCCAAAGATCATTGGCAACCATCTGTAGAAGTTGGGCCCTGCACCTGATCAAACGGTCGATGACCACCAAGTCGAATGCAAAGCGTGTGGGGGCTGGCTTACGGAGGTCCAGATGGCTGAACACCCGGAACATGGCACGAACACGCCTCTTTCTGGTGACAAAAGTCACCAGGAAGAGGGCCTCCCGGACGATGGCTCTAACCCAGGGAAGTGCTCCAATGTCCCCCATCATAAGGTCTATGCCGTGCGCTGCACGGGGGTATGAACAATATGAGGGAACTCGGCCTCTAGCAGTACACCCATCTGAATGCAGTTCGTGGCATTGTCCGTCACCACCGTGACGACATGCTATGGGCCTATGGCTAGGATGGAAGACCTGATGACATCAAACATGAACTCTGCGATATGACTCTCCCCCCCCTGCTGCAATCCATTGCCCTCAAAAACTGTGTGCCCATGCAGCTGGAGACCAGTATGTTGAGGATCGGCCTCCTCCTGACATCAGTCTAGCCATCGGACATGATGCTGCAACCGTAAGTGGCCCAGTGCCGACGCAGAGGCTCCATCTCTCTAGACAAGGACTCAACCCTATCCCTCAGCATGTGTGTGCGAACAACCTCTAAACTAGGGACTCTCCAGCTAGGGCTGACAGACTGTGCAAGGCGGTGAGCCCTTCTGAAGGGCTCAGAGTCGGTGATGGCAAATGCAGGTTCAGCTCGTAAATCAGACTGGCCACGGCCTGTGTGGCCTCTCTGTCCATGTGCGGCTGATGCGCGCCGCGAATGGTCTGCTGCACAAGGGCTCTCCCTGGTGGGCGACGGGTGGTGGACCTCCAGCACGGTGCACCAACCGTGACGGGAATGGACGATGGCGCGACAGGCTGGGCACTGGTGGATGCATCAGCTGTAGACGTGTAATGGGGAGAGTGGGATGCACTGGCAGGGATGGGTGCAGCAGCATATGTGGGGTGCACTGGTGGAGGGGCAACATCTGGCATGGGGTACGAAAACTGCTAGCTGAGGGGGTCATCCGGATGGGAAGGGAAGGAAGAAGGGATCTCTTCCACATCCTCGAAGGCCCCAGCAGTAGCATCTTGGGCCTGCTCAGGTGGCAGAGAGTCCATGAGAAAGTTGTAGACTAGGGGAGTGCGAGCAACAGTGGGTGGTGGTGGAACCGCAGTGGGCAACTGGAGGACGCGTCTCTCTCTCTCTCTCTCTCTCTCTCTCTCTCTCTCTCTCTCTCTCTCTCTCTCTCTCTCTCTCTCTCTCTCTCTCTCTCTCTCTCTCTCTCTCTCTCTCTCTCTCTCGCTCTCTCGCTCTCTCGCTCTCTCTCTCTCTCTCTCTCTCTCTCTCTCTCTCTCTCTCTCTCTCTCTCTCTCTCTCTCTCTCTCTCTCTCTCTCTCTCTCTCTCTCTCTCTCTCTCTCTCTCTCTCTCTCTCTCTCTCTCTCTCTCTCTCTCTCTCTCTCTCTCTCTCTCTCTCTCTCTCTCTCTCTCTCTCTCTCTCTCTCTCTCTCTCTCTCTCTCTCTCTCTCCATCACAGTCGCTACTGGCCTCCCTCCATCGCGCTGCTGCTGGTGCCCTCCATCGCGCGGCTGGCGCCCGCTCCATCGCTTCTGTCCATCGCTGTAGTGCATATCTTGCTTAACTATCCCTCAGAGATTTGTGGATCGTAAGCCTATAGTTAATGAGAATCATTATTCTGAGATAGAGTCTGAGTTAGAGAAATGAAGAGATGTCCAGTTGAGCATGTAAATGGTACACGTACCATATAATCCTGGTCATATCACTCTCTTCTTAGTTAATTTGGTTTTTGTTTGTTTGTTTCGACGGCACTAATCCATCTTGTTTCCATCTTATTTGATGTACTTGTTCGTCTTATACGCCTTCCAGCATCGAAAAGACGTTAATTAATATGTAGATGTTCCGATGAAATAGGTGGGACATTTGCACTGTATTCAAAACTTTATCGACATATGAAATTGGGACAAAAGACTGAAAACGAGTATAGTTATTCAACGCCAGTTACCAAACTCAATTTCTTTGACAACAACAACACATAGGGTATTGTTGTTCATTTCTATGCTTGGCACATGCATGTTGATTGGAGATGGGATCTTGACTCCTGCCATATCAGGTGCGCAATCTCTTGAATACTTGTGTTGTAATATGAGCCCTTTAGAATGCTTCTATTGAAACATGATACTTTGTAGTAGATTTCTCATGTAGAACCTTTTTGCTATTTTGCTTCCAGTGTTATCTGCAATGGATGGAATTCAACAAGTTCTACCCAACTACATCAGTGATGAAAAATATACACATGAAGAAAGCATGGCAATACGATATTTCCCCGAACCAAATGATGACCTAAATCACTTGGCCACCTATCATATACACGAACTTCCGAATATGCCAAAGATAGAAAAGGCAAGAAACATTGAAGTGCAAGTTAGGGTTAAAGCGAATGATGAATACCCAAACAACAAGGTGGATGCTGGATAGATGCAGTAAGGTGATAGCAATACACCCTTATCCCTGATTTCACTTGGGGGAGTCGAGGGGTGATAAGTTTGACTTTACTTTGCCGATTTGGTTTTTATCTTTGTTGGTCAACTGTCTTGTTTTAAAATACTACTAGACCACAAAGATATGGATACTGCATGGCGGCCTAAGAAAGATCCAAGTACTTTTGTTATACGCTTTGCATCTACCACTGGTCGTCATGAAGCGCTAGGGAAGAGATCTACACTGCGGGGCACCACGATATACCTGGATGAAGACCTTACTTTCATTCAGGTTCAAGAACAGAAAAAAGCAAAACAGGAGGCTCTAACGAATGGAAAGCGGTTACAGGGAATCATTCGTTTTGTAGATATTAAACCTGCTGCTATTACTGTTCAGAGTTGGTGAGAGAGTTAGAGCACAGAAGAGATGCCAATTGAATCTGTAAATGGTCTATGTACCATATAATCTTGGACCTTATCCTCTTCTTAGTTAGTTTTCGTTTAGTTATGTTGTTTGACGGCATTGCTCCGTCTTGGTTCCACTTTATCTGAGTATTTGCTCGTCTTATACGCCTTTTGGCATGGAAAAGACGTTAATCAAGCTTTCTTTCTTTCTTTCTTTCTTTCTTTCTCTCTCACATCAGTTGCTTCGAGCCATAGTGATGGTACTACTGATATAGATGGAGTCGTACGTAGGGTGAAGATTGAGTCAACGTTGCCTACCAATCTAGTCCACACTCCCTACCCTCCACCTGCTCACCCATCTTTCGTGATACCTGAGATTTATACACCGGCAAGTCATTTGAACAGTACATTCTTTCCTACATCGAGCAGATCAAACACGAATCCACCTCTCTACGAAAGGAATGAGACAGCTTCAAAGGATCATTCAATCTATGTCCGCTGAGCGGGAAACCATGTTAACCCGGATTACTTCTTTGGAGGCAGCAATAAGTAATCAAGGAGAACCTACCAAGATTCAAGAATTGGAAGAGAAGATAGAGCAACATAAAGTTGAGACGAAAACGTGGGCCTCTCTTTTCAAGGAAGATGTTAAGGTACACCCTCCTTCAACCGAGTCATTTCAGCCACCATATCCGAAGAGCGAATGCGCGAGTACAAAACCTTGAATATAAGGGTCCGCGGAGTTGAAGACACCAATGATCCAAAGACTGAAGCAACCAGCTTTCTTTCAAGCACACTCTCCCACCACTCCGAAGGGTTGGATAGAGCTTGGAGAACCAAACGAGACCCTTCTACACTCATTGTTCGCTTCACGAATTTGGAAGAGAGACGGGCAACCCTCAAACTGCGGGCTAAGCTTAGAGGTACACTTATATTTATGGATGATGATCTCACTCCCATGCAGGTTGCGGATCGGAAAAAGGCATTCAGTGAGGCAAAAGCGTTGGGGAAGAGGGTAATTTATCGGGATGGCAAAGCTTGATACATTGATCCTCCGAATTCTGACAAATAGGGAGCATGGCCCTCCAGACTAGGTAGCGGTTCGGGGGCTCTTTCTAGAGCATTGCGGTTGAGATTATGGAACTGCAATGGCATTCATTCTTCAGCTACCGCCAGAGATTTTAGAGATTTTCGCACTGAGGGTGATATCTTACTACTTACCGAGACACATGAGAGTCCTGAGAGAGGTCTACCGGCTGTTGCGGGTTTTTGTTGGTTCTCTGCACATCGGAGGGCGACAAGAGCATTGACAGATCGGGGTTCTGGTGGGGTGGCCTGCTTAGTCCGCGACTTCATTCGGCCCTGGGTCGAGTTGATGCATACTGATGAGCGAGCTCGCTATATTTGGATTCGGGTGGACCGGACTCTGACGGGACTGAACAAAGACCTTTTTCTAGCCGTTTGCTATTTTCCACCAGACATCAGTTTTCACATCAGATGAGGAGTCACCTTACTTGGATATCTCTTCAGACATTATCAGATACGAGGAGCGGGGTTATATTCTCCTAGCTGGCGACTGGATCCAGACAGACAGAGTTTCATAGAGCAGAGGATGATCCACAACGGATACATGCTTTAGACTGGGATGATCTTGGCCTCCGGCGACGATCAGCAAATGCAGAGGGTCCAGTTACCGCATATGAGAGCTGATGCTTCAGTTGGGCGAGGCTCACGGATTGGCCATTTATAATGGCTTACTGCAGTGGCCTAATTCAGGTGACTTTACCTGTTTTCCACATAGCGGAGAGAGTAGTGTTGTTGACTATTTCATGGGATTGCCGTCTCTCCTCCCCTACATTTCATCTTTCTTGGTTCACCGTATCACCCTGTCTGACCACTCATACCTCTCTCTTTCTATTGGCCTTCTTCACACCCCCTGTGCTAGTACATTCACCCCTAGTGAAAAGACCGTCTACCGCCATAACCCTCAAAAAACCCCTATGTACAGGGAAACCTTATCTTATCTCCTGACTCATTTTCCCTATGCAACTACTTTGGCGGACCAGTCTCTTTTTCTTGTCCGGACCCTGCATACCTCTGCATCCCTTGCTTTTCCATCCCCACGGCCCAAGCACTTACGACATAGACCGCATAACCCCTAGTATGACCACAAATGTAACCAACTTCATCTGAACTTGATTTACGCACGCTGCCACCTCCCTCATCTTGCAAAGGACTTATCTCATGTATATCGTAGAACCACCCGTAGAAAGAAAATTGCATATGAAATTTGCTAGGGGAAGAAGATGATGGACCTTCTCTTTAGCTCCTCGTCGCGTTCTTTCTGGCAAAAATTCCTCTCACGAACACCTCCACCCCGGATCACAGATCTTAGCACATGGGTGATCTATGCCACATCATTGTACACTGTACCTGATACTCCTCCACTTCCCACACACCCATACACATGTACCTCTAATCTATTCTCTCCGGACATAGTAGAAGAGGCGATCGACCGGTTAAACCTACATAAGGCCAAAGACATTGATGAGCTAGAGATACATGTTATGGGTGTGTGGGAAGTGGAGGAGTATCAGGTACAGTGTACAACAATGTGGCATAGATCACCCATGTGCTAAGATCTGTGATCCGGGGTGGAGGTGCTCGTGAGAGGAATTTTTGCCAGAAAGAACGCGACGAGGGAGACACACACTATGCTGCAGCAGCTTGTCATCATCCCAGCACCTACATTTACAGGAACATTCTTTCTCATGGTACTCCCAGGCCTGTCGTCTTCTTTCCACATTGGGTATTCACTAATTTACCTGCTGGCACGAATCAGTATATTCGCGGCCACCTGTACAAGGCATATCTTCAGAGTACTTGGCAAGGTCCACTGGAAACTAAGAGCGAGTTCTATCGCACACATTTTCTATCTCTAGATCCAGCTGGATGTCCTATAGTTCCTAGATACTTGTTGGAGAGTATCTAACACAGATTGCGGATAGTGATGGGTCAGTTTTGGGTTTCGTCACATCAGCTAGCCCTTGAGACAGGCAGATATAGTGGCACTCCGCGGGAGGCTCGTTTATGTAGTATGTGTGACACTATGACATAGAGGATGAGTCCCATTTTCTCTTCCGATGCCCAGCTTATTATGAGATACGAGGGAGGTATTACTGCTTGTTCAGAGATTACCCAATTACACTTTCTGCCTTGATATCCTATGAGGACTCCAGATGTGTTGCATTGATGCTCCAGGAGATGTCAGATTTGCTGATAACGAGACTGTACCCCCCCTGATCCATCTGAGCATCGGGGAGTGCCTATCTCGACGGAGACAGAGACAAGAGATAGCATTGAGTAGTGACTCTAATGGAGAGGCTGAGATTTTAAATACTTCCAGACACAGACGACAGAGACAATGTCAACGTCCAGAGAATTGTCAGTTAATAGACCAATGTCCACAGCTCCACAACAGTTGAGACGACACCAACAGTCCACTCGGAGACAAAGGTCCGCAGCACATTCAGTGATACCCTCACAGCACACCATACATCATTTCTTCCAAGTTGTTGGAGATCCACTATACCATGCTGATGGACCTTGACTGAGCCAGCCATCTTACAGGCAGTTTCTATACACTTATATTTGCAGTTGTTGTTACTTGTAGGTAATTGAGCTTTATGCTCCTATTGTACACACTTGACATGTACCTTTTTCTTAGTCCTATGTAGCTTAGGATATCTAAAGGACAGTAATAAAGATCTCTCTCTCTCTCTCTCTCTCTCTCTCTCTCTCTCTCTCTCTCTCTCTCTCTCTCTCTCTCTCTCTCTCAGTGATGGTGCTCCAGCGATGGTGCTCCAGCAATGGCTCTGATCCGCTCCAGCTTTGATCCGCCCTATCTCTTCAGATTTATCCCAATGGTTTGGCCATGACCATCGTATCCCTTTTCAAAGCTATCAATCCTGCGGGTGGAGGTTCTCTTTTTGCATGGTCACAAACACAAACTCAAGCTTCCTTTCTTCCAGAGGCAATACAGGGAGGTTATGCTCGCTCTTCGAACTGGATTGCGGGACGCTAGGGCAGAGTTTTCATTCCTGAGAGTACAGGGTTTAAAGAAGCTGGCCAGCTTTTTAGCTTTTTAGCTTTTTAGCTTCAGCAGCAAAGTCTGAGAAAATTGCGCAGTTTTTCAGAGTGAGCTGGATCTTCATTCTCTGAGCAAAGCTGACAGCAAGAGGAAAGAAGTTCTATTTGAGTTTTCAGATGAGAGCTTTCCACACCTGGGTCTGAGTCTGCATATGGCCTCTACCAAATGTAATGGAGCTTCACCCCCCTCTTCCCATGCTTTTCTTGACCAGGCTTCTGATGGCCATTCTGATGGCCAGTCAGCCATCGCTGGCTCTTCCCTTTCGTTTGCCGGTCTGTCCTTCTCATCACCTCATTCTCCATTGCAGCTATCTCATACACATTCCTGCCTTGCTTACCATATCCCTGTTGAACAATTACAACCTAGCAACTTATCCGACTTTGAATCTCTCAACAGCTACCTACACCACCAGTTCAAAGAAGTATTCCAATTTATCGGAAAATTGCAGCTACAAAATCAGACTCTTCATGGAGAACTTACCAGGGTCAGTCTGCAAAATAAGAATTTGCAAAGCACCATTGACAGGATGAGAGAGAAAGAGATACAGGATACTCATTCACAGCAAGATGTGAAAAGTAAAATCTCATCTTTGGCAAAGGAAGTGGAAGACACTCGTACTTGGGCTTTAGTTCTTAAGCAAGCTGGTAATTCCTCTAACCAAGTTCAGCCTTCGTTAGTGATTTCTACCTTCGAGAATGTTTTTACAGAACAAGAGAGAAGAGCCAAGAAGGCTCTTAATATACGAGTTAGGGGTATCCCTAATGGAAACAAGGCACTTGATGAGGCAAAAGACCTTCTTGTATCTAAACTTGCACATAATCTGGAGGGATTTGACACTGCTTGGCGGAGCAAATTTGATGATAAGGTCTTATTCATAAAGTTTCGCTCCATTGTACAACGTAATTCTGCTTTACACCTTCGAGCTAAGCTCAAAGGATCTTTTATTTTTATGGATGACGACCTAACACACACACAATGGCAAGCGAGGAAATTGGTCATTAAGGAGGCCAGTGCTAGGAATCAAAGAGTGGTCTTTATTGGAGGCAAGCCTAAATTCTACGATAAGATTTCACAATAGGGAATCGGGGATCCCGGGCACAACAACCCGAGATCCCCTCAGCCATTACGGATTGGTTTCTGGAATTGTAACGGTGTGCTTTCATCTTCTTCGGCAGGGGATTTTGACTCCTTTTTACAAAAATGTGATATTTTGCTCTTAGCGGAGACTCATGAATCACTATATCGACCTCTTCCAGTTATTCAAAATTACTCATGGTATTCAACGTACAGGCCTTTGATGGACAGCCTCTAGAGATAGTAACATCTTACACATACCTAGGTGTTCTCTTTTCTGGCCCATTGCTTTCGTTTCGACTAGCTCCATTGGCTAGGCTCCGCAAGGGGCGCTCTGCTCTTGTTC
Organism: Diphasiastrum complanatum; assembly: GCA_029204225.1. Classification (NCBI taxonomy): domain Eukaryota; kingdom Viridiplantae; phylum Streptophyta; class Lycopodiopsida; order Lycopodiales; family Lycopodiaceae; genus Diphasiastrum; species Diphasiastrum complanatum. The sequence continues at coordinate 36,378,759 of CM055093.1, read as the reverse complement.
AAATGGAGAGGTTTTCCTCTACTTATTATGTGCACGATCCAGACACACGATGTCGCCTCTTTTCTTTGACTGTTTCTCAAGTGGCACTGTACTCAGCAGAGACATGGTGCCCAGGCTTGTCTGGAGATACTTGGAGTGATATCTCGCGTTTACAGATTCACATGCTTAGCCGGATGATTCGGGCCAAGCAGTCCGTTCCTCATGAGATTATTCTGGCGGAGTTTGCTTCTCCTCCACTGCTTGTCAAGGCTATTTTCAGGATTATCACATTCATTCACAGAATCTCAGAGCTTGATTCCTCCAGATATGTGGTAGCGGCTTTTACATCCTCTCGCACTTTGGCTGGGCAGCGGGCTAAGTCTTCATGGTTTCAATATGCTTCGGACTTTCTACATAGCTGGGGACTATCTATGTCTGATCTCCCCAATGGGACTCATGCGTTCATTCGTAGATGGATCTACAGAGCATACATACATACTGTTTGGTCTCACCTTGATCCTTCACGGGTTAAGCTTTAGTTCTACCGAACTCACTTTCTTCACTTAGATGCTTCAGGGCTTCCCGTTAGACCGAGTTATCTCTCTCAGCTGTTGTCTTTTGGCCTGCGCTACCGCAGTGTTTCTGCGTTTCAAGGATGCTTTGCTTCGTCAAAAGGTTCTACGTAAAAGAGTGGGGATCTACTATTTTCATGGATGAAGACTTGACGCCCATTCAATGGACTGAGAGAAAGAAAATTATCGCAGATGCTAAGGGCAATGGTTTTCGGACTCTCTTTCGACACGAACGCCCGGTCTTGGTTAAAATTGCCGAACTTAAAATTTTAGATTCTTCTCCCTCTCCTACTGAGAGATGTTTGAGCTACGGTCATTTATTTCCTCTCCTACGTGAGAGATGAGCTTTTTTACATAGCGAATTACATTTTAGTTTAGTTTTCTGTTGACGACATTGTTCCGTCCGGTTCCATCTCCTATGTTGTACTCCTTTTCGTCTTATACGTCTTTTGGCATGGAAAAGACATTAATAAAGCTTTCTTTCTTTCTTTCTTTCTCTCTCTGTCGGATCACAACAAACCGAATTGAAATCACAAGGAACCATACTAAAACCATACTAAACCATACTGAATCGTACTAAACCATGCTGAACCATCTTGAGCTTGTGGCACATGTGCAAAAGAAACACCACATACAGAATCGGGCCACATGGCACCATGAATGGAGTCCAATAATGTCAATGAAAAGTTAAATACAGCTAAGACTCGTCATCGTCCTCGTAATCAAAATCATCCGAGTCTGTGGAAAAACAACCATGGCATGCGTCAGTCCACAGATTTCATTGAGTACCGCCCACAAACTCACCGAGTACAGATATGTGTAGAGGACTAAGGTAGGTGGGTATACCTGGGCCAGGCCATACATGCTCAGTGTACTCCAACCATCCTGCGTGGAGCTCTGGGTCATCCTCATGTCTGGAAGAGCGCCACAGGGGGTGCAGCATGTGGGCTACGGCATGGATGGGTCAATGGAAGTAGTCCCATCTGCTCTCCCAAATCTGCATGATCATGTCCTTCCTGTGACATACAAATTGCAATCATCAGTTGTCAGTGTGTCGCAGCACAAAAGAAACTTTGAAATGCAACCAACTTGAATTAGATAAATTAGAAGATATTGGAGCCATACCTGTCATCGTCCAAGTCACATCTCTGGATTGCCTCGCTGATGCAGTCCATGAACTCGTATATCAAACCGAGAGTGCACCCCACAGTCTACAAGCCGCAACACATAGAAAATGAGTCGTAGGACACCCACAAGCTCTGCTACCTGGCTCCAAAAATCCTCACCATACACGTCGGCTTAGAAATGCAACGCATCTGCACTGATACCTCTGAAGGGCTAGAACTCGTCATTGGCAATCATCCTCCACAAATGTTCTTTCACTGCCAATAGTCGCTCCAAGACTTAGAAATAGTAGGCAAAGCGGGTGGGTCATGGCTTCCTCAAGTCCAGCGGCGAGAAGTTGCGGAACAAGGCCAGCACGCGATTCTTCCTGGTAACAAAGTTGACCATGTGCATGGCTTGAGACATGATCTGCAACACAAACCAGCAACCAAAAGTTTAGAGAAACACCAAGAGGGGTTAGGAGTTGAGAGCAACATGTGGAGCATAGACAGATGGCAAAGCAAGCGAAAAAAATTATACCTGGTGTATCCATGCAAGATCGCAGAGGTTGTGGATGAGGAGGTCTACGGAATGTGTAGTACATGGTGTCCACACAATGTTGGAACTTGGGGTGCTTCCTCGTCAAAATCTCTCCCATCTGCCTGCAATTCGTGGCGTTGTCTGTGACAACTTGAACCATGTTCTCCACCCCAATGTCACGAATCACATTCTCACAGCCTCCCATATGAAGTTGGCTGTTTTGGGTCCCCCGCCTCGAGTGGCATCCACGCCACGCATAAAAACCGTGCCAAACCGGCAAGAGACCAAGATATTGATGACGGATCGCCGCCGAATGTCGGTCCATCCATCACTCAATATCGAGCATCCATACCTGCCACAAAACATCCATCAGCCATATGCAAAAAGAAAAAAAACAATACCCGCAAAATGAAACGTATGCAAAAAGTCTAAGGATGCAGGACACCCTCTCCCAAGCTGTGCGAACAGAGCTCGGCTCTCACGTGATGGTCTGCTCCTCCTGGCGGAGCATGCTCCCTCGCGATGCCTCTCTTGGGTCGTCTCCAACTCGCATCCACTGATGCGACCAACCGCATAAGCTCTGTGAAAGCCCAGGTGTCAGCAATGGCAAAGGGAATGCCACACTCATAGAAGAACCGACCGACCTATCTAGAACACTGGGCATGCAGCTCTCTGCCAACCAAAACACTCCAGTGTCTGCTGCGACCTGGGCCTAACTGCCCTCTGTTGTACATGAGGTGCTCGTCGTCTAGCAGGGGGTGTGGATGTGGTAGATGGTGGGCGATCTGTGGGTGTGTCCAACCGTGGAGTGTTAGGTGCTGGATCTGTAGGCATGTAGAAATGAAAAGTAGGCCCAAACATCACCTCAATTAGATGCCTCTAGGCTAGTTCATGGCCAAAAAACACATGGAATTAGGCCGTTCCGTTCAAAACTTGCAAGGCGTGCCATAACGACTGAAACTGACGTAATAGGAATTATTGTGGGCATGGGGAAAGGTGGTTTACATCCAAAAACCAAGAAGTTTAGTTAGAAGTCTAACCAGGAGCTTGCCTTCCCTACTGCCAACAAGTACGAGCGATAGGTTCTGGTAACGTTTACTTAAAGCAAAGCCAACATATTAGCTAGCACATAATAGTCTTGGAAGCTTTAGATCCAAGCCCCACTCCTATAGTGAACTCGAATTTGTGAATTAATCATCAGTTCTCAGCCAATGGACACCTTTGCAGCAATTATGGGAGTGGAAAACCCACAGGGGGCAAGGGAGGTTGGTGTTTCAAGAATCTGTCATTCTATAGTTTCTGAAACAGCATACAAAAATCTTGGAAGGTTCAGATGCAAGCCCCACTCCAGTAGTGAACATCGAATTCATATATGAAACATAGGTGCTCAGACTACAGACACTTACAACAACTACATTCAAGCAACAAGAATGCGTACACTTGGGAGTATCTAGTAGATGCAACAGCCTCCCTTCAAGGGTTGACTAAGAACTGTTCTCAATGAATGACACATTTCAAATTGAACCTTTCCTGCAAAAATTACACAGAGCTTTGAGCTTTGGTCCTTCACCTTTGTGCTTTGGCATATTCTTAACGGCCAAAAGGAGAAATCGATAAGAATCAGTACAGTGTTAAGAGAGGCTCTACAAAGCAAGAGGATGAAGAGAAAGAGTTGATGGTCTATTTGGGGGAGGACCAAACTCATGTGCCAAAATAGGCATACCAAAGAAATGTACACTGGGATAAGGATAGTTGGCCTACAAAATCTGACATTAAGATACTTTAAGCGACAAGACCTGCATTAGAACATTATGGTAGCAAACTTTCTGAGAAATGTAAAAACATAGTTAATAGCATTTTAACTTTCTCTGTCAAAATCATCTGATAGAAAGATTGACAAAACGATAGAATCTGAAAACAACAGAGAGGGCTACCACGTCAATGATCTCAATAAGTTTGATTTGAATGTGACTGGAGAAAATCATAAATCATGACTTATAAGTATGATGAGAATATTCAAATGCCATATTGGATAAAGAGCTGTACTCGGTAATTTGCCTTTCCTGGCTATCACGTAGGAGGCAGCTTGTTTTCACTCCTATGCATAATTGCTTCATGTCTAGCTTAAAAGGATTCTTGTACAAACCAGTGTGAAGAACCACCAGGTCATTGAGCCAATGAGAATCAACACCACCATATCCTCCATGGACTAGAATAGAATGTTGCTCAGACGGATGCAATACTGCAGCATGAGTACCTCTACGCTTCCCTCCAATCCGACCTCGAAGCATTGGACTGCTCCACTGCAGCAAATAGCAAAATGAGAGACCCTAAAGGAAGATATTGCGATATATGGGTCACATTTTCCTTCTAAAATTAATATTTTCATTCTGAAACTAACTGAGCTTTCCATTCAGATGCCAATCCGGATTCAGTTCAACCATTCAGATCAAGCATAAATAAGACTCACAAACACACTTTACAAACTTAGGCTCGTATGTTTCATCCAACCTCATGACATCATAATCTGTCACAAAAACACAAGAACCATCCAAAGCTTCTGGTGACCCCTCAAAAAAAATTGATTACCTTGAAGGAATTGGTATTTAGCACATGAACATCACCATACATGGTGCTTTGGTCACTCCCACCTATTAACCACAATTCATGCTCTTTGACAAGAGTTGCAGTATGATATGCACGTGGTGAAAATGGGGCATGCTGTTGCAGCTGCTTCCACTGCTCAGTTTCTGTATTGAAAATCCACATGTCATTGAAAAAATCATTACCATTGCGGCCACCAAGGACAAAGATTTTCCTCCCAACAAGAGTAGAAGTGTGACCAGCCCGGCCCTTAAGGTTGCGATGCCCTGTCAAAAGAGATGTTAGAACTCAAATTAACAACTATCATTTTTCTGACATACATGATCTGGGAGTTCACAACGTTACTGCATTTTTTCTCAATGCTAACATTCATTTATAAGCCTTCCAATGAAAGCAACATAATGATATATTTTTAATCTTTGCCTGATTATGTTATTTAGAAAAAAAAAACATATTGTTGTTTATGCACATACATAGTTTTCGCCCACATCGACAACCTGCCTGTAGAAGTAGATATTCGGCTTAATAACCAGCCAAATTAATGCAATACCTCCTTACAAGTGATTTCAAGGTGCATTTGATCCACAAATTGCCTATTTGCCACGAACTACTTCTTAGAGACCTTTGGTAGCGGTGGGCCTCAGGATCCCTATTCCTACCCACTAACCACTTCCAGAAGGCTTACGTTCTGCCTACAGGTTCCGTTATAGTCCACCAACAAATTCCACATAGCTCACCAAAAACCAGGTACTAATCCTCTCAATTGCAAATTTATCCTCTTAAGTGTTGAATGCTAGCACTCGTAGCAAGCTATATGTTGGGCATTGATCCTTGTGGCAACCAATTTGATAGGCATTTAACTCCTTAAATTCAAGCAATGCATCTTACTGCAACAAACTCTTGCTTCAACAACTATTTTCTTCACCCGGGCCTAGAACTCAGCTGGCTTTGATACAAAATGGTTTGGAACGTATCGTTTTGTAACTAATTGCAGATTTTCCATGAGGTTATCAGGCCCTTTGACATGATAGATGGATTTGAGGGGACTTTTAGGACAATGACCACAACGACGAATACATGTACCTCATCTACATACATGTATAAGAAAGTTTCAAATCTAGAGGTGCCTGCATCATATCTGCATATTGTCTCTGTATCTTAGCTTCAATTTTAAAATATTGACCTACAAATTACTTGAAACTATCATGTATAAGAACCAACAAAGGAGCACGAGCCTTCTCTTTAGCTCTACAAAACAAAGGACCAGCTACATGTACCTCATCACAAAGATCCCATGGCTCATGTATCACATCAAAACTAGTAACGTAACACTACCATGGGAAATGGTTGTGTGTGTGCATTATCTAAACATACCTGATCCTGATGACAGTAATCCAATACCTCATATGTAATAGTAACTTGTGCTCATATGTCATATGGATCAATATTCTGATATTGTGGTGTATCCGATTTCAAGCAGCCTGTGACTCCGCTTAGATAGTCTATATCATTTATCCTCGACCTACGAAAAAAGCATGATTATGGTCTGAAACATAGACAATATTACACCTCAAGATGTAGATTTAAAAGTTTACCTAACCTAAGAAGACTAAATTTCTGATTTGCTAACCTCTAGATGTCAAATTGACTTCTTGTTAGGTGCAATATAAGTGACTCACTATAAGATGATCTAAAATGTAAAAGGATTGAACAAAAGAACCAAAAACTAGTGAAAGAGATGAACTGAAAAAATGACCTGAAGACTGAATCTATTACCATACGAACACCTTCGAAGTGTTTTTGAGGTGGTCAAATAGTCCTAAACAGTCTAGCCCAATGTCATTCACTATTGTTCATTAGCTTTTAAAAAAAATACAATCTTTTTCTTTTTATATAAAAGTGTGTTCCAAAAAAAAAAATTAGGTCACGTTCCGAAATGGAACAGGTTCAAAACATCACTCCAAAATGCATTCCGTTCCTCCAAAGGCTCACACACAAATCCATGATTTTCATCAACTACCTAACTAGCTTGGAATAGAAGTTTGTTCCCATGTCTTCTACATGTGCTGATTCCTGATAGAACGGCCTACATACAATCTTCTATGGATCAAACTAATCAAAATTCTAGTTTTGTGTTTGCAAATAGATATGGACATCTATGGTCATTGAGGCTAACATAAATGATATCTTGATCTATTACTTACTCTTGCTAGCCAAGGACATTAGTTCATTCTATTGTCACCACAACTATAGGTTCTATGTCTACTAACGTTCTTTCACGTTCGTTCTATTCCTACTCCATTACTATTCCAATTATCGTTCCAGATATACATCTTGATGGTCACAATACATCACATTTGCATGCATTCAAGGAAAAAGTACAACTTACAGTAAATTTCAATCATTGCAAGGCAATGAGCAAGAAAATTGGTTCATAAAGCAAATAAATGTTTCAATATGTACCCTAAGAGTGATCCATAGAAGATACAACTAGCAACTATACATATAGATGGCAGAATTTTCAGTTGGAGGATGGGTTATTTGAAATGTCATGGCTACGCTTGACTGATTGGAGAGCTTTCCAGCAAAATATTCAAGGTGCTATGGTTGATCCATGGTAGTCGATATAACAAATGGCTATCTTCATAGCCTTCAGCAAACAACAGGATTATTTCAATATGGTGGCAAGTTTGCACAAATTTACATATGTTATTTCAAATCTTTCTAAATAATAAGATTATTTTGCGATAGGTATCAAGATTATAAGGACACCTCAAGTATGACAATGCCTCCTTTCAAGCTACACCCTATAAGGGTGTGTCTCTTGCTACTACCTTGCACCATACTTACACAGATCAATAAATGCCTAAAGCACAATACGACCACCTCCATTTATGTTGTTTATAGATGGTTTGTTTATAGATGGTACGGTCAAGAGGAGATATTTGACATTTGTAAGCACTTCAAAGAACCTATGCTTAAAGTCTTCAAGCTCAAATCATTGGGCTAAAGATTCCATAAGACCACCTAGTGCTAGAGCTGGTATACATATATGACATTAAGCAATCTGAGCTTTATGTGCATATCACAGGTTAGCAATAATCGTTCTCAGGGTCACCATTTCTTCCATTGTAAAGTGCCATGCACATTTAGCTTATGCCACTTGGGAAGGCAAACTCGAACGACGACATATCAGTGTACATGTACATATATCAAGCAAAGACCTTCGAAGATATTAGTAGTTCTCATTCTCTCATTTGCAATTGCATTGTGCCATGATCCATATTGTTCCATACCCAACAACACATGCACTATGAGTGCAAGTAGCTGATTCCCACACTCTTTAGAGTACCCAAATGCTATGGATTATTCGATTTCAGATTGAAAATTTCATGACATACATTGATCATCATCTTTTTATTATTCGCGTTGAGAGGTATGGCATCAATGAGTTTGCTTCACTAGGAGAAGTTATTATAAACGTCACACATCGACATATCTCTATTACTTAGATAGGCACATTCATACATTTCACGATATTGATTCACAATAAATATACGGGCTTATCTTGGTAACTTTGCTCAAGGCCTCTCAAAAGACTACTGCAACAGTATTTTGTGTTCATAAGGGTACATCATCACCAATTCAAGATCATATGGGACAACCACATGCTCTTCCTTGGGCAAACAAATACTTGTTGCAAACATATCAACGTGTGTCTGATGAGCCTCAAACTTGGCCACCCTTATGAGCTATTACTCATCCCATTGATCTATTTCCAAGAGTCGCAGGTTTCGTAGCCACCTTATTGGATGTCTAGTTTTGAGCATGTTGAAATTCAGCTAATCACATTCGACCTTGTACATAAGGGTTGGTAACTTGTTACGAGCACGTAACCACTGCCGAACCCTAGAGGTCAGATACCACAGTCAGGGGCGTGTCCAGTGTACACGTCCAACAGGGCAAGACAGTGTGAGTAGTGTGCCCCGGCACGGTCCATAGACATGGCGGGCCTAACACAGCATAGGGACCCTGTCAGCAGGATAAGGCCCCATGTTGGGTCCCGACGTGCACTCAGCCACGTCAGTGCCACGTGGCCGACACTTGGCAATATGCATGCTATCAGTCCTCACACTGGGCTAGGAGGGGCTTGCTCCATATCAGGGAGTAGGCAAGGTTGGGTGGATCAGTTAGTGTTTGCCCTACTGTGGTGTTGAGACCTCTAACACTGGTATCAGAGCCATCTCCATCTTTGGGAGTTTAGTTTCAGGGACGGAGAAATCTATCAGAGTGTAGGAAAGAATTCTCCAACTTTCAGAAACTGATAGAGCAGAACCATCGCTGTAGGATCAGAGACATATCTCTGTTTTCAGAGAGCTGCCTTCTAATTTCTGAGCAGATTTGAGACAGTAGTTTGGGAGCAGATCCATCGCTGCAAAATCAGCTTTCACATCTGATTTTTGTGTGCAAATTCTGGACATCAGAGCGGATTTTGAAGGGGAAAGGTAGTGCAGGTCCAGCGCTGATGGGGCTCCTTGAAATTTTGAATTTTGGAACCATTTTTGGCCTCCAATCGGATAAATTCTGAGCAGTAGAAGCGCTGTCTTGACAGCGAGGGGGGAGAGCAAGAAAAATCAGAACTTTCTTGCACCTTTTTGGCCTTCCACTCGGTTTTTGTCAAAAGTTTTGGCTTCTATTTTCTTGGTTTCTGGAGCAGAAAGAGCACTACTCAACCAGCGAGGGTGATCAGAGGTTCAAATCAGATTTTGCCCTGCAAATCTGAGCCCTGATTTCTGATTTTTTGAGACAGCAAGTCTGTAGATCCAACCAGTAAGGGGTACTGACCCTGGAATCCAAAAAGCTTTGACAATTTCAAGCAAGAATTGGAAAATCAAACTGTACATTCACAGCTACGGAAGAGCTGAAAGGGTTTTTCTTGATACTCTCTTTGGAAAGTACAGTCCTCAGAAAGAGCTAAGTTTCTTTTCCCTCCTTTGTACAGTTGTAATTAGTCTTTTTCACTTTATTTTAAGAAGAAACATCAGATACTCTTTTTCTATTTCGGAAAATGACCACTTCTCAGGGAAACAGACCCCTGACCATTTGCAAGCTATTGAGGCCAGTCTTTCCTTAGGGCCCATGGCCTATAAATGGTGGTTAAACCTCCAGGAGACTGGGCAGACTCCCCGGTCATGGAAGGCTTTTGAAGAAGCGTTCCTAGAGGGTTTCTACCAGAAAATGAACTTGATAGAGCCTGGGAAGCCTGGGAGAAAACAGTAATGGACAAATCCTTAATCCATTATATCTCGCAGCAGTATCGAGAAAGAATTTTAAAGATAAAAAATATGGATGACTATCAGGAAGTCAGAGGATTTGTCCGTGGCCTCAAAGATGAATATAAAGTAGAGGTTCAGAGAAACTCACCTACTACCCTAGAGCAAGCCCTTAGATAGGCTCAAATCTATGATAATTCAGTGGGTAGGAAGAAGGCGAGACAGCAGCCCCTTCCTGAGCAACCTACTCAGAGAGACTTTCAATTTTTTGAAAAAAAAATTTAAAGATAAAGAAAGAAGATAAAGTTAAAAGTGAAGCTCCTCATAAATGCCCATCGCTCATACAGCCCTTGAAACCAGAAGATTTTGAGAAAGCCAAACAAGAGCGTTTGTGCTTTGTGTGCATGGGCAAGGGACACACAGTCAGACAGTGTCCCAAGGGGCCATTCATTAAAAAAGAAAAGAAAGATAAAAAACAAGTCCATCTTGTTCAGACAGTAAGTTTCCCAAGTGACTCGGCAGCTTCCAAGATAAAAGTGTTTCATGAAGATCATGAACACTATTGTCAACTAACTTCTGGAATGCTAGCGAGACCCTTTAGCTTTGGGCCGCATGACCTAGTACGTATGCATGGGAAAGTAACCAGTCAGTAAAAGTCATGGTTGATGATGGGGCAACCCATAATTTCATCAACTACACCCTAGTTAAAAACCTCAGACTTCTTGAGGTACCTAGTCCGCATAGGTACACAATTTCTTTAGCTAAGGGTGAAGACAAAAAAATTTGGGAAACTATGGTAAGTTATTTAAATCTTGGTATTCATGAGTATCAAGATGAAATAAACTTTCCGATAATGCACCTGGATCACACAGACATTGTTCTCGGGAGAGACTTCTTATTGCAGGGTTGCAAGAAGTGGATTGAAGGTGTGGATCGCTGGTTGTAGCTGCGTGTTGGATCGCTAGTTGCACGTTGATCAGTCCGCTGAAATCAAGCTTGGTGGATCGCTGAGTTAAAAGCAGATCCGAACTACTGTTTGAATCAAAACTAACAGCTGCCTATTGTTTGCTGAGCTGGAATCAAGCCTACAGATTGTTAAAAATCTGTTTGCTAAGATCAGAATTTTAGAACGCTATTACCTACAGATTGCTACTGTCATATCAGAATTGATTAGAGTGCTGAAATCTGGCTATTGCCTACAGATTGCTACTGTCAGATCACATACGCTGGCTGCAAGGTTGTTTGCTGCAGTACTGTCTACTGGAGGCAGATCGCGGTCAGATCATTGTCATTGGAGGCCAATCGCTGTCAAAACATTGCTATTGGAGGCCAATCGCTGTCAGACCTAAATCAGATCGCTGGACAGAAGTCAGATCACGGAAGAAGTTTGTTGGCTCTATTTGCTTCTAATCTGGATCTGATTACTGGCTGGTTTACTGGCTGTTGACCTAATCATTGAGTCTTTTGAAGACCTTCTGATCAGACCTGATTCTGGTTTGGTGGAGGAATACCTAGAACTGAGTTGGTTGCTGGAAGAGGAGAGTTCTGGGTCAATTCACAAGCAGGGATACAGATCTAAAGAATAGGTGATCTTGTTTGCTTAAAAAATCAGGTTGCTAAGAATTGTTACAGATCAGAACAATGGTAGGATTGAACGATGATGTGTTGCCAGAGTCTAGCACGCTAGATGGAACGAACTACAACATATGGAAGTTCAAGATGCAAAATATTCTCCAAGATAGAGAATATTGGGAGATCGTCACAAGTGTCGAGATACCTCCTACCACTGACAGAGAGTTGCGGGAGTATCAGAGACGTAGAAGAAAAGCTCATCATATCATTAACTTATCAATTAGAGATATGATTATACCTCATATCAGAGATGCTGCTGGACCCAAGGAGGCTTGGGATATATAGAAGAACTTGTATGAGACGGTAAATCAATCACGGATCTTATTCTTGACTAATAAGCTTCACACGTTGAAGATGGGTACAGGTGAATCAGTAACAGACTACTTTACTTGAGTGAAAGATCTGAGAGGGCAACTTATTGCAGTTGGAGAAAGTGTTCAAGATTCAGTATTGGTATCCATATTGTACTTAATAGTCTACCTTTGGCCTATCAGAACTTTGTAATGATGCTATTGTTAAGAGAAACGGGGCCTTCTTTCGATGAGCTAAATGCCATCTTACTACAGGAAGAAATGAGACGACAAAATATTGTCAACAGGGACGATTTCAAGGAACGGGCATTCCTGGCAAAGAAGCAAGAGCAAAGTTCCAATAAGGGTGGCAAAGGGAAGAAGAAGAAGAAAAAGCAACAAGATATGGAGGAGAATTAATCAAATCAGTCAGAAGATGGAAAGAAAGTGGTTCGAAAAGGAAACTGTTGTATTTGCGAAAATCAGGACATTATGCAAAGGAGAAGACGAGAATTTTGCTGAAGAAGAAGAAACATCTAATGCAAAATTGAGTGCTTTGGATCTTGAAGACTATGAGTTGTTTTCGGCATCGACATCTTCTGGTGGTGGCTTCTTGAAGGAAGATGACTATTGGATTATTGATTCAGGAGCTTCGAAGCACATGACACCTAGGCGAGACTGGCTATCTAATTTTCAAAAATTAGATGATGGGTCAAATGTGAAGATGGGGGACAACTACACATATGATATAAAGGGAGTTGGAAAAGTACAAGTAAAACTACCTTTAGGGAAGATCGGAAAAAAAAGGATGTGCTTTATGTACCATAAATCAAGAAAAACTTACTCTCAGTATCAACTATTGCAAAGAAACACTTGGTGGTGCAGTTTGATGAAGAGCGGTGTCTCATCAAGAGGAAGGATAATGAAGTAGTAGCTGACGGCATACTTGCAGGGCGGTTGTACAAACTTCAGGCTCAGGTGGTGGATCATCATGCAAGTGTTGCGATATTGGATCATTGAGTAGGTTATGGCACGAGAGGTTTGGACACATCTGAATTACAAAAGTCTACAAGTCTTGAGAAAATTTAACATGGTTACAGGTTTTCCTCAAGTCGTTTCATATGAAGAATTTTTTGCCTAGTACATTCAGGGCAAAAAATGTTCTAGAACTTGTTCATACAGATTTGTGTGGTCCTATGAGGACTCAATCTTATGGAGGAGCAAGTTACTTTGTGGTGTTCGTGGATGACTATTCTAGGAAGACATGGATCTATCTTCTGAAAAATAAGGGTGAAGCTTTCAAGTATTTCACATGGTTTAAGACACAGGTGGAGAAAGAAACAGATAGACAAATTAAGATACTTCGCTCAGACAAAGGGGGAGAGTATCTTTCTACAGAATTTCAGGTGTTTTGCAAGGATCAAGGTATAAAGAGACAATTTGCAAATACGGACACGCCTCAACAAAATGGAGTTGCAGAAAGAAAGAACCGATCTATAGTAGAAACTGCAAGGAGTATGCTCAAGAGTAAAAATCTTCCAAATATGTTTTGGGGTGAAACAGAATCGAAGTCCTACAAAGGTTGTAGAGAATCGAACTCCAAAGGAAGCTTACACGGGTCGGAAGCCAGATGTAAGTCATTTGAGAGTGTTTGGGAGTATTGCTTATTCTTACATACCTAAGGATTCAAGGAGCAAATTGGATTCTAAGGTGACCAAGTGTTATTTCTTGGTTATGATAATCAAGAGAAGGGATACAGGTTATATGACTTGGAGGGTAAGAAAATAATCATAAATAGGGATGTAGTCTTTGATGAGAAATCAACTCATAAAGATTCAGATATATATTTTGATAAGGATCAAGATGGAGGAATCTCTATATTATGTGATGAGTTATTACAGGAACTTGAATCGACACATGTATCGAAGGCTAGCGCCCCACCACAACTATTCCATTCAATTCTATTATGCTAGAGCAATTGCTCAATTCTCCTATGATCTGAATTCTCTCTATGCTTGGTTTTGTGTGAGTGCTAGTAGGACTAGTATCTTCATCTAGAATTTGTATCACAAATTCTGACAGTAACCAGTTGCCAGAAATGTCAGGTAAATAAAGCAAAGCGTTTAAAGGAAAAAGGGTTGTTGCAGCCCTTAGATATACCAGCTGGTAAATGGGAGAGTATCTCCATGGATTTATGCGCATGCCTAAAACCCAAAAGGGTAATGACGCTATATGGGTCACAGTTGACCGTCTGACCAAAATGGCTCACTTTATTCCGACCAAAACAACCGTTAGAGCTCCAGTAGCGAGGTTGTTTGTAGATGGGCTATTTAAATTGTACGGTCTACCTTCCGGCATAGTCAGCGATCGGGACAGTAAGTTTAATGGAAATTTTTGGAGGGCAGTATTCCATTATCTCCATACTAAACTAAATATGAGTACTACCGACGATCCACAGACGGACGGTCAAACAAAAAGAGTAAATCAGGTGCTGGAGGATATGCTTCATGCATACGTCAGCAAAAAGCAGACTAATTCGGAGGAGTATCTCTCGATATTAGAGTTTGCTTATAACAGTACCAAACATTCAGCTACGGGATACAACCCATTTATGCTGATGTATGGTTTTCAGCCACGCTCACCCACAACTGTCACCCACAACTATAGGGTTTAAACAAGAAAAAGTTGAAGCAGCCAGAAACTTTTTAGAAGACCTAAACTAGATGATAGAACATGCTAAGCGTAGCATTAGGCAAACCCAGGATCGAGCCAGGCATTATGTAGATCCACACAGACGGGATGTGCAGTTCTTCGCTGGTGAGAAAGTCTACTTGAGAGTCCCAGTTGACTCTAAAACCCTCAAGTCAGGAGTGTGTGCTAAGTTGTCTCCTAGGTATTGTGGTCCTTTTACCATCAGTAGGAGACTAGGCGAGGTCACCTATGAACTAGAACTCCCACACAGCAATAAAGTTTTTCCAATCTTTCATGTAAGTCAGTTACGAAAAGCCATAACCAGATCAGAAAATCTGGTAGAGGACAATGTTCTAGTTCTCCCATTGGAATCTCAGCAACCTCCACATGAACCAGAGGAGATTCTTGATAGTAGAGAGACGCAGACTCGTCATACTCTATACCGAGAATATCTAGTCATGTGGAATGATCAGCCTGTTGAGAATGCCACTTGGGAAAAAGGCAGCGTCCTTCGCAAGATTTTTCCAGACTTTGTCTTAGAAGACCAAGACGGTTCTTAAGGGGGAGGGAGTGTTACGAGCAGGTAACCAGTGCCAAACCCTAGAGAACACAAGAGGCCAGATAACACAGTCAGGGGCGTGTCCAGAGCGTACACGTCCAACAGGGCAAGACAGTGTGAGTAGTGTGCCCCGGCACGGTCCATAGACATGGCGGGCCTAACACAGCATAGGGACCCTGTCAGCAGGATAGGGCCCCACATTGGGTCCCGACGTGCAGTCGGCCACGTCAGTGCCACGTGGCCGACACTTGGCAGTATGCATGCTATCAGTCCTCACACTGGGCTAGGAGGGGCTTGCTCCATATCAGGGAGTAGGCAAGGTTGGGTGGATCAGTTAGAGTGTGCCCTACTGTGGTGTTGAGACCTCTAACATAACTCCTAGTCAAAGTCCATTTGGTGCTCCCATATTGTTTGTAAACTAAAACATAGAACCAAACATTCATGCATTCTCCAAGGGTCAAGATGTTTCATGTCAGGTTGTCATCAAATAAGTATTCGATGATGAGTACAAGAAAACTTTATGCACATCTTGTGTGAACTCAATGTCGTGCATTTTTGAGTTACTGATGACCCGACTGGCTTCAAAAAATTCTAACAATGTTCTAGAACCCTTAGTCATCCATCTTGTTGTCCATTTTGATGACATACTTGTTTGTAGTACATCTCCAAGAGAGGCTGGCCATCTTGAGTTTACCCTAAAGCTTTGGATTAAAACATAGTTGCACTGCGTTTCTGAAACGCGTTTCAGAATCGCGTTCAGAAACGCGTTTCTGAAACACGTTTTGGAAATTTTTGAAAATATTCCAAAAACGTTTTTTTTTAATTTTTTTTTTTGGATTTTTTTTTGGACAATATGGGTATCAGATGAAAGCTCTAATTAAGAGCATATTTACTATGTAATTTGCTGACTGTTTCGGGTGCAGGATGGTCCAGTTCAGGTGCATTAATCCATGTTGGGTTCTGTCAAGGATAAAAATTCAAAACTAACCTCTAGCATGTCTGTTACGTCACAGATGGTCCTAGTAAGTGTGTTTTCGCTCAAGGAGTGGAAGGCCAAGTCATGAAGAGGCCTTACCGTCGGGGCCGGGGTCTACCGGCAACCCCTAGACCCTGCCGTTGGGGGGCCGTTGCCCCTCAAACCCCCCACCGGGGGGCTTCTCGGGGGGTACCGCTCCCCGAACCCCCTGAGCATTTATTGAAAACCAGAGCAAATAACAACCAAATAGCTATTGAAAATAAGATCTGTTTGTGCCCCATCTACTGCACTTCTGAGAGGCAAAACGCTCGTTTGACCATTGATCCCCTAAAAAAATTTCAGCCATAAGTTATTTTTCCAAAAAAAAATAAAAATAAAAAAATATATATATATTTTGCGATTCTGGTAGGAGAAACGCGTTTCTCAAAAACGCGGTTTCCAAAACATCTCCCCCCAGAAACGCGATTCTGTGCAACTATGGTTTAAAATCTGATATTTTACTAAAAACTCCTTATTGTACAAAAAATAAAATTCCTAGAGGTTTTGCTCCCCAGTAGTACTATCCACTTGGATCCATTTAGATTCCCTTACTCGTGTGCTTTTTAGGTTAAATACAGATTTACACATGTTTATCCATCGTTGTGTTACAATTAGTTCACCCCTTTCAATTCTAGTCCATAGAGAGGACCCCTAAATGTCAATTATCATTATACAACTTGAAGACTCTATTGACCACAGCTCTCATCTTGTGTTCCCAGATTTTTAAGGGTAAAATATTGTTGATTCCTGTTCACTCAAAAAAACCTCAATTATTTTTATCGTCAATTTTCGCGGTTGCAGTTCCTTCAAACTTTTTGTTTTGATGTTGTGTTGGCCAATAGATTTGCCAACTTTGTCTTTGAAGGTATCATCCATTCTTTTTTGGCTGCCATTTGGAAGTTGATATTTGTAGCTTTTAAGTTCTTTGTGAGAGACTTTGTGAGCATCTTTACAAGAGAGGAGCTAGCATTGTTCCTATGTAGGAGGGCCTACAAACCGGCATACTGATGTTGCATTGACATCTTTGCAGCAAATTGACATTGAGAATATAGCTTATTGCCTATTTGATGGTTCTATAAGTGAATTTGAATGGGTCTATTCATAGTTCACAAAACCTTTGATTTGTTGAAAATTGAGTAATCATGAATCAAGCTCTTTTGCAGACTGAAATCCATGGTGTACCCCAAAGAGGACATTAGAATTTGTTGATTTAGCAACTACAAAAGATCCAAATTAATTTAAGCTTATGTTCCTCATAATGCAATTAATGCTGAAAAAAACGTGCCTTTTATGTTGCTCCAAAGGCATTGCATCCCTAAGATACTTACTGTACTGATCATTTCCAAGAATGACAATTAATGCGCCAAACTCTTGATCCCTCTGCAAAGTTAGTTCCACTATAGTTGAAGAGATGAACTATAAGAGAAGAAAAAATGTGGACTCTCATCCTGCAGCATAGATTAAGTCGTTTTTATCTTATTGGCATGCAAACAACGGTATAATTTCCACCTCTTTGTAGAAGGAAAATCGACCAAGTCGATTGCGAAAGCCTGAAAGAGAAGTAAGTACTTTTCCTTTGCATCAGAAAGGTTGTGAAGGTCAGAAAAGATACCAGGCAACCGCTGCCAGTTGAGATTGTGATGCCTTTGTTGCATGAGAATAGCCTCTCAGTGTCAGAGAGACGCAGGCGATGGCGCTTTTAATGCGACACGGATAGCGTGGAGGTTGGAACTGAAGCTCCAGAACTAGAGCAGGCTTTTCAAACGCAATCAAGATCGTCACTAATGTCCATGAGTAAGGGAAAATCTAAAATCGCTGACAAATTATCTGTGATTCTAGAAGGCAAGGTACAAATTACGGCGATTGTGTTCTGCTTAGAATGCCGGATTCTGTAGCACATAAATCAAGATGAAGTATACAAAATTGATCACCCGAAAGGGATTGCACAGAAAGTCTAAATAGATCAAAATTCTGCTCTTCTTTGGAATTTATGCACTGCTCTGAAACTTGACAACATATGTAGAGTTGCAAGTATCGCGTTTCGCTTCCGTAGCACACACAAGGCAGAATCTAAATAACTGGCAACGGCTACTGGCCTCAGCTGCAGGATGAACTACAATCATTCAAAACATTCTTTTCTGAAGTAAAACCAACGGTCTTCTAGTTATGGAATCAAAGGCTCCCCAGATACTGAGCAGATAGAATTCGTAGCCCAATTCTGCGATCCTTCAGTCAAACTACGATCTGGGATTCGAATATCTTTATTATCGATTTTGCACAAGTTCACAACTTTCCACAAGCTTCTTTGCCTCGGGATCGCTAAAGGAGCAATTTAAATTTTTGCAATTTGTCTTAGCAGGCGCAGGCAGATCAGCGAGAAAGATCAGGTAAACAGACTCTCTCGCTTCTAACAAAAATTATTGATAACAATACAGAAAACTAAAGGGCTCGCTCTCGCTCTCGCTAGCTTGCTCGCGCTCTCTCTCTCTCTCTCTCTCTCTCTCATACTCTCTCTCTCATATGTATGTAAGAGCGCCAAATGGTAGAAAGGCTGAAGCTTCAAGCTTAGGCCGCGCATTCTGAGGGGGGTTTTCAAAAGTTTTGCAATTAGAGGCTCTTCACATGCACATCCACTGATTGACATGTGGGTAGCAAATTGGTAGTGGGATGGCCTCTTTTGCGGCTTTCCAAGCGCATATTTCTTCTTTGCATGTCGTCTTCCTTTGGCCCGTGATCCCATTCTGATTTGGGAATGAAAGATCCAAGATTTTTGAATATGTTGCACTCAGGTGATGATCGTTTCATCGAGGTGATGATCGTTTCATCGAGGTGATGATCATGCTAGAAATGGCAAAGCATTGACTGCATGCCCACCCAAGGAAGCTAAGCAAGCTCAGAGGATAAAAGATCCAAGATTTTCGAATTTGTTGCACTTAGGTGATGAAAGCATGCCTGACCCAAGGAAACTGAGCACGCTGAGAAAACCGACCCGACAAACGGGATCACGAGATCGCAAAAGGTAATCCCTCACCCATTCTTGAAGTTGAGCGAGCTCAGAGGATGCGGTGCTGGGAAAACCGACCCAACAAACGGGATCACGGCAGCAGCAGGAGCACAGAAGGCGATTTCTCACCCAGGTGAGGGAGCATGTGAGGCTCTTACTTAACACAACCTTTTGAAATTTTGATAAAGACTATAAACATCTATATTTTGTGCCAAGTCGTCTTTTTTTTTTTCATCCAATCGGGATTGGCTCAATTGGTTAGCTTGGCATCTAAAGTTTCTTTGTCACAAGTTTAAGCACCCCTTAGAAACCAAGATGCAATTTTGGGGGGGCATAATGCCTTAGCCCTAACTCGGATAGGACCTAACTACAATAGGGTATGGCAATTTGCTTGTAAAAAAATTTTAAAAAAAACATAAAATAATCATATTTTGATATGAGACGTTGTAGGGAAGAAAAAATGAAGCATTTAATTTTATGGTCATCAAGATTGTTGTACCCTACTGATCCACATTCATTGCAACATCCTAATTTTTATTCAATGACTCAATTAGTTATTTTATATGTGTCATGAAAAAAGTGGTCTTTTAGGTTGCTATGAGAACCGTCTGGGGATTGTCGTCAAGCTCATGTACATAAAGCCCCAAACTAAGGGCTTTACCTTATGCGTAACAACCTCTAGATTTTTTTCACAATGTATTTGGAGGATGTCTTAAATGGGGAATATTGCACTTGAAATTATTATTTCAAAAATATATGATTAATAAATACCTTACAAAATGTAAAGTATAGTTGTTATTTTTAGAAAGTCCCATAAGCACCTTACAATCTTGAAGGTTCAATTGCTATTTTTGAAAAAGTGCATAATGTATTTGTTACTATAAACATACTCATAAATTTGAGGCTTGGTATTTTTGGAAATTTATTATGCAGGGGGAAGGCCCCCGGGCCCCCCCTGTACATAATGACAATGATTTCATACTCAGGTGCGTCTTGAGTGTTAAAGAATTGGCACTTGCCATGCATGAGGACTCCGAGCCACACTATTGGCAAGATGACATACCATAGTGGCTTCACATTGCAAGAGGAGATGCCCAATATGTGCAAGTGAAAATAAGTGATAGTTTTAAATGATGCATTGAGATTGGTTGGGAGGGAGGGTAAACTTACCACATGGCAAGTGCACTTGTCAAACAAGATTAGGAGGCATCAAAAAAGTCCATGAACTTTCGAGAGAAAACAAAAAAAAACGTCCATGAACTTGCCCCTACATGAATAGCTCAACCACATATGCCCATTTGCACTTGACATGCAACAAGTCCATACTTACCCTAAGGATTTTTAACATCACCTTTCATGCATTTGAGAGGTGACCATGTGTGATGATCGCCTAGCGAAGATCCGACTAGATCCTCTTGCATGCAACCAAAAGGACACCTGTGGAGCAAAACCACCCAACCAACATGAAATGGCTAGTCAATACCCTAACCACTTCAACCCATGCCATGGTGAATGAATGCAAGAGGGGAGGGGCTCCTGGCTTCAAGGATCAGAAAATCCAATAGGTAGATGGGCGAGTTTCCACTAGTATATATTCTCTCCCATGATGAGAGAATCTTCTTAGGATCCCCAAGCAAGCTGGAATAGCAATTGACCTCCTATTCTTGCATTCTAGCAGTCAAACACCATGCAAGTGCTCCTATGTCCAATTATAGGTCTGGGCCCTCATATGATTGTTAATTACTTATCGGATAAGCTCGGAATGACGAGGCATAACTAATAATCACATACACTGGAGTGACCGGCTATCCATGTCAGGAATTATTCCAAATCCCACATACTGGACATGGTCGTAACATTTTTATCCTCTTAATCAAGTTATGTCCTCAGAAAACAGTACACAAGCATTCCTTGACTATAATCTGTAGTAGAATTTCATCCACTAAGGTAAGCAAATCCCTCATAAGTAAACAATTACTTAATGAAAATGTCTGTGAGATCCACACAATCTCAAGTATGTGCTAGAGTGAACAAATTTAAAGTTCAAATAACTAATCTAAATTCTGGATTCATTCATTAATTGAGAATTACTCATCTCTTAAGAATCATCACATATCCTTATAATCTTTTAATGATCTTTAAGTATCCATTTATCAATCATAAATATTTAGTACGAATTATTCTAAAATCTTTTCCCCAAAGAAAATTACTGGATTTCAAGAATATTCTTCCAACCCGATTCTTAACCAAATTATGAGCTCCAAATTTTACAATCAATTAAGTAATCAAAGACCATTTTAGCACCCATCTTTAACAATCATAAACTTCAGACAATCACCTAGAACAACATCTAGAGATTACAAAGTTCTACTGAATTTCAACTGAATTCAGTGGTTATCCTTGATATTAGTTAGACTTTGTCATCCAATATGAGCTCACTGGGATACAGTCAATAAATTAGCATATCGTTCTCATTCAAGAAATATTCTATATCAGGAATCTTCTATATTTTATAGACACAACTCTCATAAATGAATCCTGATGACTCGTAAATTATGTGTCTTATAAGCAATATAGATCAAAATAAACAGTTGCTGGTGAATTATCTTCACACTACTTATTCTACTAATTAACCTCCAATCAAGAGTAATCCAATTACTCAAGTCAATTGTAAATGATTCAGAAATCTTGAATGTCTAGTATATGTTCTGGAACAATACCACGTTTAGATCCTCATCCAAACCATCAATAAGTTAATGAATTATCCTTCACACATAAAGAACCATTAACCTACAAGTAATTGTTCTGAACATTACTTATTCATATGTCTATGCACATTGAGTAGTTTAAGTATACGATATAAACTCAGTACATAGGAAACACATAGTAGATCCACATGATTAGGACGTTCGCACCAACATATCCAACTATGTTCCTATGCATAAACATAGACTATAATCTGGCGTATATATCCATAATTCGCATATGTTGCCCACATAACTCACTGAGTGTTTGTTATTATTCTCTACACTGTCTCTACACGCTTTACTTCTGACAATCTAACAAATTCCAGTCAGCTTACAACCGACAGAGTCTGCTCTTCTTCTCACTCTACTGGTTGTAGTGCAATGGTGATGTATCCCGCTGTCAGTTGGCACAACAACGACCTAATTCCGATCCTACTGATAATGGCTCAACTTCAATCTGGATCTATCATAATTCGAATGCCTACGTTCTACAGTCTGTTTCAGTTCTTTCTTTGATGCTTACAGATTGTAGATTATTACTAATCTAATCTAAGCAGTACAGGGAATGAGATTGAAACTTAATCCTACTGAAATCAACAGATTCAACACACAAAAGCTACACAGAAACAATGTGAATCCTACAAAGTGCTTGTTACAACTATTACTCAACACTTGTAACAAAAACTCCTCAGGGAGTCAAGCACCAAGCAGCATCAGATTGGAATGGCATTGATCTACCACAAGGCCCTATACATCTACCTGATCTTAATCACAAAAACAAACTTTAAAGGGGAAGAATCAACAACAAAACACATTCATACATTAGTACTCGAACTTAATGCATGAAAATGGAGCATAGATGGAAATGCAAATAGAAGGATCTTCAATTAACAATGCAATAGCATTTCAGTACAATATCACATGCTTGGAAACTCGTGGAGGAGGCCTCTACGTATACCCACGAGCTGGTGAATCCAATTCTAACATGATTTGGATTCCACCTCTTACAATTGAGTGAATTCCATTCTATAAAGATTTGTGTTCCACCTCTTACATGATAATAGGAGGCCTCTTTATTAAAAACATAACTTAAGTTGAGAAAGTCTAAGTTACTAGCTCCCACATGGTTTTCCATCTTTCGGGAATTACCATGGGGCTCACAAAATATACATCTCAGTCTAGCACTAATAATTCTCGTGATCTCATACTCGGCTCTCAACTTCATCTCTGCTGGAAGTCCTTTTGAGTGGAGGGGTTCTGCATTGACACCTTGGGGCATGGCATCAACTAGCATTATCATCCCCTATAGTGTTGCAGGTCCGACTACATTGCTTCAGCTTTGACGTGTGGTTCTTGGAAAGGCATGGATCCACGCTTGCCTACGCAAAACCAAGAAGTTGTTGGCTTCAGTTATTGGGTTTTTCGGCAAAACTTCGAGTTGCAACAACTTTTCAAGACAGCCCTGCATAACTGAGAGTCTCTCACTTGTCCTTTTCAGCTTTTCTTTTATCAAGCGACTTTTCATAGCCGACCTTCCTTTCGATGGCTTCAAATGTGATGAACCTCGTCTTTGCGCCCAATGGAATAGGACCCAGGTACAGCTTCATTTCGGGTATGAACTTATTTCCATACCACTTCTCGAACATCTACACGTACTGACTGGAGGTAAATGCGGCTCGAAAATAAAGCCTCGCCATCATTAGATGTGCATATTTCGTTTGTAATTGATTAATGTCCAACCTGATGGGTGGTAGCCCTTTATCCCAGTAGCACTCTAACGTCACAAGAAAGGCTATGGATAAGCAATAATTGGCACTTTCTTGGACCACGGTATCCGCACTTTCCCTGTAAGTATATTTAAACTTTTGGAGCGCATCTTGATACTTTACAAAGGTTGAGGTTGAGTCAGAGCTTGAGTCAATTCCTAGAATTATAGGCCAATTGACTTGTCGCTCGGCTGGCTTCATTTTCTCCCAAGGATGTCTTCTCTTAATTGGCACATAGTAGGGATCGGTCATTTTCCAGCTCGGTGCCCTTAGATATTCTTGTAGCTGCTCATCGCTATTCAGCAGCATCACAATCCTCCAGGAGGGCTGTGGTCATAGGGCGTTCACAAGGCTGCTGAGTTTTGGATACTCTTCAGCCGTCGCTTTCTTTGCCCCCCCCCCCCCCCCCCCTCCCTCGCTCTCCCTTCTTGTAGGTCTTTCGAAATTCATCGAACTCTTTGCAATCATCATATCATCTGTTGATCCTCTCTATAGATTTTTCTAGCAGCTTCCTTAAGGGCCTTGCCAAATAGTCATCCAGTGCGGTGGCGCTCTTGGTATCAGAAACCTTTGGTGTAGAACCCTCGGGCTTTGATCCAGCCAAGATGTCGCTCTTACTCTTTGGAGGAGATGGAGGAAGTCCCATAGAAGGCTGCACTGTCTCATCAAGTGAATCTTGATCGAAAGAATTGAAGTCGGGTGGTGAAGGAGGTGAGAATGGTTTACAGAAGAGGGTGGCGGGTTAGTTATGAGGTTATATTGAGTTGTTGGCGAAACGAATTGTCTTAAAAAATGGTCATCAGATTTTAGAGAAGATTGGTGGGAATGGTATCAGAAGTGAATGCGGAGGTGGTCGAATGAGTAAATGGAAAAAATGATGGTTGGTAAGATGGAAATGGATCGGAAAAATAAGAAGATGAGTGAGGCAATAGAGTGTAGGTGGAGGAGTCCATGGCAGGTTTGTGGAGAGAGCCAGCAGTGGATCCTTGATATGACATGCCAAGTCCAGCACCTCGTTGGTTGATGGATCGGCTTTGCTCAGGTGCTCCGACATCATCACTATAGTCATATTTTTTCTGTACTGATACGCCTGCGTCGAGTTTACAGGACGTAATCCAAATGAGGTCAATTTTTTGCTTTGACAAGAGAAGTTCCTCTCTTATCTTATTGACGCTTTCTTGGAGTGCTGACAGCTTCTTGTTGATTTCTTCTTCTGAAATCTGTTGGTTCCTCTTCAGGGCTTCGTGCTTTTGAACCAAGGATACTTCTCCACTTTTATTGCCGCTCCTGAAGACGGAACGGGTACATTGATATTTTATGGCCTTATTGGTTGCTTAATCATCGTCATCGCATCAGTTAGTCTCTTATTTTTCTGAGTCAGAAATTCTAACCGACTCTCAAACTGGTTTTGTACCTCTTGAAGGGACTGGAGCTGATTTAAAAACTGATTTTGCTCCTCCAGTCTCTTGGCCCTTTCACTTTGCAATTCCTCCAAAGCCGTCAGCAACTCCGCGTCTTTCAGCTGCAGGTCCTACTTTGTCGTCCTGAGCTCATCCGTTTGTTGTGTAAGCCGGTGCACCAGCTAATGTAGATGGTATGAGGTCTCGGTATGCCACTTCAAGGTTTCCCTGGCTTTCTCGGGCAAAGTGTCATAGGCTGGAAGAGTTGGGAATTCAGAAGGAAGACGATGGTAGGTAGGAAAAGAGAACTGAGAGGTTGCAGGATGAGTTGGAAGTGGAACAGTTAGTTGTGTCTTTACACCAGTAGCAATGGAGGTGGTAGGAATGGTGGTAGTGGTAAGAGAGACGGTGATGGATGCGGTATCAACAATGGTGGTGGTGGTGGTGATGGTTAGTGGTGAGACTGGTGCAACGGGCCCTAAGACGATAGGTCGCCTTCATCAAATTATTCTCGTGCGTCTAGATCGATGAAGCCGTCTTGCTTCAAAGCAAAGGGGTCTTTGATACGAAAGCGAAGCGAAACGAAACGAAACGAAATGGTTCGAGTTCTGATACCACTGATGTGAGGAAGAAATAGCTCGAAGCAAAACAAAATGAAACTAATCGTGATGAAGGCCGGATAGAGCTGACTTGGCAGGAGTAGCCACTGCTACTGACTGCGGTCTGAATGCAGTCTAACTCTCTTCCAAGCTTCAAATCGCTTCTGACAATCTGTTGTAAAATTAAACTTGTAAACAGCAGATAATGTTGAGTAAAACAACAGCGGAAATTTATCTACTACTAGCATGCATTCCAATATTGTAGATCATACACATCACAGAACAGAGCATTGAGAAAATCACTTCTATATTAAAACTAAATTCACAATATCTTTCTTGAGCGCTGTCTGTTTTTCATATCAGTGCATTGGTGGGAGGGAAATGTTCTCTCTCACAAAAATATGACTAGCTACTGCTAATCTGTAAACTCACTTTGTGTCCGTGACTATCTTTTTTACTGTCTTCTTCTTGATGCGTCTAGCAATACATATATTCAGAGTAACATTTCTGATTAGAGAGATTAAATGATCTACAACTAATCTCAGATTACAAGAGCGATGGATTAGGCATGTTTTAACGCTCTGCTACTGACGTCATCATATCAAATTAGGAAGCTATACTACAGGGTACTTGTTTTATCTTTCTGGTTCTTTGGAGTGCAAAGA
Organism: Diphasiastrum complanatum; assembly: GCA_029204225.1. Lineage (NCBI taxonomy): Eukaryota > Viridiplantae > Streptophyta > Lycopodiopsida > Lycopodiales > Lycopodiaceae > Diphasiastrum > Diphasiastrum complanatum. The sequence continues at coordinate 36,352,319 of CM055093.1, read as the reverse complement.
GTTTTGTGTCACGAAGAAGTTCATGTCATGTCGTGTCATCTGACCTTCTCCTATTGTTCGTGCATTAGCTGCCTTCTGCCCGTTCGACAGTGCCTTCACGCTGTAGACCTTCGTCTTTTGCTTAAAGACCCTTTCGCGATTTTAAGGGCAGTGTCACTTTTTCAAGGGCACCTTCGCTTTTTTTTCGAAAGTTGAAAAAAGCGAAGAACTCGAAGGTAAGCCTGAAAAATATTTCTAAGTCATTTAGAGACAGTGTCGCCTTTTTTGCAAAAATGCGAAAAATGCGACAATGTCGAAAAAAGTTGTGAGAGTTGTTTTCTAAGTGTTTTAGACCTAGTGCTGAATTTTCTTCATAACCCAAAAATGCGAACTGTGCGACAAAACAGTTAAAAAATGTAGACTGTGCGAAACACAGTTCAAAATGCACAATCGCCAAAGTTTTGCCATCCAAGACACTTTGCCAACTATAGAAAAACTTCATAGTGTATTAGTGGCTGAAGAGTGTAGGATGCTCCATGCAAAATCTAGAATGAGTTCCTTGTCGTTGCAGGATGGTGATGAGAAAGCCAATTTCTCATTCAAGGGCAAAAAGAAGACCAATGGAAAGAAGAAGCATCCAAAGGAGGCCAAAGAAGAGGATGATGCATCAAGCTCAAAGGACAAGTCAAAGCAAAAATGCTTCTTTTGTGGAAAGAAGGGACATTATGCATCTAAATGCTACAAGAGGCTAAGAGCACAAGTGGAGGAGGACAAACAAGGAAACCTTGCAAAGGAGGAGGAGGAGGATGAAGTAGATGTATTCTTGATGGCATCTACATCCTCACCAACAAGCAATAGCAATTCAAGAGACAATTGGTGGATCGACAGTGGGGCTAGCTCCCACATGTCTTGTGAAAAGGACTTTTTCTCAACCTTACACTCATTCAATGATGCTAAAAAGTTTGTCTTTACTGCAAATGATGAAGAGTGTAGGATAGATGGTGTTGGCACCATCTCTTTGTATCTAGAATCCTCAAAATGCATGGATCTAGAAAATGTCCTTTATGTACCATCAATCACCAAGAATATGCTTAACATGGAAGATTGTTTAAGTTGGAAGCTAGTGTTGCTTTTGAAAGAATGAGCTTGGCGAAGGAGGAGATCACTCAAGAGGAGATCTTGGCAAAGTGTGATCTTGCTTGCATTGAGGAGGAGCATCAAAAGGAGGAAGATCTTGAGGATCATCTTCAAAGCATGAGAGTTCCAAGGGAGTCCTCAATGACAATGGCCGAGTCATCAAATTGCATGCAAATTGTCCATTCAAGTGTGCATCTTGCAAGGGTGGTGAGCATTGGAGAGTCTACTATCTTTGAATACTTTTTGGAAAGTATTAGTAGACATGAGGTGACTTGTTTCTTACCTTTAAGATCCATGGTGTTTATTACTTTGTATGACAAGACAATGAAATGGGATGCTTTGAAATCTACATTTGTTGTTGATAAAGCAATTTCATTGGATAACTATTTTTGTAATAGTTTGAATAGAGTCATAAAAGATGAAACATCATTTGCTTTGGAAATCTTTGTGTCCACATGCTTTGTGCATGATCATTCCAATGTAAGGACCAAAGATTATCCTATTTCAATGATAGGAATAATGGTAGTGTTTTGCTCTTCAAGTAGAGATTGTAGAATCTACTTGTTTTCAACCAAAGAATTTGTCAATGGTGGAAATGTGATCTTTCAAGAGTGGAAGATTTGTAAACTTGAAGAAGCACCTTTGGATCAACACATTATTCAATTCATTGATGTTTTGGAGTCAAGTCAACTGAACAATATCAATACCAATAGAATATCTACTTACCAGTCCATAATCTTTGTAATCAACGACATTTGCTCTGCTGATGTCATGTCCTCCATCGCCTCTACATTTCCGGAGGGGATATATCTAGCCCTAGGGGGATATCTTTTTTGAAATTCCAAAAATTTCTTCTCTGTAGGCAAAGTCTATTCATAGGCTTTAGATTTTTCAATCATGGCCTCCAAGGCCTCATTGCCAGATTTTCAATTGCCATCTTTATCATAATCTATCTCACTTTCAAGGTCATCATATGAGTAATCAACAATGTCAAAAAATTCTGATAAAGTTTGAGCAAAAATTGAGAGGATTTCATCGTCTCTCAAATTCAATACATCTTCTATATCATTAAATGAAATATACATTCATTATTTATAAAATATAAAGGAACATCGAGTAGAGTTAATTGATTAATAGGAGATGCAGATGGAAGAGAATCAGAGAGGATTATAGAACGAGAGAGAGTTTTTTGATAATCTGAAGCCACACAAGTCGACCAAAATGGTTATGCCATTTTCCCTTCAGCACTTCAGAAGAGATGTTTTGTATGCGGAGAAACAACTCACTTTCAAAGTGAATGTAGACTTTGTTATGACTATGTAGCTGAGTGTGCTGATTGTATCAAAAGGCATTGCTATAAAGATTACCCTAACCAAACCAAGAAGACCGTTCTAGCACGTAGGATATCTGAAGAGTCATTGCATGCAGTCACATGCATGCAACATAAGGCCTTAGAGGATCTAGCACACCCACCCCCTCCTGCTAATACTTCCATGATGCCACAATCTTACCCTGACCCTGTAGAAGCCCAAAGGCAATACCATGAGTTCCAAGATGAGTTTGATAGGGCTAAAGCTAGGATTTCTACTCTGCCATCTGCCCAGTTACCTACGCACTGGGGCAACCTCCACGAGGAGTAGAGGTTTTTTCCGATCTCTTACAAACTCAAATCACCATGCCCTTCTACACGGTCGTCAAGTTTTCCAAACCCCTACGGAATGCCATACTGCAAGCTCCCAATGATGTACTAGACGAGTTGAGACAACTGGAAAATGCTGAAGTGGTTCATAATGTTGATATGAGCTTACTTCACATAGGTGTTGCTAAAGGTAACATCATCCCTTTACCAGTGCACTATAAATCTTACCCATCCGTGCAAGCCATTCTCAATAATGGGTCTGGCGTGAATATTATCGTCATGTCCTTAGCTAAGGCATGGGTAATATCCACATTGGAAAAGCCTAAGTACAAGTTACGTATCGTTGACCAACGAATGACGACACCTGTCGGTCACATAAGCAATTTGCCGATCAAAATTGTCAGTTTGATTTTAGCTATAGAGTGTGTCGTACTAGACTTTCCTGATGGCGCTTGTGGTTGTCCTCATGATGCATGTTGTTGTGGTCAAGAGTATTGTATATTGTGTGGGTTGTACCTAGAGCTTGATGTGGTATGAGTGGTCGTATCACAGAGTATACAGTGCTACGTTTCGTAAGGTCGGTGTAATGGACACTCATTATCGGTATGTGCGCCACGACATTGTGGGCACCAAGTATCTTCTCACCTATGGAGAACATTACCAGATGGCAATTGCCTTGGCAACTGACTTTGAAAAGATTTTAAGACTTGCTGAAACTCTTTGTTGAGTTTCTCCATCTGTTGTTGATGTTGTTGATTCATCAACTCAAATTGAGACTTCTAGACTTGGTCTAAATCTCGAGGCTCACTGGGACGATTATCAGGGTAAACACGATGAGCTATTTTTCTCTTTCTAGTCCTCATCATCAGACCCTTCATCTTTTTCTCGAATGGCATCGAACATAGCAGACTTAAGAGTAAAATACTCTTCCCTAGGTTTAAGCTCTTTCTGGATGCGTCTTGGAAGGCCAACTATAAACCATATGATCAACATTTTATCAGCTGGCTATTCTTGGACTTGACTTCTAAGATGCTTAAAGAGCTCGATGTAGTCACGTACACATTCATCTTTTTTTATTTTTATATTACTAAGACTTACAAATGGGCTTTCTATGAGTCTAAAAGGTTGGAAGCGTTCAATAAAAGACTCTTTCAGCTCTAACCAATCTTGTCGATCATCACGATTGAGGTTAAAAAACCACTCTCGTGCTTTGTCTACCATGGTCATGAAAATAGTTGGACTTTTTCATTGTCAGTATATTCTCCATATACTTCGCACGCATTCTCAAAGACTTCTAAAAATCTCTGAGGTTCCACATTATCATCGAACTTTGGTAATTATAATTGGGGTGTCCATTTGTCGGATCGTGCGGTATGGTGAACATGTTGAACAGGTTAATCGTTAGGAATAGGTGTCCATCTAGATGGTCCAGGATCTTGATTTACTTGAGATCTAAGACGGTAAGGCTTGTTCTCATCATTTGGATGATTGGTTGGTGTGAACTCATCCATAACTCCTTCTGGTAGGTTGGCCATGAGGACTGATTGGATTCAGAATCTCCAGTACACCACCCATGCCAAAACCACCACCTCCGAACTCCGACGCGACCCCACAATGTCTGAGCTAGAATACACTTCTCTACCTTGCACCACCTCACCCCACATTGCTTCTCCACCCCCTACCGCTTCATCCCCTTAGAAAACAGACCTTCCATCCACCTCTATCGTTTCTTCCTATTTTGATGATACTCATGGTGGACCTCCTACGGTACACCAACATTGTACCAGAAGTTCTACACAATACATGATGTGGAATAGTTGGCCCTCTTCATAAAAAAGTATCCAGATATCACAACAAGAGGTAGCTAGACATTTTCTGGCAAGGTCAAGGACCTCATAAAGCTGACACCGGCCTGCCTCATAGCCCTTATGCATTCTCAACCAAAATGGCGAAAGGCGGTGCTCATGCGCAACCCCGCACTCATTCTAGAATATTGTATGGCTCTGATGACAATAAAGACATATCTTTCATTTCATCCTATGCCCAGAAGACAAGCGTGCACAACTTTGAAGAATCCAGGTGTCAGGGCCTATAATTGGCCTGTAATATAATCAGCACACGATTGGAAGACATCGATCGACTTCACCAGGGCCCTCAACCAATTCATGATCGACGTGACTCTCTCAAAATCCTATCGTCTTGGAATCTATTACAACGTGGAGACTCTTCTAATGTGTAAAAAAAGTTTATACCATATGGGATCTCTGTTTCGGAGAGTACTACTTCAACCCCAATAAGAGCTTTAAGCTCGTGGCCATCGAGGATCGGATCCCTCTATACCGGACCTACCATCGCTTATCTGCCACATCTTTCGTCAACATAGTGAGGCTGAAACAATGGTATACGATGGGATTTATGGGAAACATGCACCCGACGTTCGGCCCAATCTGCTCGCAATCCTTAACGCGCAGCTCATTGTGGTCCGCCAACGTCAAAGACACACAGGTGCCAAGGGACTGTCATGCAGTGGGGGCATATTAGAAGATTCATGTGAAAATTCTTCTAACAGTTCCAGCCATAACAAGTGTACAAGGAATCACAAGAAGCTGAATCAAGCTACCAAACTACGATCAAGAATCTAGATATACCAGGAGTGCCAATACTAGAGAGTCGACAAGTAGCGGACCGGTCGACAAGCGAAAACAATGCCCAGTGCCTCAATACCATATTTTACGGCTATGGGAATAAAAGCATGGCCTAGTCGGCAAAAGAATCAAATCTACCAAAAATGTAATGTCAAACACCCGTAAAAGGTGCATTGTACTCGTAAGCCTATGGTGTGAGAACTAGAGGTAGATCTACGCTCAAGTGGACCCAAGGTGAAAAGGGACCCAAGTAGGTTAAATACAAATTTGGTTTTAAAAACCTTGTAAAGTCAAGTTGTTGTGGCACATCGTTTTGGGTGAACCAAAAACCCGATGGTGAATGCTTGATATGTTTTTGTTAGTCATGCTATCACAATCACAAAAAATCTTAGCACAAGCATCCATCCATCTAGTTTCTAAAACTAATCCACAAAATCAACACACAAGCAACATAGGTGTTAGATCCACATTTTGGAGAGATCGCTAAGATCCTTAGATAGGACGTTTCCCTTCATTGTTCACCTCCCTTGAGAAGATCAACCTCTTGAGGAGAAAATACAGAGCCAATGATGCCTAGATAAACCAAAAGCAACCAAGATCCAAGAAAACTCCAAAAAGAAGAAGAAAGAAAGATGAATCTCACCCATGGATCTAAGCCATTCCACTTTTAGATCCTACACTAAGCTGACACCCTTAGTAGGCTTAGATCCCCATTCCTATCTCGTAGTTTACCCTCTTTCCATTGGATTGAAACCCGATACTACAAGCAATACTCACCCTTAATAAATCCATAAAACCCCTTCTTTGCCCTCTAGATCTATCTGATTAGAGAGGCACAAAAGGGTCCGACAACAATTGATATTTTAACTATGAGAAACTCAATATTGACGTATTAGGAGTCTCAATCGAGAGTGTGGTAAGCCATTAGGACACTTATTGTGCCAACTAATGTTGGCTTTTGTAAGTTGCTTGACATTCTAGTTGCAATTTGGAGTATTTTAATTGTGGTCAAGATTGCCTATGAAATTATGCTCATTAGTGATTGTTTCAAGAGCTCAAACCATTAATTTGTTACTATGAGTTAGAGCCTTTAGCTTTTTACACTCAAGTGTATGAATTTATTAGTTACATCTCATTATTTTGAACTAGGCTATTAATGTAGTTAATAACTTCGTGAGGACCCAAGCACCTCACATGTGGAGCAATGCATGGTAGTTATGGAGTCAATATTGGATGAAGACTGTATTTGGTCAAAATTTGATGATTTTGGCTACAATTGATTAGTAAGAGACAATACTGAGCAAAATTAGAGCTTCCAGTACTGCAAGAGATCAAATTATAGTAGTTAGCATCTGATTGCACTTGCATGTGGTTGTGATCCATCAAAACATGCTGAAAAAACAAAAGACATAATGTGCGGATCCTCGGGCTCCCCCATATTGAATGGTGGTTCATGATGATGCAGCTGATCATTCTGATCAGTACGCAATGGTGAGCCCGCTTGTGGTACCGGTTCTTCAGCAATAGGAGGTTCTACAGGGACATCTTTTGCTTGTGCTTTTTCCTCCTCTTGCACCTTCTGTATTCAATGACGTATCTTGTGATATTGCCTTCCTTGTCCTGCAACTGAGGGTTGATCATCGGATACTGATGGAGTTGGTGAGCGAGCCACTTCCTTCCACTTTTGTACTCACGTGACTGCTAGTACTGGAGCATGAAAATGTTCTTTTTCTGGTGGCATCCCTCCTGGAACTGCTGAAAGGTGTACTATGATTAGATTTAAAGGTGCACTCGTTCCAGGTCTTAATGGACAATTCTTTTAACAATGTCCATATCTGCATTTCCAGTAGAAGGATGTGTATTGTCCCTTGTAGGGACATTCTGCAATTCGATGGCCTTCATCGCATCCGTAGCAGTCGTAGTTTCTACCACCTCGACACTGAGGTTGAGCCGCATAGGTCGCATAGTACTCGTTAATGTCTGGATCCACAAACATCTCGTCCGGCCCGTACCATTGCTGCTGCTCAGGTTGAGGTGGTGCTGGTACTTCTTGTTCCGCTACTGCTAAATTCAAATGAGCCACTTGGTTGCTAGTTGGCCCTGGTGGTGCAGGTAAGGCCATGTGCTGCTGATTGTTCGGCGCACCATACCTCGATGCCGCATTGGGTGCCCCTTGATGATAAGGAAAAGAGTTCTGATAAGGACCCATCTTTTGTTGTATGATCCAGGGGTTAAATGGTGCGATGATGCGTTGCATAGATGGAAAAATCTTTGTGTCAATCTCAGATTCTGCTTTAATACCAGACACTCGTTGGCTGTATGGTTCTGAGTGCAAAATGAGCACCATATATTTTATCTGCGGGGATACTGCAGTTGGTTCTATTCCGGTGGATTTGAAATTGGCGCTACAGCTCCCTACAAGGCCTTCAGTTTCTGATCAAATTGAACTGTCAGTTGTTCCATGTGCTGCTTGTGTAGCTTCATCATTTGTTCCATCAACAGGTTGGTGGATAGGTTGGATGCGTTGGATGATGAGTCTATTGAAGGAGTCGGAGTGTGGGTGGTCAGATAAGATTTTTCGTCTGAACCATCATCTTTCTTCCTGATGGCATCTTCCATTGCTTCCTACAATGTAGCGTACTGATCTCGTCGTTTGAGTTCTCTTCTGATACTGCGTGACAACCCTACGAGGAACCACATAATGACCGAATGATCGAAAGCTAGGACTGCGTTGCACTCGGATCTTAGCTGTTTGACCCGTTCAATATAGTCTCTGATCCTTTCTCTTTTTCCCATTTCACTTTGCTCAGCAAGAGAAACAGATCTTTTAGAACTTTCTTGGTTTGAAGTGTGTGATAAGAGCTGCCTTAACCACTTCCCAAGTGGTTTTCTCTTCTTCTAATAGGTTGAAGAACCAATCTTGTGCCACTGCTACCAGAGACATCGAGAACAACATCAATTTCTCTGCCGTTGTCCGCTTGCCATAAATTTTGTACGCTTGCTTGTAGATATGGAGGAATCTAATAGGATCTGATGACCCATCATATTTAGGTATTTCCATTTGCGATGCCCTCAGGACTGCTTGCAATGGTGCAACAGATACAGGTTGGCCCATAGGATCCATTGGTGCTGGTTTGGGTTACTGCCTCGATTTGCGCAATTACTACTCTGGGAAGGTTTGGTGCTTGAGTTGCTATCCTTCTTGCAATTGATCGTCCAGATCTCAGATTCATTCGGCGGTAGGGTCCAAGGATGTTGGATCTTACTGGTATAGTGGAATGCAATCTGGATCTTAGAGAATCAGATCAATTTGATAGGCCAATAGTGTGATTTTAGGCCTCTTATGGTGGTTTTTCCTTGATAACTTTTTGATCCTTGCTCCGATTGGCCTAATATATTCATAGTAGCTAGATCTGGTGTAGATCTCACTATTGATATGGTCTACGAAGGTTACTCATGCGAATGTTGGTTGTGAGAGGGTTTCTTCATTGTTTTACAGTCAAAAAACTTGATTTTTTTCAAAAATACTGGGAAGTAACACTCGCAAGGCTTACAAGAGCTGTATCTGGTATGGATCTAGCTCTAAAAATCTCTGCGAAGGTTAACTCTCTCAAGAAGTAAAAATTTTATTGTCTGCGAGGGTTCAGCACCACTATTTTGCTCTAATCTTCACCAATTAACTCTCGCAGACTTCATCATTTATTTAAAAGACATTCTGAAGCCAATGGAATGGTATGCGAGTTACTTTTATGAGAATTTGATGGATCTTCTGATTTTAATGATTTTTAGGCACTCAAATCCAATTTTCTGCTCACTGGAATCAAACTAACTCTTGCAGGCTCTTCTGTGTCCTTGTGTCACTGAGATGGAACTTTAGAATTCTCTGTGAGGGTTCTTGGCCACTGGAACTGAAAATTTTTGTGTTTGCGAGAGTGCTGCTGGATTTTCCCGCCTTTTACTCATTGGTAACCTTCGCAAGAGCACTTAAACTGCAAACTAACTCTCACAAGCTTCTTTGTGCCCTGGTCTCTCTAAGATGGAATTTCAGAGTGCTATGCGAGAGTTCTTATGATGATCTGAATTTTTTTTGGTTTTTTACAAGAGTTTTTTGAAATTTTTATGGTTTTTCTTTGATTTTTCAAGATCTGCTTGGAACTAACTCTTGCAGGCTTCTATGCAGATCTTGGACAATACCCTGGAGCTGCTGTCAGTCATGCAAGGGTTGGTTCCCACTAGTTTTGGAGAAAACAAATTCTGATGAGAATTTTGCCTCTTTTCCCTCCAACATGCAGAATTGAGTGTTTTTACGGGTTTTTCAAGGCTTTTGGCTGGATGTCAAGCCCTTAGAGGCTGCTTAGGGCCTCCTCCTCTACCCTCTCACACCTCCTCCGCTAGCTGTGAATAGTCCAAACACACAAAAATGCAGAAAGCAAGCTAACTCTACCCAAAATCCACCTAAAAACACTCTAAAAAAGCAAAAACAACTAAAAAAACAACTAAACTAGTTAGTGAAAACCTATCCCCGGCAACGGCGCCATTGTAGGGTGGTGTAGATTTAGTCGGTGAGCAGCTCTTCTGCCTGCAAAGAGGGTTATAACACTTGGATAGGAGCCTAACTATGCTAAGATGCTACTTTTAGTTGATCTCTACTTTTTTTCTTAACTCTACTTACCGTTAACACTAATCCCACTAACTCTACTCCACTAAACTAGCATTCAACATGGTTTTGGGTGAATGGGAGAAGAAGAAGAGAAGAGATAGAGAGGCAAAGATAGAAAGAGAGAGAGAGGGAGAGAGTGAGAGGGGAAGTTAGCTCACTTGCTCATTTTACTTGTTAAAGGAGAAACATAAACTAATGAAACCAAGAAAGTATGAACTTGAAGGCAAATGGAAAACAACAATAGCAATAGCAAGCATTAAATAGCAAATGAGGATGCATCTCTTCCAAAATTGGTAGAATTTCCTCCTTCTCATTAAGCATGGAATTATGGTACAAGATGTGCCTTTTTATCAATGGGGAAGGCCCTTGCCCCCAAAATCCTATTGGCTACCTTTAAAAATATGTGCACTAATCTTAACCATCTATCTTGGGCCCAATCTAATCCAAGGGTCTTAAAAAAGTACAATAGCAAGTAGGTGGTAGCTGATACTGCATTGTCTGTTCTGGCATTGTATAATGAAAGGAACATATCCTTCATCTTTCTAATAAAAGATGTAAGGTCTTTAACGTCCCATCGTAGGTTCATCAGCTTGTCTTCAAGAAACATTATTTGGTTTCGTGACTTTGTCTGGAACTTGGTAAACAATGCATTCCACATCTCTTTTGCATTAGAGAGTGTCGCGAGGTTAAGCGTTAGGCTATCTTCGATGGATGAAGACAATACGGCTATTGCCTTGCCGTTCTGTTCTCTCCATTCTCGTAGCTCTTTTCATGTGGTTGTAGGCATCTCTTTGGTGCCATCTACCCAGGGCCATAGCCCTTCTCCCTTTAAGATGAGAGAGGTCTTCACCTTCCATGCTAGGAAGTTGGACCCAGATGAGTCGAGGATTGGGCAGATCTTCGACTGTATGCTGCTTATAGATGCCATTGTTGTGAACTATGTTCTTCAGATTGTTTTCTGGTTCTTTGTTCTGAATGTTCAATCTCCTGGATCTTAAAGCCTTTAAGCTCTGATACCACTGAAGAGAATCAAATGAGTTCGACAATCGAGCTCTGACACCACTGTTGAGAATAAACAGGTAGGGATTGATTTGTCTTGATTCTCCTAGAACCTAGATGGAATTCGATTTTGTCTGCCGGCTACTGCCTGCTAGATAAGATCTACAATCCTCCAGAGTGTAGATAAACACTGCTGACCTACGTTATAATTCATTTAAGCATCCAACAAGATAAACTAGTGTGCGAAAATAATGAATAAACAACTGATTACGAACAGACAACAATTAGACATCAAAGCATTTGAGATCATTCAACATGTGCATTCAAGACTACTATATTATCAATGATCCTTTTGTAAAAGCGCAGTTGTGACGAACCCACATAGCGCGTCGGCGTGAGAGACACTATATCTCTCACAAACTATATCAGATCGTCTCGCTTACTAGCGGACTTCCGGGACATCAGCTAGTAATACTGTGCTTAGCTCACATTGATGTTCCAACTGGTTCTCTCAATTTCAATCCGATTATATGGATGGAGAGAGAAATGGTCTAAGTTAATCAGAGGTTACAAGAATGGCTAATTAAGCACGTTCCAATGGTATCCAGATTGTCCATGGAGGGGGACGTCCTCCTGGTACTTTCCTCTGTACTTTCAGCGTGAAGATTTGTCGCCTTTTGTCCTTCGTGTCTTCTTTGTCTTCGTGTGTTCTTTGGCCTTCGGCTTTGCCATTGAGTTTCTTTGGGTCCACGAACACGCGTTCAGGTGTCCTTTAGTCTAGAACATTTTACCTTCGTCTTCGGGTATCCTTCAGTCCTTGAAGCTTTGGTCTTCGCGTTCGGGTAGTTCCCTTGCATTTGTGCAGACATGAGCTCGAAAGCTAGCAAAGCTTTGTGGCTCAAAACATTTTGTTTCTTTAGCAGTGTCATGACAACCCTTGTGTTGGTCACCCAGGCATACAAAGGGGTTTTGACAATCTGCGAGCAAATTCTTTGCGAGTTTTGCGAGTTTTATTTACAAATGATTTCTAAAATTCCATGGCACATGGTATGCTATCAAATATATAGGCTTTATATATACTCATTTTATATTAGATAGAAACTAAATCTGATTATACCAATGGATTCTACATAAATATAGCACTTTTGCTTTTTGGACCATCTCAATCCGAGCAATAGTAAGAAAGTTATGACAATTCAATGGCTTTTGGACTAGAAAACATTTTTCCCTTGGAACCTAAAAGGGGTAGCACGCCGGCGTGCTATCAATTTGAGTTAAAGACTAAAAGCTTAAATTGGTAGCACGCCGGCGTGCTACCCCTTTCAAGCTTCAAGGAAAAAAAAAATTAGCCTAAAAAACTTTGAAAGACGATACTTTCTTAATATTGATCGGATTGAAATGATCCAAAAAGCAAAAATGCTCCATTTTCATGTAGAATACGTTGCTTTAATCAAATTTGATAAAAAAAAAAACAATTAAACTATTTTATTATTTCATCATCACAACATAAGCTTAATAGTTAAGTTGGCCACATGCCATCATGTATTTTAATGTATGGTCGTACATCAATCCTTGGCAGTAGGCAAAAATGTTTTAGCTTGATAAATGTAAAATTAAAGTGATCAAATTTTCTGTGTTCTCAATGATATAGCATACTATGTATAATTTGTAGACATGATTTGCAGACATATCTTTTAGTTAGTAAACAACATGATATTTATACAATCCGAGTACACAACAGAAACATCAAGCATCTGTAATTCATCATCTTCAATATAGACTACTTTCGCTACTTATCTTGTTCTACTATTTCTGTTATTCCCGTTTATCATAATCCAAGTTTCTAGTTTTAAATATTGGGATAACGATCTGAATCGTCATTCATTTTTCGCACATGTGAATGATAATATAGTTGTACTTGTGATAATAGTGAATCAATTTTGTTATTACATTAACTATCACTGTTATTGTCGACTATCCAGTCGACAATCTTTGTCGAATAGTTATTTGACTTATGCACATCATATCTTTTTAACACCCTCCCTACATGGAAGGCCCTTGGACCGGGGCCTTCCACCCCACGTAAATTTGTGAAAATTACTAAGGTTGTCATAGACACACCCTTGCTTTGGGCAAGGTTATAAAATCACTAAACATAATTCGCCATTGCACACACCTCATTTGGTGGATGTAGGAAAGGGGGGGGGGGGAACACGATGACACGGGCAATGGATTACACTCAATGGGGACATGACAATCAAGAGGATGGGGACATGACAATCAAGAGAATCAGCCTGTTATGTTGATTGCCTAGGCCCTAAATTTTGGGTAAGTGGGTTCCACCCATGACTTGAATAGCAATCCATCGATAAAATGGAGGCCAAGGAGATTAATAAAAAAGCCAAGGAAATCTGGTGTGAAAAGCCCTAAAAAAGAGAGTTTTATTACACACACAAGATATTGCAAGCATTTTCGCGTTCTCGACCTGTTTTTCCATACTTCTTTCACATCTCCAGCACAAAGCTATGGCGAGAGGCTTTGGAAGGATGATATATGGTGAGGGTGGCAGCGCTGATGCGCCCGCTGCCGCTGCCGCTGCCGCTGCCGCTGCCGCTGATGAAAATTGTTCATACACCAAAGTCCGTCGAAGCCAGTGTTCAATTGTGCAGGATCCGGAGTCAGGGAAGCCCATGAAACGGTGTGAAAGGACAAAAGAGCTTCTCAGACGCTGTTCTGGCAGGTATGCATGTATATGTGTATATAAACGTATTGATCCAATTTATGGCTCGTCGTTACTGCTACTTGACAAGATGACTTGCCAATAATTTCCATGACATGCCTCTAGTTATCTAGTTCGTAGTTGGTTCCCTGAGGAAATCCAAGCATTCTTTATTTCAGTTGCGACGGATTCCGGTCCGAACAAATGCTGTGTCGAAGGAGCTGATTTCCTTGCATTTTCCTGTCAGCTTGTATATGATTTCTAAGTATTGACTGGTCCTATGAAATGCATAAGTATTATGTTTGTTCTGGGTATGACCTGACCCTTAGATAGGAGTTGATCAGCGAGGTTTCTCTGCAATCAACAAAAACAAGTCTACCTCGATCCAATTTTAAAAATATTTTTATGACTGCTGAATAAAGGAACTAACGTGGGCAACACATCTGCCTCTATCACTCCTGAAACAGTCACCCCTGCTACTTTCTGTAGTAATACTTCCAATGCTGATGGAAAATCCATTTTGCAGCCAGTTGCCAGTGAAGGTGTAGTTACACCTGGTATTTCGTCATCTGAAATACTGGCCAAGATTGTTGACCTCTCTCTCTCTCTCTCTCTCTCTCTCTCTCTCTCTCTCTCTCAACACACACACACACACACCTTCCTATACGGCTATTTTTCCACCCAGAAACCCACCCTAATTTCACATAAACCCTAGATTTGCACGCTTTTCATTCTGAAGGTTGCATCTACAGACATACTACAAGAAGCTCAAATAGCCACGATAAATATTAGCTTTCAGTTAAAACAGAATATGTATTATGGAGTATAGTGCAACACGTGTTCATCAATAAGATTATGTTGATCAGTGTTGATCAAACCCTAATGTGCACGTGGACCAATAGAACTTTTTGAAGTGCATTGTCTATCACTATTGACTCTCTCTCTCTCTCTCTCTCTCTCTCTCTCTCTCTCTCTCTCTTCCCAGATTTCATTGCTGGAGGAGGTTGCCATCTATAGAGAAGATGCCGTTGCTGCTTGTTGGCATTGTTGGAGGAGATGCCATTGTTGCCTATCAACATAACCCGTTGTTGCAAATACCTCAATTGTTGATAGCCTCTCGTTGCCCTAATCGTGTTTGTTGATACCAGATACACAGGAGGAAGCCACTCATTTGCTCGGTACCACGGGCAACTCAACAGTTTGTTTCTTAAGTTTAAAAGCGGTGAAGTCAAACGTTTAGGCTGAAACCAACTTTGATTTTTTTGTTTAAGCGTTCAGATTGAGATGTTAGAAATAAATGACTATGCTAAAGTTAATCCATAGGTTACTTTGACCCAAAAGGTCGAGATTTGTGTAATCATGGGTATTTAGTTATTTAGGCCATCTTAAGTTTGTCTTAAGTTCAGTTGGACCCAATTTTGGTCATGTACTGACTTGTGGGTCCTTAGGGGTCTAATTTTGTTTAGGGGCCCTATCTTGACTTTTGGGGGTGCCTTACATTTAGTAAGTGGTTAACCTTAGGGTTTGGTGGCATTTGGTCACATCCAGGTAGAGTATTTAGTTGCTCATTGTGTATTCCATTTTAACAGTTTGGCTAAGCATTGCTCTCCATTGCTCTTGTTGCTGTTTAGAGTTGGGCTGGAGATTGATTGATAACTAGATCTTGGTGACTCGACTCTTGCTTTCCTACATGGTATCAGAGCTACCGGATCTGCAGCAAGCTTGTTGGTTGGCGCCCTACCAGAAGAGGAGCTTCGCTGCTTTTTGTTGTGAAATTTCAGCATCTTGCTAATCTTTTCAAGTGGAGTTTGGATCAGCTTTTTTGTCTCTTTTCAGGTTGAAGGAGGGCGGCCATCAGAGATCTTGGAGGAGCAATTTTTGGCACCCAAAAATCAGAATCTCAAATCTGATTTTTATGCAACCAGTTTTCAGCAAGTTTTGTTTGGAGGAGGGCGCCCAAAAATCTGCTACTGATTTTTGGTTGTGGTGTCTCCTTATTTTGCTGTTTTTGTTTTCAGGTTTGCATTTGTGTAGGAGGGTGCCCAAAATTCAGCAAACCCTCTTCAGGGTTAGGTCAACTTGTGGCTGAAAATTTGCAGATTCTCAGCAAGTAGTAGGGCGCTTTCAACAGCCCTATTGGACTGTGTGTTGATCACACTATTTGGCTTCCTAATTGGGTTTCGGTGTAAGCTTCAATTGAAGCTAACCCAATTTTCAAGAAGCTGGTTTTTTGTGCAGAAAGACAACCATCTATCCATTATCTTTTGGGCACTTTGGTTGCAGATTGAAAGACATCTTGTGCTCCTACTTTCAGCTCTTTGTTTGCTGCAAATTTTTGAGTAGATTTGGTTGTGGAAAGGCTCTCTTTCCTATCTACTACAAGCTGAAATTTTGTTGGAGGTAATGGCTAAAGAATCGGAAGCTATCGGTTCTTTGTTTAGTGAAGATTGGTTGGATGGCACAAACTACTCCTTGTGGAGTTACATGATGAAGAATCTTCTCATAGCGAAAGGGCTGTGGGATTTGGTCAATGGTGATGAGGAAAGGCCTCCGTCTTTGGTACCTCCTACACCTTGTGGATCATCATCATCAACATCATCTTCTACATCTTCGGACGAACAAAAGAAGTGGGATAGAAGGGATGCACAAGCACATTCTATGGTTGCTCTTGCTGTGAAAAGATCTATCTTACCTCATATTAGGTCTTGTAAGACATCTAAAAGTGCGTGGGATACCCTTTATACTATGTATAGAGTCAAAAATCCAGCAAGAGTGGTGTATCTCAGAAATCAACTTTCTTTGTTCAAGATGCAAGAAGGGGATCAAGTGACCAATAACTTGACGAAGATCAAGGATCTTCGTGAGGAGCTTTTCAATATTGATGAGATAATTGAGGATGCTCAATTTGTTTCCATTACTCTCAACTCATTACCCTCATCTTATCTTCCATTTGTTTCATCTTTGAGTATCTCTCTTAGGGGACAACAACTCTCCTTTGATGAACTTGTTGGGCTGCTTTTTCAAGAGGAGCAAACGAGGCAAAAATTTGCGGGTGACACTCAACAAGATCAAGCTTTCTTCACGAAAGGCAAGGGCAAAAGCAAGTCAAAAGGAAAAGGGAATCCTCCTTCCAAGGATGAGCAAAACCCTGTTGGAGGTCAAAATGTCAACACTCAAAAGAAGAAAGGGAAGTGCCATTATTGCAAAAGGTATGGGCACTTCATCAAGGATTGTAAGAAGAAGCTTGCGAAAGAGGAGAGTAAAGGAATTGATACTAGTGATTCACTTGCTACTTTGGAGCAAGAGCTTGAAGCTAGTGGTGATCTCTTCAACCAAGATTATGCTTTTGTGTCTAATACTGCTTCTACTAGTACTTCTACATCTATGAGGAATTCAGATTCTGTTTTGCATGTTGCTGATTTTCAGCCCATTGAATGGGTGATTGATAGTGGTGCTACTCGTCATATGACTTCTCGCAAAGAGGCATTCACTAAATTAGTGAAAGTGCAAAATGGAAGCAAGGTACAATGTCCGGATGATGCATCTTATTCTATTCATGGAATTGGAATTGTCGCTATCATTTTGCCTAATGGTGAAGAAAAGTACATTAAGAATGTGCTTTATGTTCCAGGAATCAAGAAGAATCTTCTTTCGGTTTCAACTATGTTGAAGCAAGGACTAGTTGTTGAGTTCAAAGAAGATAAGTGTCTTGTAAAGGATCCTAAAAGATCACTCTTGATTATTGTTTCGGGAACAATGCATGCTGGCTTATTCATTATGGATACCTACGAGCGACGAATTCTCTCTACATGTCTTGTTGCTTCTACATCACAATCATTGGAGTTGGCTGAATTGTGGCACGCAAGGTTTGGGCATCTCAACTTTGCAAGTTTGAAGAAGCTGAAGGCATTTAATATGGTAGAAGACATTCCTACTATTGAGCAGCCGGAAGGGCATGTATGCGAGGGGTGCATACTTGGAAAGTTTCAAAGGAAACCTTTTCCAATTGATGGAACTATAAGGGTTCTTGATAAATCTGATTTGGTTCATAGTGATGTTTGTGGTCCAATGAGGACCGAATCCATTGGAAAGTGCATCTATTTTGTGACTTTTATTGATGACTTTTCCCGTTTTACATGGATCTATCCTATGAAGGCTAAATGGGAAGTTTTTCAACGTTTCAGATTTTCTAGCAATGGTGGAAAATCAATTTGGGCATTCTTTGCCCTACGCACCGATCGAGGAGGGGAATACATTAAGAATACGTTAGGTGCATAATTTCGAGAAAAGGGAATTCTACATCAAATGACAACTCCCTATACGCCTCAACAAAATGGTGTTGCCGAGCAAAAGAATCGCACACTTATGGAGATGGCCCGTTGCATGCTCAAAGCAAAGGGGCTGCCAAGTTCTGGGCTGAAGCGGTTATAACGACAGCATACATAAGCAATCGTTGTCCTACTAAAGCACTGAAAGTATTAACTCCTTACGAAGTTTGGTATGGAAAGAAACCTACAATCTCTCACTTTCGCATTTTTGGTTGTACGGCTTATGCTTTTGTTCCAAATAAACTTCGTACAAAGCATGAGGGTAAAGGAGTTAAATGCATTTTTGTTGGCTATAGTGGTGAAAGCAAAGGCTATAGGTTGTTCAATTTGAGCACTAACAAGATTATTGTTAGTCGTGATGTGCATTTTGATGAAAAGAATTCATTGGATGTGGCCCCAACTCATATCTTGAAGGGGGACAGCCCACATAGTGTGAATGTTGAAGTTTTTCTAGATTTGGTACCATCTTCTATTGCTGGAGATAAGGGCAGCAATCAACCAGTTTTGACCTGCCCAACACCTCATCAAGTTTAGAGCCTAATGTTCATCAAGAACCGCCCATGGTTGCTCAAAGCATTGAAGAGGATCTTTCGATATCTTCAAGGAACAAGAATTCATGGACTGGTTTTTCCTGCTTGTGATGATGCATGTTTGGTTGGTTTTAGTGACTCGGATTGGGGTGGAGATCAAGACACTAGACGCTCAACAAGTGGAAATTGCTTTTTCTATGGAAATTCTGCAATTTCGTGGTCAAGTAAAAAGCAGCCCACTGTTGCTACTTCTTCTAGTGAGGCAGAATATAGAGCGATATTTTCAGCCACAGCAGAGTGTTTATGGCTGAAAAGACTACTTGTTGACATGAAGTTTGGTAAGCCCTCAGCCACTCTTATCTCGAGTGATAGTCAAAGTGCTATTGCCATTGCACGGAATCCTGTTTTTCATGCGAGGACGAAGCACATCGAGATCCATTATCACTTTGTTCGGGAGAGACTTCATGATGGCGACATTTTACTTGAATATTGTCCTACGGAGGATAATATTGCGGACCTCTTCACTAAGGCGTTGCCTAGAGTCAGATTTGAAGCTTTATGCAAAGCTTTAAATTTGATATCACGTGTTGGTTTTGTTACATAGTGAAGATTTCAGTTTTTGCATTGTCATTTAAGGAGGGTGTTAGAAATAAATGACTATGCTAAAGTTAATCCATAGGTTACTTTGACCCAAAAGGTCGAGATTTGTGTAACCATGGGTATTTAATTATTTAGGCCATCTTAAGTTTGTCTTAAGTTCAATTGGACCCAATTTTGGTCACGTACTGACTCGTGGGTCCTTAGGGGTCTAATTTTGTGTAGGGGCCCTATCTTGACTTTTGGGGGTGCCCTACATTTAGTAAGTGGTTAACCTTAGGGTTTGGTGGCATTTGGTCACATCCAGGTAGAGTACTTAGATGCTCATTGTGTATTCCATTTTAACAGTTTGGCTAAGCATTGCTCTCCATTGCTTTTGTTGCTGTTTTCTCTCTCTCTCTCTCTCTCTCTCTCTCTCTCTCTCTCTCTCTCTTAGAGTTGGGCGCCCAGCCTCTTCTCTTTTGTTTCTTGTGGAGATTGATTGATAACTAGATCTTGGTGACTTGACTCTTGCTTTCCTACATGAGAAAAGTTGAGATTGTAAGTTTCTGCATAAAGGGCATCTTTAAGATTTTAGATGGATTTAGTACAGAAAGTGGATTTATTTTTAGGTTTTGATTCTTCATTTTGACCTCAAATTCGATTTTTTGTGAGAAAAAACTAGCAAAGGAAGAATGCAAATACCCTTTTCACTGGGAGAATCGACAACAAACTTAAAGAAACTTGATACTATTATATTTTCAGCTGCTGCTAAAGTCCTAGAGTGTTGGGTAAGATTTTTCAACATTCACACAAGGAGTGCTTGATTATTACCAAATTGATAGAGTGTAGGCACCAACCTTCTCTAGAATGATATCACAGAAGCAAACAAGAAGTTTGGCACTCTTAGCTTGCTGAACAATGATGATGTGTTTTTTTCCCATGTTCTTTTTCATTGAAAACCTCCAAATCGATGAAATGGAGTTGCTAATAGGCTAGGTGTGAAATTGGAAATATCTTATGAGGAGCACATGGATCATTGATTTCTTGTAGTGGTGTTTTGAATACTCAGGATTACTTCGTGATAGATAATTTGTCAGATATTTCTTTTGCTGGTCCAGTATAGCAGTTAATCAGCCCTGCTGCAATAATCTCTTTGATAAAACCATTATATTTACTTCCATGTTACAAAATTTGAGGTCTTCTTTGGAGCAGCACCATTGTCGCTTGCAAGCTTTTCTTCTTCACAGGAGGCATAATTTTCCTACAGTCACTTACGCATTTTGCAAATTTGTATCATCTCTATTAAAATTTACCAATACGAACTGCGTATCCATAGCTATGAATGGATCTGAATCAAGATTTACATGGATGTTTGAACATTTTTCGGAGTAGGATAAAATCTCAAAAGTTGTGTAAATGTCAACAGGAAGGTATTATGACATATATTTGACTAGGCTTAAACACTATCTAGCATTGAAAATATGTAGCCTTAAATGACAAATATGTTGAGAGGGGAATAGAAGTAAAGCTTTAAATCTAGCATCTATTTGTAAGGATTTTTAAACTTAAAAAACAAGATTTGTGGTAATGATTTGCAGTTTTCTTTACACATTATGGATTTCTGAGAGCATTTTATTGATTTTTGTCTCTTGAACAGCCGCCATATAACTTTACTGATTTAGGATTTATACCCATAACATATTAGGATTCTTTTGTATGACTTTTAAGTTATTCATGTTTAGGCATAGCAGTGTAGTTACAAAGGACAAAATGTGCAGAACCCACAAATGCATTTTTTTTCTTGAAATTTTTTTTTAAGAGCTGTTTTTTTTCTTGGACATCCCCCGTGCGTGGGTGGGGTTTGAACTCGGGTGTTCAATCCCACACCAAGAAGCCTGTACCACCACACCGCACGGGCGGATAGGAGCTTATTTTCTGAATGATCTTTGACTCGTTGAGATATGGTCTTGCTAATTTTATTGAGGAAAGAATTCTTTGTTTGGCCTTGTTCCCACTCATGTCCAGGCCTGTGGAAGTGGTGGAATCCATAACTGAAACGACAGAAGAAGATCTTTCGAGCGATTTGATAAATGGTCAAGATGGTACCACAAAGATTGATGAAGGACCTGAAGATCTGCACAAGTTTTTCAGCGATGAGGACTATCTGAAATTTTCTAAACCAGTTCCCAATTTTTTTGATTATAAAGATGAGCAATCCGATCAACTTTTGGGTGGGTTTGAAGATTTTCTGCATGCAGCAGAGGAAATGGTAAGCAAAATTTTTGGGCACCTTGGGGTTTACAGTCAAGATCATGGTAGCGGTTCGTCTAGTTTATTCCCAGGAGATAGCCTGAGCCGTGAACATACTGGAAAAGGACAACTTGATGAGTCATTTTCATCCAAAAATCTACAACGGGATACATTACAAAAGGAGGCACAATTTTCAGATTACTCAAAGGATTTTCGGGAAATTTGAAAATATTAGGTACTGATTTTTGCTAGTAGTAGCTATTATTATTGGTATATTTTGGATTCTTTGTGTCTCGCTTCATATGAAACCAATGTTATACCCTTGTAACATTTGGGTTTTCAACTACTCTTGCACTAGATGGAATGTGCTTGATGCTACAACCAATGAGTTCAATTGTTGGAAATTTCTGCAAGGTTGTCCAGCAAATAAAGTCTTGTAACCTTGTTGGTTGACCACTACGTTCCTCACCTGAAGATTTGGAATTTGACTCCACTCAGGCGCACTAGGATATTGATGAATAAAAGATGAAAGTCATAGCACCAATTTCAATCACTCCTGCCCTAGGTGGGAAGTGTGTCATGCTTATGCAAGAATTGATAAGATCAATTTGCACCAGGTGAGGTGGCTCTGCAAGCACTTACCATACTCATTTTGCCCCAGGTGGGATGTACATCATGCTTATGCAATAATTGATAAGTTCAATTGGCACCATATGAATCTCCAACATAGCTCTCTTTCAAACCTTCTCTTTAGTACTGATGTATTCTTCTTATCTGAGTCGCTTTCCACCTGATACCTAGCTCAAGTTATGTTAAGATAGCAATCCAATGTTCAATTTTGGCCTATGTATTGATTGAAATGTGAATTTGAAGCAATGGGTGTAATTCTGATTACCTGTCTATGTGTACTACAAGCATTCCCTTTTAAAAAAAGTTATCTTTTAAGCTCATTATCTTGCACCATCTTTTTGCATTTTTCACCCCCAAGAATATGGCATTTGTGATAGCTCTCAACTCCAAGCTTAAGACACGTTTCCCAACCAGAACCTTGGATTTACCTTGCATGGAATGCAACATGGCTGGAATATGTCACCAAATCCTGGTCCTTTGGTCAAGCGAGTAAGTATTTTCCGATTTCCTGCAAGAATCAAAAGTTAGTGTGGTGCCTTTGTCCAAAGTATAGTTTCAGCCACAAGACATTTCTTTATGATCATTTTCATTATCTAGCCAACATGCTACAATGTGTTTTCGCTTTTAAATTTGGATATTTGCATTCAAAATACACTGACCAGGGTTCATTTTGCAATGGTTCTCAGAACATTTGATTATCGGCCAAACAATTGCTATCACCAATACAAAACAAAATGATGCAACGTGCCATATGCTTATTTATGCAATCAGTCTTGCTTATTGCACATTGATCCAGTTGAAGTTGTGTTTATCAACACTTTTTATATATCCTTGCCCACCAACAACTATGCATGGTTGATGTCAGTCCCATCTTTAAACCCTAGTGCATATATTTGCGACTGTTATCATCCTTAATATTTACCCATATCAAGTGTTTCAAGTAAATATAGCACATTGTTCAAACATATAATTTGTTTTTTGCACCACAAACCCTGAAGATGACCTGAAAAATCAAGAACATGGTCTAGGATATGGATAGTGCATGAGGATGATATTTGGACAAGGTGCAATTGATGACTTGAATTAACTAATTTAGTACAAATAAATTGGTTCTTGAAGTTCGATGCAAGGTTGGAACTCGTCTTGGAAGCTTTTTTGTAAACCTCAATGTTGATATATTCTCATAAAATCCTTCACACAACCAAGTTAATAGTGCCAAATAATTATTTATTTCATGTACGTAGTCGGCTTTATAATGACAATATCTTGTTCTGCAACTCTCAAGATGTTTATGCCATGTTGTTTAGTCAAAATTTTGTAGCTTCAAGGATGATTAAATACAAATATGGTTGTTAAGAATTCTCGAGGCTAATGGTTGGCAACAGTAAAGCTTGTTATACTAGCAAATGGGAGATCATCCTCAATTCCACGAGTTTTGTAGAGATCGTTGGGTTGAAAGCATTCATTTTGAGGGCTGTGAACACTAGTTGACTTTTGCAAAGTTCCAGTGAATTGGCAAGTTGGTTACCTAGGTACAATTTGTTGTTGTACCTTTTGTTCTTTCCACAAAGATAGACATTGCACTCTCTTCACAATGTATGCCCAATCTACCAAACTCTATGATAGATAGCTGTGAGATGTTCCCAAGGTCACCATGAATTGGGTGACTTTGCCTTGGATGTAGCCTTTAAGATACAATAAATTTGGTCGAGGTTGCCGTTGTATGTTATATGTAAGCTACTAAGGCTCTTGTTCAATGTAATTTTGTCATATCTATCTATGGTTTCTCATCTTCGTCTCCCGGTTGGATGCCTCCCTTTTCATTCTATCAGACGCTTAAGTAGCAGCCACAATATGCTTGTAAGTGGCTTAGGGCACGATCGCCATGAGTGACCTTGTTGGTAGTTCAAGCAACGAAGAAAACTACTCACAATTCGAGAACTGTTGCTATGATTGGCTAATGGGCAAATTTGCTCCTTCTCTAAAATGTGTTTCCTTCACTATGCCTTGCTTGCCAAATCCTTGTCTTTATGGGAATTTGTCCACATTGCTAGAGGCTTGGCATTTGGTGCTACAGTTTTGCTCTCAATCTCAATTCGTGTGAAACAACCTATCGTCCACAATTTGGACATGACATTCTCCTTCAAAAGTTGGCGGAGATACTTTAGTAGATTTCCTAGGTCCCTCCATGTTTGTACTTCTCTTGGCCTAGGTGGAGTATGCGTAGTTGCATTCTCTCTTGTCGCTTCCAAATTCTCAAATCGAGTTTCAAGATATGCTAATCCATCTCTCATTTTTTAGTCAAGTTAAAATGGTTATGGTTCATCGCCAGCACTAATGCTTGTGATTATTTCTTTTCAACTTTTCTATCTTTGTTGACTCACATTCTTTCTTTTTAGACTACAACCTAGTGCCATCTCTATGTACTCTAGAGTCATAATCATGGTAATGCTCTTTTCTATCTATTAACTCTTGTGATTTATCTAGATTGTTTTTCATTTTGTAAGAGTTGCACTTTTGTAGAGCGTTTCTTAGAATTTTTCCCTCCGTAGGTTGGACCCCACAACTTTTGGTTTAAAAATCAATGCCATGACAAAACTATTTCCTCTGTAATCAAATGAACATACAACAAGAGCTAATATAGAGAGGTCCTTTCTCAGGTCTCCCCCCTAGCCACACCCATGACAGATGTATCACATAATCAGTCCAAGGAAAACATTTATCCATTTTTTTGTGCTTTCGCCATCAAGTAGCAGATTGCCTCGGTAATGCTTTGAAATTTTAGTTGACAACGCGTCTAGTTGAACGATCAACAATAATCTCGCACCAATAGCTAACCACTTGTGCTTTACACACGTGGTCGAGCAACATGTCTATAGATGGCGCAAGCCCTTTGGCGTTGGTGATGCAAAAAGGTTGAAGTAAGAGTCCTTCCACTTGGACTTAAGGTGAAATTGAAATGGTAATCATCCTCAAGGACAACTTTATCAAATCTAGAAGAGACTACATTCATTAGTGGACTGATGGATCTTGGGGCCACCAACGCATGGCGAGCATAGCCCCTGGCTTGTTCTAGTAAGGGGAGCTAAGACCTAGCGACTAGATTTTTGGCACTGGTTGAGCTACCCAAATTTTTGTCTATCTGTACGCCTTAATTGTTTCCATGTAAAATTTGTTGTATTTGTTACGTGCAAGCATAGAAAACTCACAAAGTTGTCAATAAGGGAGGTTATTGGAATACTTAATGTGTAATGGCAACTTTATAAGTAGAAATAAAATATTTTATGAATATATTGAGTGTACATGCAACGTACCTTGGATAATAAACTGAAGAGGCCAAAGTGCCTCTAATAGTGTAAGTTAATGATTTTGTCCTTATTGTAAGGAAAAGGACTTATGTCAAGAGGATCAATTGTATGGAGGTACCAACCAACAATCTCAATCTTTCTCATTTCTTTCTCTCTCTCATTCTCTTTTGTTCAACATTATGTAGAAATCAATGGAGATGTAGTTTTGTGTGATCCTCTCTGAGCTTGGGGGTGTTAAATTTACACAAGCTAGTTTGCTTCTACCACTTGTAAATTGTAAAATGGCCATGATGTGGGATGTCACACGTGCCAACAAGCGTAGGATACTTTTTATAAGTCTTATTCCTAACCTAGCTTTGTAATGGCACCTTTGGAATGAGGCCAAAATGTGCATAGATAGGTTAGAGACTTTCTAGGAACTAAAAATAGCAATTTTTACATTGCTTTTGGATCTCAAGATCTCGACCCCCAATTAGGGTGGATCTTATGACCTATTAGGTTAGACACTAGGGTTGGATAGATCAGAGGTATCCCTAAATGCTCAGATCCGAGGCACTTATGTATAAATATGTGATGGATTTGCCATCCAATTATGAGTAAATTTGAGATCTTCCTTCATGACTAGTTTTGCTCTACAATTTGCTTGATGATTGCTATTGGCATTTGTTTTTTGTAATCATTAGAAGAATAAGAGGGTGCTAGTACTATACTCAGGTCTGAGCATACCATACAGTCACGTGTGAAGGAATTTGCATGATTTTGGAGCCAATTTGTGGAGTTCAAGCCAAGATAAGCTAGAATTTGATGCATTTTCTTGTAATCTAGCTTTATGATTGTGATTGGATTGCAATTAGGTGCTTTCTCCATCATTTCTAGGATCTATTGGACTTATTTTGCTGAATTTTCAACATGGTATTAGAGCCAATCCAAGAAATGATTTTTCAGATTCGGACTTTTTTGGAGATCAAATGGATAGAAAATCCATAAGAGTACATTGTATTTTCATAGGTGACAGAGCTATATCATGGATGTCGAAGAAACAAGCCACTATCTCATTGTCATCTAGTGAGACCGAGTACAAAGCCCTTACTCATTGCACAAAGGAGATGATATGGATCAAGAGGATGATCAAGGATCTTAACTTGATGGATTTTTCAGAGAGCCCAATCATCTTTTGTGACAACCTTTCAGCCCAAAAGTTGGCAATCATATCTTTCATGCTAGGAGCAAGCATATTAAGGTGGCATATCACTTGTGAGAGAACCAGTCATGGCAAAGGAGGTGGAGCTTCAACATGTGTCTTCAAAGGAATGTGTAGCTGATATCTTCACCAAAGCACTTGGAAAAGACTTGTTTACAAAGCATAGGACTTCACCTGGAATATTCTCAAAGTCTATCCTAAAACTAGTTGAAGAGGGAGTGTGAGAAATTGTCAACTAGTTTGATCTTTTGGCAAATACATTTGAGGCCAATTTGCATTTTAGACTTAGAGATAGACATTTCAAAGTTATTTTAGTCTAAATGTTTTCTAATTACCATTTTTAGAAAGTGATGGAAAGTAGTCGAGTTTGGACACATTCAAATTTGAATGTTAGATACATTGAATCTAGTTCATATTGTAGTAGGGTTTTTGATCTAGAAGTCTCTATGGAGGGAAACCAAGCTCATTAATGAGGCATGGAACTGTTATAAATAGATGTACACACGTGGGAAGAGGATGATATTCTCTCTCTTATCTCATTTCATGCTTATACACGAGTTCTCTTGGGTTCATCTATCCATTGGTGCACTATAGTGATGATATCTTACAATCTTGTGTGTAGAATGCTTTGATTTATGGTTCATTGGGTTCACACGTGTGAAATACAGTAACTTACTGTGGACAACAACTTCATTTTATGATATGTTTGATGTTTGATCTATATCTTGTTGAGTTAGATGTTGATTTTCTACATTGCCAATGGTGTTATTTGTGTTGTCTTTCTAAACCAAAGATCAATAGATGTTTTTGGATCTTAGTGATTCATAAAATCTTCACAACTACTCCATTTGTGGAGACAATCACAAAGAATAGTTTGCAATCATTCAATAGGAAGGTAGATCAGCATTTTTGGAGCTGTAGTAGGTCTTTCTTAGGCTTATCCAGGTCTTTGAAAGTGATTTTTAGGGTCATCCCAAGAATTTTGTTCATTTTTGCTTGTCTTGATGAAATAGTTTCGATTGATTATTGCATAAGTGATTCAATTTGATTTTATAGGGACGATTCGAAGTGGCATTTATGTGCATTTGATTCCTTTTGGTTCAGGATAGCTGAATCCAAATATCTTGTGAAGTCGAGATCAAGGAGGAGGCAATTCTAGATCCAAATTTCATTTCAATTCAAGCTAGTTTCGATCCTTGTTGTTTCAAATAGATCCAATTAGGCTCAAGATCAGGAAGAATCTTGTTGATAGATCAAGTTTTGAGGTTTCTCAAGTCCCTAAGTAGTGGGATAGCTAGCTTTTTATCATTTCTATTTTGTATCCATTTTTTTGATCAAGCTCTTGATTAAAGAGAGATGGCTTCCATAAGTGCATATCTCTTGGATCCGAATGATAGATTGAATGCCTCTCATTACTCTATTTGGAAGCTAAGAATGGAGTCCATTCTTGTCTTGCAAGATCTAATGGACATTGTGAGTGGTGATGATGATGAGCCCATTCACCCTCAAGATGTTACAAGATACAAGAGGAGGTGCAAGATTGCCCTCCATTGTATAAAAATGAATGTAACAAATGAGCTTCTTAAGGAAGTAGGTGCTTTCACCTCGGCTCAAGAAGCATGGCAAACTCTCCAACATATGTATGAATTTAAAAACACCTCAAGATTGCTATCCTTGAAGAACCAAGTCCTTCAAAGCTTTCAAGCCAAGGAAGAGAGTGGTTATTCATATGTTTTGAGAGTTAAAGACTTAGACAATGAGCTTGCTTACATAGGAAAATCTTTTGATGAGAGTGAACTTGTTCGACTAACCTTGAATGAACTAAGTGTGGATTTTGGTAACTTAGTGCAAAGCTATGCAATCATGGGCAAATTTCCCTCACTTGAAGATCTCCAAGGAGTCCTCATGGCCGAGGAGAGTAGGAGAGCACACATCAAGACAAGGATGGAAAAGCTCTCTCTCAATGATGGAGATGACAAGGCTCTTTCCATCAAGAACAAAAGCAAATCCAAAGGCAATGGAGGTGCATTCAAGAAGAACTAAGTCAAAGGTGAAGATCAAGATGGATCTTCAACTCCAAGCTCAAGCAAGCCCAAGAAAGACAAGTCAAAGATCAAGTACTACTTTTGCAAGATGGGGCATTATGCCTCCGAGTGCTTCAAAAGGAAACAAGCCCAAAGACAAGCAAACCTAGGCCAAGAAGAAGAGGAGAGTTCACATGATGAGACTCTCATGATGTCAAGTTTTTCATCTTCAACCATGAAGGGAGAAGACCCATTGGTGGGTAGATAGTGGGGCTAGCTCCCACATGACAAGCAAGAGGGAGTATTTCTCGACCTTCTCAACTTATGTTGATCCTATCAAGTCAATTTTTATATTAAATGATTGTGCTTGTAAGGTAGAAGTAATAGGATCAATACCTTTATGCTTGGGATCTTCAAAGAAGACCAAGATAGATGGTGTACTTTACATTCCAAGCATCACTAAGAACTTACTTAGTGAGGCCAGTTTGACAATGGATTTCTTGTGAAGTTCACCCAAATGTATGTAACATCAAGAAGGATGGCCAGACCATTTCTAGAGGCAAACTAGATGCCTTTAGCTGAGGAGAGCAAGATTTCCAACTTTGATTTGTGGCACAAAAGGCTTGGCCACATCAACTCAAGCTCAATGGAGGTCATGTGCAAGGAGGAGCTTGCCTTAGGCCTTCCAAGGTCCTTAGTTAGAGAGGAGAAGGTATGTGAAGCATGTGCCCTTTCCAAGGCACACAAGAAACCATTCTCAAAGGTCCATCACAAAATCAACTCACTCACTTGAGTTGATCCACTTGGATGTACACTTTGCAAGCAAAAAGACTAATGGAGGTGCCACCATGTTTGTTACATTTATTGATGATTACTCGAGGTTTTGTTGGGTTTTCTTGCTCACATCTAAAGCACAAGTGTTTGAAAGTTTTTCTAAAGCTCAAAGCCTTTGTTGAAAAGCATCATGGTCACAAAGCCTTAAGGGTTGATGTATGTTTACCAAGGTCTTTTTGGGGAGAAGCGCTCATTTGTGCTAATGATTTGATGAATAGAGTTTCTTGTAGCTCTATTGAAGGCAAAACACCCTATGAAGTCTTGTATGGGAGGAAGCCTAATCTCAAGGAATTAAGGGTGTTTGGATGCATTTGCAATGTGGATGCACCTGTGGGGACAAGAACAAACTTTAAGGAGGATCCATCATCAATCAAAGGGATCATGCGTAGGTATGAGAATGCAAGCAAAGGATCTAAGGTATACATTCTATACAACAGGCTGTAATTCATCATAAATCAAGAACTACCACAACATTTTGAATGCTTTACTTTGAACATATGTTTTTTTCCATTTGTTTGTATAGGGCTTTCTACTTGATGGCACCTTTCAAGATTTTTCACATCATCTTTTTTTGCTACTGCAAAGGAGAGACTATTTTTCATCAAAACAGTATGAAATCATGGGAAAATTAGCTCTCTAGAAAATTAATTGACACCAATATAGTCAAAACAAATAGTACAGAGTGTGTGACAAATTCAATGTGTTTGTGTTTTAGTAGGTAGTGAAAAATGAGTACTAGAGTCCAAATTGGTGCAATCTAGTGGTGCATGCAATGCAAGGTAGTGTCAGAAATTCTGTTGCAATGGGCGTGTGGCAAAATTGCCTTGGGTAGTTGCAAATTCCCAACAAAAAGTCAACTCAGATTAGATGAAGAAAAGAATGACAAGATCTTGCAAATTTACCAATATCAGTATCTAAAATTTCATGTCAAATTAAGCGCATGTGACACCCATATATGTGATCATTGAGGTATCTGAGCCTTGAGACAACCATTAGACATTGATTTCTAGTCTTGAATAATTGCTTATAGAATATCAATAATTCAAAATAAAAATGCTAATGAATTTCTAAGTGATTTTATGACATTGTATGGACATGAAAAAGATTTGAAGGCTGCAAATTGGAGCTAAAATAGTAGTAAAGTACATTGATTGTGATGCTAGAAAACAAAGAATAACTCTAATATGAAAATGAAATGCTCTAAAATTGCAAAATTAGAAATTTGTGACTTGATTTCGAAAATTAACGTCTAGAATTAGCCAACATTTCAATTAATGATACCACTCCTATATATATTTGACAATGTCATGACTATGTACAATAATTTATGGTAACAATCAGCTAAACATATAGCTAATGAAAGTCTTTGGCAATTTACAGTAACTATTGTTTACTATTTTAGAAAAATTGTTTTTGGTCATGAAGACATGTTTCAGAAAATGTGACTTTTGCAAATATTGAATGCTTCTGAATTTCCTAAAAAATAATAAAGTTGCATATTTGAACTAAAAAAATGCAATACATGTGATAGCTGAAGCAATTGCTCTTTTTTGCAAATTCTTGGCACCAAAGGCCAAAATCCGAAAATGCAGTAGCGCAATATTTTAAAATATGAAGATAGACGTTGCCTTCATTGACATTAACGAAAAATGTGATAGTGCGATATCTTGCAATATGGTAATAATTGCTACCTTTCATACTCTTCAGGAAAATGCAATATGTGCAATGTTTTGTGATAAAATGCCTAAGGCTGAAATCTCGACATTGATTTATTGCCTTGTAATTTTGTGATACTTAACGACCGAATGTCGTATATTTCTATAGACTTTGCAACTTAGGAATAAATTAACAAACTCTTAAAAATGTGCAAGTTTGTAGACTATTACAAGAACCAAAGAGTTTATTTCTTGTTAAAAATTGCACAAACCATTTCCGCGCTTCCATCCAATTCCCTACGAATTTGTCACCAAGGGGCTGAAGGTCCTTGCTATCTACAAAGGATTCAAATTCCTTTATATTCAAAACTTCCCCTACCAGATTTGCTTATAATTTTATTCTTTTGGAGCAACTCCTTAAGGTGTGCAATTCAGTTAGCAAAGTTGAGTGGTTTGCAATAGCCTTGCTCCATGTGTTTTAAATCAACTTGAATAAACATCTTCATTTGGAATGAGCTAGGTCACATTGTTAGGCATTGGATTGACATAAATGGATCGACTATGGGCCCTCTCTACGAGTCTATGGATAAATTGCACAAGCGGTTCAATAGCATCATAGAGTTGAGTCTATAGAATTGATTCTCAACATGTAGTGTTTACATGCTAATATAATTTATAATTATTGGGACTTCGAATGGGCAGGTAGGCTTTTACAGGAAATGATTCTAGTATGCAGCATGTATTGAAATATCAAGTTCATTGTTTCAACTTCAGAGTTTCAAACATTGATGATCGTACATGTCATTGCTCAGTAGTAATTGCACAATTCTTGAATTAAAATCTTGTCACTCAAGCTTCATCTTGAAGGCAGCAGCAAGCATCAGCCAAGGGTGGTCTTATTGAATCCTGTCAAAGACTTGGATGAGGATGAGGAAGAGGAAGAGGAAGCGTCATGTGATGAGTCCGCAACTCTGACGAGGAGGGGGAGGTCAACGGTGATGACGATGGGTATCCTTAGAGAGCATCACTCTCAAAGAGGGCTAGAAGACATTTGTAGTTCAGAGAAAATAGAGTTTCTTGCATGGCTAGCCAAGCACTCACTCTCAAATTATGATTAGATGATATCAAATACATCATAATGGATATTGGACAATGGAATCTAAATCTTTTGTGACTTGTTTATTTTACTCTCTAATGAATAATGGATCAAGGTTATATTTGAGTCTGGATCTTATTTATGATGTTAAATGTATCATGGCCATATTTGACAAATGTAGTCGATTATTGTGTGCACTCAGAGGTCGACACTTCAAGTCACTATTTTGTACTATTTAAGTAGTGCTAAGAGGTGGATAATGTGAAATGCAAGACAAATCAATGTTTTCTAGTTTTAACAATTTTCTGTAAAAAATTTGGCATTCTGAAAATACTGAGCCACCTAAACTGCAGGAAACTTTAGTAAGGACTTAGCCTAGTGTTAGACATGGATACGTCCTCCAATCCCTCCTGTCAGTGGAGCAAACAGAGTTTTACATGCATCATCAAGCATACAACTACAAAAGAGACTTACAATACCAACTGGTTTTCTTAGAATAAAAACCATGTATAGATGCAAACTAGCAGCAGTTACAGCAAATCTGAGATTGCTAGTTTTAGCTACGATATCCACTGAGAACAGTTGGATGTCACATTCCTCATAGAACCACATTAAATATCTGCATGTGCATAGATCAATATGCTCAACAGTACATGAGCTTGGAGCAAAGGTTACATGGGTGGCAGAAATAGTCTTCTTATCGCTTCAGAAAAATACAAGTTCATGCAAACATCCGATACACTTGATCATTGACCACAGCAAAATCCTTCAGCTGCCAATTTATTCACATAACTTATCTAAGAAAGGGTTCCTCATAGTAGGAATTTGTTGCACGAAGGATCTTTTACAAGTCTGCAGTTATGCCATACAGGCGCCTATATACAGTTGCATATCAAATGCCATCTTGTTTGAAGTGTCTAAACATGAAACTAGAAGTTATAAATAGTCATAAGCTTTTTTGCGAAAAGCATGTTTGTCACAGGAGTGACAATAGAAACCATCTATGGTATACAATACTGCAAAATCCAATGTCATCTGTAAAAGAGAACCAGCACATATTTTTAGAAAGTGCACTCAAGTTAATCTGCGTAGCAATCACTGATTCACTCTAACAAAGCTCCATATAATACATACAGACTAAAGCATGTATAAAATCAGCTGAGCATATCAATTCACCTTGAGTGGCAGCATTGAAGAGATTCTCTGTAAAATGGTGGGTTACAAATACGATGTTGAAGCTAGCAGCAGAATTGCTTTTTTTAAAGCAACAAAGCTCATTGCATAGCTTTCGATTTTTGATGGCACAACCAAGCTTTGTTGCAGACATACACAGCTGCACTGGATTGTACAGAATAAATCACACTCCTTCCTATGCTACAAGAAATCACTTTCTACTTGGTGGAAATATGACCGTATAGGCTATTGTGAAATCTAAGAGAAAGTTGGCAATAATAACGACACAAATGCTTCCTCTAATGCTTGGGAGATTGTTGAGAAGGATTGCCATTTGGCCCACCGTTGAGCCTTCCCAAAGCATTTTGCTGATGGTGATTGTTACCCTGATAGGAGGCCTGATGTTTAATGCTGTTAGCAACACTGTTAAACCGGTGTCGGTCCTTCATTCCATTCGCTGTTTGATGATAGTGAAAATTTCCCTGAGCATCTTTCATAATCTGCAAAGGCTCCAAACTAGTCACGACTTCACTCATTAAAGGCCTCGATTTTGCATCTCTGCTTAGGCAAGCAATTGCTAAGGCAGCTGCCTTCTGAACGCCTTTCAATGGATATTGACCATCTAGACGATGATCAACAAGACGGAACACTTTACGCTTGTCATTTAGGAAAGGCCTAGCCCACTCAACAAGGTTGTGTTCCCCACTTGGCCTACTTTTGTCCATGGACCGACGGCCTGTTAAAAGCTCAAGCAAAACGACTCCAAAACTGTAGACATCACTTCTTGATGTCAAATGTCCTGCCATAACAGAAACCCTAAGTGTATACTCATGTGTTACTGTCAAGAAACACTTTTACAGAACCCAAATCAAGAACTTCAAGTAATACACCCCCAAAAATAGAAAATTGCCTGTTCAAACCATAGTGGGCTAATAGAAGAGAGTGATTTGCTTTTTATGATTCCCTTGGAGCCAATTCAATTATCTCTCAGCCTTTGGCTCGTTTTCAGTCTCCTTGGGCCAAAGCAATCCATAAAGTGGATCGAGTCACTGGCATGTAGAGACAAACTTATGATTGTTATGCAAGTTCTGGGTCTCAAAACAAGTCTTTTATCAAAAACTTATAAATATTGAAGCGGTTTAACTTTGGCCAACATGCCACATGCCTAACTAGTGCAAATGAGGAACAGTGTGGCACGACAGTTTTGGTAACCGTGCATGTCATGCCTATGTGGCAGCGGATCACCAAATGAGCTGGTTGCCAAACATACATGTTCTTCACCAAAAGATTGGGCTAGGAGAGTGTTCAAAAGTATGAAGAGACTCTGAAGGGAATGCCTCATTCTTCTTATACACAGTTAATTAGGTGCAGATACTAGCAGCATACTCTTAGGTTAAATTGAACTGACATAACTTTAAAGTGAGATCTAAAAAACTTGACAATTCTCCATTTTACATTGACATCTCCCAGCATTGCATAGTCTTAACAGCATCTCTCGAAAAAGACACTGAAAAATGAGAGGAACAAGAAGAAGACAACGGGTCATTGACTCGAAAGTAAGATTCTAGGCTACTTGCATCAACTTTTGAGATGAATTAGAGGTACAATTCATGGACTGGAAAAAAAATGGCAGCCAGCAGGGCAAACAAAGTAGATGCATCAAATTTTCAGAGTTGATTTGCGGCTGCAGACCAGTGCAGAGGAGATTTTAAGACTGGGATGGCCATAAACAAACTCATGGAGGGAAACTCGAAGCAGTAATCAGCCTTAGAGATCAAAAAATGGCAGCAGCTGGCAGTGGGCAGGAAAAAAAGCTACATGTCAAGTCTGTGGCTAGGTGGTCAGAATATAGTTTGGTAAGGTTATTGGTGGATTATCAACATAAAATAGAATCGCAAGATGAGGGGCCTGGCAGAAAGATTGAGTTTTGGACTAAAACAGCATCAAAATAGTATCAGGCTAGAATCTCCTTCGAATAATACAGGGTATATAAATTTGTCAACCAAAGTTTGAAGATCATCATCATAGTCTGTTGTCCACACAAGAGAGAGAAAGAGAGACCTATACGTATGGATGCTTGGGAACACAAAAGCAGAGGAAATGTTCACATTGTTGAACAAAGCCCACAGACTGTTACTGAGCACACGAGAGAAAATGGAACAGCGAAAACCAATCCAAAATCTTCTGTGGTTAAAAGTGTCGGCAGGTCATTACTGAACTCCTGTAAGAAGCCGAAGTTGAGTATACAACTATCCCAGAACCAGTATTCAGTAACCTGGGAGACCAAGACTGTACAATAAATTTGGGGCTTGAGCATGTGTCAACTGGAATTCGACATAACCTAGTTGGCACAACGTGACTTTGTGCTTGCATATTTCAGCAAAAAATGCCATATAGGGCTAGCATTTTATTAACACTAAATTATAAATCTACTTGATGTATTATTGATTGGAGTGAGACTAAATTTCAAGGAAGTCCCTAGTTGCTCCAGTTGTGGCACCTAACGCTGTGCTGGGATAGATGTCAAGCCAAGGCTACAGGACAACAACAAAATTTACAATCCATTGCACTCTTGTGACCAGACCATCCTAGATCCTAACACCTTAACTGAACAATGGTTCCAAGAGTACAGAGTGGTTTTGCAAGCTCAAAGCTGCTTGTTGCTGACTGTTGACTTTGATTACAAATTTCTAGCATTTCTCTAATCCGTTGATGGCCCCTAGAACGTAACATATCCTGGGTTGGAAATTCATTTTCAACTTACACGCATTCTGATAGTGGGTTCGTTTGGTTGGCTAACATTGTCTGACTACCCATCTAGGCTTGTGAATTACGAAAGCAAAAGAGTTCAATTCAAACCGGTCATGACATATTCTGGTGCAGCATAACCATAGGTACCCATTACACGCGTAGAAACATGTGTTTTGTCTCCTTCAGGACCATCCTTTGCTAATCCGAAATCAGAAAGCTTTGCATTATATTCCTGCACAAAAAAAATCAACGCAGAAAAAAATTTCAGCTTAAATGTACAAAGACCATTGCACTCATCAACTGTTACCACGACAAGCATAGAATTAATGAACCATTAACGGTTCAGTACGGTTCTGAGAACCGTACAGTAAAGCGTACGGTTCTCAGAACATTTATGCAGGAACCGTGTGAACCGTGGAAGTAATTAATTGATTGATTGATTAATTTTTTTTTGTCCCACCCCCAAAAACAGCCCAAAAAAATCCTAAACAAATGCCAAATTTTTTTCAGAAAAAGCAGATTTGTAGGGAGTTTAGATTATTTACTTCAAATTACTTAATGGCCTTTTTTTTTTAGTAGCCACCCCCAAAAACAGCCCAAAAAAAAGGCCCTCTCTCTCAACCTCTACCACAAAAAATGAGAAATGAGGGTCAAAAACGAGCTATGAGGGGGTTTTGGGGGGAAAATTAATTAATTAATTAATTATTTTTTTAGATAAACCGTACCACGGTTCAAGGAACCGTGGTACGGTTCCTGCCACGGTTCCCAGAACCCACGGTTCTGGGAACTGTGGGTTCTATGACGACAAGTCACAAAAAACATCACAGAATCATGGCTACTAATGGTACCATCTGCCCAAACGCGTCATATAAGAACATGCAACAAGAAGAGAAGCTGACTAGAGCATTGAGGTCCAGTGATGCTATTGTATGCTGAAGGTCTTGATACAAGAGTAATCTCATAGAGTTTGGCATCAATAACAACAATGACAGTAAGATGACTAAGGGCTAGGCCTTGAGAACAAGAAAGTCCTTAAGTTTACTCTCCAAAATTTGCCATTCGCAGCTGCTGCACACCGGGCACGACTCGAGCTCTAGAGCTAGCTCATGACTTGTGACTACTTGACAGACTCACCACAGGTCGGAGGCTCAGTCCTGTAAGTCTCTTGGCTACTGCACATGTGGACCTTTTGGTAAGCTCATACAAGTGGTCTTTTTGACGACTCAAGCCTGTACTCCGTGTTAAATCTTCATACACACAGGTAAATCTTCGTAAAAAACAATGCAGCGCCAACATGCAAGTCATGAAACCATGAAAGCCCGATGTTTCAGACCTGTCCGGGCCTTTCATACTGTGCTAAAGATACTCAAAGAGCTGAAAAGATTGGCCCATTGGTATTAGTGATAGAAGGGTAAGGTGGAGCACTGTAGGAAAGTGAGCAAAGTGAAGAAACGGCTTCTTCTGAGATATCTAGATGTGCTTAGCAGCCCTACAGACTAAAACAACAGCACACATGTCTACAACTAGAAGTAATTGAACAAAACTAGGCTCAGAAAAAAAAGAGTAAGCTTTGAGGTATACTGACAGAATCCAGGAGAATGTTTGACGTTTTGAAGTCTCGATAAATGACGGGATTTTTGGCTCCATGTAGAAATGCAAGTCCTTTTGCAGCACCAAATGCAATCTTTATTCTGATGGCCCAAGGTAAAGGCAGAACTCCATCTGCAAACATAAAAAAGTTACGAATCTATCTACTCATTATATTTAATGCTTGAAACATGAATTTTAACAAGCTCTTTGTACATTAATCGAAGGGAAAGCAAAAGTGCAAGATAGGAGGCTGGGAGTAGAGACAAATTATCAATAATGGAAGGACTTGATGGAATGAATATATCAAGGTTATGTCTAGGAGAGTACCCCATATAACAAAAATGGTGTGCAATCTTCAACCTTGATCTGAGATAAAGCATGTGTTTGGCAATACATTGGACATTGAAACACAATACTGAGTGTAGGAATAATGACTAAATGCCATGTATCCGTATAAATTTTAACTTAGGTTATCATTGCTTATTACTACTTAAGTTGACTGTAGATCCCTGGCCTAGTGAGGCCATCAGTAAGAGTCTAACAGCTCGAGATTAGGGCGATCATTATTTCAGTGTATTATCTTTCATTTTGCCAATACAGTGTGAGTGAAGCTATTGCGGCATTCTCCTTTCCTCCTTTGCGTGTGTGTGGATCTATGTGTTGTGCATATGCACGTTGTTTAAGTTAGAGGGTAAAGCAATGTATTGGGACCTTCATTTGGTATCAGAGATTGTGGAAAGGTGAGAAAGTCCCTCAGAAGAGCTCCGTGGGGAAAAAGACCATCTGAAAAGTGAGCAAGAGATCATTTTTTAATGCATGGAAAGTCTTTCCAGGGAACTTTAGAGGTCATGAAGAGTGTTTGTGAAGAATCAAACATGGTCAGATTTGGACAAAGATGGAGCAAGTTGTAGACCTTTTTCAGTTTATGTGAACTGTCGATCATTTTTCGATGTGAAACTGAGGTAGCATCCTCATTTCTAAACTAAAGTCAGTGATACAAGTCACTACAAAGCCTATATATGCAAGTCAGAGTTATTTATAGTCTCAGACAGGAACAAATTTGGTGGAGATTGAAGAATAATTGCCATTTTTCTCTGCTTAGTTTTGAAGCTAGCTTCAAAAAGCAGCTTGTAAACGGTCATTTCTGCATGAGATGAAAGTTCATAATGGTCATTGATTGGTAGGTGGGCCACCTCAGAGCTAGTGTCCATCAAAGACAATAACCATGGAAAATGGTGTTGAGAAGCACCAAAAATCTGGAGAGAACAAGCTTCCATAAGTCAAAAACCTTCTATGTGGATTGCGCGGCCAACAAAGCTACTTCCTTAACGAAATTGAGTATTTCCTTTGGTGTACCAGCCCATTTCATCGCAGAGATGCGACCACAAGATCAATGCCCTAATCGTACCAACGGACAAGATTTGCAGATCGTGTGACCAGATCGACATCCAGATCGGAGTGGGCCCTGGAATTTTATTTTTCGAAAGTCGAATGGCAAAATGGCCATAAACTTCCATAAAAAATTTCACCTTGAAATGTGTTCACCGGATCCAAAGAGCCAAAATCGTTTTGAAAGGTTCCAGATTTCAAAATGAAGAAATAGTTCATTTTCTTCAAAGGGGCCTAACTACCACTGGAATCGGCCTTTTTTTTACTATTCTTGGGCATTTGAGTCCAAATTTGGCAGAGCCAGTACTGTACCATAAAATGGTCAATACCATCAACAGAGAGTTCACCTCGAAGTGGAGAAATATTGACTTTCACGTCCAATAAAACCGTTACAAAGCCGCCGTCAAATGTGATAGTTCGAGCTTAAAAATTATGCTATTTTGGCAAACAATGACCAAGATAGGAGCCGTAAAAGCCTGGTGAAACCTGAGCAAGAGGGGGCAGCACTCTAATTTGTCATTCAGTGATCGGGAAGATCGATTACAAGTGGATTTTAAGTGATATAGTCCTGTTGTAATTGATCATAAGTGCTCAATAACGCAGAGAATGAACATGAAAATAGATGGCCTCATGATTCCAGAGAAAAGTAAATTGGAAGAAAAGTTTCGAAATGAAGAATTTCCTTGTGATGTGCGAATTTCAGAATATTACAAACAATCTTGAAACAAGGCCCAATTATGATGAACAAGGAATGCTCAATGAGAGTCGAATGCAATTTGATTGGAAAGATCAGAAAGCACTGTGCATCATCAACATGTCAGTGCACAACAATTTGATACCCCAAATTAGTGCCGCACATCACTAACGCAAGCATGGAAAGT
Source organism: Diphasiastrum complanatum (assembly GCA_029204225.1). Lineage (NCBI taxonomy): Eukaryota > Viridiplantae > Streptophyta > Lycopodiopsida > Lycopodiales > Lycopodiaceae > Diphasiastrum > Diphasiastrum complanatum. Next base: position 36,312,322 of record CM055093.1, on the reverse strand, counting down.
GCTTCAAGGGATGCTTGAAGCAACACCATCAACTAGACTGCTATTTTTGAGGCAAATATTTCATACAATAAAGATCATTAATGAAGCATTGATGACAAGATATCTGACAAGGATCAAAGAAATTCACAATCAGCTTTTGTTAGCGGATGAGGCCGTTGAAGATGTGCTTATAGTAAGTGTGACTATCAACCAACTTTTACAACAATTGACACCATTCTGAAAAAGTGTCCAGAATACTTCTTCAAAAAGGGAGAGGACTGAGCCAGGTCGTAAAGATGGTGGATCAAGCATTGGCAGCAAGGACATGCATACCAAGAGGCAAAGGACAAGGCAAAATTCCGTTCAGCTGACAACTTGGTACAGATCAAACCGAAAACAAAAAGGAGAATTGCTTCAATTGTTGAAAACTTGGGCATCAAGCATCAAAATCCAGATCAAAACAGGAGAACCAAATTAAAAGAGAATTAGATGCTATCACTATGAAAAAGCAAGACACATTGAAGCCAAATGCCGCATCAAGTGATGTGCACAAGGCATTAGAGGCAGGGGAAAGGAAATTTCAATCAAGTGTCAAATCAAGACAACAAAAAATCTACAAATTTTGTAGAGGAAGAAGGAGAAGACAAAGTGCATCATACGCCTTGATGATGACGTATTTCATCTCAAATAGGAATGATTAATATGTAGACTCTTGAGCTTCATCACACATGTCATCGCATAGGAAATGGTTCTCATCTTATGTGAATGAAGACGTGAACAATAGAATAGTACTAAGGGTTAATAGCACACAGAAGATCAAGCGACATAGAAGTGTGCCAATCCAATGGAGAGAAAGGTATATTGAGAATGCACTTTACATTTCGATCTTGGTGAAGAATCTCTTATCATTAGGTTGTATTATTGATAACAACATCGAAGTGGAGTTTTACAAAGATAATTCCCTAAAAGGACATGAAGAAGAACTTCAAGGTGCTAACAAGTAGAGTACGAGCTGATGGGAAACTTTACAAGTTGCAGTCCATGATTGATCATCAAGCAGACACAATAGGATGATCAAAGCTATCTCTGGCACGAGAGAGATGGTCGTTTGAATTACTCCGGTCTCAAATTCCTGTATGACAAGGAGACGGTGAAAGGCCTATTGAAAATTGTGAATGAGTCAAAATCTATGAAGCTTACGTGATGAGAAAACATCAGAGAAAAAGATTCCCATCAAAAGATGCATATCAAATGAAGAGTACATTGCAGCAGTCTAGCACAGACGCGATTCTTTGGAAGCCCATCATATTTCATCACATTCACTGACGACTTCTGAAGGAAAACTTGGATATACTTCATGAAGCACAAATCCCATGCCTATATATATAGTTGCACTCGAGATTCACGGTACCATCCGATAGAGCATATGGATCTGGAATCGTGAGAGAGAGAGAGATTAGTTAGATCATAAAATCCTAAGTAACATCCATGAAGACCAAAAAATGGTCTATGGGACCAAATAACAAGTACAGTGTCAATGTCTTTTGAATAGCTTTAGAATAAAACTAATCCAAGAGCCATGTCTAATTAGATGATTTTCGTAGATTGACGCTTCAATGAGAAAGCTACCAAGCATGCTAATCATGAGTAAAAGGAACTTTTCATAGAGGGCAAGGGTTCATTGAAAAGGCCTTTGAATTCTTCTTTGAGTAGTTGAATGCTACCACAAATGAAAAGGTGATGATGACCCATTATCGCTTGGTCACTTTTGCAAACTAAGCATGTGCACGCCTCCCAGCTAAGATTTGGGCTGCACCATCTTTCCATTTCAGATCTAAGCTTGTATATTGATGCATATTCTTGATATGACCTACTTTCTCTTCATAGAAAATTCCACCTCGATATGTCTTTGTGAAGGCCACTTGATAATGGTATTGAACCAATCTTTGTAGTAATGTATTTTCTTCTTCAATGGTTCTTTCCACATGCTTTCTATAAATTTTTCTGCACAAAAGATTTCAAGTTTGCTAGATTTTCCAAGAATGCAAGCCCTTGACAATACTGCCACCAACCATTGCTTAGTCTTTGGGAAAGCATGCAATTTTGAACCACTATCTTCGAGAGACAATCATATTGTAGAGTGTCTATGAGGATGCTAGCTCTCCAAGCTCCTCCTGAAACCTAATAGCTGGTAAAAAAATCATCTTCTCCCATCCATAGGCAAACCCTTAAGCACAACTACCTATATTCGGGTCTTGTGACATATAGTGCCCAGGCGTTGGTGATGCGTGATCAGTCCACTTGGCATGCCATGTCAGTCCTGACCCATAAATATGTAGCCAACTTGATCTTCGGTCACCCCCATGCCCCAGCCATGCCTAAACGGTCCTTTGGACCTAACCCTAGTCACCTGATTGCGGTTTGACTTGATCACTGCATGATGGGCCTAATCACCTGGTCACCTACAGTGACACACTCAAAGACTCGGGTGCCTACTATTGGGGTGTGGGTTGTCACCCACCATTGATGGTCACCTGACCTGCCTAGTCATTGGCCCTTTCCAGGTACATTAGGGCCACGACTAGTGCCTAACAATGTGTGCCCTGGTCAAATATTTGCATGTTCTCAGCAATGAGACCACTTCCAATAAAAATACGATTGATTTAGCGACAAGATAGCGTATAATATGGTTTGTTTGACACCCAATTAGGTAGTTGAAGACATCTTTTGTACACTCTCATTTTCAGCCCATTTGGTACCTGACATGCTGCCACCTCACACTTCACACTTAAATAATAGAACGGCTAAGGATTCAAATAGTGAGCTCTTCTCTTGCCATCCCTCAAGAATAATCTTTTTGCATGAGGTTTTCATACCAAAAAATGATTTCCATCCACCAATAAGTCTTTTGTCCACACAAAGATTCCATCGAAGGCTATAAGAGATCTTAACCCCCAAATATTTGTATTCTTGTGGTCTGCAATTTCATCCTGGTCACAAAGCGAAAAAGGTGCATCTATTATTTTAGATTGGAAATCCGTAACTTCAATTTTGCTCAAGTTTACCAAAATCGGGGGATACACAAAAGGTTTGAAGAGCATCAAGATGTTGTTCTAAAATGACCAAATCACGTGCATATAACAAGAGTTAAATAACACAATGGAAAATTTTAGCCCCACAACCAATCTCATTCACACCAATGTTGCTAGAAAACTCAACAGTTCGACCATTTGGAATTCACACCTTTGCTATCACTTTTTTGTGAACACCGCATGTTGTATGTCAATGGGACACCCCCGTCATCCATTCTTTCCCAAAGTTTGCGCCGTCGGACACGTCAAAAGCTTTGCAGAAATCCACGAAGCAACAATAGAGATTGAGATGCGTCCTACTTCCTTCAATAAGGTAGTGAAGAGCGACTGAGCAATCAATGGTAGAAGTGCATTATGTGGAAACCAACATGCTCTTTCACACGTCCATTTGTTTTGAACCAGCCACTAAATTTCTTTTCCATTATATTTCCCCATAATTTTGCTAGAGAAAAACCAATCACAATTGTCTACTGGTTTCATAGAACAGGTTTTTCCTTGTTCTTATACACACGTACAATTATACTATGTGCCCATATATCGGGAAAGCCATCAACCGACGATTGAACAGATTAATAAAGGGAACAAGCACCACCTTGCAATCCCAAGTTCCACTTTTTCATTAGTAAGGAGTCTTCTTGTGGTTGGTTACTTGGTGGGGTATCAAAGATGCCATCTTTCTCGTACAATTCTTTGGCATAAGATAAACAGGTGTCCAGTTGAGTATTGTTTGCAAGTGCTTTTGGTTTACCTACTAACTTCTTCCAAAAGCTTTTAGTTGTGACATTTCTGAAGTGTCAAGCAGATTCCTCTTAAAAACGTGTGCTAAAAACTGGCTTATATTCAAAAGTTTGGTGAAATATCCACTTCCACTGAACTCTTTTGAGCAATATAAACTGTCCTGAGATCTAATGTCATTGTGCTGTTTACAAACAAGTAGAATGGTAAAGACAAGCTTGATGGCTTCACAGATAATTAACCACTATTGCAGAAAAAAGCAGAAAATTTCAATGAACTGTGGCTACTGAAGCACAGACATGAACTAAATTTCTAGGCCTACAACCATTCCTGATATATTGTGCAAACAATCATTCTTTATATAAAGTCGAGCTCAGGCAATGGATTACAAACATCCATTGTGAAAGACTGGATAGCTCGTAGCTTGAAAATGAAAGTGCAGTATAAACAGTCAAGCTGAGTGAAAGTAGAAGGGGGTACTAACGTCGAAACAGATGATTTTCAAGGCTTCCCCGAGGCATAAACTCATACACTAGAAGTCTGTGATCATCTTCAATGCAGTACCCAATGAGTTTCACAAGGTTAGGGTGGTGAAATTGCCCAAGAAAGTTGACTTCTGCCTGCAAAAGGTAAAAACGAATGGAAAAATGTTATGTAAAAAAAATGTTATGTGAAGCACCTCAGTCAATTTCCTACACCATAGATTGTTCCAGCAATGGTATCCATAGATGATATTTAGATGCAGATCACTTGATGTAAAACACATCCAAAGGAACAAACTAAGCTTTTGTTTCTTCTCCACAATTTAGTACTACAGTAAATCATGAGAATGGCAAATATCATGACATAAGCCAAATTGTAATATTCTGAACCATCACAAGTTTAATGGACTATTCACCATTTGGCATCCAGAAACTAGATCCTTAATCCAAGCACTAATAAAAATATCTAATCCAGCCTGCCTCTTTAGAAAGACGAGAACATGACCATAAAAAAACTAGGACAATATCAGCACACTAGCAAGAATCTGTATCAGATTGTGAATCTTGACACACAAAAGTCCATATAATTCTTCTTCATAACGAAGCCTAAGAAAAATCCTAAAGATAACATCGAGGAGTTCAGAGTTAAACGTTTGAACTATCAGCTCAGCACACAATTTACGCATCCCTACACGCACTTATTACCTCCCAAGAAAAGGTACAAGAACAAATATATCAACGTTATGTCTAGGATAATACCAACATTATAAAGGAGATGTGCAATCTTCAAAAGGTACAAGAAAGATCCCAATCAGAGCAAGTTGCAAACATAACACCATCAGAACTTACAAGCCATTCTCTGTGGCCCTGAGGGCCTTCATGGTTAAGTTGCTTAACAGCCACAGTAAGGCCAGTCCCTGGTTTAACAGCTGATGTTCCATGCTCGTCTATCCAACCCTTGAAGACTGAACCAAACCCTCCAACACCCAACTTGCTGTCTGGGCGAAAGTTGCGCGTTGCAGCCCTGAGATCACTGAATGCAAATATCCGCAAATGTGATGCTTGTCGTATCTCATCAGCCACTTTTGGAGTTGAAGGAATACTCCCTGCCACATCTGAAGATACAACCTTCCCATTAGGTTGTGTCCCATCTGAAGGAAATTCTGGTTGAACTGCAAGGTGCACAGCCAAATCATGCCGGTCGATTATAGAATGAATACGAACAAACTATCCAGTGCTTAAGAACAGCAAAAATTAGAGTGCTGAATGTTAAATAGCAACGTGACAAACTGCAAAGAATGCTGAACAAGTGGAAAGTTCTCATCCACTCAATTTTATCATAAACCAAAACAAAGGCTAGGTAAGACTCGGAAATCTTGACCTGCTTATCTAATCACCCTCGTGCTTGCGCATATCCTAAGAGGAAATATTTTAGCAGCTGCCTCAACACTTAAACCATGCATCTGGCTCATGCTTGACAAAACAAATGCTATCAATGTGTATGGAAGGACGTGAAAATTGAACTGTCCCCGTACTGCACTACATCATAATGTCGTTGACACTAAGAAAATCTTGAGTCTTCAGTACATCAAGTAATGACAATAAGAGACTTCTTGATCTATTGTTTAGCTCTTCATCGGGACCCCACTAGCATGAATTCCTTCCATCCTCCTTTGACAGATCTTTATACTTGGCCACAATATGCATCCACTCTTATACCACCCCCATATCCATAACCTCTAGGCTGACAGAGTTCACTATGTTCGCAACCCAGATGATTCATGACACCATTGATAGTTTGAATCATAGTGGTGCTTGTGATATGGAGGATCTTGACGCCGAACTTCTCATTCATGCTAGTGACCTACTATCATTGCACACCTCCTAAATAAGACAGTCACAAATGGTTTCCCTTCATCTTGGTGCATCAATGTCATCCATACCATTCAGAAGTGTGGTGACGCCTTATACTTGGCCACAATATGTATCCATTCTTTATACCATTCCTACCAACCCCATATCCATAACCTTTAGGCCCATAAAGTTCGCTATGTTCACAACCAGATGCTTCATGCCATTGATAGTTTGGAAATTATAACAGCATCCAACAGAAAACTATGGATTCGGAAATGAGACAAGCAACAGGATCCGTGCACAGCGATTCCGTAATTTCAAACAGCTAAATCCCACCATTAAGGGACTCTAATGATACTCATCAATTTCCTATGGGGAATTTTAATAGTACTCGAAACTAACCACATATGTCGGTCAATCCACAAAGCTTGGAAATCTCTCAAGCAATTAAGAATTTGAAAATGAACTGAATCACTAATTCTAAATAACCTTTAGCAAAATCAAAGGTAGTAGTGCACTCTAATACACTTTGATAAAACTTGAAACAACATTAATTAGTGAGATCCAAATCCAATCATCCCTTCGGATCTCGAGACTGAACTTCTCATTCGTGCTAATGGCCTACTGTCACCTATCATTGCACACCTCCCCAATAAGGTAGCCACAAATGGTTTCCTTTCATCTTGGTGCACCAATGTCATCCATTCCATTTAGAAGTGTGGTGGCCCACCACCCCATGAAGCTTGAAAACAATCGTACCATCATGATTGGACATGCAATAGCTAAGATCTTTCACCCTCAGGTCTTTAATTGAGGAGGCTAAGTCTAGGAAAGAGCATGTTTTATGTTGCTTTGTAGACCTTAGACAGGCATTTGACTCTGTTCCTAGACATCTTATTCAAATATTATGAGGCCTCCACTTTTGCCAAGACATCATTTTGATTGTCATGACATTATACAAGAGGGTGTGTTTTAGATCTTCAAAGGATGTTTCTAAGAGATCACCGGCACTACTGGAGTCAAGCAAGGGCGCTCACTCTCGCCTACGGCTTTTGAGCTCTACATTTAGTTCTTGGTCAAGTCTGGTAGATGGGGTTGGTCTTTGGGTGGATATACAAATTACTTGATGTTGATAATTTAGTCTTGGTTTCTCCGACTAGAAGGGGCTTACAACAAAGACATCTTGATGCTTTATCCACTTATGAGCAAGTCGATTTTCTAACAGATCTTGGAGTGTTTTAGGCCACACAAGCTCTTCTTAACCAAATAAATCTTGTCTTCATAGCTTAATGAAGCCCTCGGATTAGCACCATTGGGGTGAAGCAGGGTTGTCCTCTTTCACCAGTTCTTCTTGGATTATATATTGATGAGCTAGGGAGAGTCATCTCATAGTGCGGCGGTTATCATTGTCGTTCTTCTTTATGTCGATGATGGGGTGCTAGTCTCCCCGACTAGAGAGGGGTTACAGGCTACAACGGCAGTTGGATTGCTTATAGGTTTTTAGTACCCGATGGGGTTTGGGGGTGAACATTGCGAAGACCAAAGTTATGGTCTTCAACTCTTCTAGAGCTTTCATGCAAGGTCAAAAGCTCACTCTCGATGGATAGATCCTAGAGGTAGTCTCTTCATACACATATCTGGAGATACGTTTCTCTAGTCCTACATTCAGCATGTGACAGGCAGCCACCACTCGACTTGGGGAAGGGATATGCCTCCCTTGTTTAGCTAGAGTGGCTTTGCTTCCGGAAGTCCATTTGGGATGCTCGGAGTAAGTGTAGACTTTTTGATACTATTGTCACCCCCACAGCTTTATACGTAGCAGAGACATGGTGTACCAGTCTTTCCTCCTCACATTGGGCCAATATCTCAAGATTACAAACTATCATGTGAGCTCGTATGATTCGGGCGAAGCCCTCTATTCCACACAAGGTCCTCCTTGCCAAGTTTGTTGTTCCACCTATACATATGCATTTTTCAGCTTATTGCATATATTCAGAGAGTTCAGGCACTTCAAGATGTAGCTGGAAGATATCCACAAATAGCAGTTGCTACTTCACACTATCTTCATGATCAGGGCTACAGGTTGTCATGGTTTTCTCAGGCATCCCACCTCCTCCTTGAGTCATTTGGTATCTCCATTACAGAGCTTCCCATGGGGACTCACCATTATATCAAACCTTTCTTATATTAGGCATATCTTGATCGTACATGGAGACGACAGTTGGGGGTTAAGCCCGTACTCATTTCGTTGAGCTAGACATAGCAGGGTTCCCAGTTTTGCCACATTATTATGTGGACTCAGGATTATGTGGACCCAGTTTTGCCACATTATGTGGACTCAGAATTATCACAACGCCTCATATTTACATTGGGACAACTCTGCGTATCATCACATCAACTGGCTATTGAGACTGGGAGATTCCACGAACTCCGAGAGAGGAGCGAAATTGCCAGTTATGCTCTTTAGATAAGGTGGGGTCTAAGGAGCATTTTATCTTTAGATGCCCTATATATTATGAGATTTGGGGGAAATACTATTGTTTGTTTCGCAACATGCCCACCACTCTACGGTCGCTCATAGCATATGAGGACTCCCGCTATGTGGCACTTATGATATGAGAGATATTCCTACTGCGACGAGACCTATGTCAAATAGCTCGCTTTCATCGCTGCCACTTACAAGATTGATGTTGAGGATGTCAGGATCAGGCAAATGTTCCTACCCGACACTTGCTTTGTAGACATGGTGGACGTGAAGCAACACAATCAAGCTTGTGGCATGTAGACTGTTTGCACTTTAAGTACTTAGCAGCGGTAATCTAGACATATTACATCAGCAGTCACTCCTGCTTCCACCACCATCACGTCATTCTTCCGTGCTCATAGACCTACTCTTCTTAGTGTCACTACACTCCATGAGTTGCATTTGTTAGCTTGACTTGGTAAAGTTTATTTCAATTGCTCAATTTCAATTCTATATGCTTTCTAGTTAGTTCATTTGAGAGTCATTTTACACGCTCACATGATATGACACACTTGAAATGTACTTTTCAATCTTATGTACCTTCTCTCTCTCTCTCTCTCTCTCTCTCTCTCTCTCTCTCTCTCTCTCTCTCTCTCTCTCTCTCTCTCTCTCTCTCACGCCCTCTGATCGTGATGATCTATCCGCTGACGCTGATCTGCTACCTGCCTGCTGACGCCCTCTGATCTACCCTCTCGCGATCTGCCTACCCTCTCTCTCGCGATGGTCTGCCTACGGTGACGCCCTCTGATCGTGATGATCTATCCGCTGACGCTGATGCTGACCTGTATGCCCGCTGATCTGGCCCTCTGATCGCGAGATCTCTACCCTACCACGCTGACCTGGCTGCTGGTTTTCTGAGCTATATCTGCCTACCTTAGCTCCATGGCACCTAAGAAAAAGGGGGGTGCCCCCACGCCCCCCCCCTCTATTCACCTCTTCTCCTCCTCCATCATCTGAGAGGGAGGGGGATGCCATTACACCTCCTACCATTTCTGATCACTCACTCCTACGCCTCTCACTGGGTCACATAACCCCATCTTCTAAAGTTCCATGCTCCTCTTCTACTAACAAACGTGTTCCTTTTACTCACTTTGGACTCGCCAACTACACCACAACCGTGTCCCAACTACTTACTCACTTCCCTTTCACGGCATCAGTTGAGCAACAAGCCACTTTTCTCTCTAAATCCCTCTTATCTGCAGCGTCCTCATCTTTCCCCACCAAGACGATATCATCTCATAGACGTGTTCACAACCGCTGGTATGATGCAGAATGCCGCTCTCTTCACAAACATGTGGCAAATGCCAGATTACACTCCCCTGCAACACTCGAACAACACCAGAAAAAGTATCGTAAAGCCACCAGAACAAAGAAGATAACATACTTGCGATCACTCTTCCAAAAGTTGATCGATCCTTTAGATTCCGCTTCCTCCTCCTTTTTCTGGAAACATTTCACCAGATCTTCTTCGACTTTGGCCCCCATCGCAACCGAATCTTGGGTCGAATATACCACAAAACTTTATACCCTAGACTCCCCTCCTACCTTACTCTCGCCACGACCTGCCCGCTGCACGCTTTTTACTCCACACATGGTTGAAAATGCCATTAACCATGCCAAACTTCATAAAGCCACTGACTATGATTCTCTAAACGTAGATTTCCTAAAACTTGTAGCACATCTTATCTCGCCCTTTATTGCTCACGCTTTTAACACTGCTGTGACCTCTGGTTTTCCTACCGCATGGTGTACCAATATTCTTCATCCCATTCTCAAGGCAGGTGATCCCTTAAATGTAGAAAACTACCGTACTATCATGATTGGTCACACTTTGGCTAAGATTTATGGTTCCACTTTACAGACGGTTACTGGATCTTTTGTTGAGATTGAGGATTTACATGCTATGGGTCAGGCCGGGTTCAGACCAAGATACTCTACCTCAGATCAGATTTTCATTCTGCGATGCATCATTGAGGAGGCACGACATCAGAGTCAGAGAGTTTATTGTTGCTTTGTGGACTTCCGCAAAGCCTTTGACTCAGTTCCGAGACACCGCCTTTTCCAGAGATTATCTTCGCTTGGCTTCTCAGACGAGACTATTGCCGCGATCATTACTTTATATGAGCGAGTTTGGGCACGGTTCAGGGACGGTAGTGGTTGGTCCTCGCTGATCCACTCTACCATTGGAGTGAAGCAAGGCTGCCCCTTATCTCCTACTCTCTTTGCACTATATATTGATGACCTCGAGTGGATTATTCGAGAGGAAGGTGGAGAGGGCTGTCCCTTAGCAGGTATTATTATCCCCATTCTCCTTTACGCTGATGATGTGGTTCTTCTCTCATCCTCTGTAGCTGGCTTACAGAGACACCTCTCTGCTTTACATCACTTCTGTCAGCTTTGGGGATTGATAGTTAATACTAAGAAGACCAAGATTATGGTGTTCAACACCAATAGACAGCATATGAGAGATGTGACCTTCTATTATGATGGGTTGCCGATTGAGATTGTGACCTCTTGCACTTATTTGGGAGTACTTTTCTCTGGTCCGCTACTCACATTCCGACCGGCAGCCCTCAGCAGACTCCGTAAGGGGCACACTTCTCTTGTTCATATGGAGAGATTCTGCTCCACATATTATGTACAGGACCCTGCTACCAGATGCTTACTATTTTCTACCACTGTCTCCCCGGTTGTTTTATACTCTGCTGAGACTTGGTGTCCGGATTTATCACGTGATACTTGGAAGGATCTTACTCGTATCCAGATTCTCATGCTTAGCAGGATGATTAGGGCTAAGCCCTCGGTGCCACATGATATCATATTAGCGGAGTTTGCTTCCCCTCCCCTGGTTATCGGTGCTATGTTTCAGATCATTACCTTTCTTCACAGGATATCAGAATTAGACACTTCCAGATATATTGTTGCTGCTCTCACTTCATCACGCACCATTGCTGGACAGGGGGCCAAGCATTCTTGGTTTGGCAGTGTCTCAGCCCTTCTTCGGACTTGGGGCTTATCTATACTTGATCTTCCGAGCGGGACTCATGCTTATATCAGACAATATATTTATCGTAGCTACATACGCACTATATGGTCACAGCCAGACCCTGATAAGGTCAAGATACATTTCTATGGCACACATTTACTACGGTTGGATACTACGGGTACCCCTATCCTTCCAGCATATCTCACACAGCCATTATCTTTTGGTCTGCGATACCGTATGGGACAGCTCCGAGTCTCTTCTCATCAGCTGGCTATTGAGACAGTTAGATACACGGACACTCTCAGATTGCAGAGGATATGTCAGCTTTGTTCTCTTCATGAGATGGAAGATGAGTTCCATTTCATCTTCCGTTGTCCAGTATATTACGAGATCAGGGGGCGTTACCATTGTTTATACAGAGATACCCCTCTCACGTTGCGATCGTTCCTCAAGTACCCAGACTCTAGATGTGTAGGTCTTCTATTGAGAGAGATGTATACTCTACGAGCTTCACTTCTACCTATCACAGATATGGAGCACAACCAGACTCATATTACCCAGTTTTTCCAGAAGCGAGACAGAGAGGACATTTCCGTTTTGGATTTTGAAGTCCCCACTCGGAGATCGAAGACACAATATTTCTGCTAGATCCGGGATCACTACACGAGCTTCTCGCTAGTCCACAACACGCCCCACTACTACTATCACTCATTATTTTCAGCTTACTCGTAGCTAGTCTCCTCAGCAGAGCAGGTGGTTAAGCTCTTGCATTGTACCCTCGCAAGCTGGTGGTCAAGCTTGGATATTTCTTCTTCTTAGAAATAGCGAGATAGACATGCTAGTTTCTTGTCTTAGTCTCCTTCCTACTAGTAAATAAGTCCGTATGCGGACAATGCTCCTCACCTTTTGTACTCTCTTTTGTCTTATGTACCTTTGGGTACCAAAAGACGTTAATAATAATAATTCTAATTCTAATTCTGATTCTCTCTCTCTCTCTCTTCTCTCTCTCTCTCTCTCTCTCATCCTCTTGTTGTCAAACATGATTCAAGTCAACCATAAAGTTGAGGACCTCATGAGATCTAACAACTAATGCTCTATTATGATTGGCCATATTGTAGTTGAGCATTATTAGACGATAAAGAAGACTTTGAGCAGAGTCCCAGGGCATGGCAAGTACATGCAATGGGACAAGTAGGACTCATACCGATTTTAAAACTTCCTTAGAGAAATCACTCATAAATCTGGCTATATGTTCAGGCATACACTCAATGAGTCTGGACAGGCCCCATCAAGGGTCAAGCTAAAATTTTATTGGCCACTCTAAAAAGCTAGGAGATATAGGTGACTGGACTCTTTCACGATATTTGAACTCAGGCTTGTTGCATAATCTCACATGGTACATTACAACAGCTCCAAATTTCATCACATCAGCTTTAGGTAAACATGGTTAGATTCAAAATTATCCCCTGCGAAGACAGGAGATGCCTATTATGCAGTTTACATGAGATTGAGTCAAAGAAGCATTTCATCTTCTGATGTCAAACCTATTATGAGATCAGAGAGAGAAAATATTGTCGGTTTTGGCACCAGCCAATTGGAATGAAATTCAAAGCACTGGAATGTACATATGGTGTTTTAAGTTTTTTGCATAAGTCTGCGTGTAAATTTCCTCAGTAAAAAAAAGTTTATTGAGTCTAGAGAGCAATAACTCCAACATAGGCTTTCCAGCACCTTCAATAGTCTAACTTAAATACATCGATTGCTTAGGAGGGGAGAAACCAGCAAGAGAAGTTCTGTAATAGTAATTGTTCATTTAACCCCATATTACTGAGCCAGCAATTCTTTATCGAAGGTAGCTTGAACTCGGATCCTTTCAGATGGTCTTCAACTCTTTAGCTTAGACCAAGCTGCAGATATCCAAAAAAGTAATTCTTAGATCCCCTATCTGTCAAGGTTACCCTTGCAGATGGTTGCCATGATAATCGAAACTAAGATCGAAGGTCAGAAGGCTGATCTTTTTGCTTGCCGAATGTCTAAACAGATATTATCACGTCTAGTACTAAGACCCGAGGGTCTTAATCTTAAAATTTGACGCATTCAACAACATCTAGTCACAGTCTTATGCGCAAACACAGTAAGTACAATCGAAATATACGCAGAAGGCAAAAGGTTAACATTTTAGTATGTTAAATACCAATTTGCTTGCTTGATCGGGTGCAGCATCTGCCCTTTCCAAAACCCCAGCAGCTGCTTATCGCTCTTCCTAAAACTAACCAGCAAGTACATGTGCTCTCCGCCATCGTATTGGCATTCAAAACCTTTATAGTCAGCTGCCCGCTCAACTGCTGAAAGCACAAATCCTTCCCTAGCACTCTCAGTTACAAACAGGGCATCAAATCCGTTGCCTAACTAAGTGTACACCTTAAAAAGCGACACCAGGAATCCCATCAACAAGTAAAGGAGCAACCCAATAGCCTTAAAAAGTATCTAATGCTGTGGGCGCAGAGAGTGCAGCAGCATAATTGCCTTTTTGAGGTCATACCATTGCAGATCCAACAACACAAAGAATAAATGCAAGCATGTGAGGGATCCTCATGGCACGAGATCTGCCTCTGCCCATTGCAAACAGCCAAAGGCCTCGCAACCCATCAACCAATCCGTGTCCTCCTACAGGATCTTGCGATTCCCCCTCTTGCAATGCAATCAAAAGACGGATCTCTCTCGCTCGCTCGCTCGCCCGCCCGCTCGCCGTATGGAAAAAGGAGACGAAGAAAAACACAACAAAAAACTAAGAATGAAGACAAAGTAGAGTAGAGTAGAGTAGAATGGGGAGAGTAGGCCATGACTTATCCAAAATCCCAATATCACACTAAAAGTTAGAGAGAAGGCTTGGACACATGACCAACTTTTGATTATCTCACCTGTTCAATAAGCGATACCGACAAGGTCATGGGTGAATCTTGGTTCTCTTAGTGTCCACTTCTACTCCATGTGCAAAGAATGTTGTTTTTACATTCATGTGACCATTACGCTAAAGTAGATGGAGCTACGTTATAGCTGGATGTAAATGATAATGATAACTCGAATGTGGCTAGGCTAAGAGAAGGTTGATTCACGTGCCCCCAAAAAAAAATTATGCCTAGCCATGTAGATGCTACACATGCTTCAAAAACTCACACTTGGAGTTTATGCAAGGGTTGGTGATGAAAACGTAACAAAATTATGAAAGATTGAGCTTCAAACTCATCGTCCCTTGAAGCTACAAGAATAGTTCTAGGAGCTCTAAGGAAGTAGATGTGCAAAAAATGGGACTCCAAAATGACAAGCGCATCATCTGATGTTCCTTCAACCATGGGCTACATTTGACACAACCATGATTCTAGGCGGTAATAGGTCTACATGTAGTCAACAACAAGTTATGGTTGGTTAATGAATGCTTCTTGATGGTTATTAACATGGTCAATTCATCGATTGGCAACTAGTTAATGGAATGCTTGATTAAGTTACATCTTGCATGTTGTGTGAATGTGAGGGGAGGTTGCACCTTTCAAAATACATGCATCCACAACATGCCCCTTTATATGAGACCCATGAGGGAAAGAGGGGGTTGTTTTTCGGCTTGTTGGCCACGTGGACTCTTAGAGTAGCTTTGTTGAAGCAAAGCTGGAGCTACATCAACAAGTTACCTTGTTGCCTAGTAGCAATACGTAGAAGTAGACTCGAAAGTTCACATGGAATCTATCTGTTATAACACCTATCCATAAAGTCATTTAAAGATGGATGCACTTTCATGTTGTGTCAACTTATTTAATATTATAGTGTAAATAAAAGTTGATTGTACAAAACCTTTTGCAGGGTAGTATATAAGACTAAAGGGGGGCCTCATGCACTTTCAAAGAATGATACCCTTTGAGGTTTTGGTCCTTAACCAATTTGGTGGATGCTCTTATGGAGTGATACCAAATGAACCAAGGAAAAACATGGAACTAATCAAATAGCATGCACAACCATGTTGGTTTGCATCCACTTCTTGCTAGATGAGAATAGACCCAAAATAACAAACTTGTAATGAATTGATAGACCCAAAATAATAAACATGTAATGAATCAGTAGCATGCACAATCATATTCAAGTACATCCATACATGTATTGAATTATAAAGTATACACCATTATTATTTACGTATTCACTTTCATACTTTAAGTGATTCACGATCAATATTTAGAGTACTCAAGATGCAAGTCAAATAATAGAGTAATCACATTCAATATTCAAATCATTCACATTCAATATTTAGAGTATTTGTAATCACTATACACATTTAATAATAAGGATATTTATGTTTGGTATTCAAACTCTTCATGAGTAGTAGTCAAAATATTCATGATCAATAGTCAAGTATTCACGATTAGTATTTAGAGTATTCACAATCAAAATCCAAAGTATTCATCATCTGAGTATTCGTATTTCAATATTTAGGTTGTTCATGATCAGTAATTAGAGTATTCCTAATTGTTATTATTCAAAAGAGTATTCACACAAGACAAAATTCTAAATATTCCTAATAAAATTTCATCGATTATCATAATAGCTTTATTAAGCAATAAACTTGTATCAAGAAATTGTTAAATTGTTGTGGTGGATTCTAAGAGAGATCATCAAATGCAATCCTATATGTTTGTAGATGAGAAAAGAAAGAATGTGTAGTCATCATCAAATATGGAACTCAACCTTCTAAATGTCTAGATGAACTTTTCCTCTTTCACATTTTCACATATTCCAAGTTACATATGAGAATAATCTCTAAATGCAAGAAAAATTCAAATGCAGAGAGAGAGAGAGAGAGAGAGAGAGAGAGAGAGAGAGAGAGAGAGAGAGAGAGAGAGAGAGAGAGAGAGAGAGAGAGAGAGAGAGAGAGAGAGAGAGAGAGAGAGAGAGAGAGAGAGAGAGAGAGAGAGAGAGAGAGAGAGAGAGAGAGAGAGAGAGGGAGAGAGAGAGAGAGAGAGAGATTGTTGGCAGATGATCGGTGTTCACCATGAACTTAATGTTGTACAGGTAATGCCTCCATGATTTCGAAGCATGGATCACCTCAACAAGCTCCTTTTTTTGAGTAGCATATCTGACTTGCGCATCAGACAACTTTTTGCTCTCAAAAGCAAGGAGTTGATCCTCATGTAAGAGAACAACTCCATTAGCCTTATCACTTGAGTCAATATTAATGATGAAAGGGACATTTGGATTGGATATCCTCGACACGGGAGTTAAGACACTTAGAAGCTTGAGTTTACAAAAAATCTCATCTAACTTCTCATTGCATTTGATTGGAGAGCTAGACTTTTTACCCCTTTCAAAACATTATTAAGAGGTGTGGCAATTTTAAAATATCTCTCTATGAACTTTTGGAAGAACACATTGAAACCCAAAAATGACTTGAGTTCATGGACCGTTTCAGGAATTGGACATTTCACTATCGTCTTTACCTTCTCTTTGTCAATCTTAATCCCATGAGTGGTGATCTTGTGACCAAGGTAAAGAAGTTCATTTTAAATGAATTCACACTTAGATTCTTTATCAAAAACTTCTCTTGTCTTAATATCCTTAAGACAATACAGATGCTTATGTGATCTTTTAGTGTTTTACTATAGATCAAAATGTCATATAGAAACACTACATGACCTTTCTCAAGAAAGGATGAAACAAATCATTCATCACTTGTTGGAAAGTTGTCGGAGCATTCGTCAAATCAAAAGGCTGGACTCGAAACTTGTAATGGCCAAATCTTATCCCGAAACCTGTTTTAGATAAATTATTTGGATGCATCCTAATCTACTGGTATCCATGTAGTAGGTTTTCCTATCCACCTTCAATCCTAGATCCAAGCATTTTGCATATCATCAAGAAAAGAAGATGATTCTAACATGTCACATGGAAGTTTGTTCCCATGAGAGTAATAACATAATTTAGATTCATACACATGTTTGTAATTCAACATCTAACACTACGATCAATTAACTCTAATCACCAAGATCAAGCTTACCTCTCTCTCTCTCTCTCTCTCTCTCTCTCTCTCTCTCTCTCTCTCTCTCTCTCTCTCTCTCTCTCTCTCTCTCTCTCTCTCTCTCTCTCTCTCTCTCTCTCTCTCTCTCTCTCTCTCTCTCTCTCTCTCTCTCTCTCTCTCTCTCTCATGGATGCTCCTTCGTTTATTTCTACCTTGCTTTGCTATCGAACAAATGGAGTACAACGGACGCACCGCGCCTCTTCAAAAATACAAGGTCCAATTAACCTTCCAAATTTGCATTAAAAAGTTGTCTTTTGCTCAACTAAAGGGATTCAATTTTCAAAAAACATTAGAAGACTTTTTTTATTTTAAAATCCTATTTGGAGGGAAATTTATTTTCCCTCTCTCATTCGTACCTTCCGGGAAACCACACTGCATGACAATATAAAGCATGCAGTTTCGACGATTATTCTACCTACACCATGAAGAGTTCGCTTCTCTCTCTGCTACTGCAAATGCACCCTACCAGTTCATCACTTGGCAAAAGATTTCATAGGGTAAGTGCTTCTTCATTCAACTTTCTACTACAGTAGATTGCTCTCTTAATGCTTGTAGCATTCAGTATGATGCTTTCGTAAGATTACTCTCAGATACGGTTAAGTATACTCATCAAAGGATGTTTTATATCAACTTTTTATGATAAAATATTAACTTGTCCAGCGATGGACAGATTGTGCCATCTAGTAGATATTTTTGAAGTGCACCTCACTGGCCACAATGGTGGCATATCCTTTCTCACATCTCTCTGTGG
Organism: Diphasiastrum complanatum; assembly: GCA_029204225.1. Lineage (NCBI taxonomy): Eukaryota > Viridiplantae > Streptophyta > Lycopodiopsida > Lycopodiales > Lycopodiaceae > Diphasiastrum > Diphasiastrum complanatum. The sequence goes on along the minus strand of CM055093.1, from coordinate 36,293,861 downwards.
AAATGCTTTAGTGGCAGTGATGAATCAACTATCCGCATTTTCATCTGAATGCTTTACTTTACTTCTTGTATGGGCAACGATGGAAAGACATTATCATTGCCTTCTTGAGGCTTCTAATTTAGTATGAATGATTGTAGATGTCCAGCGATGGACAACCAGTAATGGACAGATTGCATACTCTTCCATTTGCAAATGATGGATCACAAGGTTGAGGTGTATCCTGGCTAGCGATGGACAACAAAGACTTTTTACCTACTCTTTGTTTGCTTACACTACTCCTACTGTCTAGCGATGGACAGTAGGAGCACTTACTTTTTGAGTATATATGATTAAACTTGCTTGTTGTCCAGCGATGGACAACAAGCTAAAAAACTTCTTATTCTATGATGCTTCATATATACATATCTTCTATTATCCAGCAATGGATAGAAGGTTGCTTTTCGGCTCACTCTTTTTGTGTTCGTTTCTTTTCGAGCTATCTTCATTTCACACCCCTCTTTCCAACATAAATCAGACTACAGTACTCGCGAATTCTGACAGGAGGTGCTCTTTATCAAAATAATGATTTTTTGGTGTTTTTTTTGAAAAAAGATTTAGGGATAAAATTCATAAAGGGTGCAGAGAAATCGTACAAAGTGTGGACGATTTATGATACTAAGGTTTTGTTGACAAACAAGGAAAATAGTGAAAAAAATGCTTTTATGATAGAAAACAGGCTAAATCTCTAAAATAGAATTCGCGGAGCTACTGGAGGACTGATCTTTGATAGATCTAGCCTCAGTGAAGCCAACGATTTCTGAAACCAAGATTTGGTTGGAAAACAATGGATTTTGACAGTATATCAAGGTGTTTTCAGAAAATCTGAGTAGGGTCAGAATTCGTGGAGGTGATAGAATGGAAGATCAGTGTCTATTATGGCTGCAGACAACTCAACAAATTCTGATATACCTGTTTGGTCGAAAAAAATTGTCCCTTGGGTCACTTCTTTCAAAGAAAATGCCCAAGTTGACACTTTTGTTGCTTCCCCCCAGCTTGATAGGTTGCTCAGCAGCTCATGGAGGACTTGGAGAGAAGTCTTGTGTTGCAGTGTGAAGAGGAAAAGCAAGCAAGCATACACACAAACACGTTAGCGAAAAAAACAAAAGACGAAGAAAGCTATGTAGAAAAAACTTAAAAAGCGGCAATGTGAAATGAAAACATGAATGGAAAGGAGCACCAAGGCTTCCCAACTGGTGCATGGAAACTAATCAAGGTGTGGCTAAGGCGGTACCCAACTAGCCAACTACTTGGAAAATAAATGAACTTGCTAAGGCTTTCCCAACTAGCAAGGATCAACAATGAACTAGTTTGCTAAGGCTTCCCCACTAGCAAACCGTAAAACTAATACTAGCTTCCAAAGGGAAATGAAAAATATAAATTGCGGCTAATTAAGCTAGAAAACAATACAAAGCATGCCACAATTAAAAGCCGATGAAAAGGAGGCAAGAGGAGGCCCGATCACATTCCCTCAAGCTATGCACCTTCCCAAAGGGAACACAATGAAATCACAAGATAATATCAAAAAGCAATTTGCCATAATCTCAAAGTGTCCTATACATGAGAAATACCTCTCCTCTTATAGCAAGGAGGGCCTTCCATAAGCATTCACTAGCTTATGGGATTAGTTCTAAACTAGCCATTCTAAGGCTTCTAAAAACTTCTAACTTAGAACTTAGAACTTTAAGAGTTTCTAACTTGGGACTTAAGATAGCTTAGAATCTTTCTAAGCTTAAGTTTCTTAAGTCTAAGTTTAAGTTATTTTATTATTTTTAAGCTTCTACTCATGGACTTACAAAACACATGCCATAGTAGAAGTTTATTGGCAAATACTCATACGTGGGCTTACAATACACATGCCACAAAGTTTTATTTCTTTTTTTATATTTTTCATTGTGTTTGCATAGTTGCTAACAACCATACCTCCTCCGCACCTATAAATCCCACAATGGTTCATTTAGATGGATTACCAATGCTCACGATTGCTGCTTCACCAGACTTGCCAAATTTCTCACAAGAGCTCTTGGTATGCTGTCACTTTTCCTCATGGAGGGTGCATACCTTAAGGCAAATACATACATGAGTATCCTAAGAGCATATACAATTTTACATTGGCAATGTGAGTCATCTATGAATTTCTATCTAAATCTACGACCCCTGATTACCAATATATGGATTGCAGATATTTCAAAATGCTACGAGAATATACCTTTAGATGGTCCAGAAGGACTGAAAACTATCATGAAAAAGAAAATTAAATACGCCTTCAAGCATTCCAAACGTGATCTACTTTACTATAAATAGAATCGCACTCGCGAAGTATTCAAATGGTGTTGGGATAAAAAGCAATCACACGAATGGCACATTCTTGATATAAATTTACTTTATCAATGGAATGATCTCCTGATCGACAACTGTATTCTCAGATTAGGAAACAATACTTGAAGACAGGTCCGTGGTATACCTATGGGTTTTTCGTGTTTACCAACTAGGTGTAATTGGTACTTATCCTTCTTTGAGGCACAATTTATAAAGAGACTTGCCAGACTAGGCCTTATTACTTTAATGAATGACTTTATGCATTCTTTCAAATACATTGATGACATCTGTTTCATCAATAACACTGATATTGAGCTTTTCATGGATAAAACACAAACAAGAACTCCTGAAAACCCATACTGGATCTTCCCTTTAGGCTTTCTAGAAATAGAAAGGAAAACTTCAAAAGGTAACATTATCAATTTTTTAAATATATCAATTGCCTTTGATCAAAACTCTGGTCTAACACACCTTTCAAAGTCTGACAAAAGAAGAGAATTACCTTTTTCTTTTTTGCAATATATACATCTGGCTTCATCGACTCAAGAGCAATTTCACACATTACCTGCAACAAGAAAGTCTTGATCAACTACAGAGAACTCGAAAACGACAGAGTAGTGATTCTAGGTGATGGGAGCCGACACGATGTCAAGGGCATCGAGACTCTATAGCTACGAACACAGTTGGGACAAGCAGAGCTGCCAGGAGCACTCTATGTACCCTCACTAAGAAGAGACCTCCTATCTGTATCAAAGATGGTGGATTTTGGAATTCGAATTCTGTTCGATGGCAATGTATGCCGGATGATCGAGAAAAGAACAAACAAGCTGCTGACTATTGGGTCCAGAGAATGTAACCTGTACCAAACCAAGATCATCAGCAGTTCTAATAGCATACTGAATGCATCAGAAAATGAAGATCAACTCTAGCACAAAAGAATGTATCATCTGACCATGAGAAGCCTCTACGAGACATTGTCATAGGTCTAAAGATATCCAGACCCGACGTCGACTTCTGTAAGTTTGCAAAAAGGGTAAACAACATCGAAGTTCATTTGTGCATGAGGGAAGAAGAGCCAAGGAAGTTCTTGAGCTCGTCCACTTTGATGTATATGGACTGATGAAAGTCGATTTGCTCTCAAGATCAAGATACTTCTTGACATTCATTGATGACTACGGCCGGATGACAACAATCTATTGTTTAAAGAAAAAATCTGAAGTGTTTGACTCTTTCAAGAAGTTCATGGCATTTGTAGAGAGAGACACCTCGAAAAAGGTATAGACCATCAGGTTTGACAATGGGGGTTGAGTACAAGAGCAAAGAGTTCTCAAACTTTTGCCAGGAACAAGGAATAGAGCATCAGTTCACTCCTGCATACACACCAAAATATAATGTTGTCGCAGAAAGAAGAAACTTGACGCTAGTCGAAGGAGCCAGATGCATGATGGCATAGGCTTAATTGCCAAGTCAATTTTGGGTTGAGGCAATCATTGCAGCAGTACACCTGTAGAATAGATCAACAATGACAGCCTTGGAAAACAAGACACCGTATGAAATCTGGACAGGTAAAAAGCCTGATCTGTCATACGTGCGTGTGTTCGGATGTGCAACATACAAGCACATACCAAAAGAAAATAGAAGCAAGCTCGACAAAAAGTCAGAGCAAACAGTCATGGTCAGATACTTGAATGGATCACAAGTGTACAGACTCTACAACCCAACCTCGAAGAAAGTTGTGTCGAGTAGAGATGTGAAGTTCAACGAATCCACATTTTCTGGATTGAAGGAAGAAAGAGGCCATGAGATCTTCACACTACTGCTAGTTCAAGAGGGAAGATCGAGGCCAAACATCAAATCACAACATCGAGCCCTAGACTCTAGAGCAGAAAGCTGAAGATCAACCTGACAAAGAAGACACAAACCACCAACGACAAACAAGACCAAGAAGGTCCAACAAGACAAAGAAGACCTCCAGATTGATACACTAACAATCTTCAATGGAGCGAAGACGCAGATGTCGAATACTATAGCTTCACTGAAGAACCAACAACCTACCAAGAGGCTATTCAGAGTTCAAAAGGAGAATTCTAGAAGCAAGCAATGTTAGAAGAGATCGAATCAATGAGGCAGAATGAGGCATGGACACTAGAGCCACTGCCCTAAGATAAAAAGATCATCAACTGCAAATGGGTTTATAAAAGAAAAATCAAATTAGATGGCACTGTCGGACGCTACAAGGCCAGACTTGTCAACAAAAGGGCTACGCACAAAGGTACGATATCGATTACTTTGATACCTACTCACCAATGGTCAAGATGACAAGCATTCGACTGCTCCTTGCATACGCAACACAATACGATCTGGAGATACACTAGATTGATGTCAAAACAGCCTTTTTCCAAGAGGATCTAGAGGAAGAAATTTTCATGAAGCAGTCTGAAGGATACAAAGACCCCGACAATCGACAATATGTTTGTCGGTTGTATCGATGCATTTATGGTCTGAAGCATGCATCACGAGCTTGGTACAAGAAGCTCGACAACCTTCTGAAGTCTCTAGACTTCGTTCCTGCACAACCAGACTACTGTAATGTCTATATAAAAAGAGTAGGAAGAAGCTTGTGATTCTAACTATTTTTGTAGATGAGTCCCTAATGATAGGAAACATTTTGATGCTGATCAAAAAAACGAAGAGTCAGATTTATGCAAGTTATGAAATCATAGATCTGGGAGAAGCAACAAAATGCCTTGGGCTGGAGATCAAAAGAGATCGAATCAGAGGAGTAATGCATCTGAGTCAATCAAAATACGCCAAGAGGGTACTGAAGCAATACTGAATGTTGGATTGCGAAGAAAAAGCCACACCAATGATAGCTGGAGCCAAATTGACAAAACAAGATTGCCCGAATACTGATGAGGAGAGACAAAATATGGAAGGTATATTTGAGGGGCACACATGTTATGACTCTAGTTACCCATGGTTAACATGCTCTAGCTATCAGTCCCTATGGACTATATGAGTCACGACTGAACAATATTAGTAGTATATGATATTCTTGAACGACGACTGACCAAAGTTACAGTTGAGTATGGTGTAGAGCATGGGAACACTAATTATGCAAGGTAGGCAGATAATTTTATGTAGGACATCCTAATGTAAGTCATTATTGTCATGATTGCTTAGATTTTACTTTAGGCTCACATCTATTCTTGAGAGGGCTTGTAGCACAAAGTTGTGTATGTGTGACAAGTTCAAGCACAATTGGTTTTTGTATGTCACACTCTTGAGTATTAGTAACCACATGTTCAGGATCAAAGGGGATCTTACAACAATAAAATTGTAATGAAATGAGACCTAGTAGCATTCTTAGACGTTAATAATATGTTGAATAAGAATATTGTTGGAATAATTGCGTAAAAATATAAAGCTACTTGATTAAATTGCAAATGGTATGAAAACTTATAATCATCAAAACCAATAAGAAATAGTGAAGATAAACAACATATGCAAATTGATTACTTGCTAGGTTCATAATGAACAAATAACATAATAAGAGAGAGGTCGTCCAATGCAACATCTTGTAACTACTGGTGTACGTTATCATTGAAGCAAGTGTTTTCTAGAAAATGAAGAGCATATCTTCTTATGTTATTGTTATTCTAGATTGCATAATGCAAAGCTTATACATGAATAATATATCTAAATACATGTACAATTGCATACCTACAACTTGCTACTAGTCATCTTGAATTATTGATATGATTAGAGATATAAAACAAAAGCTATATTCTTTAGTTAGGATTAGCATCTTAAGAGTAATTATGCAAGATATTTGAGATATTTTTTTATTGATAACTATGAGTATTGTTGATATGATTCAAGAGGATTAGCATTTTGAGAGTGATTATGCATGAGTTCTTAGATAATGCTTAGATGAGTGGTATAATAACTTTGATTTATGATATAAAATGCTTGTGACCTTTCGAACATACGAGATGTGCCAATTATTTAGTTGGGATATTAAATAGAAAACACCCATGACTGTTGCAAAGGATATTATCCAAGAATATTGACAAAAACAGTCATTTGGATGTATTCTTGAAGGTTTTCATTAGAAAAATATTGTCTACCCAATATATGTAGTTGTACATTGTTTTTTTTTGTAAAAACTAAATTCATCTGCATTCAACACGCGTTGATTTGTTTCTTTATTATCACTCTTCAATTAGAAGTATTCTTCATTGAATATTATCAATTCCCTTTTGTAGGTTAGATATGTACAAAATCAACATTGGTTATGATCCCAATATGCCAATCAAACATTGAATATGGCTCATACAATTGTCATTCATCACGTAATGTAGTATTTTTTCTAACAAATAATTATGAAACAAATGCAATCCTACCATTTGTTGAGAGATTTAAATTGAGAAAATGACACGTAGGCTCTTTCCAGATGTATTCAACATAAGCTCGTGGATGAACATGGTTAGATTTATGTTTAGACGTTTTACACTTAAAAGAACAACATAGATGTGCTAACACGACATACACTTTGAAGCTAGTATGTATTTGATAAAATTGTCATATGTGCAAAATGGTTTGTGTATTATCATGATCCTATGTCATTTTGGAGTCAACAATCTTAGTCACTCTACCTTTAGCCCAACAAAGTCTCAATATATCTCATATTATCGATATTGACATGTAATGACTAAAAGAGTCCATGGGGACCCCTCGCATCTTACGAGCACTTGGGGCTTTGGCCCCGATGCATCCTTCACCACACGTTTTTTTTTTTTGTTTTATTTATTTATTAAAATTGGTTGCGCCATGTGTCCGGGCAACCAAAATTTATCCCATAAGCATTTTTATGGGATTACTGAGAGGGAATATATAGGCAGTCTTCACCATTACCTCACATGTGTGTGCCCGTCTGTTGTAAAGCTATCTTCATAAGCTTTACTTCCGGCGCCACTGGCGCCAACATTGTCCCCGGCGCCAGCAGCGCCCCTATTGCTCCCTGCGCCAACGACGCCGCCGCCACTGTGACCAGAATCCAGCCGGCGCCAAGTTCCTATGGCTGAAAATCTTTGATCGGTTCTAGCGAAGTCCAGAGAGCTCAGATCGATGTGCAATCACCTCACACGATCTAGGCATGATTAAAGGAAGCTTGGGGATCAATAAAATCTAGAGAGAGAAAATAACTTTCTAGAAAGAGAAAATCCTAGAGAGAGAAAAACGTGCTTTACCAGCCTGGGTAGAGTGCTTGGTATGAGGAGGGGTGCCGAATCCCACCAATACTATAGGGGAGTGCGGGTTGCGACTCAGGGTGAGCTCCAACCAAGTCTCAGCCTCCCTTGCTGGAATGTTGTCATGGCTCTCGCCTTGGCATGCTAGCGCCCTGGAGACTAGGGTCGGTCACACACTTGAAATGTAATCTTCTCAGATTTATCAATAAAGTGGGATTTTTCTTAAACTGACTCTGATTACCTTTTGGATTTCAGTGTTCGGTAAAAGCGCCAGTTGTAAGGCCGCTTCAAAATTTTTAAGTTGGCACATAGCTGAGGGTCGTATCCCGGGACGCCAGCGGTATGCTGTCGGGACGATTCGGTCCGTGGCGCCAACGGTATGCTGTCGAGACCATTTGGTCCAGGAACCGGTTGTCTCCATATCTGTCGCGGCTTGTGGTTCTGAGTGTTCCTTGCATGAACGTGAATGGGTTAAGCTCTTGGGGAACGAGCTCTAACCTGTCGGCTGAGTTGGATGGCTTGCTTGGGTGGAAGTTACCTGTTTATGGCTGTCCAGTCTGGCGTGGCGCCAGGTTGGCTTCCAGCGCTCGTGACGAAGCTTTCAGTTGGTTAAGTCTGATGTAAGTCAGACCGCTTGCTTGGAATGGATGTTACTCGTTTGTAACGAAGCTTCGAGTTGGTTAACTTTGATGTATGTCGGGCAGGCTTGCTTGGAGGGAAGTCACTCATATTGGGACTCTCGATCTGGCATGGCGCCAAGTTGGATCTCAATGTTGGTTTTCAGAACTTCAAGTTGGTTAAGTCTGATCGTTGTTGGCGAGTTGGCTGCTTGTATGTCAAGTGGGTTTGGATGGCAAGAGTTGAAGGCTGGGAAGCTAAATCGTGGTTCCCGGCTCCCTTTGGGATGCTTGCGCTACATGTGGTATCAGAGCCGACTGGCCGGTTAGCTATGCAGATCTCACGGAAATGGCCACTGTTTGGGGTTCATCAAGACAACTGTTGTGCAAGGTGCTTGCCCATAGTGTAAGCACGGGTGAGTCCACGGTCTGGGTGGTCGGCAGAATGGGGGACTTGATGAGTCAAGGTGCTGCCCTTGAGGTGTAAGCACGGTCAGTTCTCGCGGTTCGGGCTTGGCACTATCTGCACGTAGGACGGATGAGGCAAAGTGCTGCCTAGGTAGGTGATTTTCAGCCATAGGAACTTGGCGCCGACTGGATTCTGGTCACAGTGGCGCCGGGGACAATGCTGGCGCTAGTGGCGCCGGAAGTAAAGCTTACGAAGATAGCTTTACAACATCCACCCCACCTTTATAAAATCTGATGTCCTCATCAGATGTCAGATTAAAGTAAAGGTGTCTCCCAATTAAAATAACTATACATTTAAGCTATTTGGCACAGTACTCAATTTACTGGCCACTTTTTATTAGCATTGAAGCTGGCACACCACAAGTCGGAGGCTCAGCTCTTTGTACTGAAAAATTCCATAACTTGAAAATATCTCTTTGTCTGGGAAAAGCGTAGATTTTATATCGCTTTCGTAAAACCCAGGAACCTTATTAACTGGTGATAGAGGTCTTTCTTTGAAATGTTCGCCCCTGTCGCTTCTGACTTTCGACTTTGGAACTCCTTTGAGCTCCTGATTTGTCCTTGATGCACTTTGTGTTGAGCTCCCTGAGCTCCAGATTTTATCAGTTCCGCACAGGTATCAAGGCTCCCTGAGCCAAAGGATTTATCGTTTGATTGCCCACTTTATGGTCCACTTCGTGCCTTGTTGCTTCTGCACCTCGATTTCTCTCCTTGTCCAAGCCTGATCTTGATACTTTTCCATCTTGGCTCTTTAAGGTAGGAAAAGATTGAGTACTCCACAATGCACCTCTCACTTAGCTTGAAGTAGCTCTTTGAATCAGCCCAAATGTAACCATTGACCTCGTGGAAAGCCAAAGGGTCGCACCAGTTTGATCCGCATACGAACTATCTCTTCGCGTTTGTTTGAAGCACCATGTCCGTCGCGCAAAACTTGACTTTCACAATTCCATCACTGGTCAGTTGCCTCACAGTCAAAACAAGAAGTGTACATCGAGCTTGGCTTCAAGTAGCTCTCTTTGAATCAGACACATGCACCCAGAGTTTGCACTAGTCCGATCTCAACGCGAACTGTCTCTTAGCGTCCGTTCGAAATACCAACTCTCTCATGCAAGACTCAACTTTCACAAATCCTTCATTGATCAGTTGCCTTACACGTAACACAAGCCAGCGTACTCATATGTTTCCTCATCATTGCTTGTCCAGAGAAAGCCTATAACAAGCTTATTTTCCACAACAAAAACTTGTCAACTTATTAGGTCCAAAGTTCGCCAGTCTCCTCGTGTGAGTATGGCTAGGTCACCTTGAATTTGCCCCCGTTTTGATCAACTTTCATTCAAAATTTGCCCCAAGAGAGAGGTGTGTGTGATAGTTCCCCTCCACTTGTAAAATCAGCTGATCGGACTTAGAGTAGAGTTCTTCGGACAAAAAGCCTTTCCAACACTTTGCTTCCCATCTGCTAGGACTATGACTCGATCCAACTTGTTGCCAATCTCTGAAGAGGATCCTAGTCTTTCCCCTTTGAGGAAAAACCCAACTGATACTGGATATCACCCATGCTCAGTGAGTTTCAGTTCCGAAGGTGGCCGTCCCAAAATGAAGACCGACTGATCCAAAGAAGATCTCCCCTGAAATTGCCCTTTCCAACTTCTGACTTCCTGCTTGCGTCTTGGTGGGCGTTGTCGCAAATGAAACTAACCCAAGAAACAGGCTAGCCATCCATCCTTTGCAAACATTGAGTCGTTTCGTTGTCGTTCACGTGCGAGTACTTGAACTGCAAATTCGCCCCACAGATTATGTAGTCCTCTTTGTTTGATGGTATCAGCCTTCAAAAGAAAGGTTCCTTCTCGAGCCATCAGCTCCTTGTATCACAAGCAATCATACAAACCAGGCAAAGCACGAGCACTAAGACTCACCACGAATACATACAAGTAAGACACTCAGACAGGTTTACTAACAAGTAACAAAGACAAGGTCCCCCTTTGAGATGGTCCTGCCAACGGACCTTTGCCTGGCCGCGCCCATACAAGTCGATCACAAAATGAGCCCACATAGGACACCCCCCCAACTATCCGTGCTTTCACCATTAAGCAGCACATTGCCTCAGTCACGCCCCACCACTTTTTGGTCGATAGCCGTTATAGCTAAACGATTGGCAGCTATCCCGCACCGGCAGCTAACCACCCGTGCTTTACACCCGAATTCGAGCAGCATCTCTGTATCAATGGTTAACCCGTACAGTTCGAATATGTCGCCCTGCACCCCACAAGGTACAGATCAAGCTTTCACCTACCTAGACAGCACTTTGCCTCATCCGTCCTACGTGCAGACAGTGCCAGGCCCGAACCGCGAGAACTGACCGTGCTTACACCTCAAGGGCAGCACCTTGACTCATCAAGTCCCCCGTTCTACCGACCACCCCGACCGTGGACTCACCCATGCTTACACTGTGGGCAGTACCTTGCACAACAGTTATCTTGATGAACCCCAAACAGTGGCCATTTCCGTGAGATCCGCATAGCTGACTGGCCAGTCGGCTCTGATACCACATGTAGCGCAGGCATCCCAAAGGGAGCCGGGAACCACGACTTAGCTTCCCAGCCTTCAACTCTTGCCATCCAAACCCACTTGACATACAAGCAGCCAGCTCGCCAACAACGATCAGACTTAACCAACTTGAAGTTCCGAAAACCAACATTGAGATCCAACCTGGCGCCATGCCAAATCGGGGGTCTCGATGTGAGTGACTTCCCTCCAAGCAAGCCGCCCGACATACATCAAACTTAACCAACTCGAAGCTTCGTTACAAACGAGTAACATCCATTCCAAGCAAGCGGTCTGACTTGCATCAGACTTAACCAACTGAAAGCTTCGTCACGAGCGCTGGAAGCCAACTTGGCGCCACGCCAGACTGGACAGCCATAAACAGGTAACTTCCACCCAAGCAAGCCATCCAACTCAGCCGATAGATTAGAGCCCGTTCCCCAAGAGCTTAACCCATTCACGTTCATGCAAGGAACACTCAGAACCACAAGCCGCAACATATATGGAGACAACCAGTTCCTGGACCAAATGGTCCCGACAGCATACTGCTGGCGCCACGGCATACCGCTGGCGTCCCCCGATACGACCCTCAGCTATGTGCCAACTTAAAAATTTTGAAAGCGGCCTTACAACTGGCGCTTTTACCGAACACTGAAATCAGATAGTTTTGATTGTTCAATCATTAAGTGCCATACTTAATTATCGGCAAATTCCCTTATGAAACAGCATAGCAACTGTTCCATCAAGATTTAGGGAAGTCACCCACATCGGGACCCCCGATCTGGCATGGCGCCAGGTTGGATCTCAATGTTGGTTTTCGGAACTTCAAGTTGGTTAAGTCTGATCGTTGTTGGCGAGTTGGCTGCTTGTATGTCAAGTGGGATTGGATGGCAAGAGTTGAAGGCTGGGAAGCTAAGTCGTGGTTTCCAACTCCCTTTGGGATGCCTGCGCTACACCGTCGACGCCACCTGTGCCTTGTCCGACGCCCGGTCTGCCTGCTTGATGCTGCCCGATGCCTACCCTGCAGTTGCCCAGCGTCACTGACACCGCCGGGGTGCCTAGGACCTACCCTGCCCGGTGCCATTGCTCGGGATGCTCGAGATCATGGCGCAGCTCATGCGTATGCAAAAATCACTCGCGTATCCCAATTTTGACAGGCACCGCTTGTGGGCGACGTGGTGCCAACACATTGGGCTGGATTCTCAGCACGTGTGGCCCCGTGCCTTAATTCCCCAGTGATGGGGACCCTTAACAACCACATGGGATCTCTCAACTTATGGGTAGAGCATGTTATCATGATCATAACAATTAGCTAAGGTTAGCTACTTGCCATAACATGCATCTTCAATATGTGCATACAAGGTGTGTATTTGTTAGGGAAATTATTGGTAAGGCCACATTGTATTTTGGTCAATATTGAGCCACAATTATAGTATAAGTTGTTAATGTTTTGGGTTTTCATAAGTTAAGATGGATGAAGTATAATGCTTTTGATACCTCGCATTTGAAAATTATGTAGAACATCATAAGTTGGTTCATTATGGAGGTTTACGAACTTTGAGTTGATGTGCAAATTGAGGCTGAATTCACACTATATGGTTAACTATTTCTAATTTGATGTATCGGATGAGAGAGGATTTGCTAATATCTTTTTCATGTATTAGTACCACATGCCCTTCTCTTCTACTGTTTTTGATTATGTAAGTGCAAGTATAATCATGTTAGACAATGCATGTATGATCTAAACTATCACAAGTCTCATACAGATGCCGAAGTCTGAGTTTGCCAAATAGATTTCTTCTAAAGGATTAGTGGTCGAATATATTATACTTGTACCACCAATTTTCAAAACTAGGATGTTCATTAATGACCACTCTCATTCAACATATTACTTCTAGTTCACATTGTTGTAGGCTTAAATCAACTTATGTTCGGGTGAGCCTTGTATTTGAGTTAAGGTTTCTATACTTGATTTAGGTTTATGAGGTCAAGGTTCTATTTCAAAAATTGGATAAATGTTTCCTTTTGATGTTGGGCTAGAAAATGTGAATTCATTTCTCAGAGATGCAGTCAAGTAATAGTGAATTTTACTTTTCCATTTTAAGCTTGTGCTATCTAACATGTCAAAGTGTTTATATTTTCTCTTTGTCCTTTTTGTAAAGGTTTGCTCTAGTGTTACCATTCTAGAAAAAAACTGGTTTGATTGTTTGATTTCAATTATTGTTTTACATGGGTTTGAGCTAAAGTAGAATCAATCCAAGAATGGCATATGTAGAAATTCTTATCAAACAACTTGGAAAGTGGCAAAGATGCTCATTGACAAACAAGTTATAGAAGCTATTAAGCAACATAATCATCCAAAAATAATTTCTAAAACACCAAAATCATGACATTATAGTTGATTATCTTGCTGGCGAAGCCCATCTCTCTCTCTCTCTCTCTCTCTCTCTCTATATATATATATATATATATATATATATATATATATATATATATATATATATATATATATATATATATATATATATATATATATATATATATATATATATATATATATATATATATATAGATGTGTGTGTGTGTGTGTGTGTGTGTGTGAAAATTATATATCAATGCTTATTTCCAATGTGAAAAGCATGATAATTGACAAAATGCAATTTCAAGGGAAGTCAATAATGTCCATAGAGCCAATGCATGTCTCATATTTTTTATTTCACATAACAATGATTCAAGAAAAAAAAATTGGGCGGCAAGATGTCGCAACAAGATCTTTGAAGGCATGTATTTTGTTGTAGAGGAGAGACATCTAAACTCTTAGTTCCTCTTTTTCAATTAATGAACTTTTGGTAATAATCTGAATCATTTGCTACTATGATTGATCTTTGCTCCATGAACGCATCCCGAGTGACCGGCTTCGGTCGCAAATCTTACAAACAAGAAGACGCCTTACCACGAAGAAATAGAACAGCATTCTCAATTTTCTTTTCCTCAGGGATACTATGGAGATTATAATACTTGTTCCACTTCACAAGTCAATCATCCATGACCTCCAGATTCTTATCATGCTTTTCTCCAAAATTGATCTCATAAATGGATCGGTTATTCATTTGATTCAGTGCCACACTCAATTTTTGGAAATTATAGAAATAAGTGGCCATGGTTCTCACAGTTGCACCACTCAAAGTTGCTAGATTGTCCCTTGTTATTGATTACCTAAATACAAATAACTGTTAAGTTTTAGTTGACAGATGCATGTATTTGTTTAACTTTCGTAAAAGGTAACTCTGACCACTAATCAGACCAAATTCAAATAGAACTCAATAAAGCCAATATGCGACACATTTGGATTATCTTTTGTTCACTGTGACACTTGTTCGTAACACTTTGTTCATTCCCATCTAAGGTCTTGGAGGTAGTTTTTGGTGATGCATTATCCACAATGTCATAGATCAGACTTATAAATGAGGTTTTTTGAATGCTTGCATTCACCATATCTCCAATGCATACTTCATAACCCTCATTGGCTAGCCAACTTTCGTGTTGTGACTCGGACAGGTCAATTGTCGACATTACAGCCATCACACTTTAGTCCAATACCTATCAATCTTATCAATTACTAGTTTGTAAGTCAATGCTAAACTCAACACATAGACTAGTTATGATGCGGAGCATTGAAACATAACTACCAACATTGTTAACTTACAAATCTCATATATCTTCCCCAATGAGCATATTGAACATGCCACCATGACAACCATGCGTCCAAAGCATGAATTTGTGTGACATATGTACACCCGTTTGCCAAAAAGCCCTCACAATATTGTATTTTGCATTTGCTTTTGGATTATTTTCTACTAACTGCCAAGCCTCACATAAAGAGAACTTCAATCAAGAAACCAATCAGTGTCATGTATAAATATACATTGCTAGATTTTCCTAAACTCATCTTATGTGGTGCCCCTTAGATGGAGATCGTACAGTGTCACATGATTCCATTTGTGACATTTTGCTGCTATTGCCCATGACAATGGTCTTCATGTTGTTCGAGAGCATACACACATTTTGCCAGGGCCATCTTTGTAGTGATTTCGTCGTTGTGTTGACTTTGTTCTTTCGCGTGAGGGCATTTGCACTCTTGGCAATGTTGTTATTGTTGATCCCTCTCAACAAGACCTTCATCCACATAAGGGGCCACTGTATCTCATGCAACTAAAGAGGAGCGAGATTACAATGACTATGCATCTTGTGAAGAATTCATCTCCTTTGCTTTGGAAACCATATGAATGTATCCACAAGAAATTTAATGATTTTTTGTCCTTATGTGCGGAACTTGTTGTGAAAGGCCAGGGACAAAATGTTACATCACCATCTGTCATTGTATCTTTCTATCGTCGACAAAATTTTGTTGCATTGCAACGTGCACAAGCACTTTAGATTCTTCGCGAGCTCAATTTGTGAGGGTGATGTTTCAAAGCTTCCTCCATTACCTATTAGAGACACTATTAAAGCTAGTGACTTAAATCAGGCATTAGGTTTTGAGCCGTTATTTTAATGTCTTATATAAGTTTTTTTAGCTTAATTACTTTGTGCCTTTTGGCATGATCATTATCCTTACTTTTTGTCATTTGACATTATCATTCTATGTATTCTTATACTTTCTTCAATGATAAAAGGAGTTTTTTAAAGTTATGAGAGGCACAAAGTAGCTTTATGTCATATGAGTTGTGAAGGGGACAATTAGACACGTGGCATGTTTTGGTTGGTCAAGAGGAGCCTGATTTAAGGCCATAGCAAGGCCTCATAAAAAAGGTATAATCTCAAACATCCATCTCCAATTGCTACGTCAGGTATTCTTCGTAAGGTCTAATCTCAACCATCCATCTCCAACTGTTACATCAAGTATATCCTTCATTCGATGACTGACTATCGTCCTGACTCCTCCAGCATTTCACCGCTCTCACGACTCAACCTCTGCCTGCTACCGAAGATAGCCAGCTTACTCAAGAAGAATACCTAGTACATGGTGTCCCCACAACTGCCACGGGCATGCTCTACCATAGAAAATCTTTGTCCTGGATTTGTAAGAGCTATAGTATAATCTCTCACAATTTTAATTGGAAGTAGTTTTGTCATTTTGACGAGCTGAAACTAAATTGCCTGAAAAACGAAGTGCGTGACGTCCAGATCATTGCGTGGGAGGCGATAGCAGGCAGGATCGCAATCTCTGCCTTACATTTCTTCAAAGAAAAAGCAAAATTATCGAAAGAAAAAACCTGTGGCGTTTAGATTTGGTGGAAGGCAGCTTAAATCTGTCAAAGCGAGATCAAATTAGCTTCGACTTTTGATCAAACACTCCTCATCTGTTTTTGAAATCAGCTTGAGCTTGCGTAGATTACATGTATTTTGTTGAATCAGCTTGATTTTGAGTAGATTAGATGTTTTGAGAGGGATACTGTATCAAGTTTGCAGATGGAAACGACATATTTGTGAGAATAATCCACTAAACATTTGCACTTCGGAAAGATTTTGTGGCAATTGTAGGAATTCTGAGAAATAGCTGTTGTTTCAGTTGTATAATTGTTGATTTGGATCGAACCACTCGTGTGAACACCTTCGATTACGTAGATTTTGCGCAGCATTCAGGGAAACATTGGTTGACTCAAATGGCTTACTGTATAAGCAGCGAGCTTCCAACTCAATCACTTGGATTCTTTCTTTCTAGTAAAAGTGCAAATGCTCACCCTCGCATCTATCAATTCAATGGCGTGGTCATCAAAGATGTGAATAGGATGATGATGAGGGGGCACAAGGTGCTTCCACTAGTTCGCAAAATGAAAGGCAGCCAGGTATGGTCTGCGTTTGCCGCAGAAGAGGTTGCAGCCAGCGGACACGAAACAGCACTGGTGGAGCTCCTGCTTGGGGTTCAAGGCCGAGGCCGAGGGATATCTGCTCAGCAACGAGAAGTAAGGAACTGGCAGTAGCAAAGATTAGTAGATATCTTTTGTTCTTGTGTAGTGTATGCACTCACTAATAGAAAAAGAGTATATCAATGAAGCAGTATAAAACTGCATAAGAGGAAGGCCTTTGAAACTAATGAGGGGGGCTGTAGATGTCTAAACCAGTGCGTCATCAAAGTAATATAACTCAGCTGTTGTCCGTCTGAACCAGCGCATCCTTGACAGCCTATCTACAGGGCTGTCACAAATGACATGCATATATCAGCTACTGTGATAGTGGACGATAATGAGAATCCAGGGAAGCCACATGTTTACTGAGGGCAATGATGAGACAGCCCAGAAAGGTATATTGAGCATGAGTCGAGCATTGGCAATGAAATAGGCCCAATGGGCATCGTAAAACTAATATATATTTCCAGGACGGAGGCCCCGGTAGCATAAATATCACCTAACAAAGTGTAGTAGCAAAAAATGGAGCCTTGTAAGCATCGTTGTAAACCAGTCCTTAATTCCTTCAAGTGGCAACCAAGTGTAACATCACACAAATGCTATATAATGTAAGTATGAAAGCAACGGGCCTATTATTAACTATTCTAGCCTTGTTCTCCAATTGACATATTTTTTATCCATTTTCTGAAGCGCGATATCGATGTACGCTGTTGTATTGAAATGGAGTAATGTTTTCCTTAAAGTCGATTATTCTTTTCTAGGTAGGTAGACGGTGGACGCATAGATACGTTTGTTGGCGTTTAGGTGAAAGAGAACACATGGTGTCTTAGTTACTTTGACTGAGTTAGGAGGGAAATTTGTTAGCTTTTTCCTTCAATGCTGGCTAGTATGATGAAGTCTCACGGTATTGGATATTCTCAATGATTTTACTAGCTTCAAACTTTGTGAAGCAGGCTGTCAATCTTCTGCAGAAATCCAGCAATGAAAAGGCCAAGTAAAAGCAAGATTACAGTTGGTCAGTACTTGCTGCCTTTCAAATTTAAATTGAAGGGATAACATGAACCTTAAAGAGTCATGATGAAGACTTATTCCATATAGAATTCTGCCTTAGTTTGAATGTGAAGCCACTGCTGAAAATAGAAGCCCGACTTCTAAAATGTCTAAAGTTTTACCAAAATACTAACATATTCATGTTATCATTGATGTTTACAAGTGGAACATTAATGTCATTCCGAAAATTTGGATGGGAAATGTGCCAATCTACATGGATGGACCAAGAATGCCAAAGGGAGGTGTTGTGATATCCATAATAGATGATGAATATGATACCGACACTATTGCAAGCAAGGATGTATTTAACGTCCACCGCAATCACTTGGCTTGAATATGAGCACATAAGAGCATGGATTGTGGCAAGAACCTCCCAACCAACGGTCTAACGACTATATGCTCTCAGCATATCTTCCATCTTAGTCCTCTTCATTTAACCATCTAATTTGGGATGATTCGAAGAACTGAAACTAAGGGAATTCTCAAGTTTATGGAGTATGGCCGACCATAAATGTCCAATGGATTTGGAATCACAATCACTAACAATATCTAAAGGCAAACCATAAAGCCTGAATGAATGTTCCACAAATATCTAGGCTAAATCAGAAGCTTTTACAATAGTTTTCACAGGAATAAAGGTAGCTAACTTGGTAAGGCAAACAACTATTACCCAAATAGCATCACTACCTTTCATTCTCCTAGGCAGACCAACTACAAAATCCATGGAAATGCTCCCTCACCTTTTGGATGGAATTTTCAATGGCAACAACAGTCCTCCGGCTTTTAAGCAATCAGCCTTAGCCATTTGGTACTGTTTACACTTAACAACATAAGATTCTACAAAAGATTTCATCTTTGGCTAGAAGAAGTTCCTTCGCACCGAATCCAATGTTTTGTGTTACTCAGGTGACCAGCGCAAGGTGCGTTATGACATTCAAATAAAATTTTATTTCAAATAACACCGTCACTTGGTATACATTTTTCCAACGCAAAATAACAATCTGTTACAAATAGACAATTTCTCACAAAGACCCTTTAGTGAAAGATGAAAATTTGTAGAGTTCCTTGTGAAGGAAAGTTCAGTCACTTCACAAATACGGCTCAGAGCATCTATATCTTGATTCTTAGTTCCTTTAATATACTAAACTTCAAATTCAAATTCTTGCATTGACTCAGCCCATCGAGCCTTCCTCTCAAATCATTCTGAGTACAAAAATATCTTAGAGGTTGATGATCAATAACCATGAGAATTTGTTATCATACAGGTAATGTCTTCAAGTTTTCAACACATTAATCACAGTGAAAAGATGCTTTTTTTGAGTAAAATATTTTGCTTGTGCATTATTCGATTTCTTTCTTTCAAAGGCTGCAAGCTTTTCATTTTTCAACAATATCGCTCCTATTGCAAAATCACTAGCATAAGCAAGATCAAGATTAGCTAAATACAACCACGAATCTCCCCAAATATGAACGACATGAATCATTCATCATCAAAAGTGGCAGGAGCATTAGTGAATCCAAACGAAACTACTAGAAACTCATAATGACCTAAAATCCGTCTTTTGAACATCATTAGGATGGATATAAATTTGATGGTATTCCGTAAAGAGATCTATCTTGGTGAAGTATTTAGATCCACACTATCTCTCCATTGAATCATTCAATCTTGGTAACCAATACTTCTTCGATGATTGGCTCAGTACATAAACTATCTTCTTTGAAAATGAAAACTACTCTACCATAGTTATACAGTAGAAATAGCCCCTAACTTGTATACCTTTAGGTACTGGGTTAGTCACCATTAAGGGCATGTCCTTATGGGACCCAAGTACCCTAAGCTGCCTTGATCTCTAGAGGGTCCCACTAAGGGTCTCTAGATAGTACATATAGGGCTATCATTTAGACATCAATAATTCATTAATTATTCAACTTATTGGTATTGTTGGAGCTCTTTGTGGCAGAACCCTTTGCTATTGCTTGTACGGCTTTATCCATTGATTCTGCTTGCCAGTGCAAATTTCCATGTTCATTCCTATCCAGCTCCTATCCCATCTGCTACCCATTTTACCTACAGATCTCACTTAACTTGCTAACCTGTGCCCTACTATACCAATCCCTAGCACCGTTTTTCCACCTTAGATCACCCTATCTTCATTCACACACCCTATGCACTATTTGCCATTACTTGAAACATTTTTCCTGCTATCTTAGGCTGTTTTCACACACAAGGAGGTGCAACAGTGACAATGAGTCACACATACCGCCTCCTTTGTTTCCTTTTTTTTTTTCAGTCTTTCTTCATTCCCGTTTTACACACAAACGTGCATAGTGACTTGCATTTTGAAACCTTCCTAGCCATCACAATCTATTTTCCTTTCATAGATATGCAGTTTTATTTTAGCCTTTATTCCTTGCAGCTTTACCTTGAGAGAAGAAAAAAATAGAGCACTCCAAGAAAATTCAGTATGACTTCCGATTTCCAATCCCTATCCCCTTTAGAATTTTTTTTCGTTTATACCAGATTTGAGTGTGTTTGAGACATGGTTGACACATCTTCAATATTCTTTGACACTTTTCTCCTTAATTGTACCAATTTCAAATGATTATTAAATGCAATTCTTTTCTTCGGTGGCCTTGCTTATTTTAAGTGGCATACATGTGTCCTTTCTCATTCATCTAGCTCTGAGTGGCATGTCTTCTTACACGTGCTTGGCCTACTTATGTTATCCAATGATGAGTCTACTTTTGAGAGTCGTTCTGTCGTGAGAGTAATATCATAGAGATTGAAAGTGATACTCCTTTTGAGTGTATTTCTGAGTGACCTTGTGAGCTTCCTTCCACAAGTGAGGTTCAGTTTTACTGTGAGGGAGATTAATCTGAGTTACATGAGATAGTCATTGTCTCCTATAGTGAGTTTGAGTCACATGTACACGTTGATGTTAATATGGCATGCTATGATCTAGATATATACATATACAGGTTGATGTTGATGTTGCATGTTTTGATGCTGATGTCAAGTGCCTTCATGCGGATGTTGGATACTATGTTCATTGTTCCAATTCTGATATATTAGATGAGTTTGCATATTGTTTTGATGCTTCCTATGATAGATTTTACATCGCTCTATTGGTGGAACTTGTTTATACGTCATGTCCATATGAGATTCTTCAAGATAAGTGTCCATGTATTCTTCAGTATCCTTGTGCTTTCATATATGGGTTTGCTACAATCAATGTTGATGGGTTTATGGATTCCTTGGAGTGTTGACCCCATTTGCTTGGATACTACTATACATTTTTGGGCATTGCGGATACCTTAGTTTGTTGCACAAGGGTCCATTCTAGTTGTCATTTGTCAGGATGACCAGCATTCTTGATTGCTATATAATCTACTTATACTTTAGATTCCTTGGCATTCCTGGTTGTTGCATATTACTTTGATGCTCATGTTGTTGTCGGGTTGTTGCTATGGTTGCCAAGTTGACATTTTTTTGCAGTGCTCCTGGGCTATTAGACTAGCTTTGGATATCTCATTTGTTGGGGTCCTACATGATAACACTTTCATCTAGCATCCTTTGGTTATTAGAGTGCCTTGAGCGATTTCCAGCATTGGCTAATTTCTATATCAATTACATCAGCTCATTTATAGTAGTATTATGTTGTTCATTATATTAGAGATACATTTACAACATGATGTACAATTGATGTACTATGCTTTGTGGGTTTTGTGTGTTGCTTTTGGAATACTTGTTGTGACAACTTATATTGTTAGATGCTAGTGCTCTAACACAGTCCCGACATGACCAGTTATTAGGGCCAATAACTGGGATGGACACTAGGGGACCCGTAGGGTTTGGTACGTCAATGGCAGTGACTCGGTGTGACTGCTTGACAGGATGTTAGTAGGCAGAGTTATGACCGTATGGACCCTAGTCGTCAGTAGCGGAGATGCCTCTGCAGGATGAGTAACTACCCGACAATTAGCTGAGGTGACCGTTAGTGTCACAGGTCCATGACGGGGCTTGGGGGTGGTATCTCAAAGTCACGCACTGATTGTGGGTAGTGGATTTCATGGAACCATGGGGACTGATCACCCTTGCATGGCAGCCATGTGTCCCAGGCCCATAATAGTAATCAGATAGACTCAAGAGGAGGGCACCTACGGTTGGGTGGATCATTCTACACACACCGACCATTTGAGTTTTGAGAGCTCCTGGAGAGTGGAGTTTGACAGTTGGTATCACAGCCTCTTTCTAGAGAGAGAATACCTTGTTCTAGAGAGATAAAGTGTCAAAAGCTATGATTTTGCAGGATTCAAGAGGGATTTGAAGGAAAAATCTAGGAGATCCAGTGCCCAGCTGCAGCTTGACATTTTGGTCCAGAACAGTGGTTTTTCAGCTCTATGCAACTTCTACAGATCAGGAAGAGAAAAGAAAACCAATAGTACAGATCTAAGGTGGGTTTTGGCAGTCCATCGCTAAGTTAGAGGCAACTGCAGTTCATCGCTACACACACCGGCCATTTGAGTTTTGAGACCTTCTAGAGATTGGAGTGTGACATATATCCTCTCCTTCAATATCTCCATTGGTCTCATGCATTTCCTTTGGAGCTAGTTTGACAATTGGCTACTACCAAAGCTATTGCTTGGTACCTTACTTCTAGTTTTTTTAGGGTTTAGTGATTTTTTGTAAGGCCCACATTGAGGCCAATGTTTTTTTAAAGTTGCTAGTATACCGTTAGGAACTGGGCCAGTTAGCATTAAGGGCATGTCCTGATAGGACCCAGGTACCCTAAGTTGCCCTAATTTCTAGAAGGTTCTTTTAAGGGTCCGGACTCTGTAGATAGTATATATGGGAGATCATTTACACATTAGCAATTCTTTGATTATTCAGTTTATTGGTATTGCTTCAGCTCTTCGTGGGAGAACCCCTTGCTATTGCTTGTAGGGCTTTAGCCATTGATTATATCAAATGTTCTTGGTTAGTATTCGTGGAAGATTGCTTGATTGTGTCTATTATAGTCATTTGGCTTCATTGATCCAATATCCATAGATTGAGTCTATAACTACCATTAACAAAGAAACTAATCTGATGGTTTTTATAATCAAACATGGAATATGTTCTATCTGAATTTATAACATGGAAATCTATCTTCTCCTTGATGCCTTGCAGGATGGAACCCCAACATTCCACACCTTGGTGTCAATTCCTGTTGCCAAGTGTACTTGATTTGTGTGATCGTTTTTCACTATTGGAATTTTAAGTTTCTACACAATAAGCGAATTTATAAAGTTGTTAGTGGAACTGAAATCAAATAGTACATTCACTTCCTCTTCACAACAAATCTTTAGGTCTAAAGAAATTCATACTAAAGAAACATCCACGTGAACACCCATCAATGATGTGGTTTTTTGCAATTGAAACAACATATATTCTTAAGAACCTTGACCCGTGCTTTGCCTATCATTGAAGAAGTTTTGTTTCCTTTGTTCTTGGTTGATTTTGGGAAAGTTTGCACAACTTCATCTAACTCATTAAAGTATTGTTTGGCCCTTTTCTTGCTCTTTTTTGCCTTTGTAAGGTTGCCTACTAGGGACTTCCTTGAGGCCACAATTGATTTGTCATACACATCAGCCACTCAGATGGCATCCTCAAGCATTTGTAACACATCATGTGCACTCGTTCCGACAGTCGGCTAGCAAACCACCATGTTCATCATATCAAGGCTATTCCTAAAATAGGATTGGAGGCATATTGACATGGTGACACATTTCAACTCCCAATAGTCATGATTAACTTATAATGAAGTATCAACACTAACACATACTAATGGATGAGAACCTAATAAATCTTCAATTGGAGTGGGTTACAAAAAGGCCATGGGAAAAGTGAAGTATGACACTTACGAAAGGCATATACATAGGTTATTTAGAATATGAGGTGTCCCCTAGAAACTTAATACTTTTTCCATTAGCTAAGTTTTTTGAAGAACAATGGCACCTTTAATCTATTTTTGAAACATCTTCAACTATGTCATATCATCTCGACTTTGACGTCAACCAAGAAAAAAGTCAAAATTTCACATGTCTACCAATGTTGTAGATTCATGCCCAAATATGGAAACTGGAATTCATAACACACAAGGTAAAAGACAAAATTAAGGACGTTATGTGACGAGACCATAACAGTACCAAGCCAACAGTACTTCTAGGTGCAGCTAACCATCGGAGGCAGAGGACAGTGTGAGTCTTACTGTTATAAGCAAACTTAATCAATGGAAGCCACATTACCCATTAAGAATGCTCATGCGAGACATATGCTCTCGGCATATCCTCTATCATCTTATTAGTCAGCTACGTCTGACCATCTGATCCCGGATGATCCGAAAGCCTAGGACTAAGGAAAGTCTCAAGTTTAAGGAATACGGCTAACCAGAAATGTCCAATGAATTTAGAATTACAATCACTAACAATGTGTGAAGGAAAACCATGAAGCTTGAACAAAAAAATCTGGGCTAAATCAGAAGGTTTTATAGCTGTTTTAACATAAATAAAGGTAGCTAACTTGGTAAGGTGAACAATTGTTACACAAATAGCATGAATACCTTTCAATGTCCTAAGAAGACCAGCTACAAAATCCATCGAAATACTCTCTCACCTTTTAGATGGAATCTCTAATGGCAATAACACTTCTCCGACTTTTTAGCAATCGGCTTTAGCCATCTGGCACTATTTACACTTAGCAACATAACATTCTACAAAAGGTTTCATCTTTGGCTAGAAGAAGTTCCTTTGCGCATATCTAATTTTTTGTGTATTCCCGGGTGACCAGCATAAGGTGCATCATGACATTCAAAAAGAATTATATTTCGAATAACGCACCGTCACTTGGTGTACATACTTTCCCATCACAAAATAACAATCCGTTTCAGATGGAAAAATTATCCTAGCATTTCTGCTTTTGGCTGATTGAGGTTTGAGGTTTGAGGTTCTGCTTTTGGCTGTTTTCAGCCAGTTGCTGCTCAATTCTTTGATTTGACAAATCGATCTAGTTGGTGTGGGAGATAGGCAGGGAGCCCTAACGTCTAAAGAATATCCTGACAGCCTGTTCCTTTTGTTTCAACAACAGCCTTTGGCTGTTTGAAACAAGTGACCTGAAGCAATTCAAGCTACGCTTTAGACATTAGGGCTCCCTTATGATATTGATAAGCATTCAGTGACTGGATACAATCCATTTATGCTTATGTATGGACTCCAACCGCATGCACCTATCAATGTTGAATGAGAATATGTTCATGTTCAGAAAGCAGCCCATTTCTTGCAAGATATGCAAAAACAAACCTTTCACGCAAGGCACCACATTTCTAAATAGGCCCCATTGCAAAAAAAATAACTTGTTCATAAACATTAATATGAAATTAGATCCTCAAGGTCCAGGTGGATGGCAAGAGACCAGGTTCCCACCCTTGGGGAACACCTGGGAACATTCCCCGAGAAACAGGAATGTTCTTTGAAATGACATGATGTTTTGGAAACTGCCTATGCTAAGAACATGTTCTCCCTGTTCCAAAAAGGAGGGAACACATTTCCAAGTAATTATGGTGGCCAAAGACGGTTACTAGCCCTAATTAAGTCTTAATTGCTCTAAAGCTTTTGTTTTGGTGCAGGACATTGAACACCCAGCCCTAATGACATGATAGCTCATCTCTGAAGCTAACAAACAGTCAAGAACGTAGTTAATGTGTGACAGCAGCATTGGCTGTCAAAGGGAGTTTTGGCTGTAGTTGAATCCTCTTTTCCAATATGCCTGTGCAGATGCTCATTCAATATATGCATTTTGTGGCATGATGTATGACGTTGACAATCGACAGCTTTTGCAATTCTTATTAGGTGGCATTTACAAAAGTTTTACATATTAGCATTGTATACATGTAGCTCCTCCATTTATTTCCAGGGACAATGTTTTTTGTTGATAGGGGAGTGATGGAGACCCTATCTCATTTATTAGTGATACTTGAGATTGATTGGACCAATGACCAACTGGTAAAGGCGCAAACTTTTTTGGGACCTATTAATCCTAATTTGGAACCTTTCTCAAAAGTTTTTGTAAGGGTCTCCAAAAATATATACGTAGAGTAACTCGGGGGCATTCTCTAGAGTTGATAATTTTGGTCCTTAGAGTCTTTGTAATGAGACTTATTTGCATTTCCTTGTAGGGGATCTATGGCTACTCCTATTGGATGTGCTTGATGCTCATTAACGTTCTTAGTTGGAGATGGCCATATGATTCATCATTTTTTATGTGATACTTTGTCTGTGATTGTCTTCATAAAAAATTTCTGAGAGGAGCTTTATTTGTGACACAAATATTCTCAATTGCCGATATTTTGGTCAAAATAGTCCTCTGCCTGTATAGATCAGCTAGACTTATCATTTGGTGTTTCCTAACAATTAGGAGAATGACTTTGTCCTAGTAGAAGGGAAATCTTTTGTGCTATGTGATAGTCCTTTGTAAAGTAGGTTCTTCATTAGTCATGAAGGTGAACTTGACAATTTTGACTTTGGCAGTTTCACAAACAAGTTTACATTTCTTATTAAAATTTTGATATACCATGCACCGAGCTTTTATTTCAAGTAGATTTTGAAGATCATTATAACGATTTTGATTGATCAATGCCATGGACAATGTTTTTGGTTGCCTTGAGGCGGACCGGAATTGTGTTGTGCAGACAAATATCATTACTTTTACTGCTGGAGGTTGGTGTTTACAGGCTTAATCCAGACAGGACACTAGATGTTTGGAGGATATTCTATTAAACTTGGCTCATAAGGTTGTTGCTATCAAAATATAACCAGATATTAATAGAAATTTTCCTGGCATCTTGCTAGGAAATTGCAGAGGCAGTAAAAGCTTTGGAATCAGAAGAAGGTGTGATATCTCCGGTAATATGTCATCACATATTGTGGAAAGTTTCAACATAATGCATTACATTTTTCCTTTCTGCCGTTGGCGAAAGTTGAAACTGAAGTCTTTTAGTTATCTTCATACACTAGCATTAGCCTCATCCAGCTATTTTCTTCTGTAGAGCTACTTCTTGTCTGTGTTTCCTTTGCATTTGCTTTATCCATAGATATTCCACTAAGCATTTTATACCATAAAATTGGTTCTTGAGTTGTTATGAACGTTCTAAACTTGTATGATGACATTGAAGTGCCCTTGGATTTTTGTTGCAGGCAAAGTCGCCTTTGATAGAAGGCCTATGGCAACTTTTATTCACCACTAGACCTGGAACTGCCTCTCCAATCCAGGCAAGGCTGGCTCAAAAGTTACTTCCTATAAGACACTTATATCTGGTGAACATGCGATGTATATTTGAGAGAGAATATTTGAAGCTGCCAGACTTCTCTAAGCTTATTTTGTTGATTGATCATGTCACACAATTCACTTGAATCTTTCAAAGTAAGTCAAGACTGCCAGAGCATGTTTTGAAACCAGTTAGACTTTGATTTTGTCAATAAGTCAAACTCAACACACTCCTAAAAGTTTCTAGTAGAAGCTAATTACCTCTTCAACTCGTTTGAAACAGTTCCTGTACACTCATTAGAAAGGGTAAACTGAAAAAGATTATCAGTTCTAGTTCATTTTTCTTGTCCGTTTTATTCCATTGCATTTTTTTTCCCTTTCTTGAAGGTTTTTCTATAAGGTAACGTTTTGGTCTCTTCTAGTTTCATTCTCAGATTTCCAGAAAAGTGAAACAGTAGGGCTAGGTGAACTTTCCTGGGTATCTGAACTGAGTGAAGTAACAGCAAAAAATCTATCTTACAGATTGAGCTGATTTAGAAGGGTTGAAATCTTATTTATCTTGACTCTCCAGTTCCACATACTTTTTCCAACTGCCGATACATCAAGTTTGTGACCAGACTTTGACATGCAAGAATTCTCTAAAATGTTTGCTGCTTGTGAAGGCTGCATTGGTTAGCTAATATTTGTATGTTAGGGACTCAATGTTACATCAAAATTGTTCGAGCAGAACCTCATGGAGTATCTCAGGCAAATCCAGACAACTGACTTCACCTCTTTTTCTTTAAAGTTTAGTTACAGTGTTTCCCAAAAGATTTTTTAAAGGTCAAAGTGATTGGGCTCTTTTTGTGTCTGTAGCTTGGTGGAACTGGAAAAACACATGATTCAGAAGGCAATACAGAATGTAAACCAACAGACATCAAAGATCACGGGTAGTGCAAAGCTACTTAGGCACTAAAAAGATACCTTAAAAGAATGGAAGCATAAACTGGGAATGAAGGGATATACATCTGTAAGAAAGCTTTGTGCAGGTTTAAGTGCTCAGCTTTCAAAGGTCTTCCTTGTATATGGTGGTTTGCATTGAATGACAATCAGCATGCATATCAATTGGCTACAAGCTATTTCGCAAGAGTTTTAGATTGCAAGAAGCAGCTCCTGGTTTTGTTTTCATATTCTCTTGGGCGCTGATGAAGTGAGTAGGGATGTTAAAGCATTTCGTCCATGCTATAAATGAGGAAGTTTATGGTCTTAAAATTTGTGGTTGGACTCCCTAGGGTTGAAGATTGCATGTCTCCTTTGCTATGTCAGGTGTCAGCCTAGACATAACATCCACATTGTTTTTGTTCCTGGCTATTTTGCTCATTGAATTTGAACTGCATCTTGATCTGGTGTCTCTTTGAAACTCTGGCTATTGACTTAAAAGATGCTGAAATGTTTTCAGCGAACATTTGTTGGCGTGGATTTGTTTAGAGTTTTCCAGGAGATTCAGTTATTTGGAACTGATGACCCTCGTGTAAGCAACATCATAAAGTTTTCGGACAAAATTGGGGAGCTGAAAGTTGAGGTGCACACTATCTGCAGCTCTGAAAAACTGAGTATCCTATGCATCATGAACGTGCTAATCCATGTTCTTGTTGCTCCTTATCCAGCAGTTTTTCTCAGCTTTATATAAAATCTTGTCCTTACATATTTGGATGGCCTGCATACATGATGAGATAAATTTTGAAACCTTAGAAGACGCAAATTTTACGCAACGATTTAGGGTTTGATCTGGGAAATTGTTCAAGATTTATCAAAACATTTAATTTGTGGTGTCAGGCAGCTGCATCAGTTGAAAGTGGGCAACGTATTTTATTTCGTTTTGATAGAGCAGCATTTGCTTTCAAGTTTTTACCTTTCAAAGTTCCTTATCCGGTGCCATTTCGACTCCTGGGCGATGAGGCGAAAGGGTGGCTAGATACTACATACCTCTCCCCTTCAGGCAATTTCCGCATATCCCGAGGTAACAAGGTATATGCTGAGAGTAAATTCAATTGATGTGGCTGTTGGATTGAAATATCACAGCTTCTGAAGTTAAAACATGTGTGGCTTCAAAATTCTTAGAGCAATCAAGCTCCTAAGCTGATTCTCATTTGAATCGTCTTTTGCAGGGAACAATTTTTGTGCTACAGAAAGATTTAGATCCTAGGCAGCACTTGTTTCAGGCTATCTCGTCAAACATGGATATTCAAAAGGTATGTTCACCATGTTTTGGTTATCCTGATGATGGCTGTAGATACAATATGTTTGCAACTAAAAGACTCCTAGGATTATGCATTATGATTTTGGACAGTGGATAAGTATTGTACGTGAACATATTATAACAAATTCGTAAACCAATGGAGGACACAAAATTTACAGCAATAAGAAGATGGAACAAGATTCACACCAACGGAAAGAAAGTGGGTGGGAGAGAGAGAGAGAGAGAGAGAGAGAGAGAGATGTTCAAAAGGTATGTTCACCATGTTTTGGTTATCCTGATGATGGCTGTAGATACAATATGTTTGCAACTAAAAGACTCCTAGGATTATGCATTATGATTTTG
Source organism: Diphasiastrum complanatum (assembly GCA_029204225.1). Taxonomy (NCBI): domain Eukaryota; kingdom Viridiplantae; phylum Streptophyta; class Lycopodiopsida; order Lycopodiales; family Lycopodiaceae; genus Diphasiastrum; species Diphasiastrum complanatum. Next base: position 36,263,787 of record CM055093.1, on the reverse strand, counting down.
GACAGTGGATAAGTATTGTACGCGAACATATTATAACAAATTCGTAGACCAATGGAGGACACAAAATTCACAACAATAAGAAGATGGAACAAGATTCACACCAATGGAAAGAAAGTGGGTGGGGGAGAGAGAGAGAGAGAGAGAGAGAGAGAGAGAGAGAGAGAGAGAGAGAGAGAGAGAGAGAATGTATGCTGTGATAGACAAAACACGATTGCTATGTTTTGATTCGTTCGTTCGAAATTAGGGTTTTGACCTATCTTGACCATAAGTATTGCTAATTATGTTTTGACTTATATTGACCATTGACTTATCTTAACCGTAATTAAAGTATTGCTAATTATGGTTTTGGCTAGGTGTCAATTGCATGCATGAAGTATTGCTAATTATGGTTTTGACTAGGTGTCCATTGCATGCTTTCATGCTCTTGGAAACTTCTATTTCCAATCGTGGGAGATGCTTGAATGAAAACAGGTTTTTCGAGAGAGAGAATTTGTTAATATGAAAGAGGTTATGGTGGGAATTTTAGGGCGACGACTCAAAAAATGCAGAGAATGTCAGTTGAGAGAGAGAGAGAGAGAGAGAGAGAGAGAGAGAGAGAGAGAGAGAGAGAGAGAGCAAAGGGACAGATAAGTCCCGATGGCTGCAGATTGCTGCAATTGCATCAGCTGTAGACCAGGCTCAGAGACTTCGCGACGTTATTTGGGGCCAAGGCCTAGGCCGAAGATAAGAGTAGAAGGGGGTTAAAGATGCTCAATCATGAAAACATTCACGGCGTAGCATCAAAGCCACATGGATAACAATTTATCCATGCAAAGAAGTTACGAACAAGTCATCTCACAAAGTATCTCATGAACAATAGTGGACTCACATACAAAGAACTTAAGCACCAACTATGGAATCTTCCCGTTTTCATGAATAAAAGCTGGAAATCACCATTGAAGTACAAAGGAGTGCATGTAGAAAGTACAAAGACCATAAGGCAAATTGAGATGTTGTAAAGTAACTATATCAAAGCAAAAACCCAACAAAGTAGCTACTTGCTAAGATTGTTGCAAGTTTAGGTAGTGCAAGAAACAGCCGTTCTTACAACCACGACACATCGAAGTATTGCAAGTGCTTGAATGCGTTGTAAAGTGATAGAAACTTGTTGACGATAGTAGGCCGTAATTATAGATAAAGGTGAGACACTGCGTCCTTGGAGTTTCATTGCAAATCTTGCACAATTTGACAAAAAATCATCGAATTTCTTATGCAGGTAACTAATCTATAATGACAAATGTACACTGAGCACTCTAAGCTCTCCTAGGCCTGAGTCTCCTCCTGCTCGCTGGTGTTGTGGAGCCTGTTGTGGTTCTCGAGTGGCAGCGACGAAATCCTCATCGGAGGCAAAGGTATGATGCCCCTCATCCTCATCCCCGCCTTCCTCGGATTCCTCATCCACATACTCCTCCTCTAAGGACTCTGACCCTGACGATGCCTCAAAATTAGACTCGCCGTCAGCGCTGTGAGCATGGGAGCTACAATCCTCTCCTGCCCTCCTCCCGCGCTCTGCTCGAGTGACAGGTCCTTCACAGTGCACACAAGGAGGGACAAACGTATTATTGCCTGCAAATAGTAAATTACAACAATTAGTTCGAACTTCAAAAATTTAATTCAAGACCTTAGACAAGTGACACACTGTCAACTTTGAACTGACAAGCCTGAAGTGCAGAAGCATGCAACATCAAGTTGTCAACCTTGATAGCAAGTACTAACTTCTAAGAGCCTAGAGGCTAGAGCTAAATCCTAATTTTTCACCTACACTCTGCATGATCTCCTCATGGAGGAATGCGTACACGTCCTCCTCTACCTGGTCTCTCGGTGGAACCTTTGCCACATCGATTAGATTGGGATTGACCTACGCACATGTCACAATGCACATTAAAATCAAGACAAAATTTGGAGGGCCGACAAAAGTTAAAATTTAGCTACAGTCTACTATGATCTATTAAGTATCTACTAACTAGGATCACATGTTAGAAATTATAATTTATGGCTTACAAGTTACCTGGATAGGCTTTGCGGTGGTCTGGAGTTTACACAAAAGTCTCAGGTTGGCGTGTATGTACACCAACCTCTCCAACTGTGCAGAGGAGAGTCGATTCCTCTTCTTCGTGTGAATTAGGGAATGGACACTCTAGTTTCTCTCACAAGCGACTGCAGTGCAGTCCTGTGAGAGAATCCTGATGGCAAGGCGACGCAATTTGGGGACATCAATCCCAAACTTCGACCACCATGACACGGGACGCAGCTGGCTTGAATCACAGTTCAAGGGGCAGTTTGTACTAGCAAGTTGCAACCAAGTTCCAACAATATGATTGAGGTACTGTGTAGTAAAATGTGAAGCTTAAACTGTAATGGACCATGGTCAGTTTATTACCGTCTCTCAAAAGCGCCGGAACTCCAAGGTCTCTTGCTTGAAAATCTGGAGCATATCCAGCAGGTTAGCCTGCTCGCGTACATCAGGATAAACTTGGGAGATATAGGCATTCCAGGCATCCCTGAGCTCCCTATCTGTGTACTGCTCCTCATTCCTCCAAAGTGGATGGAGTATGTGGGCCATGGCATGCAGGGGCTTATGAAACCACTCCCACCTACTCCGCCAAAGGAGCCGGACCTCCTCAAGCCTACAAGAATCAAGATTGAAGACACATTGATAATTATAGTACATACTACATGCTACATACTACATTTGAAATTTGAATCTTGAATGTTTAATCATGAATGTCAAATGATAATTGATTCAATGATGATTCAAATTTCAAACATTAGTTAGAACTTAGAAGTTTCAAGTTAGTACCAACTAGTTACTAGTAACTACTAACTAGTAAGGCTTGAGGAATAAGCGTCGGCGATATATCTCTCTGGGCTAATGGTCGTGCAAAGGCTCAACTGCTCGCCCAGCCTATCCATAAACTCATACAAGAGGCCCAATGTGCAGCCCTCTCGATCTGTAAGGCGTAGGACAATGTGGATAGCCTGTAGGTCCACCACAATGGATCGTGCCTCATCCCAAAATGATGAAAACATAATGGTCCGCTCGAATCTCTTACTCCTGGGCTCCTAGCATTGCCCCCACTGCGTCCACTCAACGACAACAACCATCTACCTCAAGCCCTGATGAACTTTCAGCAGTTGTTCCAGGACCAGGAACATAAATGCAAACCTGCACAGGGCACAAGTGACAATTTGAGTTGCCACTTGCATACCTGGTGGGGGTAGGTCTCAAGATATCCAAGGGTGGACTGTCTCCTGAACATGACTAGGACCCTGGGCCTCTATCACGACTAACAATAATCTTGTTAGTGCTCAAATTGAACAGCCTATAGCCTTTGCTTTCACTACTATAGCCAACAAAAATGCATTTAACTCCTTTATCCTCAAGCTTTGTACGAAGTTTATTCGGAACAAAAGCATAAGCTGTACAACCAAAAATGCGAAAGTGAGAGATTGAAGGCTTCTTCCCATACCAAACTTCATAAGGACTTAATACTTTCAATGCTTTAGTAGGACGACGATTGCTTATGTATGCTGCCGTTATAACCGCTTCAGCCCAAAACTTGTGAGGCAGCCCCTTTGCTTTGAGCATGCAACGGGCCATCTCCATAAGTGTGCGATTCTTTCGTTCGGCAACACCATTTTGTTGAGGCGTATAGGGAGTTGTCATTTGATGTAGAATTCCCTTGTCTTGAAGAAATGCACCGAACGTACTCTTGATGTATTCCCCTCCTCGATCGGTGCGTAGGGTCTTCAAAGAATGCCCAAACTGATTTTCCACCATTGTTAAAAAATCTTTGAAATGTTGAAAAACTTCCGATTTAGCCTTCATAGGATAGATTCATGTAAAACAGGAAAAGTCATCAATAAAAGTCACAAAATAGATGCACTTTCCAATGGATTTGGTCCTCATTGGACCACAAACATCACTATGAACCAAATTAAATTTATCAAGAACCCTTATAGTTCCATCAATTGGAAAAGGTTTCCTTTGAAACTTTCCAAGTATGCACCCCTCGCATGCATGCCCTGCTGGCTGCTCAATAGTAGGAAAATCTTCTACCATATTAAAGGTTTTCAGCTTCTTCAAACTTGCAAAGTTGAGATGTCCAAACCTTGCGTGCCACAATTCAGCCAACTCCAATGATTGTGATGTAGAAGCAACAAGATATATAGAGGGAATTCGTCGCTCATAGGTATCCATAATGAATAAGCCAGCATGCATTGTTCTCGAAACAATAATCAAGAGAGATCTTTTAGGATCCTTGAAGTTACGAATAAAGCCACAGCTGATCTAAAGCTAAGCTATGAAAGCATCACATAAGCAAGACTTAAGCTATGAAAGCAGCACATAAGCAAGACTTAACCCTAGAAAGCAGGAAAGAGAGAGATTAAGGAGACTAAAGAGAGAGATAAATATCATCAGCTGAATAACAAATGACACAATTTCCCTACTTATAGCCAAGAGGAAGCCCTAAAAGGAAGCTTCCGGTGGCTAGGGCCCAACTGGGAGGGAAAATAGTGCGCCCTCCAAGAAGGCCCCCACTCTCCAGTAATATGTCCAAATGGCCTAATAATAAATAATAAGGCCAAAGGCCAACCATATAGTCTAAGTGTCACTAATGAATAAAAAAGGGCCCAAGGCCTGCTTATGCATAAAGTAAAGTACATTCGCCGAGTCCATAACTCTCCCTGGCACAAAAGAAAAAGACCCAACTGCCGAAAAGAAAATGGATCAAGTAGCAGCAAGCCCTGGTGCATCAACAGCTAGAGCAACATCTGATGTAGAGGAATCAACAAGTGCAGCAAGAGCACGAGCCTGATCCGCAAGTGATGGTGTATGATAAAAGACATCAATAGGCTCCCATGTGGCCTCCTCAATAGGACGGCCATCCCACTGGACCAAAAACTGAATCTGCCGGCGGCATCGACTATGGTATAGACGAACCTGTAATATAGCAGCAGGTAAAAATGGAAATAACTCTGGAACAGTAGGAAACTCAGCATCACAAGGAGCTTCATCCTCAATAGCAGCATGTAATAAACTGACATGGAATACATCGCAGGCGCGTGTGGAAGCCGGAAGCTATAAGCGATATGTAACTGGACTAAGAACCTCCAAAATGCGATAAGGCCCATAATAACGTGGTGCAAGCTTCTCAGTAGAAGCATGGCCCTGGACAAAATGATGACGTGCAAACCGTAGGCGTAGATAAACCATATCTCCAAGCTAAAACTCAGCATGGTGGCGGTGACGATCAACTGAGGTCTGATAACGCTGCTGAACATGCTATAAATGAGAACTGGCCCGGGTAATAAGCTCTCGAGCACCAAGGTATCCAAAAAGCCCGAGAAGGTAGAACAATCCATCATAGGATACACCAAAAACGTATGGAGAATCGGATGACCCATCGGAACTGGCCGCAAGTGTAATCCCAAAGTACACACCAGGCGCACAAGTGAGGAATAGAAGAAATGCATTGGAACGAGGAACAGGATCCGCAACATCAGTAGCAAGCATCGGAGCAATATCCATGTGTAGCTGGGAATGAGTATCAAAGCACATATGAGCAACACTGAAGTATATGGCGGCAACATTCCCAAAAACTATCCAAGAGAGGAGAAGGAATTCTCTCAAGGTACCCTGATGGTCTCGGAACACCAGAACAAAGTGGCAACTCAGCATCGGAGACCAAGCGATATGGAGCAACCTGAAATGACAGGGAATCTGAAGATCACCTAGACAAACAGTAGCTGGAACGGAGGCAATAACCCAAGCCAACAGGATATGCCAAGCCTGACAATGAGCAACAATCCAAGGAACAGATAGAGAGCCACATGCATAATCATAGAGATATCCGCACCATAGGCGATCAGTAATATGGAAAAACCAGCACCAATCAACAGGTCCAAATGAAAACCAAGCTATATGTAATAACCAGGAATGCCATATGAGGTAAAAAGGAATCAGTCGCATGAACCCAAAAGTGTATACCATCGGCATGGACTGCAGCAAACCTATATGTAGAAACACCAGGAGATGGAAGGATGTCCGTGTACTCATCTAGAAAGATCCCAGCATATAAATACCCTAGATAAGTAATAGTGACCATCTGGCACATATCCTCGGATGAAAAATGTGTATCAGTAAGGGCCAAAGGCGCATGAATGATGTCAGGAACCGTAGAAATATCATGAGGCCGATCACAAACCTCAAGCAGAGATCCATGGAGTAAAGCGAAAGAAGATACAACCTGATCACCAATAGCGAGGGAACCATCAAACGTGGACCCATGAAGAACCCCATAGAAATCAGCAGGAACATCGGCCATAACAGACTCAAGAGATGGAGATATAGAGACCAATGGAGAAGATACTGCACCAACCACCGAACCAGGAGGGCAATCTGAAGTATGCGCAAAAGCAATAGTAGAAATACCACCAAGGTATACGGCCTCAATATCAATGAAACCAGGAATGACCACTGAATACGATATCTGTGAATCAAGGCATATCGGCGCAAGGCACACAACAACAACTTGTAAATCCGAAGCAGCATCAACCTGAGGAAGAGGACCCACGGATGGTGAAAGTGAAGCAGCAACTGATGTACTCTGAATGGAAAGAAGAGCTGCATCGTCAGCCTTTGGCAGACTACGCATAAACTGCTTTCCGGTAACCAACTGGAAGTCTCCCTGAGAATCAATGCCAACAAGTGAGTGTGTAACTGCATCAAGTACAAATGTCAATGTCTGTTGTGTCAAGTCCAGTGTAATGGCTCCAAGAGATGCAAACCAATCAGCACCAAGGATAAGATCATAACGCTCCATAGGAATAATGTAAAGATCTGCCTGTCCAAAAAAATCTCCAATGCGGTATGGTAAACGCTGAAACATCTGAGAACTAGGAAAAGAATGGGAACTTGCAACCTCAACTGTGAGAGGCTGTGAAGCAGGAATAGGTGAAGCACGTATCTGACGATTGATATAAGTGCTAATAAAAGAATGAGTGTTGCCAGTATCAACTAAAGCAATGTACTCACGACCTGTAATACGTACACGTAACCGAATGGAGCGAGGACCAGGACGCCCTGTCCAAGTACCATAGGCAAGCTGAGCATGGCAAGTAGCAGGAAGTAGATTAGTGGAAGGCTCAGAGGATCGGTCGGGCTCATCAGAAATATGAATGTAGATATCGGAATCATCTGGAGTAGTGCCCTCATGGTAAAAAACAGCAGTAGTAGTAGAGAGAGGCTGACGGCAATCACGGGCAAAATGGTCAGGACTCTTACAACGAAAGCAAAGACGCTGCTGCTGAAGGTCAGTAAACTCTGCAAACGTGTAACGTCGGACAAAAGCAGGTCAAAGAGTCAGAGGACGAGGAGACGAAGGGACAATGGAGAGAGCTGGAACAGAAGGGGCAGGTGTAGGGCTGGACGCAGCGGGAAAAGATGAAGCAGAAGGATGGGGTCGGGAGAAGCGGGAAGGAAGAGTGTCAGAGTACTTATGCTGTAAAGTACTGGCGAGAGACATCGCCTCAGCAAGTGTGGGAGGACGGAAGGAAGAAACATCATAATGTAAAGCACCATGAAGCCCAGCAATGTAACGAGAAATAAGCTCAATGGGCTGTAGATCTATAAAAAGATAAGAAAGCTCCATAAACTGATCTGTATAAGAAGCAAGATCACTGGTCTGAGTGAGACTACGGAATGTATCACGTTGGCGGTCGAGCCACTGAGGGTCAATCATAGCATGACGGAGGTCACGGCGAAAAGTATGCCATAAATGGAGCCCTTCCCGATCAGGATCAGCTCTATAAACTCGCCACTACGTGGCGGCGAGTCCATCTAAATGTAAAGCAGCCAACTGGATCTTCTGAGGATCAGTCTTATGGTAGATCTGAAAATATGTGTCAAGCTTAGCAAACCAATTCTCTAATAAGTTCCCGTCAGAGGAACCGGAATAGGTAGCAAGCTGTACCCTATCACGAAAGTCTCGAGCAAAGTGTGGCTCAGGAAGTGGGGGACGTGAAAAGAAACCAGGAGATGGGTTAGGTGGAATGATCGGTCCACCACCAGGCTGACTAGTAGAGGAAGATGGAAATTCAAATGGAGGGGGAGTCCCAAATGAAGGAAAAACAGGAGCTTTACCAGGACCATGAGGCTGTAAAGAATCAATCTGTGACTGCATAGTAGCAAAGCCGGTCATAACGGTATTGAAGCGAAGAACGAGGCCATAAAGGGTCTCATCCATGCGACGAAACTGATCGGATAAGGTTTCATGAGTTGTGTCACTCGGGGTAGGTGAATGTGCCATAATGATAGTGGAAGGAATAGACGAAAACTTGACGGACTCTTGTCGTCACCCCAAATTAGTCTATTAAAACCACTATTATCACAACTAAGAAAGGACAACAATCAGCAAATGAAAAAGAAGTGAAAATGAAGGCTGTGAAAATGCGCTGGACACCAGGAGGCAAGTGACAAATTGGAATATCAAACGGAGTCGGAATTTCGTGAAATCTGGTTGAGGATGGGCGATGGACAGCCTGCAAACAAGGTGTGAAAAATGGCTGCAAACGGAGACAAAAACGGACGAAAGTGACAGGTATGAAGCGGCTGGACAGCCTGCCAACAAAAGTGAAAAGAGGGCTGAAAATGAAAGGAGGAACGGACGAAAGAGACGAGGGAATTGGGCGCTGGAGAGCCTGCAAACAAGCTGGAAATGGGTGATGGAGGGTTGAAACTTGGGCGCCGGAAATAATCTGCCCAAAAGTACTTCCACTAACTATCTGCTAAAGCTCCGCCAAGGAAAATGATGGGAGCTGGTCCTCCTCCAAACTGTGCTGAATGTTGCTGAAGCAAAGAGACGAAAGCCCTCAGCAAAGAGAGAAAAATCAGCAAGGAAAATGGGCACCCAAGCAAAAAATCAGATCTGAAATTCAGCAATCAGGAAAGTGCTATGATACTGTTACGAGCTCGTAACCAGTGCCGAACCCTAGAGAACACAGATAGGTCAGATACCACAGTCAGGGTCGTGTCCAGTGTACATGACCAACAGGGCAAGACAGTGTGAGTAGTGTGCCCCAGCACGGTCCATAGCCATGGTGGGCCTAACACAGTCCAGGGACCCTGTCAGCAGGATAGGGCCCCCAGTTGGGTCCCGACGTGCAGTCGGCCACGTCAGTGCCACGTGGCCGACACTTGGCAGTAGCATGCTACTAGTCCTCACACTGGGCTAGGAGGGGCTTACTCTATATCAGGGAGTAGGCAAGGTTGGGTGGATCAGTTAGTGTTTGCCCTACTGTGGTGTTAGGATCTATTACACTGGTATCAGAGCCATCTTCTTCTTTGGGAGCTTAGTAGCAGCAGTAGAGAAATCTATAAGAAGCTAGGAAAGAATTCTCAGATTTTCAAAAAAGAGTAGAAGAGGGACATCGCTGTAGGAACAGCTCTCTACTCAATTAAATTTGCTGGGATTTTCAGTGTTCTAGAGGCAATTTCCTTGTACAGTTCTAGCGCTGACAGATCAGCTTGCATCCCTGATTTTCGAATGTTTTTATCCAGATTTTTGAGCGGATTATGGGGACAGATCTGAGGACAGGTCCAACGCTGCCAAATCAGGGTTGAGCTTCGATATCGGAGTGAAGTTTCCGGATTTTGAAGTAGTTTCAGGGCAGAAATCTTGAGGCAGATTCAGATCTGGACAGGCAGGAGTTAAACTGTAGTTTGCTCCCCGATTTTTAGAAGTTTTTGCTCCAACTTTGGTGATCAGACAGAGGACAGATCAGCGACCAGTCTCCTATGTAAAATCTTGGATATTCAATTTGATTGGTAGTGTCAAATTCGAAAATTCTGGAGCAGAAACAGCCTTAATCAGACAGCGAGGGTAAAGGGCTAGTAATTTGGAAATTGGTTGCGCTTTCCCAGGTTGTAACTTTGATTTTTGGAGGCAGCAGAGGCAAACTCTATCAGCAGGGGTTCTCCAACAATCATCTACACAATTTCCAGATTGCCTTCATCTGATGGCTTGCACTTTAAGAGGACGGATTAGACAGCTGCGGAAGAACTGAGGGGGTTTCTTGCTCTGGAAGTACAGTCCTAAGAAAGAGCTAAGTACTCTACTTTCGTTTTCCAGTTAGTCAATCTCTTTTCTTGTTTTCAGACAGAAGTTAAGGTACCTCTCTTTCAGTTCCGAAAATGAACACTCCTCAGGGACCTGATCAACCCCAGGAGAGAGGCTTCGACGAATTTGAAACAGAAGCCTTGGCTTACAGGAAAGGGAAGGAACCCATGGAAGTGGAAGAACAGGAACAGTTCGCCGAAGAACTCGACGAACTGGTTACCAAGGAGCAGTTTCTCCAATTGGTAACAGAAGTGGATGAACGAAAGTTGGCATTAGCCAATTTCAAGTCCAGTGTGGACGACTCGTTCGCTGAACTCAAAAACTTAATTTTGAGTTCCGCGAAAGGAAGCCTTCCCTCCACTTCTCAGTTATCCCCTTCTCCACTTTCATTAGTTTCGGGTGAGACTGTTTTTTAAGATTTGAAGCCTCCTACTTTTAATGGGGAAGAGAAGGATAGAAATGCAGATATTCTACAAACCTTCCTCAGCAAATGGAAGAACATTCATGCTCTTAAACAGACCCCTGACCATTTGCAAGCAATTGAGGCCAGTCTTTCCTTAGGGCCTATGGCCTATAAGTGGTGGTTAAATCTCCAGGAGACTAGGCAGACTCCCCGGTCATGGAAAGCTTTTGAAGAAGCTTTCCTAAGAGAATTTCTACCAGAAAATGAACTGGATAGAGCCTGGGAAGCCTGGGAAAGAACAGTAATGGATAAATCCCTCATCCAATATATCTCGCAGTATCGAGAAGCAATTTTAAAGATTAAAAATATGGATGACTATCAGAAAATCAGGGGATTTGTCCGTGGCCTCAAAGATGAATATAAAGTAGAGGTCCAGAGAAACTCGCCTACTACCCTTGAGCAAGCCCTCAGATATGCTCAAATCTATGATGATTCAGTGGGTAGGAAGAACGCGAGACAACAACCACTTTCTGAGCAGCCTTCTCAGAAAGACTTTCAATTTAAAAAAAAAAAATTAAAAAGAAAGAAAGAAGATAAATTTAAAGGTGAAGCTCCTCAGAAACGCCCTTCACTCATACACCCCTTAAAACCAGATGATTTTGAGAAAGCCAAACAAGAACGTTTGTGCTTTGTGTGTATGGGCAAGGGACACACAGTCAGACAGTGTCCCAAGGGGCCTTTCACTAAAAAAGATAAGAAAGATAAAAAACAAGTTCATCTTGTTCAGACTGTATGTTTCCCCAGTGACTCGGCAGCTTCTGAGATCAAAGTGTATCATGAACACTGTTGCCAGCTGACCTCTGCAATGCTAGCGAGACCCTTTCTTGGTCTGGCGGGATATTACAGACGATTTGTCAAGGAATATGCTCAGATAGCAGTCCCTATGACAAATCTCCTTAAGGGGAAGGGAAAGGAGTTCTTTTGGGAGTCCGCACAGCAGGAGAGCTTTGATGCTCTCAAAACAGCCTTAGTTACAGCACCAGTTTTAAAAGTCGTCGACCCCAATCAGCCATTTGTGGTCGAAATAGATGCTAGCGACTTTGCAGTAGGTGCTGTGCTAACTCAGGGTGGACGACCAGTTGCGTTCGGGAGTAAAAAACTCGAGCCAGCTCAGACTAAGTACAGTGCCTATGAAAAGGAACTCTTTTCTATAGTCCATGCCCTTAAGACTTGGAGGCATTATTTGTATGGTGCCAACTTTGAGGTCCTGACAGACCATGAGAGCCTCAGATACCTTTGCAATCAACCTGAGCTTAGAGGTCGGAAAGCTCGTTGGGCAAAGTTGATGCAAGACTTTGACATGTCTATCAGATATAGACGTGGAAAATTCAATACAGTAGCAGATGCCCTTAGCAGAATGCCTATGATAAACGAGCTGAGTTTTACTCAGATTCGTAATGAGTTACTCGAGTCCTTGAGAGGGAAATGCCAGCATGATGCATTCTTCTCTACTATCTGGAACTCAGTCCAGAACAGACAGTTATAGACTCTAGAACCAGTTCCCGGGGCTGGTGCCAGTTCATCCAAGAATAAGGCAGCTTCCGTTGAGGATGATGATGAGTCCGAGTATACGTCGTCAGATGACGTTGAGGATTCTGAGCCTATATTACCCAAGCAAACCCAAGTGGTTGAGGGTCAGTTGACTCAAGGATTCAAATGGAAACAGTATTCCATTCAGGATGAGTACTTGCTCTATAGAGATAGAGTATGTGTCCCCAATTCAGAGGATTATAGGCAGCAGGTCCTATATGAATGTCATGACAATCCTAGTGCGGGACACCCAGGCATACAGAAGACCTATGAGCTTCTTCGTAGGCAATTTTTATGGCCCAATATGAAAAAGGACGTCCACTAGTATATAACCAGTTGCCAGAAATGTCAAGTAAATAAAGCAGAGTGTTTAAAGGCAGGAGGGTTGTTGCATCCCTTAGAAATACCAGCTGGTAAATAGGAGAGTATCTCCATGGATTTTATAGTAGGCCTGCCTAAAACCCAAAAGGGTAATGACGCTATATGCGTCACAGTTGACCGTCTGACCAAAATGGCTCATTTCATTCCGACCAAAACAACAGTTAGAGCTCCAGAGTTAGTGAGGTTGTTTGTAGACGGGCTATTTAAATTGTACGGTCTACCTTCCGGCATAGTCAGCGACCGGGACAGTAAGTTTACTGGAAATTTTTGGAAGGCAGTATTCCATCATCTCCATACTAAACTTAATATGAGTACCACCGACCATCCACAGACGAACGGTCAAACATAAAGGGTAAATCAAGTGCTGGAGGATATGCTTCGTGCATACGTCAGCAAGAAGCAGACTAATTGGGAGGAGTATCTCTCGATATTAGAGTTTGCTTACAACAGTAGCAAACATTCAGCTATGGGATACAGCCCATTTATGCTGATGTACGGTTTTCAGCCACGCTCACCCACAGCTGTAGGGTTTAAACAAGAAAAAGTTGAAGCAGCCAGAAACTTTTTAGAGGACCTAAACCAGATGATTGAACATGCTAAGCGTAGTAGATAGGAAAGAGAGCCTTTCCACAACCAAATCTACTCAAAAATTTGCAGCAAACAAAGAGCTGAAAGTAGGAGCACCAGATGTCTTCAATCTGCAACCAAAGTGCCCAATGGATAATGGAAAGATGGCTGTCTTTCTGCACAAAAAAACCAGCTTCTTGAAAATTAGGTTAGCTTCGAATGAAGCCTACACCGAAACCCAATTAGGAAGCCAAATAGTGTAATCAACACACACTCCAATAGGGCTGTTTAAAGCACCCTACTGCTTGTTGAAAATCTGCAATTTTCCAGCCACAAATTTGCCCTAACCCAAAATAGGGTATGCTGAATATTGGGCGCCCTCTTTCACAACTGCAAACCTGAAAACAAAAACAACAAGGTAAGAAGGCTCCAACACCAAAAATCAGTAGCAGATTTTTGGGCGCCCTCCTCCAAACAAAACTTGCTGAAAACTGGCTGCAAAAAAATCAGATTTGAGATGCTGCTGCCACAAATTGCTCCTCCAAGATCTGTGACGGGCGCCCTCCTTCAACCTGAAAAGAGACAAAAAACCTGATCCAAACTCCACTTGGAAAGATCAGCAGTATGCTGAAATTTTAGAACAAAATGTAGAGAAGCTCCTCTTCTGGTAGGGCGCCAGCATACAAGCTTGCTGCAAATCCGGTAACTCTGATACCATGTAGGAAAACAAGAGTCAAGTCACCAAGATCTAGTCATCAATCAATCTCCACAAGAAACAAGAGAGAAGAGGCTGGGCACCCTCCTCTAAAGAGAGAGAGAGAGAACAACAACACAAGCAATGGAGAGCAATGCTTAGCCAAAACTGAAAGAATGTGACACAATAAGCCAATATCTACTCTACCTACTTACTGACTGTAGGGCACCCCCAAAAGTCAAGATAGGGCCCCTAAACCAAATTAAACCTCTAAGGCCCCACGAGTCAGTACATGACCAAAATTGGGTCCAACTGAACTTAAGAAAAATTTAAGATGGCCTAAATAACTAAATACCCATGGTTACACAAATCTCGACCTTTTGGGTCAAAGTAACCTATGGATTAACTTCAGCATAGTCATTTATTTCCAACATCGATGATGAATGATTATTTGAAAATTGACAATCATGATTCATGACTAAACATAAATAGCTATTAACAAGTAATAAGTATGCAATGCCACCACAATGTATGAAAACTTAATGTACAAATTACAATTTACATACTACATATCAATGATCAATCATCATAGAGTCTTTAAAGTTTATAGTGCATAAAGTTAAAAGGATAGTAGTACGTACTGGGCCCATGCCAACTTCAAACTTTAAGATACCTATATCACCCAAGGACACGAGATACTTTTGATGTTAGCCTTACATTGTTAATCTTCACGTTTTACTAATAATATACCTGGAATCAAGCAAGAAGAATGCTACATGGACACTTTAGGTCTATTTATAACTAGCCATGTTGATAACAATAACCTCAACAAGAAGCTGCAAAATTTGGATAAAATCTTGAAAGTACCAATGAGAGCGCAATACAAAAAAAGGGGGATATTTTGTGAGTGTTTGAAGTTGACCTTCTTGGAAAGCCCAACCGATAAGGTTATCAACAATACAATACTGCTAGGGTTTTGTTTTTTAAATTGTTCATTTTTTGACAAGTGGTTTCTAAAATGCACATAAGAATTCTCTACGAAGTGCTAAGCTCGATAGCGCCTCTTATCTCAAATGTCATCTTTAACCTTTTGATTGAGTTTTTTGTATCATTATGGAAAGAGCCTATTTTATTCCGACGTTTTGATGATTATGGCCAAATTTTAAAAAGGTAGTCAATTTGGAAAGGTTCATTTGAGCAAAAAAAGATGGATTAGTAGTTGTAACTTTATATCAAATAAGAAACCAAGAATTTTGTGATGAAATCCTCAATCATTTGATATTTCCTTTCATAGTTCTGTACCTATTTGGAAGTGTCTTTTGAGCATGAAGCCTGAACCTTGTTTTTCATATACTTCTTCGCAATGAAGGCAAGCTCAATGATCTACAACTGCTATTTCAGGCTATTGATGAGCTTCTTCCTTTGAATCCAACCGAAGCCCCTTCTAGTTTGGAAACTTTAGCAGGAAAGTGGCGACTTGTATGGAGCTCACAGGTGCATTATGCTTGTTACTATATTGTACCATGATATCTTCTTCCAAGGTGCAAAACATATATAAATTTTTTTGTATTCTTGACGTGAAAATTGTATTGTAACTTAAATGTAAATTTATAAGCAAATCATGGAATAAGTTGTGAATGTTTAATGCATTTTCCTCAACATTAGTGGTCTATATCATTAGCAAGATACCTAAAAACTTAGTTGTAGCTCAACTTTTGCACAATAGATTTGGAGCTTGGGTCTTATACCTCATTAAAGGCACCCTGATGGAACATGTAACGCCCTAGGTTTATGTTTGACCCTTTTAAGTAATCATGGACATTAGATTGTGACAAAAGTTCCTCGAGAGTTTTTAAGAATACCATTCTTTTGAATCATTTATTTTTGGATTCACAATCAAGAGAGTCGTGAGTGGGCAATAGGTAGGAGTAGCTTGTTCCTTTTGTAACTATTTTTTCAACTTAGCTTAGCACCTTCATAGAACATGTAAGGCCCTAAGTTTATGTTTGACCCTTTTAAAGATTGTGACATGGGTTCCTCGAGTGGTTTCTAAGAATACCATGCTTTTGATCATTTATTTTTGAATTCACAATTAGGAGAGTTGTGAGTGGGCAACAGGTAGGAATAGCTTGTCCCTTTTGTAACGAATTCTTCAACTTAGCTTAGCACCAAATTTGGAGTCGTCTTGGTATATAGTAACCTTGTCAAAGTTGGGCTACATTTTAGATTCTTTTTTTATTCATTATGTTGTGCATGTTGTTTTTGTATCCTCCACTTGGTACTTGAGCATGATTTAATGGGTCAAGAAACAGTGGTGCTAACCTGTCAAAGTTGCTATAGTTATCTCGTGAAATGGTGGAACTAAAAACCTTATTTTAGTGTTGCTTTTGGTGTGAGAGGGTTCCAATGAGGAGCACAAATAACTAGCTGTATTTTATAGCAACACTTGAATTTAGGCTTTGCAAATGAATGAAAGAGGAGATTAGGATGGAGTGGCTTGAAGGTTGACAATGAGCTCTCACCTTGATAGGTTATGAGAGAGAGGGACAATTATTGATCGGGATTGCACACCAAGAGAGTTCGAGGAAGGGGACATGGTGTTTCTTCTAATTCCAAAGGACTCACCTTCTTTAAAGACAGGGAAGTGTTATAAAGTATCTCTACGTTATTTTGGACTCTGGAGAATAGTTAAAAAGGTAAATGATACTGCTTGTGAACTAGCGTTGCCTCATCAATGTAAGTTCATCTTGTTTTTCATGGCTCACACTTAAAGAGGGTTTTACATGAGGGTGATAACTTGTTGACTGATGGACTTGTATTATTTCAAGAGCATGGGGAGGTGATGGATAGATTTGACAAAGTATTGATTTGAGAGACAGACGACTTAGAAACCCTCTGATCCGTGAGTACTTGGTTGTCTTGCATGGTAGACCTCTCACTGCACAATACCTTAATTTTACCATTGCGGACAATTGTCCTTGAGGAGGGAAGGAATGTCATGTACTTATATTTCTACCTCAACATGAACGTTGGAGTTGCAATATGTTAATGTAATGTTTTGTAAGAAAATGTAAACTTGACTGACCTCCTAAAAAGGAGAGTTGACCGATTACGTGTCATATGCTAATTGGGCCACTTGGGCTAGTTGATGAGGGACACTTTTTGGAAAGTTCTATTTGCTTGCCTATGTGTCAAGGTACTGCCAAGTGGAAAGTGTCGGTTGTGCATAGATTTCACCATGTGTTGACACTTGGAAGGGTCAAGGTCAAGTGGGTGCTTTGAGATAGAGGAGCGTGGGACCAAAAGGGGGAAAACCTCTTGAGTATGCTTTCCCCTCCCCTTCGCTACTCTGCAGCTATGGTTGGGAGGAGACTTTGCAGCAGTGCTCTTGAGTGTGTTGATGGGATCTTGCTATGTACTATAAGGAGAAATAATAAAGTGGTGATTTTGGGCATACCCCGCTGTCTTTTAGTATCTTATTAGCTTTGCTTTGTGAGATGTCATCTATTTAAAATGACTAAGAGACATATATTTGTTCCTGAATTTGGTCGTCGCAACTGCCTATTTTATAGTGAAAAATGGAATTGCGAATTGCACTTCTTGGTAAAGAATCTTGGAAGTACTGCTTCACGTTCTTTAAGCTCACAAATGGCTGTAGTGCATTATTATGTGTCTATAATGCCTCTCAAGAAGTTGAGCATACATCATCTACATATAAGTAATTGGAGACTAGGATATCACCTAGTCGACTTGTCGTCCCCAGCACTACCATCTATGAGGTTGTAATTGGACATTCCTCTGTCAGCCTAATAATGTTAAAATGCTGTACAAATAACTACGAAGGATAATAGCCAATATGAGCCTCAAATGTTGTCACTATGGATTAAAGTGGTATACAGGGTTTGATGTGTGATAGTCACCAAAATGTATAAACGGATAGGTGGGGACTACAAGAAGCAACTTCAAAAGTGTGAGATAGGCTATCAAAGGTAGCTTCGATATACCCAACAAGGTCTGGCTTAAGACAACAGTCAGTTTTTGAAATACTCGATGAAATAATGTGAAAGTAGCTCCAAAATGTGTAAATGACGTTTTCGTTTTAGACAACCCCCAAACTTGTTGTGAATGGACAAGAACCTGCCTCAAAGCATTTCCAACATATGGATTACAGTGCAACACATGAAAACTTGTTGCATGATAACTTCATCATGGGGACCCAATTATCCCATATGCAAACGATAGTTGCATAGCATTCTGAAACGAGTATGAAACAAACATTTTTGAAACACTCCACATGTTTTTGGCATGTTTTATTGTAACATTTTGGAATGTACTTTTTTTTCTTTTACAAATTACTGATGGAATTGGTTGAGCATTCAAAATAGTTGAAATTTGGTGCATGAAAAATTCCCAAGCCCAATAATATACTCTACATTAGTTGTCGAATCTGTGAAACTTGAAAATTGAAGGTTGCTGAAAAGATTTTGAAACTGACATCTAACATTATATAAAACCAAGAATCAGGAGCAATTGGTCCACACAATTGGGCCACACATTACCTCAGGCTCAATCTCTGTCTTCTCCTCCTCCGCCTCATTCCCCCTCATCCTCCTCTGCTGCATATCCCCAGTAATGTTCTATAGCATGTCTCTACTCTCTGGTCATGGCTCTTGTGACACCCTACGAGTAACAAAGTCGCGAATATTACATCCTCTGCATATGTTGTTGCTTGCTCGTTGTTCTGGCTTCATGCTATATGATGCATGCGTCAGGGTTCACGAGGCACAAGTTGATGCTGCAAAACAACAGGCACTCACACTATCGCACAGCCAAATGGTTTGTTGTCTTTGTTTGAATGAGCAACCGGTTGAATCAACTCCACTCACGTGTGAAAGTGGAACAATCTTGGGATGGAACGCGCATGGCCAATCTCAACAGCTCATTAGCGCTCTATCCTAAAATTCCCCATCATCTAAGGACGTGACCATCCCGAAAACACCAAGCGCATGCTCCGACTCATATCAGTTCGCTAGCCATCATCGTACTCCTGACCCAATACAGTGGATCTCATTAGTGTATCCAGTTCATCTTGTTGGTGCCTTCATGCTATGAGAGAGTCCCCAACATAAATATCGTGGTGGCGCTCATTAAGGTAATATTGCTCATATTGTAATTTGTTCTGGAGAGAATAAAGTTGGATGTTCTTTTGCATTTTTGTTCTTCTTATTTGGCTGTGCCATTGTGAGGTGTGAAAACTAGAAAGATCTAGCTTCCTGCCTAAGTTTTCATGCAGCTATTGGATGCTTCACCTGTAATTTGATACATATTTGTTAATAAACAGAGTATTAAGACACAAGATGCTGTTTCCATTTCCAGGCAGAGGATGCAAACTGGCTTCAAAAATTAACATCTGGTCTTCCTAGCTGGCAGGTTTGAATTCTTTTCATCAAATTTTTGTTTATGTTCATTTTCGTATTTGGTTGATTCAGATGTTGCTTCTTTGCTTACACCAGCATTCTGTTGCATATTAGATGTATAAATGGTCTATGCTTAAGAGCACTATTTCCTCCTTGCGAGTTTTTTGACCAAATCATGGCCGTGGTTAAATTCACCCCTTTAAAGTATGAGGCAAGGAGATTTTTTTGTGTCATCAACATTTTTATGATTGGTGTTTCTTAAATAGAATTAATAGTTTCAATGAATGAGTCGATGCCATTCATGTCCTAGGTATGCCTTTATTATATGCCCATTGAAAAACCTTCACTGTAGGTTGTGGCATCAGACACTGGGAAATTGGAAAATCTTGTTGAAATTTTCCCTGGATTGAGACTCAAGGCAAAAGCTATTTCAGAGTAAGTCTTTTAGTTGTTGCTGATTTTGCTATTTAAGGAATTTGTCTGACAAAAAGGGGCTGTAGGTCCGAAGTTTTTTTTTCAGCTACATGTGTTGTTCCATATCCACTTTAAACCTTTATTATTTATTTTATCCCAGAGAAAGTTCCAAAATTCGAAGGGACGTCACTATTAAAGGTGCAGAATTGGAGCTTGGATCATTATCTATACCTGTCAACATAACAGGAACTGGTTATGTTGATCTTCTGTAAGTCTTGCTGATATGGTGTGCAATGTTAGACCTTAACTACAGAAGATGCTTTGATTCACCATCAACCTATTCTATATAAAGGGGTAGTTCATTTTAATCAAATTGTATTCTTTAATGGCAGATATCTGGATAGCAAAATTCGGATCAGTCGTGGCAACAAAGGCAGCTTGTTTGTTCACATACGGGAGACATGAATAATGCAGTTTTTTCCAGTACCTATCACTCTTAAGAACAAGGAAATAGATCTGTGTAGAACGTTGTTTGTGGGTAGACCATTTTGTTTTTAGGGGTTTTGGGAAATAGTTGTGAGGTGCACTAAGCAAAATCTTCTAGAAGCTCTTTCTATTCAAAGATCGAGTTTTAATGATGAGCTCTTTGCAATATGGTGTCAGAATAATGTACTTATTGTAATGTGTATGGAGAAAGACTTCTGAATTCTATTTTGGAATGATTTTCTCCTTTCCTGTAGACCTGGGAAGGGCTTTGTATTTAGCAAGGAAACAATAGCTGTTCTTTATCTTCATCTGTGCCATTAAAATTTAAAAGTAACAATCAATAGAGCCACCTACTAAAGAATATGGAGATCCCTAAAGGGGTGTGTTATTGTCTGGCCACGCCCATACGTGACGATTATTGTGTGTATCATGAAGATAAAAATGGACTGTTTATGGAGTATGTGAATGCCAATACCTAGAAAACCCTTACAGAACTGGTCGTAGGCCACTTTCACGCTTGCTAATCTTAAAATCTGGGGTTGTTTATGATTCTATTTCTCAGGTTGCAATGCAATCATACCTGGTTTATTAAACCACTTCTGAGGGATCTTGAATGAGATACTTGATTCATCACTCTGCATGTAGGGAGTGCAGGTAGTGGCTATTCTTGCGATATAATCTTTGATAAATCCTTCAAATAAAGCAAATGACACAAGAACTGGAGTAAAATAATTTTTTCTTCTTCTGGTGGTTGGCTTTCATTTTGTGTGCTTCCTCTTTATCCAATCTCAAAATTGCAGCCTAATGTGTTAAGTGCGTTTGCTGCAGGCATGTTTTACATCCTAAATCTGTTATAACTCCATGGCTTTTATTCATGTAGCTGATAACGGCTAGTTTAGAAATGCTTTCAAGATTGTCTCCTTTGTTCAAAAGTACCATTTTTTACTCAGAATGACAGGGATTCTTTAGCCATTGAGCATGCGTGTCCTATTAACCATGATGAATTTATTTCAATCACTTGAAGAATCTGATAATTTAATTTAGGGACAAATTTGTCCAGTTATGTTGGGGAGAATCTGCTTGCTTGGTGCTTCTGCACTTACATCGTCGTTTTGTATGGAAGTGTCAATGTTACTCTCCCAAGAAATGATCTTAGAATCTTGTCATCCAAGATTACCTTCAGTTTTCGGTAAAAATTCAGCTTTTTGATAGGAAGATCCCTTTGTCACGACGGCTTTGCCCCTCATTGCCTTTACTTGAAAAGTATTTCCTCTTCTTGTTTCCACTGCCTGATATGACTGAACTTGGATGTTGGTTTTGTAGAGATGCACCAAGGAAGAACTTGGCAAGGTTGTTCATCATAAACCAGATAGCGTGATCAAACCAAATGATAGAAGAATTGTTTTTACATTTGTCACTGCATCTACACTTAAAGAAGGGTCTTTTCCAGTTCCAGATTCTAGTTTTGATGCAGGCTCATCCTATTAAAACTAGTCTCAAATGCCCCTAGTTCTAGCCCAGGTTTGCTCAGAAGGACATCTCGAAGGTTGATCTTCTCATTTTAATGATGGTATCAAAGGCAATAGGTATATCAAAGGAAAGATTTTTATGCAAAGAGGCCAGCTTGCAGGCTTGAATTTTTGCTTTAGTAAGATGGGTAGAAGCGATCCAAAGTTTAATAGAAATGGGTTTTAAACTCAATAGTACGACTAGGTACCAAGGGTACTTGGCAACTTCTGGCTTTACAGAATTCAAAGACAGATTGATTGTCAACTTCACAAATTTCCTGAGAGAAGAATTCCAACTGGGAGACACTATCTTCATCAAGGTCTTCGGTAACGATCAAAGGGTGAGGTGAGGTAGGAGGTCCGGTAAGGGTAGGGGTATCAGCAGTAAAGTCACCATTTTCTTTTTCCAAACAGGCAAAAAAATTTTGAATATATAAATTGCAAAAAATTTCTTCAACAGATATTCAACATAGTTAGAGAGGTCCATATAGATTTTTTCAACTATGCTTAGGGTTTTCTTCTTTTTAATGAAATCCATATATATTCTGATCCAATCCATTAGGTCAACAAGGCAAAAGATTTTATCATCAGGCCTAGTAGCATCACAAGTAGCTATATCATAAGAAGTAATAAGTTTGTGAACATCAACAACTTTCTTCATGCAACATATGACAATCTGAACAAAGGGGTTAGGTGGAGAAAGGGGCTTCCCATAACCAAGAGCAACTGCATCATCGAATCATCCTGTGGACTACATCATCAAAAAGACCTAGTTAGCTATAAAATACAAGTAAAGGTAAAGGTTTGGTACTACCTCGGCCAAAGGGTAGTCAGATTAGCATCTTAAAAAGATGCTTAGAGAGAGTAACAAGATATCACATAGTCCCTCTTGACAAGTCAAGACCAAACTCCTTGAACCCTTTAATTTATAGCATAATAGGTGAAAACAAAGCTGTATAAAGTCTTACAGTACAAAGTACCATAAAGCAAAGCACGTTTTAGGACACCCAACTGTTACTTGCTACCATTCCACAAAACAAAACTACATGAATTAGTTACGTGAGGAAGACATGTGTCATAGCTGAGCATTAGTTGTTATCCATGTCCGAAACAAGATTCACTACCTTATCAGCTTGATTGCAACTACAAATAATACGTCCAATCTTCTCTATCATGCATTTTATATTTAACAATACAGTCTGTCCTTTAACGAAACCGTATCGGGACAGATGCCATATTGATCAGTACAAGAGCAAAAAGAATGTATTTAGTTCACATAAACATTCTATATGTAAGAAGCTATCTTGCAATACATAGATGAAAAGAGATATGACTTTGGCAACAGTGCTAGGTACTAGGGTAGCAGATCCATGCCATACTAGTCTCAAGGACATTCCATGCAAAACGTTTGGGTGTCCAAGCACCTTATGGCTAGGGCAAATCCATGTCATTCAAGCCCGTCAAAGTCAACCTTTATACAAGTCCATAGCATACTCACAAGGGCGGGATTTAGGCTTTTTTTAAAAAAAAATTGAATCTTGCGAATGGTAAAATAGACCATTCCTTATCAAATTCAAAGCATCATATGTAAGCACTTTTTTGAATCATAACTTCAAAAAACATCAACTCACGCAACTCTTGAAGTCCCACATGTGTGCATGAATCGTATTGTAGTGTTAAATGAGACTACCTTCCATGTTGGTGTAACATCATAAAGCTTCATACTTGAATGCGAGGCGAAGTCATTTCTTGCGAGCTTCCCATCTTCGACTGCTTTAAGCAAAACTCTGCGTACGTACTAATGATTTCAAACCGAAAGTAACGGATTAATGATAGTGCAACCTTCTTAAAAAAGTATCGTAATCTTACAACGATGTTAATATCAATCAAACGCGATTCATTGTTAAAAGCAAATACTCGCGTATTCAAATGTCATAGAGTCATTCATTTAACAGCTCATAATTCGAATATTAGCACATGTAGAAAACAGTAAGTTGCATAAGTTACTATTGTGTTCAAGCTGATACTATTATTAAAGTCTCACAGAACATCTTGTAGTTATGTCCAGAGGTAAATGTTTGCATTGCTAGTTTCATGAGCAAACACATATCAAGTTTTTGATCAATATCAAAAGGTGATACTGAGCCAAGCTAACTACCAATAGTTATGTGTGAGACTACGAATATGTTGGGCGGCTAACTACGAACCAGCATCATGCATCACAAGTAGCCTCACATACTTTTGATTTTCAGAAAAACAACAGACAAAAAAGATGGTCCACGTATTTCAGATGGCGGCCATCTGTGATTTTTCAAAAAAAAAAAGCAAGCAAAGGAGATGATCCATCTCATTTCAGATGGCGGCCCTCGGCGGACTACTATCATGAATCAATCCAGAAGAAAATCCGCAAGAGGAAGAGCGAAACTAAAGTCCGTCGGCCGCTGGCCCATCAACCTTTGCAAAGAGGTACAAATCAAGTATGAACCGTTGATAAGAAATCTCAAGTGACTGTCCGTTGTCAAGAGAACATATTATACGAAAAGATGAATTTCATGCCTGTAGATATGTTCATAATTTCTCTTGAGACAGTGCCCACTTGTAGACGCTTCCAACATGTTTTTAGAAGCAAGAATATAATATCAATCTATGATAATCATAGTATCTTGTGAGTTCATTCCCTTTCCAGCAAAGCAAGCAAATGAAATTCCTTAAATGTAGACGATCATTCAACGGAACAATCGATAGCGTTCTTACCTTAGCTTGTAGCATCTTCCACCCGAATACTCTTCCAAAAGCATTTACAGGTCTCCTCTCATCCAAGCAAAAATGGTTGTAGTAGAGAAGCAAACCGAGAGAGTTAAAGCAAGGGAGAGAGGGAGAGAGCAGGAAGAGTGAAATCTAGGGTTGTAGCCACCTTCCCTTTCATAAAGATTTCAGTACATCTTAGTGCATTGGGTGCTTAAAGATGCTCACCGTTAGATCGAATCCTTATATTGTGCATTGATCATAGCTGTTCAATGAAAACCAAGTTTTCCACCAAAAGACTAAAAATTTAAAAAAACTTCTTAGGGGGGCCATATTATTAAGTTTAGCAAGGTAGACATTATTGTTATTTAGTATCACAAGGAAAAAGTCATTTCATGATGTATCAAAGAGTAAATAAAACGTGATAACCATATAGTAGAGTCCATGAGAGAGAGAGAGAGAGAGAGAGAGAGAGAGAGAGAGAGAGAGAGAGAGAGAGAGAGAGAGAGAGAGAGAGAGAGAGAGAGAGAGAGAGAGAGAGAGAGAGAGAGAGAGAGAGAGAGAGAGAATGCAAGCAATGATAGACAAAATGCATTTTATTGGTCCATGTTTGCACTTAAACGTATTTGAAGGGCAATTGAAATGCAGTTGAAGTGGGTTGAAAATCTGACATGTGCTTTTAGAAATATCTAGAGAGAGAGCATGTGTCTTTAGGTGCTCCTCACCTAGACCTCATCAAATACACAACCAAAAAATTCATTTGTATGGTAAGTACTTGTAAGGAAAGGTAAAAATGATGAAACATAACTAATGAACATCTCCAGTCCTACTCAATGCATTATCATCTTGATTCATAGAATGCCTCTGTTACTTGATTTCAATAATGCTTCTTGCGTTAATTTGAACCAATTGGTTTTGCAGGTATACATCTGTTGTTTAACAACATATTTTAGATCTGTTGATGGGCTGCCAACATTGAAAATTGTCTTCCATAATAAACAGCTTCTCGAAGGACATACAAGGGACGAGGACTTTTAATTTGGATGGATACATAATCTTGGCAAATTTTCAAGGCATGAATCACAACTTTGAGCTTTCAAAAGCAGTTGGTTTATTGTCTTGAGGTAGTACTGCCCCAATCACACAATGTCTAGCATTTATCCCACCACAAAAAGCCGACTCAAATCAACCACATACAAAATGAGGATGGTAGATATATTTTAACATTTCAACTCTTTTCATTCATCCATTGAACTGGTGAACTAGCTTACACTCGAGGTTTTGTTGTAGCATTGGCAGGTCATATAGCTATTCTTCCTAAGGATGTTTGCCAAGGAGGAAAACTAGAAAGGCTGTTACTTTTCTTCACCCTTCTAAGCACATTCTTGTTAGACGTGGTGCAATCCTTGCATAAGCTTGTGCAAGAAACTTATAAAGACAAGAAATTCTTTAACCTCTACAATGGTTGTAGAAATAAACCACTCTTGTATCTTCTAAACCCGATAATTCATGTCCCATTCCATTGAAGTAGCAACCAAATGTTCAAACACATTCCAAATGTTTGGGACTTTTTTTGTACTTTTACGTGGGTCAAAATCTGAGGATTTATCTAAGTTGCATGAAACATGCTCATTATCAATTGTGTTCAAAAAATTAGTAGGTCTAAAAATCACATAGGCATCCATAACTTAGAGCATCATTACAAATAGATGACAAGAACGAGACAAGATCTAATGATGGAGGAAAAGAAAATTGTTTGGACTTGCAATTATGAAGACTATTTTTTATTCCCTTGGATTGCAAAGTAAGGCTTTAAACTAGTACAAGAGCCTGCTAAAATATGTTGTTAGTTAATTGAGGAGCACGTTCCAAATGTTCTAGTTTGGAAGCACATTTGGAACCCTTTTTGGTTGCTACTATTTGTCTATTGATCTGACTTGATAAATTGAGAGCAGAATTAGATGTGCTATTATAGTTCAATTAGATTAGATAGTAGATGTATATTTTCATCATTCATTATGAGGATATTATCTAAGATTTCACTATAAACTTCCCAAACCAATACCTAAGTATATCAATTTATCATCAACTAAAAAATTAGGTGGTTCTTTTGTGATTCCACTCATATGCACAAAACTTTTATAGTGGTAGTACATGGTATGAAAAGCCATCTTAGGGCCATCATTGTTCCTTGCCCATGTTTTACGACATTTGGATCAAAAATATATTTTGGTGAAATGCTTTCACCATTCATTTGATCCATCACATCATCCATCTCGATAACAAATATTTTCTTCCAAATGGTGTATTTGTCTAGTCCCTAATAATCTAAACACAAAGATGTAAACTTTCGTGTTTCATATCAACCAAATCGCTAGTGTGTTCGAAGAAGACTTACTAGTTCCATATTAGCTCATCTTTAGATGCTTGCCTTAGCAATTCATCTTCTTTCTTTTGACTCAACTTGTATAGATATATTTACATTTGTATGTTAAAAGGAAGCAGTTGTAGTTGATGACTTACATTCTTGGGAGGAACCGCTTGAGGAGGAGTCTTCTCAACTAATGTTTCCATGGAGATTCTCAAAAGGCAAGGCCAAGTCAATGTGGCTCACATTTCATGAGGAAGAGAAGCAAATTTCAGGCGGTACACACTTCTACACATCCATGATTACTTCTCATATGATCTTTGATGAGACATTTTGCTTTGATGAGATCTTTGCATCTCAAGGTTGTAATGAAGTAATACTAGATGAGCATGAAGCCTTTCTTAATGACATATTTAGTATTCTCAATAGTTTTAAGTTGATTTTAAATAAATTAGAAAGCAATTTGTTATCTTATCAAATGTATGCTCTTGAATCTAATAAGAGCAAGAATGATTTGTTTATTCACATTGTCAATAGTTGTGTTTTCTCATTTGTTGAGGAAATGTGTAAACTTATTATGAGATCAATTGAATCATCCTCAAAGAACACTTGTATCCATAAGCAAGTAAGTAGCCTCAATGAATTCAAGGTTGCTTTTGATCACAAGATTAATACAATCATGCAAAAAGCTTTTGCCTTGTGGACTAGTCAAACTAGTATGCAAAATCTTGGTAGTGAACACATGTACCTATCTCAAGGTCTTGTTTTTCATAGCCATTATGAGGCATGGAGGCCTCAGATTTCCTTCATGAAAAATCATCTATATTCTAGGAGGAGGATTTTGCAAGTCAAATATCTTCTTCAAGCTTGGAAGGAATCAAAGGCAAGAAAGCCAGGATGGTGGAACGTGCTTCAAGGAGGTTGGCAATGGATTTCCATCAAAGAAGTCCTATCATGGTTGTGGTAATGTGGCTACAACACATAGCATTGGATGGTTTTACATCAAATCCATGCCAAAGGAACCACTTGAGAAGCTAACATTAGCCTCTTAAGTTTTTTTTTATAGATGTACATTGGATTTACCAAGTTAGCATTGAGGAGGAGTGTTGAAATTGTCACTTCTAACTTGGTTGATGTAATATGTTAATCTTTAGATCTAGGTTCATATTGAGATCTCAAACGTGTGGAGCCTGTTCCCACGTGTGAAAGGAAGTAGAAAATGTGCGTGTATATAGTTAGATTCATTTTAGATCAATCTACAATCAAAGCATAAAGATCCTTAGAACAGATAATGGAGGAGAGTATATCTCCAATAAGTTCAAAGATCTTTGTGAGAAAGAGAGAATCAAGAAGGAGCTATCTTGTCCCTACACCCCTCAAAAAAATGGGGTGGCCAAGAGGAGAAATAGAACATTATGTGAGTGTTTGAGATTAGATGCATGCTTGCCAAAGTCATTTTGGGGTGAGTCACTCACTTGTGCCAATTATTTGTCTTTGGATGCACTTGTTATGTGCATGAGCCTTTGGAGACAAGGACAAAGGAAGATCCATCATCAAGAAAGGGGATCATGCTCGGGGGTATGGAAACTCAAGTAAGGGATACAAGGTATATCTTCCATCCTTGGATAAGTTTGTGGTATCTAGAGATGTAATCTTTGATGAGTACAAGATGCACAAGCTTCAACAATCTCAACAATCAAGAGGATAGTGGCCAAGAATCAAGATGATCTTGATTTTGAGGAGGAGCTTGAACCAAGTCAACCTACCACACTTAGAAGATCATCAAGGGCCAACAACGCTCACATATCAAAGCAAGGGGCAACAAGCCGAGGTAATTGTAGCAAGCTATGCTTGATGGATAAAAGACTTTAATAAATGTTTGAAATGATGGAGGAAGCACCTTGAATGGATCCAATTGAGATCCTATAGCAAAAACACCAACCAATTTAGTGTTTCCTAGTTTTCCCTTGGCTTGAACTCCACTATAAGGTTCAATCACTTGCAATTTCCTTCACACGTGTGAATGTATGGACTGCCACAAGAAGAGTACAATACCTTAACTTGCTAATCAATCCCACAATTGAAAAGAACTCAACATAAATAGCAAATATCAAGCATATGAATGACCAACAACATTAAAAGATGGAAAACCAAATTTTTACTCATTGATTGATGAAAAATTCATCACATATTTACACATAGGCAGCTCGGATCTGAGCATTTTAGGGCTTATATGAACTCAACATAACCTAACCCTAACATCTAATTAGGGGTCTAGATCTCGAGATCCAAAAATAATGAAAAACATGTTATTTTTGGGTCCTATTTTCTCTCTACCCTATCTATGCACTTTTTTGGCCTCTTTTCAAAGGTACCACCACAATGTAACATGTAGAATAAAGCTTTGGAAAATCATCCTATGCTATTTTGCATGTGTGGCATCCAATTACATGGCCATCTTACCAATTACAAGTCATATGACCAAAAACTAGTCAAGTTAGAATTGTGAAATTTTAACAATAGTTAGGTTGGTTAATGGAGAGAAGCCTTGTGTTGGCAAGGTCTTCAAGGAGATAAACCACATGATGGAGAAGGTATAAGTTTTGGTGAAACATCATGATTCAAAGGAAAGAGCTAAATGAGGTATGCACTCAATATTGGAATGACTTCCATTTTTTTTTTTTCATGCATGTATTGTTCCTAAGAAAATCATATGAGAGTACCTATCATTGCATATGAAACGATGATATAGAGTGGTGTAATGATAAAAGCATTTTGGCACTCATACCCAGAAGTTGTATAAACAAAATGTTTCTAACTACAAGGCCTTGCTAGCTTTCAGCCCTCCGTCTGACACGAAACACGAAGACGAACGGTTCGCAAACACGAAGGTCAAAGGAAACAAAGACGAACGTGAACACGAAGGTCAAAGGAAATGAAGACGAACGATTCGCGAACAGGAAAGTCAAAAGAAACGAAGACGAACAGTTTGCGAATACGAAACATTCACGAATGAGAATCTTTTGCGGTCCAGTATGAGAGAAGGCAGACGACCAAAATGAAACCAACGACGCGACACGAAAAATATCGCAAAACTCGTTTTGCCCTCACGCTCCAAAGAGTACCAACAAAGATCACGCAAGTATCCAGAAGTACAGAAATCTGATCTGATGGCATGACGTCAGCAGATACTCCCTAGGTTGTGGCTAATTTGCCACTCTTGTAATTCCTTGATTTGTTGTAGATGCTTAATCACTCTAATCTTAGATTTACATAGAGCGACTGTACTTATTGGATGATACTTGACATATAGATGACAAAATACACATAAAGTGTAATGAAGTAGTCTGATGCTAGTAAGCAATCAAGATAAAATTACAGAATACATGTCCGCCTGCATGCGAAGACAATTCTGTCTAGGATCTGTAGATCCAACTGTCCGCTAGTAAAGTGAGACGATTACTCGTGAGAGAACCGTGTTTCTCCGACACCAACGCACTGCGTGAATTTGCATGCAGTGCTTGAAGAATAAGAGAAAGATCAATATAGATGATTTTTCTTGTTGTGTCTGATCTCGAATGCAAATGTGTCTAGATTCTCTTGTTCATTTTAATTTCGCATCTTGGTTGAAACTATGTTGAATGCTGCATTAATTTTATAAACGTAGATCAGCAGTGCCTAACTACACTCTGGAGGATCGTAGGAGCGATTCAGTAGACAGTGTCCAGCGATCGCATTTGAACTCCATCCGAGTCGCAAGAGGATCGTGCTTGATTCGCGGTCGCGACTGCTTCGATTCTCATCACAAAGTATGTGAAAGTTGTTGTCTAAACATGACAATGTTTTTTTCTTAAGATATGATGCAAATGAGTGATACTATTTTGACAAAGTCATGCATGTTTTATTTGATAAAAACTCAGCTCATGATCTTGTCAACTCAAATTGGTACAAAAGCTCAAGGCAACAATCATAACAAGTAATGACAATCATGCGATAAAGTTGGCTACATGGGAGGATTAGGAATCTAGATTATCAAATGGTTCCTCGATTAGCACTACAAACTCAAGAATACAAATACAAAAGAATTTTCAAATCTTAGATCTAGATAAGGTAGTTGTAGAAGTAAGAGGTGATGTGCATTATCCTAATTATTGATAAATCTTCTATACAAAGATTTGTTAGCTCTGTAAGTATCTGTCAAAACAATACTTGATCATATGTCTATGTTCACTGACTAGGTTAAGTGCACCAAATAACCCTAGTAACCATGAATACACATTAGATTCATACAAGATTATTTGTGCACATATGTGAATAATCTCACTATGACCCAGTACAAAAACACATTTTTATCTTGCAAATTCCTCCAGAATCCACATATGTTACTCACATATCTCACTTGAGATCTTGTAACTCAGCTACAAAATATTTTCTATTTCTCATGAGTAAATAACATATTTTTAAAAAAAATCTTTGAGACAAATAAAATTCACTCTTAGCAGTTTTCCAACCCAGTTTACCTCTTTACATAATTTCTTCCACTCAATCAACCCCTCTCTGATCCTAGTACTAAACTAAGATTAGGTTGATCCAATATAGAACTCTCAAACTCAAATTATGATCAAACTTACTTCTATTCCAATTAGTAACCTTTGACTTTTTATTGTACTACTTATAGATAATGATTCAAATTTCAAACCCTGTTCTAGTTCCAGATTGTCCACACAATCCCTAGAGAATTCCTCTTTTTCGAAAAGTTCCAATTAGGTATCTTACTTTGAATCTATCTGAAATTTCTTTCAAACCAAATTTCATTTCTATACCACAGTTGGTTCTCTAACAAAAAACTATGCAGCCTACAGATTCCCAAATAGAATTTCATTCCACCACTTCACCCCTCCTTTTAAGGAAATTATCAATTTCCATAAAAGTTAACTGGAAAGATGACATATGAAAATATCCAAATCCATGAAAAGTCAGTAATAAGTGCATTCCTCAAAAGGATTCACTCTATTACAAACAGGACTTTTCCTTCAAATATTTTCAACCTGAGTGACTGAACTATCATTCCTCTTAAATCCATTTATGCAACAGAGATATCCAAGGTTTAAGACATTGAACCACTTTGACTTTAGAATATATCTGACTTCCAAGTCTATTCACACAAGTAGTAAATTATATGACATAACAAACAGTCTTTCAGAAGAATAACTTTATGCTGGAAAGAGTCATATAAACCAGTCTGATGTCCTATATACCAAGAAGTAAAGGATTAATTAAGAAAGCGAGAAATAGATTTGAGGGTCTCTGATTTTGTAAATAATGAGATACCATATTTTACTGTTTATTGCAAAGTCCAGACAGTTGCAAAGGATGAATAAACCAGGGTTACATCTCTACCCTTCCCTCATTCACAACAAAGGCTTTTAGAGAAGAATTACAATCTGCATGCATCATTTTCTCCTAGAATAAGTATCTGATTGCTACTTTCACCAGGAAATACAACTTCAAGAAAAAATGAATAACCTCTTGATGTCCTAGCTTTAAGCTCTACTCCGAATTAAAGAAGTAACATAGACTTTTCCAAACAGCTTTCTTATACATGCTGATTCATTGGAGGATTTGACTAGAAAAAACCTTCTAATCCTCGGCATGCAATTCTTGGAGTCATATTTCTAACTTGCATACTGTTCATAACAACCAGAAAGAATTGATTTACAGTCAATCTTTCAATGAAACAAGAAGATATGATTCAAAACCTTATGGAATTATGCTTGTTATCGCACTCCTTTATCCAGCAGAAGCTAGTTATAAGATAAACAACAAGATATACCCATGCAGCTCATTCTACATCAATTGAAAGCTTCCTCAAGAAATCATGAAATCACATATTGATTCAACCAATTCGCGGCATCTTTCACCAAAAAATCTATTTAGAAGTGCACTCTACCATAAATTTCAAAAAGAATGCTACATATTTGGAATTTGTGAATCCAACTCCATAATCCCCTTGAGAAAAAACAGCACTCCAACTGGGATATAAATCCAAGCACTTCAACTTCCAAATTAATGTAGGCTTGTCTCCAACTCCTATCCAAGACCGCATCTTAGTCGGGCTCTGATACCAATGTAAGGACCCTCAAGGATTGCCCCTAAGATGAGGATAGGAGAACACAATAGAAGAGACTATGGAGCCAAACTGCCCAACCAATCCTAGATCAAACTTGGATCTAGCCCCCAAGCCATGCCATGTGAAGCAAGAGGAGAAGAGAGAAACTGGTAACCTAAATCCAATATGTCGACGGGAGAATCCCTACCTCATTATATAGAGAGTAGAGTCATGTGCATAAAACCATGCAACCCCCATGCAGGTCAACTATAAATAGGTCTCATCTCTTTGTGCAGTCCTCCTGCCTATATCTGTCACACAGACATGCAATACTCTATATGTCTCAATTAGAGTGTCTGGGTCCTCTCAAGGTAATTAGTCACAAACAGGCCTTGACATGGAATTAAATCATGGCGTGACCAATAATCTCGAACACTGGAGGGCCGGTCTACCATATTAGGACTATTCCAGGTCCTTAATCGAATATGGCCATAACACCAATCCTATGCCATCGAAAAGAACCTTTCTACAATGGAAAGCCTACAAGGAGTCCTTGTGGCCGAGGAGTGTAGGCAAGCCTCACTTTTAAATAAAATGGGCGAAATGTGATCCGTTTTTTAGCAATGAAGATATTTATTTTTTAGTTTCAAGAGCCTCACCTAAAGCAGCACTTTGAGTTAAGAAAAACATCTCTTGTTTTGGAATTTCAAGACAAGGTTCAACTTAGTATATACCCAAATTTATTGGATGGCAATGAATTAGATAATCGATTGGCTAAAATTGAGACATACTTTAGATCATTTCCAAAAAGTTCAATGAGCATCCTTCCATTTTGAAGAAAGAGCTACTTATATGTGGTGTCGCACTTTCTCAAAATATGTGACACATGATTGCTTTCATTCTAGACTATGTATAGTTAAAAAGACCATAAATCTAGTGACACAATGTCTAGATGTCATACAAGATGGGTACACACAAAAACATTCCTTCATATTGATTCTTAATATAATTACTAGTTGTCACATGGAAACAATTTAGGAGGAGCTTACCCAGAACATCTTGTGCAACATCGATATGTGTTCATGATGGCATCGAGTCCTCTAACGACTCCTATAGTCAGTTTATTTGAGGAGTCAACAAAATCTATCTCTCCTATTTTTAAGATTTTCTATTTATGTATTGACTTAGTACCAACATGTGTTTTGAAGATTCGTGCTCCTTACCTCCAACACAGAATATTAATCATTGCATTGATCTTTTCCCAAGCACATCACCAGTCTCCCATGCAACCTACTACCTATCCCAACATAAGCAGCTTGAGATAGAGCACCAAGTAATTGACCTTCTACAATGTGGCTTGATAGTCCCTAGTACGACTTATTATAAAGCTTCTATTTTGCTTGTCGACAAAAAGAATGGCAGTAAGTGGTTTTGTATGGAATATTGAGCTTTGAACAAACTATTTGTTCAAAGTTGCTATCCTATCGTCATATTATAACTTGTTTGATCCAACTGGACAAAACAACTACCTTTTCCAAGATTGGCCTCTGAAATGGTTATCATCAAAGCATATATATATTAAAAATGAGTACAAGATGGCCTTTCGCATTTCATCAAGTTTGTATGAGTTATTTGTTATGTCTTTAGGAGTCACCAATGGCCCACCTACTTTTTATAGTATCACAAATAATGTCCTAGAATCTCTTCTTAGGCGTCCCTGTATACTTTGATGACATATTGATATTTAGTACCATTCTCATTACTCATAAATCAGCTCTAGAACTTCTTTCAAATGCCCCAAGTGTTCTTTGTTATCCACAAAATCAAGTTTCTGGATATGCACATTAACTTTCCAAATACAATCCATTCTACCTTGGCATACCCAAAATGATGTAAAACAATATGTTTCCAAATTTTTGACAATGGTTACCCTCTTTGACAAAAGGTTTCTTGTTGAGATTGATGTTCGTATCATTGGAGTTGGTTGCCAAAGACCGTGGTGTCATAAACTTCATTCTTATGAAAACTTATACCATGACCCATGAAAAAGAGCTACTTGCCTATGCCTTTCAAATGTGGAAACACTATTGATGTCACGTTGCTTTTGACTTATTTGCAAATCATCAATCCTTACGTTAACTCCCAAGCCAAGAGTCTAAATTCCTCGCCCCATCAAATCTATATCGTTGAATGACACCACCATTATGTTGCATTGTGCACATTCTATACACTTGTTTTACACACTCAACTCTTCTTTGATTCACATGCTTCTCCTATTGGTGGCCATTTTGGGTTTAAACAATCTTTCAAGCATCTTTGAACTCATCTTATTAATCTACTATGAAAAGAGATCTACATCAATTCATCCTATCATATACCAACTTTATCAAAAAAAAATTCTAGAGGAAAAACACAAACTCTTACAAAGATGCCCTATATTTCTAGAATATCTAAAAAATTTTATAAAAATAACAAATCTAATAATAGAAAGTGCAATACAATATGTACATAGCTTGTCAGTGAATAAAAATAAGAAATGCACAAGTGTCTCCCACCAACTTGACGTGAGTACATTACAAGACACAACTATTCTCTAGCTTGAAGCGTGGCATCTCATACTACATCTTTTGGCAACTCCATTTAAGTACAAAATTCAAACTTGCAAAAGTGCAATGTGGTCATGGAAAGACATGTAAATAGTAACTAGTGAGCAATTTGTGGTTTAAATACTCAAATAAAAGTCATGCGAAAATAGTAGATACAGATGAGAGATGAGAGGAGGATGCAAAATCAAGAACGATAGCAACTTCTTTAAAAAAAAGAAATAGTAAGTATTCTTAATGCATCTATTTTGTAGAAAACTATTGGTTGATTCAGAAGGACATGACATTGACACATGAAGAACTAACGTGTTGATTTTATGTGGCTACCTTGTAAACACCAAAGGACATAAAGTTTTTGAAACACTACTATAGCCAATTATGACGCCCATTGCTACAAAACCCAACCTTGCTTCATTTATAGCCCCAACACTGTCAAGGCTAACGAAAAAACAATGAAGTGGATATCATATGTTTTTGAGTTTGCATAAGACATTGCATATGAGAGTAGCCAAGGGGCTTGAGAGAGTTAAAAGCATACACAGAGTTCCTCTTGCTTAAGCAAGACCAAACCCTTTGAAACCTTTGTTCATAAGCCAACAAGGTAATATAAAGCTGAAAAGTAAATACAGTATAGAACCATAACCCATTTCAAAACATCCAACTGATACCTGCCACCATCCCACAACACAAAACCATGCAAGTTTTTATCCGAGGAAGACATGTGTCAAAGCTGAATGTCAGTTGTTATCCATGTCCAAGACAAGCTTTATTACTTAATAGCATGATTGTCATTAAAAAATACTCATAATCCTTATGACTGTCAAAAAGTAGCAAGTCATACATTGGTGTCAAACCCCTGAGCATATCCATGCTTTCCAGGAGTATTCAGGTTTGATTCCTATTTTTAGTTGAGGTATTCTTGAGGTTGATATTTGTGGCTCACCGTAAGTTATCATAGTTGACTGTCATCTCATTAGTATTGGCTAAGTATAGTTATAATCAGATGTTAGGGCAGTTATGTGCCATGCTAACCCTTTATAACTACTATTATTCTTTCGCAAATCCATGCGATTAAAGAGTATTAAAGCCAGAATACCAAAAAATATTATTATGTATTAAGTAATCTATATCTCGACAATCATTTGACCAATTTATGTTAGGTTAAATACCTGCTATTGGTTCAGTAAAATTTGATGAGATGTTCGAGAGTCGTTGTTGTATAACTAATACAAACTACCTGTCGTTTTGCCTTTAACCTTTGTCACATATGAAAAAACAGTAAAGCAGGTTCATGCTCTTACCTGAATAGTGGTAGAAGTGTTTTCTTGTGAGGACGTAAATCTTTAAGAAGCCAAAACAACCTATGAAGATGTTGAGCCTTGATAGTATAATCATCAATGTATAGCGTAGATAGAAAGCAAGTCCTCCATTGTAAAAAAGTTGGATCATAGCATAGTTTGCAATAATAGAGTTGTCTGCTCCTATCATAAACCCACATTTATTAATTTGCATTGATAAAATCGAAGGTGAAGCCTCATACCTGCTTATCAATGAGAGTAATAGTAGTCGTCGTGTATTTGACGATTACACGGTATATATGTAATAAACGTGTGTTCACCGCAAACAGTGGGTTTATTGCTAAGCAAGGACAACGCATGTATATGCAAATATACGTATGCAATCATTGTTCCGTTGATGGATAGTTCTGCATTTGTGGTACTGTCAGCACTATCCATAGCGGGCAGATGGGCGCATCAGATTGTGTAGTATGTGTAGTATATTGGTGCATCAAAATGTGTAGCATGGTCGCCTCAAAATGTGTAGTATGGGCGATGGGCACATCAGAATGTATGGAAATATATGGGCACATCAGAATGTGTAATAAGTGCGATAGGCGCATCAGAACGTGTAGCATGAGCGCGGCCAGATGGGCCTATCAGAACTATTTTTTTGTTATGTGCAAACCATAAGCATTTCCATAGCTTCAACGATGGTGATCAATCATCTTGCTATCATCTTCAAACTATAAATGCTTCTTGGTTTCCAAGGGGAGGCTCGAACCTGGGACCAAAGAAACTTTGGATGCCAAGCCAACCAACTGAGCCAACCCCGTTGGGTTCAAACTATAAATGAAGTGGTAGAGAGTGTAAACATAAAGAAAACTCACCAGATGCAGTATGTCGTGATCCAATTGCGTAGGTGGGCGCTCCACAACACACTTTTTTTTGTAGAAGCAAGGAGAAATTAGTAAGTAAAGTGCTGTTTATAAAGCCTCCCACTCACGTTTTTAGGTAAGTAGGTGACTTTCTTGTGAAGCAAACTATCATAACCGTAGGATGAACTTTGATCAAATTTTGACCCTTAATAACCCAAGTGACTCTTATAGGGGCTATATACTTTGATAGCCGAATTACCAATCGAGGAGCTTAAAACGAGGAGGGGCGAGTATCTATGTGTGTGTGTGTGTGTGAGAGAGAGAGAGAGAGAGAGAGAGAGAGAGAGAGAGAGAGAGAGAGAGAGTGCATTTTGACAACTTTTTTTGTGGCCACAAACTTTCTTGCAAAAGCTCAATATCACAATAAATAACACTTTCCCACCACCTAATAGATTATGGGTCCTCGAAAAATGAGATTTTTTTAAATCCAATGCATCAACGTATCACAATAGTTCCCATAGTGAGCCATGAGGGGCCTGAGGTGCTGACACGTGGCATTAAAAATGTCGACAACACAGAAGTTTTTATTAGTTGTTAATAATACTTGATCCCATCTGTTGCAATAGGTAACATTATGTGGTACTTACTTTCTCCCATTCCAAACTGATGCTTAGGTAGTGAGATGTGACAGAAGTTACGCTTTCGATAAGAGTCATGCCCAATCGCGAGGGTTCATAAGCACATCCACTAGAATAGATTCTTCAAAGTTTGGTTCCGGCAATATTGTACTTCCAAGCAACAAGAGGAGGAGCTGCGTTTGTTGGATAAACAATGAGGGATTAGATGCTGTCCAGCTATCAAAATATCAAAAGATAACATTCAAAAGCAAATCAAAAGAGTATTCCAAATAGAACAATATTGGATCATATGTAACAAATGGAAGTGAACCTTTCAGCATGTCATTTGAACTGGCAGAGGTTAGAAGCCTCCAACTAGAATTTAAAACTGAAAAGTGGATCTCTTCAAGGAGCTGGGAGGTGTAACTAAACTGAAACCGTAATAAATTCAATTCACACACCATTTGAGTCCAAAATTGACTCCTCTATCATACAGGAGGTTGAACTCAACATACCTTCCACAGCATAATAACTGCCATTGTCTTTCTCTTTCTCCATATTTGATTCCTTGTCATTTTCCTAAGATAGCGAGGTAGCTTGGCAAAAACCCCACAGCAACGTCTCTTACAAAGCAAAAAACTGTCAACTTTGGTTTTGCACTCTCATCCCTAGAAATGCGTTTCTGTGCATCTATGACCAAAACATTGATACAATGGACTGGGCAAGAATTTATGATTGTTTTCCTCTCCATCTAGTTGATCTAGTCAAGCATATTTTCATGTGTTAACAAAGCGTTATGTAACCTACTAGGGCTTGTTTATTTGTGAGTTATAGCTGGTTGAAGCCTTTAGGTGACTAAAACCCTTGTGTTTTGTAGCTTCACGATTGAAGTTGGATACAAATTTGTTGGTTGTGAGCCATGAATCACGAACAACGTTCTTGGATATCAATTAAAATTGCACGATTCAAGATACAAAAGGACGCTTGGGGAGTAATGGCAGATTTGGATCTGCAAAAATGTCTTTATGGACTCTTTTGTTCTAGATTTTTTGCCACTTAGGCTTCAAAACAAAACCTTACGTACTACCTTTATCTTGTATTTGAAAATTTTCATGAATATCAAAGTTTTTCCAATCTTCAGCAAGTTTGGGGCTCAAGTATCCTCCCACGTGTGGGCAAAGAATCAAAAGCCCAACCCAAGCATGCTATGACACCACATCATGCAAGGAATGACTACTATGAATATGAAAGTTGAGAAGCCTATGCTTGTATGCAGATTTATGTATAGTATAATTAAGTTATACGTGTCGTGAAGAGAGGAACTGTTATTGGAAAAGTGTTTGTACTAAAGGCATGATTTCAACTTTAAAATGTCATTTTTGATATTATCTTCATTGGGAGCGTGTCATTTATTGAGTTTGGCTTGCCTATCCCGTTTTGATTCTCACGGGGAATTCCAAGAAGCTTTATGAAAGACAAAATGTTTATAACTTTCATGTGAAAGAGAAACAACAAATTCATTGTACCAGATGGGTCCATGAATATCTGAAACAACAACAAGATCAATAACATCGACAAAATCAGGAAAATTAATGATGTTAACAAATCTAACAAATATGTTGAAAGTTCAACTTGTGCATTTTGTACAGGAAATCAAGTCAGCATAGTCGCATCGAACCGCGGTTCGAACCGCCTACCGCCATTATTTGTTATACAATAAAAAAAAAGACCACATTAAGGAGCATAGGACCATGCACAACCTTGCAATATCGTTGCAAATAGGTGAAAACTAAGCCGCATATAGATGAAAATGGATTTTGTTTTTCAAAAAAAAAAAAAACAGATGGTTTTTAACGTGTTTGAAACATAGATGCCCAGCGTTTCTGAAATGCGTTTCAGAATCGCGTTCAGAAACGCGGGTCAAAAATGTGTTTCTGAAAATTTAAAAGAAATTCCAGAAACGTTTTTTTTTTTTTGGGCAATATGGGTATCAGATGAAAGCTCTAATTAAAAGCATAATTACTGAGTAGTTTGCCGGCTGTTTCGGGTGCAGGATGGTCCAGTTCGGGTGCATTAATCCATGTTGGGTTCTATCAAGGCTAAGGAAGCGGATGGCAGACGCGGACGCGGACGCGGACGCGTCAGGGGTGCGTCCGCATCCGGACGCGTCCGGTTTTTTTTTTTTTTTTTTAATTAATTTTTTTTTTAAAATTAAAAACTGGTGTCCGGACCCCCGGACGCATCTGTTTTTTTTTTTTAAATTAAAAAAAAAAAAAATTGGACGCCTCCGGGTCCAGACTCTGGACGCGGGCAATCCGGCCCGGACCCTCATCCCTGTACAATAATCAAGGATAAAAATTCGAAACTAACCTCTAGCCTGTTCGTTACGATCACAGATGGTCCCAGCAAGTGTGTGTGTTTTCGCTCAGGGAGTTGGAAGGCCAAATCATGAAGAGGCCTTACCATCGGGGCCGGGGGGGGGGACCCCCACCGGGGGGCTACCGCAAGTAAGGATGAAACACAAAGGGTTACTAACAACGCAATAAAATCATTGATATGCAGTAAGGAAAGACCCGCAAGGACTCGATAAAATGAAATTACAATACGATAAACGATGTC
This sequence comes from Diphasiastrum complanatum, assembly GCA_029204225.1. NCBI lineage: Eukaryota > Viridiplantae > Streptophyta > Lycopodiopsida > Lycopodiales > Lycopodiaceae > Diphasiastrum > Diphasiastrum complanatum. Next base: position 36,222,951 of record CM055093.1, on the reverse strand, counting down.
CATATCCATGATGGAATAACTACAATGGTTGCCACATGTGTGAATATAAAAAAGCACAGTGTCTCTAACAAATAAAATGATGTCCATGACCAAATGTGTACAATGTCTGGCCCTAAATATAAAATCATATAACTGTGGCTCATGGTGAATCAAGCATCTGGATAGGGCTATGTGGCCTCGGGTTCATCGTCTGAATCTGTGTTGCAGCGGATCGCGATCCGGAAGGATCTCGATCCGGATCGAGCGTTCCGGATCGCGAGCGTTCCGGATCGCGAGCGTTCCGGATCGCGAGCGTTCCAGGACCAGAAACGCTATCCCGAAACGAGCTTAAAATTTCAAATTTTTTTATGTGGGCCACGAGCAGACAGCCCGTGGCCCACATAAAAAAATTTGGCTTGTTAAACAGGTACTGATGCCCTCCAACAATATAGTTGTTGCCTTGTATTCCTTTGATAGAAAAAGTAATGCTTAGGATCAGTAACTGCTCTTGATAATTGATGGCAAACTTGATAAATGAACTGCTCTTGAAAAGGCCTTCCATTTGATACCCATATTGGCATCAAAAAAATTTCAATTTTTTTTTTTAAAAAGCGTTCCGAGAAACCCTAATGGGAAATCCCGAAACGTGATTCGGAACGCGTTCCGGATCGTGGCCTGCAACTTTGGTCTGAATCATGGAAGTCACCCTCCACCTGGTTGTAGTCATGTAGTACATCCCCCTCAATATCTGACCCTGATAGCATATTGCGCCTCTGAGTGGAACCCCTACCACGCACTGAAGGTCTCCCTCTAGGCCTACGAGACTGCCCTTGTCTACCACGAGACACTCTGTCCATATGAGATGAAGAACCTCTACCTGAACGTGGCCTGCCACGGCGCCGGTCAGTCTATGTATGAATGTAACCTCTTCCAAATCTAATAAAGTTGATCCTTGGGGATGATTACCATTTCGGTTTCGCCTCCGGGACTGGTCCAAGTGGAAGGACCCTTACTACAACCTTTTTGCGTCGCTGGCGCCTAAGGGTCCCTGTCATCGACATGGGGCTTGCCGCTATGCCAATTGGTCAGTTTGGCGACCACTATGCCTTGGGTTTCATGTGTGGCTTGTCTTTGCCTTTGGTTACCTTTTGGGGACGGATTCTGAGTTGGCTTTTGGGTTGGTTGGGATTCCAGTTTTCTTAAGTCTGAATGGTTAAGCTTGTTACGTTTCTGAGTTGGCTTTTACGTAAGTGCATGATGGATGAATGTTAGACTTAAGCGCGTGTTGTGAGTGCAATGTGCATACAGTTGGGGGTATAGATATTGGGCCCTTATCGGCGCGCATTTGGACTACGGGGGGGTGCAGGGGGGGCAGCGCCCCCCCTAAAGCAAAAAGCAAGGTACAATTGCTCTACAGTTCTCTGTCTCTATCCCATTGGGACCATCTGTGATCGTAACGAACAGGCTAGAGGTTAGTTTTAAATTTTTATCCTTGACAGAACCCAACATGGATCAATGCACCTGAACTAGACCATCCTTTACCCGAAACATTCGGCAAACCACAGAGTAATAATGCTCTTAATTAGAGCTTTCATCTGGTACCCATATTGCCCAAAACAAAATCAAAAAAAAAAAAAAACACGATTCTGAGCATTTCTACAAAAAATCCGAAACGAGCTTCTGGACCGCGTTTCGGAATCAGAGTGCAACTATGATTGCAATCATAATTCTTCTTGCTATAGCTTTTCTGAACATTACAAATGTGCCTTTTCCACATGATTGGATGTGGTTTATGATATCTATCCTTGTAACTCGATGCTAATCAATCATCAATGGTTAATGTGTTATGTTTTAAGACTCATGAGTCATCAATACAGGTGTCATTGTTTAATTGCATTTTCTACCATTAATCTTGTTGATTTTCTATTTTTATTGAATTTGTCACATGCCATTTGTGGTATTGGAGCATCAGATCCAATTCAAGTATACAATCAGCAAGAACAAATTGAGCTCTATATAGACTTTCCATTTATTGGAGTTTTTTTAGCTTCTTGATTTTGTACGTTGTTTCATTTATTTTTTCTTTGATTCGATTCTTTTTTGGTTATATTTTTGTAAATTTTTGGTGACATTAACCATTTTGTAAATTTGAAGCCATAGGCATACATAGTTGTTTCTCGACTTTTGGGAGGCACATTGTTTTTCATGTTTGGCCAAGAATTGATCAAAATATGTCCTAAAAATCAACTTGTTATCTTTTCGAAATGCTGAAGCTGTTTTGAGTTTTCACATGATGCTCTTCATACTATTTCATTACAATTTGCATGATGCTAATTTATATTGATGTACCATTTTCCATCCTTTCTAGTATAGGATTCATTCATGTGATTAAGGGTTTTATCGTTAAATTTACTATATCTTCAACTATTTTTCAATCAATTGCTTGGTGGAGTTGATGAAGCAGATTTATTTGAGGAGGATGGATAGGGATTTCATAGCTTTTACAAACATATCTGCAGCAAGTATAGCTCAACTCTTTATGCAAAGAACAAGGCTACATGTGATAACTATTTTTAATCTTCCTTCGAGGGAAGATTATAGAGGCATTGGCGGGATTTTCTTTGATGATTTAGAAAAGCTGGAGGATGATGGCACAACCTTTCCCCAGAATCGTACTAAATTTTTTTTTTTTTTTTTTGGGAAAAATAGCTTATGGCTGAAATTTTTTTAGGGGATCAATGGTCAAACCAACGTTTTGCTCTCAAAAGTACAGTAGATGGGGCACAAACAGATCTTATTTTCAATAGCTATTTGGTTGTTAACTGCTCTGGTTTTCGATAAATGCTCAGGGGTTCGGGGGGCGGTAGCCCCCCAGTGGGGGGTTTGGGGGGCAACGCCCCACAACGGCAAGGTCCGGGGGCTCGTTGCCGGCCCCCACGGTAAGGCCTCTTCATGATTTGGCCTTCCAATTCCTTGAGCGAAAACACACTTACTGGGACCACCTGTGATCGTAACGAACAGGCTAGAGGTTAGTTTTGAATTTTTATCCTTGACAGAACCCAACATGGATTAATGCACCTGAACTGGACCATCCTGCACCCGAAACAGTCGACAAACTACACAGTAATTATGCTCTTAATTAGAGCTTTCATCTGATACCCATATTGCCCATAAAAAAACCAAACATATATATATATATATAAAAAAAAACGTTTCTGGAATTTTTTTGTATTTTTCAGAAACGCGTTTCTGAACCGCGTTTCTGAACGCGATTCTGAAACGCGTTTCAGAAACGCAGTGCATCTATGGTTATGGTCCATTGATTTAACTTCTCACAGTACATTGATGAGATTCTATATTTTTTTGGTGTATGGTTCTTTGCTTCCCCAAGCCTGTTCATCATTTCTCTATTGTTTCAGCCCTTCTCCAAGACTTAATCGAATACATTTTTTGTTTGGATTCCTGTCCAATTCCTTTTTAGTCTTTGAAACAATTGCTTACTTTTGTTCCTGTTTTTGGTCTTCCTGATTTTGATAAGGAGTTCGACGATGGGAGATCATAACCACTCATATCTAAGCCACTGCGACCAGTGCCTATTACAAAGACAAATCTATTCAAACACAAACTTTCATGAGAATAAGGATACGCAAAAGAATTCAATCTGCTTGTAACTATTAAGGGTGCGATCATCATGTCCAAAGTCAATCGTTCTAACTCTTTTTGGTTGGCTTGTACTTCGTGGTGCTTTTAAAACTCATATCTCATGGTGGTAAAGCCATGACAGTTTTTGGCAACATCAAACCACAAGGTGGGTAGTTGTCTACCCTTCCCTCTCCAACATGGATGGGCAATCCCCATCAATTGTAATATGGTTTAATTTTATAAAAATTCACTTTATCATCTTTCAAAATCCCACTTAATGAACTTAAATTCATGGTCTCATTGTTATGAATGCTAGATATGATATAAGGTCTAGTCCACACAGACTAGAAAATGTTGGAATATCAATCCACACTCTAGAGAGAACTATCAAACAGGGCGGATAGCTTAGTGGTAGAGCATCCCATCCGGTACGAGGGAGGTCTTGGGTCCAAATCCTAGTCTGTCCATCCATATTATGATTTATGGATTTATAACATGGTATCAAAGCCAAGTTAGACCTAACAGTTCATGGTGTCAAAGCCATGGTTAGGTGGCCCAAGTTGTGGGGCAGGTGACAGCTAGGACCCCAACCAACTGTGGCTTGAGGGGGGGGGGGGGTGTTGAAATATCAATCCACACTCTAGAGAGAACTATCAAATAGGGCGGATAGCTCAATGGTAGAGCATCCCATCCGGTATGAGGGAGGTCCTATGAGGGAGGTCCTGGGTTCAAATCCTAGTCTGTCCATCCATATTATGATTTATGGATTTCTAACAAAAAATTTGTTAAACAATCATTAAGAAAATTTGACCTTTTTAAATCGATAATCTTTTGCTTTTAGGTTATAGCAAAATTTGTTAAACAATCATCTCAAATGAGAAAATAGGATCATTTGACCTTTTTTGAATCAATAATCGTTTGCTTTTAGGTTATAGTTCTCTTTCTTCTATCTCTTTACTTGCTTGTCTGCCATGGGCTTTTCAATTCTTTCGTGACAAGACACCTAAGATGAAAAATTGCCAATTAATGCACGGAAACTGCTTAAATAAGGGACACAACGACCAGTGCCTATTACAAAGACAAATCAGTTCAAACACAAACTTTCATGAGAATAAGGCTACGCAAAAGAATTCAATCTGCTTGTAACTATTAAGAGTGCGAGCATACTAAGAACAGATTATAAGATATTGTGAGATTGATATCTGTAGTATGAAAAAATAAACTCACCCCATGCTCAGCTTGAATGACTGGTTGGCCCTGTCTTGAGCATCTGCTGTTGCTTCTCAATCATTTTATCAATAGCTGCTTCAAGCGAATCCCTACCAACAACCAGCAACCTCGCGATGACCTCCGGATCTTTCTCATGCCGTGTATTTTCGAATTCCTCACGAGCGCTAACCCTAAGCACCTCCCTCCAGGGAACACCCTTCTCATTGGTCCACAGGAACAAACGGCAGGCGCGCAACACATCCCTATAAAGCGAGAACACCTCACGCCGGGTTGTGGTGAGGCGGCGACGTGCTTGCTCCTCATCCACCATTGCTGCTGCCCTTTTGGCCGTCAACAGATGCTCGTCCAGGAGGCCTTCTAGGGTATCTGGCCCATTATGCAAATCAGAAAAGCGAGCCATTACACTTCGCCTTAATCCGCCATTGTTTCTTCTTATGATTCCTTTCTGCCACATTTCTTCTTGCACTTGCTCGATCCAGGTTTCCTCGCTGGATCGCGAGCTCGCTTGCATTTGATGCCTCCACACACAAGCAACGTATCCTCTCCTGCCCTCCTAATTTAATGGCACGCTATGTCCGGTATAAGGGCCTGTTCCCACACACCAGGCCATTAGCACAATTTCACTTGATCCATGTCTATACTTATTACTTTATTGAAAGAAAGATGAAAAAATCCTATCAAGAAGTACATGATTAAAGATAAAACAATAATTATGTGGTATTGTACATGCGTTGCTGTCCACAGTTCCGACATTTTGCAAAAAAGCTATGCAGTTGTCCTCTAGCGCCTTCACATAACACTTTTCCAATTTTTCCACTGTAAGAACATTCAGAAGAAGCAGGTGTGAATCCAAGTTTTCTATCTTAACAAACATTCATAACATGTTTAGAAAGGTGACACAAGGGTTCACAGATAGCCAACACAATCAGAAAAGGAACTTCAGCGCTAAACTGCAAAGACAATCAGAAAAGAAACCTCAGCACAGACAATCAGAAAAGAAACTTCAGCACTAAACTACAAAGACAATCAGAAAAGGAACTTCAGCGCTAAACTGCTAATTGAAATATTTTCTCATCCAGCTGACTGGATTTTGGATTTATCTAGTGGTAGCGGGACAACCAGTGCATTCTGAAAAGGAACCTCAGCGAAGACAATCAAAAAAGGAACTTCAGCGCTAAACTGCCAAGACAATCAGAAAAGAAACCTGAGTGCTTAACTGCACAGACTATCAGAATCTACATCTGAAGGTTTCCGGCACTGGGTAAAGAAGTAACATCATTTACTTGATGGTAATCCAGAATCAACAAGCAATGGGGACTGGCTGACTGACTACCTTTAAGCTGTCTGCGACTCGAGCTTTTTCTGGAAATCTTTCCGGCACAAGCTTGTATCTTGGAAGAACTCGCAGTTCTGAGCAAAGCTTTTCAAATCCTAAATGAAGAAGCAGCAGCAGCACTGCCACCAGCGATGATGAACAACAGAATTCATTTGTTGCTGTAAAGTTTATGAAATCCTCGCCATCTGCAGCAGGAAGAAATAGGGAGATTGGAGCGACTATTGGGCACGGCAGCCTGTGTGTTGATGAGATGAGATAAAGCTAGAGTTCTTGGCCGTAGATAAACCCACAGTCAGGTAGGCAGGTATAGATGGGCCGCAGGCAGTGAGTAGGCAGCAAAAAATTCTCCTAAATAAGCTTTGTCAATGATGAAAGACAAAATTCAAAGATAGTTCCGAGGAATACAGGAATTCCTGGGCCACTCCCAACAAAGTATGCATATCTTTCAGTGCATGCAGCTCCTAGGTGATGATTTGAGGCCACTCCCAACAAAGTATGCATATCTTTCAGTGCATGCAGCTCCTAGGTGATGATTTGAGGCAATAGGGCTCCCAGAATCTCCAACTCTTCAACAAAAATCAGCACAGTTTCGTGCCAGACCCGTGTTTGTTTGATCCACTATCAGTTTAGGGCAGAGGAGCAGTGGTGGAGCTTTCAAACCTTTTCCTATTGCTGGTCAGAGTTTTGGTGGGCACTTTTGTTTGGGCAAGTTCTCCGGAATCTATTGCAAAAGGTTCACAACGGCCGACGGCTCCATCGAGGTTAACGGCATTCCGTGTGAAGAAAAATCAAAAAAATATAAAAAATATCTCGATTCAGTTGGTGAGGTGGTCCATCACAGGGTTCCCTTTGTACAGTTGTTCTCATGGCTTCAAACATCTCCTTGCTTCGTCCTCTCAGTCTCAAACAACCTGTTTCAATTGTATCCCCCCCTCCTAACTCCCCTTCTCATTCGCGTCAGGCTGTGCTGGGTTCCTCGCTTGCCACAACACCCTCTGTTCCTCCTTCGCCCACCTCTTCCCATGGCATTGTTGCCCTCTCGCTTGGTTTTGAACCTCCTTCGACCCTTGTTGCATTGCCTTCTCAACCCCCTGAACGAGTTCCTTGCCATGCTTGTGGTCGTTTCTTCTCTCCTAGAGGAGATCTTGCCCGTCACCAGCATTCTTATTATGCGCTGCTTCAGTCGTCTCAAGATCGCCCTCCTCTTTCTGCACCCCATTCGCCCTCTGCTTCAGCTTGGTCTTGGATTTCTTCCCTTGACGTCCTCGGAGCTTTTCACTTGGGCTTCCCTCGTCCAAGGCTCTACTTTCATATTCCCCTCGCTCTCCGTCGTGAAACTCAAGTTGCTATGTTCCTTCCTCTTGATTGCTTGGCTATTGACCCCTTTGCGGCTTGGCATCTGTTTCTTCTTTTTCCCCTTTGGTGTCTAGTCCTTCCTCCGAGAGGTGAGGATGCTGCTCATAGAGAAACTCGTGCTCGCCTTCGTCGCTTTCTATCGGGAGACTGGGAAACACTTCATGATGAACACTTTGCACGTTGTCAGGCACTTGCTGCTCGCAACTCACAGGACTCTCAACCTCAAGGCGCCGCACCTCTCCATCGTCGCCTTCGTCGCACCCTACATGTTGGGCAAGTTGATGAGTATTCTCGTGTAGCTCGAGCTTTAGTTCCTGTAGCGTAGGCATCCCAAAGGGAGCCGGGAACGATGACTTAGCTTCCCAGCCTTCAACTCTTGCCATCCAAACCCACTTGACATACAAGCAGCCAACTCGCCAACAACGATCAGACTTAACCAACTTGAAGTTCCGAAAACCAACATTGAGATCCAACCTGGCGCCATGCCAGATCGGGGGTCCCGATGTGGGTGACTTCCCTCTAAGCAAGCCGCCCGACATACATCAAACTTGTTTAACTGAAATCTTCGTCACGAGCGCTGGAAGCCAACCTGGCACCACGCCAGACTGGACAGCCATAAACAGGTAACTTCCACCCAAGTAAGCTATCCAACTCAGCCGACATATTAGAGCTCGTTCCCCAAGAGCTTAACCCATTCACGTTCATGCAAGGAACACTCAGAACCAGAAGCCATGACAGATATGGAGACAACCAGTTCCTGGACCAAATGGTCCCGACAGCATACCGCTGGAGCCACGGACCGAATGGTCCCGACGGCATACCGCTGGCATCCCGGGATACGACCCTCAGTTATGTGCCGACTTAGAAATTTTGAAGCGGCCTTACAACTGGCGCTTTTACCGAACACTGAAACCCAGAAGGTAATCAAAGTCAGTTTGAGGAAAATCCCACTTTATTGATAAATCTAAGAAGGTTACATTTCAAGTGTGTGACCGACCCTAGTCTCCGGAGAGCTGGCATGCCAAGGCGAGTGCCAGGACAACATTCCAGCAAGGGAGGTTGAGACTTGGTTGGAGCTCGCCCTGAGTCGCAACCCGCACTCCCCTATAGTATTGGTGGGATTCGGCACCCCCCCTCATAGTAAGCACTCTACCCATGCTGGTAAAGCACGTTTTTTCTCACTCTAGAAAGTCATTTTCTCTCTCTAAAATTTATTGATCCCTAGGCTTCCTTTAATCATGCCTAGATCGTGTGAGGTGATTTCACATCGATTTGAGCTCTCTGGACTTTGCTAGAACCGATCAAAGATTTTCAGCCATAGGAACTTGGCGCCGGCTGAATTCTGGTCACAGTGGTGTCGGTGGTGCCGGGAGCAACAAGGGTGCTGCTGGTGCCGGGGACAATGTTGGCGCCAGTGGCGCCGGAAGTAAAGCTTGTAAAGGTAGCTTTACAACAGCTCCTCTCACTCCCGCTCCCTTTTCCGCTGATACTGTTGCTGCTCTCCAAGCTCTACATCCTGCTTATGAAGGCATTCTTCCCTTGTTTGTGGAGGACTTTGTGTCTGATATTGACTTGGTGCTTGATCGTGATTCTTTTTCTCGTGCCTTCCATCGTAGTCCTCGTCTTGCTGTTGGTAGTCCCTCCGGTTTGGTCTATGAACACCTTCGTGATTGCTTTCCACCTGAGGATTCTGCTAGTGGCTTTGTTCAACTCTTTCGGGTCTGCTCTTTTATCGCCTCTGGTCATATTCCTTCTTTTGTCAAACGTCTTTTGTCTGCGTCTCGTTTGATCGCCATGTCTAAAGCCTCGGGTGGCGTCCGTCTCATCGCTATTGGTGAAGTCCTCCTCCGTCTTGCTAGTCACTCTATCTGTTTCCAGTTTCAACAGATTTTCGTCTCTTTTCTCTCCCCTCATCAGTTTGACGTCTCTACTCTTGGCGGCTGTGAAGCTGTCATTCATGGTTTGCGTGCCATCCTTGATCTCCATCCTAACTGGGTTGTTCTCCAAGTGGGTGTTTCCAATGCTTTTAACTCTGTTTCTAGAGCTGCGATCTTTCAGGAGCTGCACGCGACTGGTGGTGAGTTGGCTCAGCTTATCCCTTTTGTGCGGTTGTTCTATGCTACTGAGACTCCTATCTTTTTGTTACATACCTATGTAACTAGCAGTACTTCAGACCCCTAATAGTCCATTTAGTGTTGGGGGCTAAATGGCAAGATACCCTTAGGATGAAGGGTATGTGCCCTTGGATAAGGACAGACAAGTGACTATACCTTAGTTGGAGGTATGGAGTCACGTGACCCTTGGATAAGGGGTACTCTTAGTATTAAGAGTAGGTGCCTTAGATTAAGGTACTAGTGTCCTTGGTTAAGGGTAGGTAGGTGTCTATGCCTTGGATGGAAGTATGGAACCTAGAGAGGTGTTAGAAAGTCATTGGATGACTATTTTTCTAAACCTTGGGCCTCAACCTTGAACCATATAACTTTATTGGTTTAGGACCAAAGTATACTTGCCAACTTGGGCAATGGGACCTAGTAGGAGGGCGCCCTTCTAAAGTGTCCATTGAGTTTCCAACTCTCACAAGAAAGGCATTCAAAGAGTCATAGATTATGGAAGGAGTCTCTTGACATTTATAAGTCTATGGAGGCTCTTGGAGATTCTTTAACTCCCCTAGGCTTCTCTCTCTCTCATTGGATGAGCATGGAACTCCATAGTGCATTGGAGGAGTCCATGGGCCATCTATATGAGGGTAGTAGGGCGCCCATTGGGAGGGGGAGATCTCTCTGGTTAGCAAGGGGGTCCTAGATAGGTCTTGCTTGGAGCTTGGATCTAGCTATGGTTGGGTGGTGAATACTTGAGGCCAGCTTGTTATCTATCTTTGTGTTTAAAGAGTAGGGACACAAGTGGAGGAGAGATCCTTGGAGGCTTGCAGATCCTCACTTGTAGGTGGAGGCATCCTAGCTTGGAGTTGGGGAGCATCTTGAAGCTTGCAGGTTGCTTGGAGGACATTTGGAGGCTCTGCCTTGGATTTGGAGGACTTCCTCACCTCCACTTGTAAAACTTTTACACTCACCATGTGCACTCTAGGGATCTTTCTACTATCCAGTCTGCAGCAGGTACTCGTCAAGGTGATCCTTTGGTTGGTCCTCTTTTCGCTCTGGCTCATTTTTGTGCACTTCGAGCTTCTACAGAGGCCTTTCTCTCTTGTTTATTTCCTTTGGTTGATGATGACACTCATATTGTTGGTCCTGCTCCTATGGTGCTCCTCGTATTTCATCATTTTTCTGAGCAGCTGGCTTCTCTTGGTTTGTCTATTCAACCTCGCAAGTATTCAGTGTGGTCTCCAGCATGTCTTCCTCCGGACTTTGTTCCTCCTCAAGGTTTCCTTGCTCCTTCGGATGGCATTCGCATTCAAGGTGTTTTTTTTGGGTCTGTTTCCTTCAGCTCTGCTTTTTTTGGTGAGGCTCTCCATGAGGATGTTGCTCATTTAGATCTACTTCCCCGGTTGGGTGACACTCAGGTCGCATTTGGCATCTTGACGTCTTGTTTTATCCTGCGTCCTTCTTATTTGCTGCGGACTTTCCCCCCTACTCCGGACTTTTTGCATTTCCTCTCTTCCTTTGACAGCTCTCTTATGGATGAGCTGTAGTGGGTTTCTTTTCTTGCCTAACCTAAATCCAAATCTAGTCAATCTAGCATCAAAGAGAAGAAGTTAGTTGTCAAGCGTAGGTTCGTTCTCATGAGAGCGATAGTTTAGTTCAAATTTCAGCATGAATGGAAGATCCAAATCTAACTCTACATCCATTAACCCTATCCATTAACACTATGATTCACAACAAAGATAGCTTACTCTTTCTCTCTCTCTCTTTCTCTTTCATAAAAAGTATAATAACATGCAATCCCAATAACAATCAAATCCAACAATTAGCAAAAAACCAAAGAAAGCATGAGAGGTGGAGAAGGAAAAAAGAAGAGCAAGGACATTCATCAATCCATTTCCGAAGAGAACCAATCTGCTTTATTGAAATGAGAAAATGAACATGTGTAGGAACTCGAGTTGGTCCCTTTCTATAGTAGAGAGGAGGACCTTGGCCTTTGAATCCTATTGGTCCATTTCTACTTCCCTAATTATACAAAATTTAAAAAAGTGTGAGAATCATCAAAATTGGAGGGAAACCCAACTTTATTCACTTATTTGACATTTAGGCCCTACGACATTAAAAGTCCCGCAAAAAGACCTAAAGTCCTTTTATTGAATTTCTAATTAATCAATCAAATAACTATGTGATCATCGGGTTGGACTTACACACGCAGGGTGCCAAATTCCTCTCACTTATTAACTAGGGTTAGGGTTGCCTTGGGATCCGCAAACCCTCCAATAGTACTAGTACCCCCCACCAAAACTGGTGGCGGTCCCATGACACTCAATATGCAGTTATTGGGGACTTTTATTGGCTTCGGGCCGAATCTTTATTAAATGGTACTGCACCTTCTCCATAAAGTCGAGACGAGCAATATTAGAATCCAAGTTGTGTGACAGAAAACAACAGTGGACTCCGGCAATCCACTTTGAGGTTGTCCATGATGTGAAGCGTGATTCCCAGGAGCCTCCCATCATTGTTGCACGAAAGTATAAACGAGCAATCGGCAGCTGATCTTTGATTTGCTCTGAGGCCATCGGTTATTTGGATCGAATGCCAGAGGAGAGAGGCAATCGTCCCATATGGTTGCCACTGAAGCCAACAGAGTTAGATCTTTAGCAAACATTGTCGATTGTCGCACCGTTGGATCTGGAGAGTGGATATACTCTCTTTGATAGGCTTGTAAGGCTCGGTGGAAATCCACTGAAATTGTCTAGCTGTAGGACTGATCGATGATTGGCCAATTGGGCGTATGGATGGCGATCTTGTCCATAGCCAATCCCAAATCTTTCCAATTATTCTTTCGCGACATTGGCACATAATAAGGATCTACCCGCAATTGGTGAGGGCTGGCGACGTAACTCCTAATTGATTCCAGAGTTTTCTCAAAAACAGTAATTCTCCATGTCGGTTGCTCTCCCAATGCAGGTATTTTGTCCAACTCTTTGTCGGCCTCTATCTCAGAGGTCTTAAACTTCAAAACCCATCCACCATGCGAGGACTCATGCAGATGTTGCTTTAAGAAGGTCTGGATATGGTCCTCAACGCTGATGGGCCTTCTGAATAGAGGTGTGGTTCTTGAGGAGGATGGACCTGCTTGTACTAGGAAGGATCATGATGTCCGTTGCAGATGGGACATCACGATGGATAGTATAGCGCGGAGACTGGGAAGTATAGGTAGAAGACATGATGAGCAAAGAAGAAATATAAAACGCATGAAAGTGTATCAGAAAGCAAGTCAAGAAGTTTGGAAGGCTTTGGTCGTGAGAAAACTTCGCAAGAGCTTCGCTAGCACAAGTAAATGAATCGAATTCAGTCAACTTATAGGTGAATTTGGTGGGTCCATTACACTGAATATTAGTTTGGCTGATCAGTTTTGAACAAAAATCTGCAGGCATGTACATAACTGTAAAAATAGGCTATAAAAATCTCGGTGAAGGTTTCTGGGGATTTGAACCTATCAAGCGAACGTTTTCTAGGTCTGGCGAAGGATGAACCTTCGTCCAGGAGGGTCCAGCCCAGGTACTGTCATAAATGTATTTTTTCACAATCTGAACTTATGGACAACCTAATTTTGACATTTTAAGATCATTTAGTAGGTTGGCAAAGGTTCATAATGAGGTTAAGATGTTGGGCGAAGGTTCCCAAAATGGCATATCACTGAACCTTCGCCTGACTCAAAAACTGGATTTTCTCTTGAGATGAACCTTCGCCCACCTCAAATTAGATAAATCTAGAGTGAATGTACAGTCTGAGAGCTCAACGGAGGTTTTTGGTACTACATAGGCCATATTTGACCAAAACAATGATTTTCTAGATCATTTTTCATCAAAAAGTATTATGCTTCCTTTTTTCCATGTTGATGACTTTCTGAATTTTGCTCATCAATCTTTTCTCAATTTTTGTTCTTTTTTTTTAACTGTCTTTTTCCAAAAAACTCAGAAATTTAAGTACTGAAAACAAAAAATTGAAAAACAAATAAAATTAAAAAACCATTAAGATCAGGCTTGCTGAACTGGCGGAGCAAGCTGCCAAAACTTGCGTAATCGGCTGTCATTCACCGGAGTATCAAATCGTTTTCCATCCAAGTGCTCAAGAATTACTACGCCATAGTTCAGGATTTCCTTCACTTTATATGGGCCTTCACCGGTGAGCTTCAACTTTCCCTTGATCAGCTTGGTTTTGTACATCAATGCAAGATCTCCCGCTTTCAGATCTTTGTTGTGCAATCGACGATCGTGCCATGCCTTGCGATGGGCTTTCTCTGCTGCTAAGGCGTGAACTGCCATCAATCGGGTTTCACATAATTTGTGCAACGCTCCATGACGGAGTTGTAAAGACTTATCATCATTTAATCGTTTGTTGCTGCTATACGTAAGGATGAGATTAAAAATTCAATTGGCATGACAACATCTTGACCATAAACTAGTTGAAAAGGTGTTTGATTTGTACTAGTTTTGTAAGCGGTTCTGAATGCCCATAATGCTGCATACAGTTTATGTTTTCAATCAGACCGACTCGCTTCAACTGTCTTTGTCATAGCGGTGCAGAGAATCTTATTGGAAGATTCAGCTTGGCCATTCCCTATGGGATAGTAGGGAGTACTAAATCTGTGTATAACAAAAAAATCTTCCAGTAAACACTTTATTGTTTGATTAACAAAGTGTGTACCCCGGTCACTGACAATCTCGATTGGACATCCAGATTGGATTATAATATTTTCAAATAGAAACTTGGCCGTAGATTTCGCATCAGCAACTTTGATAGCTTTGGCTTCGACCCACTTAGTCATATAATCAGTTGCTACGATTTGTATCGGACTTGAGATCCTTGCGCGGCAGGGTGAATAGGTCCAACATAATTCAGTCCCCATTTTTCAAACAGTGCTCGCGATAAAACCGGATGCAAGGGTTCATAGTTCTGACGAGTAGGCCGTTGTGCTCGCTGGCAAACATCACATGTATGAATAAAAAATTTTGTGTCTTTATGAAGCGTAGGCCACCAACAACGAATGAAAGTTGATCAAAACGGGGACAAATTCAAGGTGACCTAGCCATACTCACACGAGGAGACTGGCGAACTTTGGACCTAATAAGTTGACAGGTTTTTGTTGTGGAAAGGAAAGCTTGTTATAGGCTTTCTCTGGACCAGGAATGATGAGGAAACATATGAGTACGCTAGCTTGTGTTACGTGTAAGACAGCTGATCAATGAAGGAACTGTGAAAGTTGAGTCTTGCATGAGAGACTTGGTATTTTGAACGGACGCTAAGGGACAGTTCGCGTTGAGATCGGACTAGTGCAAACTCTGGGTGCATGTGTCTGATTCAAAGAGAGCTACTTGAAGCCAAGCTTGATGTACACTTCTTGTTTTGACTGTGAGGCAACTGACCAGTGATGGAATTGTGAAAGTCAAGTTTTGCGTGACGAACATGGTGCTTCAAACAAACGCGAAGAGATAGTTCGTATGCGGATCAAACTGGTGCGACCCTTTGGCTTTCTACGAGGTCAATGGTTACATTTGGGCTGATTCAAAGAGCTACTTCAAGCTAAGTGAGAGGTGCATTGCGGAGTACTCAATCTTTACCTACCTTAAAGAGCCAAGATGGAAAAGTATCAAGATCAGACTGGGACAAGGAGAGAAATCAAGGTGCAGAAGCAACAAGGCACGGAGTGGACCATAAAGTGGACAATCAAACGATACATCCTTTAGCTCAGGGAGCCTTGATACCTGTGCGGAACTGATCAAATCTGGAGCTCAGGGAGCTCAACACAAAGTGCATCAAGGACAAATCAGGAGCTCAAAGGAGTTCCAAAGTCGAAAGTCAGAAGCGACAGGGGTGAACATTTCAAAGAAAGACCTCTGTCACCAGTTAATTTCCTGTACAATAAGAGATGTTAGCATGCAAAGCTTAATTCGGCTCTGATACCATGACAAAATTTCCAGAATTCACATGTGTGGGAATGTCCACAAGTATGATGGATCTAATTAAGCTTTATGATTAGCACAATAACCTGATTCTAGATTGATTAGCAAGATCTAGTACAGAAGTTATGGCTTAACCACAATCTAGCATGCTAAGCATTAGAAGATGATAGCAATGAATCAATAATGAGTAAAAGTACAAGATATAAGTGTATTAGCATTAGCCTCAACACGAGTTAGAGAGAGAGAGATAGAGAGATAACAAGCAAAAATTGTTTGGATCCAAAATGGCATGAGATAGCTACAAAGCTTTGGTTCTTCATCATTAATTATGAGGAGAGCTACACATATTTATGGAGTTTGAGGTAACTCGAGGTAGAACCACATCCATCCGTCATTAGATGACATCTAAAGTGAAAACTAGAGTCTATGTGACATTTGTCACATCTCATGCATGAAACTCTACCAACTTTTTCCAAATGTCCTAGTTCTAACTAGAAATGTACAAATCATCATGCATGTGTCCATTACACTTTGTGCATGCCTTGCATGTCACTATGGATCACTTACAATTAATGCATGTGAATTGCCACGAGTTTCTACAAGCATAATTTTGCTAATTCTATGTCTACAAACTATATGCAAGTTGAACTCATCATTCTAGATATGACATATCCATGTAGCTCGAGTTCTATCTAGGCCAAATTTGGCATTTTGCATTTATGAATAACATACTTGCATGGTACAATATTTGTAGCAAGCCTAAAGTCAAGATGAATTATTTTTCCATTTCAACAAATTCAACACTCGTCAAATCTCAAGGATGTCAAAGAATGCTTTAGATGATCACATTAAACAACCAATACCACCAATCAGCTTGAACCGAAAAAGGCATCCAACACTTCATGAAACACAAATTCTCAAAATTTAGCCATACATGCTAGTACTAAGGGACTAGCACCACATTAGTGTTGGGGGCATGTTGGGTATTTATAGATCCTAACAAAGCTATGCAATTGCTTAATGAACATCAGTGTAGATAAATAACAAGGGCTCTCATAGCCTTGATTTTAAAAATTATGTGATTAAATGAGGTACTTGTACTTGCATAAAAGTGCCCATAATTGTATAGATGCCAAGAGCGTTAGAAATAATGAGTAATTTATTTGATGAGTTATGTGCCTCAAAGAAAAATTAGAGAACAACGTGGCATGACTCAAATAGAAAATATGGATAATTCCTTTATATTGTATGTTCTCTAGTTTCATTTGTTCGATATAAAAGTTGAGTTCTCTCTTGTTGTGTTGAGAGAGAGAGAGAGAGAGAGAGAGAGAGAGAGAGAGAGAGAGAGAGAGAGAGAGAGAGAGAGAGAGAGAGAGAGAGAGAGAGAGAGAGAGAGAGAGAGAGAGAGAGAGAGAGAGAGAGAGAGAGAGAGAGAGAGAGAGAGAGAGATGCACATGATGATTTTGCTTTCATATTTCATTATGTTGTTTGCTTCATTATTATACATGTATGATGCCTTGTGCTAACCATGTGTTAGGTGTAAGTTTTTGTGATCTTTATCAAGATACAAATGTGTGAAATCAACCAAGAGGTGGATTAGCATGTAGAAAGACCGGCTTCCATGTGCTTTTGCTTCTAGTCTCGCACTTCTCTATCCTCTTTGCTTTAGCTTGCATAACTAGGTGTTAGAAGCAATCTTGAGGGGCCTTAAGCCAGGTAGGTAGATTTCTCTTTTTGTTAAGCATTGCAACCCAAAAAAGGCCAAGAGCCATGAAGGGTATGGTGCCAAGGTTAGGAACTAGAAGAATTAAAATATCAATGCTCTCGCTTTCATAGAATTGTTTTTGATTTTAAGTCCTATGATAGAAAGTAGCGTAAGCTTTTGTAGAGGTGGCTTGTGGCAATTCCCTATTCTTAGTTTCTTAGTTTTGGCCTCTATATCACTTTCTCCCTTGAGGATCGATACCTTACTACACTACATACTTACCAACAAATAGGTTTTGCCTTTTGTCTTGCCATCATGAATATCAGATCTATGATATCTCTCAAAGGACAAAAAAAATGGGTAACAACAACTTATCTTTGATCTAGAGTGAAATTCAAAGTCTTCTATAATGGAGAGCATTTCAAGAATAGACTCTTGATTTAGCAACAAGAAAAAGACCAAATCATTAACATGATGAAGTTGTGGTCCAATAGGGATTTTGTTAAAGGTGTAAGGGTGGATTAGGCTTTGTTAAAAGTGTAAGGGTGGATTAGGCTTTGTCTTACTTTATCATGAAAGTGGAAGATGGGAGTTCAACAGTAGGAGCTAAGAGGAAGAGGGAGAGTGGGCAAACTTGTCTTACACCATAGTCAATAGAAATTTTTTGAGAAATCATTCTTTAAAAGTGATTGGATGAGATGTTTAAGTGAGAGGGACTTTGTTTAGGCTTATAAAGCATGTCGAAAAATCAAGATCTATGTCTATGGTAGTTCATGATATTATCCAAATTGACGTGGGAAATGTAGGCACTAAGTGTCCTTTCTAGGGCTCTGGTTATGACTTTGTAGAATGTATGAAGCATAGTGAGCCTGTGTATAGTCTTTTGTTAAAATTTCACAATTCTAGCTTGACCAATTTTGGTCAAATGTATTGTAATTGGCAAGATGGACATGTAAATAGATGCCACACGTGTCAAATAGCATAGTATGATTTTCCAAAGACTTATTCTACATTCTACTTTGTAATGGCACCTTTTAAATGTGGCCAAAAAATGCTTAGATAGGATAGAGAGAAAATAGGACCAAAAAATAGCACGTTTTTCATTGTTTTGGGATCTCAAGATCTAGACCCTAATTAGGGTGGATCCAATGATCAATTAGATTAGATGTTAGGATTAGGTTATGAATAGTTCATAGGAGCCCTAAAATGCTCAGATCCGGGCTACTAATATATAAATATGTGATGGTTTCTCCATCAAATTATGAGTAAAAATTTGGTTTCCCATCTACCAATGTTGTTGGTGATCTATATGCTTGATGTTTTCTATTTGTGTTGAGTACTTTGCAATTGTGGGAAGGAAGCCAAAATGACCATTTGATTTGTGGCACAAGAGTCTTGGTCACATCAATACCAAGTCTATGGAAGCCATGTGCAAGGAGGAGCTTGCTCTAGGCCTTCCAAGATCCATGGAAAAGGAGAAAAATGTTCGTGAAGGATGTGCTTTGGCTAAAGCACATAGGTTGCCTTTCTCTAACTCTATCACTAAGACTACTCACCCTCTTAAGTTGATCCATTTGGATGTACATTTTGCAATCACAAGGAGCAATGGTGGAGCCACAATGTTTGTAAGCTTTAATGAAAGAGGCATATTATGAACCTTGTATGAGAGTAAGTGAATCATCCTTGAAGGACACTTATCTCCATACAAGAGTATTTGACCTCATTAGCTTCAAGTTCAACAAGTATGTAATGCAAATTGCTAGTGGAAAGCAATTGAGGACTAGTCAATTTGGCATAAATCATCTTTGTGATTGTTTTGTTGAATTGAAAGATTATCATGTCGAGAAGGAAAAAATTTTGAGACTTGAAAACAAAGTTCTTGAGAGTCTTGAAGAAGATCATGGTTTGGATCCATGTTTTCATCATCAACCCCAAGAGGGAGGGGGCATGATGAAGAAAAAAGACATCAAGGAGGAACCCAAGAAGGAGCACTTGTCTCAAGGAAAAGGAGACCTGACGTCATTATGAAGGCTTGAGTAAAGAGAAAGGAGCATCAAGGAAGTTTATTCATATCTCCCTTTACTCATCTTACTTTATGTTTGATAGAAAACATGTCATGAATTTGACAATGTCCTTCGATGATGCTAGTATGAACATTGTTTTTCATCCTATATCTTATGATGATGAAATAGTGCTCACTACTACTTTGATTGAAGATTCAAATAATAAATCAAAGGCCTCATCTTGTGATCCATTCATTTTCGAGGAATGAAGACCTTCATTGGAAGGATTCCAAGTTGGAGTTCATTGTTTTGTTGGATGAACCCAAGATGGTGACATTTCAAGCTTTGGTTGTATGTGCTTCATACAAAAGTTGGATCTTATGGAAAGCTGCTATTTTTCATGTTTATTTTGAGGAGGAGTCTCTCATTTTGTAGCCCAAGGTATTCATTCTGTTGAAAAGAGGTGATAATCCAATAACGACAAGTTGAAGCTTGTGAACGACTTCTGGAGTGCAACAGAATGAGCTTTTCCTAATGCATGACTACACCTATCAGTATTCAATCTTTTAGCAACTAAATTTGAAATCATCAGAGCTAAAGTAATTACATAGCCAAACAATGCAGAATTGAATTATCAGACAAAAGCAATATGAGATCATAGAGATTCTGACGTGCCTCTTCGACAATCGTCGGCTCTTGAACAAGGTAAGTTGCAGACTCGTTGATATACTTGTTAGGTGGTCTGCTGACTCTTGTCAATCTTCTGGGTGATGATCGAAAAATCCTCATTATGGTGTAGTTGCTGAATTGCAATATCATCATCTTCAGCTTCACCGTCAATAAGTTGTTTGTCGGGAGTAGACAAGCTTGGACTCAATAGGAATAGTCAAATTTGGAGCTTGAAAGTTCGATGTTTTGGAAGAGTCTGGAGGTTCGACTATATGAGCTTTAACTTTACCTTTGAGGTCAATAAATTGATCTTCGATGAAGATGACATCTCGACTAGTAAATAAATTTGACTCGATAGGATCATACAACTTATAAGCTTCTTCAAAAGTAGTGTAGCTAATGAAAATAGACTTGATACTCTGGAAGTCGAGCTTCTTCTTGAGATCATGCGAAATTTGCACATAAGCGATACATCCAAAAACTCATAAGTTCGATAAAGAAGGTTTGGAGTCTATCCAAACTTTGTATGGTGTTTTGTCTGAGAGACCTTTAGTAGGACATCTATTCTGAATATAAGCTGCAGTTGAAACTGCTTCGGCCCAGAAGGACTTTGGAAGTGTCGCATGTGATAACATGCACTTTTTCGATTCAACTAAGGTTCCGTTCTTTCTCTCAGCAAGGCCATTCGACTGAGGCGAATAGGAGGTAATGTATTGTTGTTCGATGTCGTTGTTAAGGCAATACTCCTTGAATTCGGTAGAGATATATTCTCCCCCCGTTGTCAGACCTCAATGCTTTAATTCTTTTACAAGTTTGATTTTCTGCATGCTCTTTGAATTGTTGAAACTTGTTGAAAGCCTCCGATTTCTGCTTAATAAAATAAACAATTGTTCTTCTTGAATATTCGTCAATAAAGGTAATAAAATACTTTGCATCTAGCAATGACAGAGTTTGCATTGGACCACATATATCTGAATGAACAACGTCTAACAAATCTTTTGCTGCATGCCTATGAATCCTAGTCTGCTTTCTAAGGATGCAGCTATGACAGACAAGGAGGTCAACTTTGTCAGATGGATAGTCGAGATCAAGTGCCAGGGATCATTTAGACATGTATGAAATAGATGTATGATTCAAATGTCCTAATCGATGATGCCATAGTAATGCTTTATTGACAAGAACAAAGGTTTTCAAGGCTTGACTAGTATCAGAATAACAATGTGCCAATCTATATAAGTTTTTATGCCTCTTGCCCAAGGATCTTACTTGTCCTATCGATAATTTAGCATTGATCAGATATGAACTCTGCCTTATGACCTAAATCAGTGATAACATATTTGTAGAAAGTTTAGGAACATACAAAACATTTGATAGTAGTTTGAATTGATCATGTTAGAACTTCAATGTCACAGTACCTTCACCTTCGATAGTGTGAATGCTATTGTCACCAAGGTGAGCGTATCTTATTGTACTCTAAGGCATATAGGAGTGAAAATGCTCACGATGATTGGTCATATGTTGAATTTGATAATTGTTCTTGACTTTGAGTCAATCTTTTATTTGATGTGGACTGCTTAGAGCTTTTCTGCTTCTGTCGTTTTGAGCTTTTGTTGACATATAGAGCATGAGATGCTGAAGTCGACGAAGCGCCTTGACTTCTTCGATTATCTTCCTGTAGCAACACAGTAATAACTCTAGTAAGAGTTAAATCTAAGTTATATCATCACACAATTCTCATATGTAGAGGGCAAGCTTGAAAGCAATGTCGTGATTGCATCTTGATCGTCTATGATTGATCTGACAACGGCCATGGGTGCAATAAATTCTTAAACTGGTTAATGTGATTTTGAAGTGAATCACCATTCGACATCTTGAGAATGAAGAGTTTTCTTTGTAGATGTAACTTAGAAGTTACATCCCTCACATCATATATTGAGCCAGGATGTCCCATACTTCTTTCGAAGTTTGAGCTTCCGCTATGTGGCCAATATGAGTGTCTGATATATTGAGAATAATAAGCCCGAAGGCTTTACCATCCTTCGACTTCTATTTTGAGTCGTTTGTGTTGTCTTCAAGCTTCTCTTCTGTACTTGTGACAACATCCCACAACTCATTGGCGATTAGCAAGGTCTTCATCCTAAATTTTCACAAGTAGTAATTGGATCCATTCAGCTTATTTGCAATAAGTCCGGCTATCTGGAACCTTAGTCTATCGATATATTGATGACGTTCAAAGAGAGATATCGTGCCTGTGCTACAATTGAAAATCAACTATCTGATACTGTGATTTGATACCACAAATTGAAGAATATGATATCGATTTGATATTGCAAAAGATATCAAGTATTAGAGCCCTGGTATAACAGATCGCTCTGATACCGTGTTGGAAAGAGGTGATAATGCAATAACGACAAGTCAAAGCTTGTGAACAACTTATTGAGTGCAGCAGAATGAGCCTGCTTTCCTAATGCATGACTACGCCTAACAATATTGAACAAAACATAATGACAAAAGTCATGTTCAATCTTTTAGCAACTAACTTTGAGATCATCATAGTTAAAGTGATTACGTACCAAACAATGAAGAATTGAATTATCAGACAAAAGCAATATGAGATCACAAAGATTCTGACGCAATAAAGGATAGATTGATTCAGCAAAACAGATAATGATGAGCACAAGACAATTGTAGATAGAAACCACATACTCTAAGCTATCTCTGAAAACTCTGTCTGATTTGCACTTTCGCTCATAAGTAGTAAGCACTAATAGCTAAACTCTAACTCTTAAGAACCGAGCTAGAATGCTCAAGAGTGTTCAAGCTTGAAAGCTTGAGAGACCGACTAAATTCTACTTCAATGCATTGCATGAATGAATTGCAAAAAATTGAAATGTAGAAGTATGATCAGCTATTTATACTAAGAAGATAATGTGCGTCTAGTAGGATAACTGATTAGGTCATAGATCATAATGGCTAGTTGGCCATAGTGAGCTGGCATCTGTCTAGTTAGTACTTCCTAGAAATTTACTTGTGGAATCCATCTGTGAGCAATTTTCGTGTACTTTTGAAGACTGTGTATAAACATGCCTAAAACTGCAGAGCTGGATAATGTAGTTGATGAAGATTAAAAACGATTAGTCGATCATCAGGAAAATAATCCAACACAATCAACAATCTACCCAAGACAAAGCTTGGATCTTGAAGACAACAAGCTTTATGGAGCTCTCACTACATTTGACAACTTGGAGCTCAAATTATGTTCTTATTGTAATGAGTAATAACACTCACTACATACATCAAGAACCTGATAATTATGTTGTTTTTATGCATGTAATTATTATTGATCCAGGATAGTCTCATCAAGCTAAATTGTGAGGAGGAGTGTTAAAATTTCACAGTTCTAACTTGACCAATTTTGGTCACATGTATTGTAATTGGCAAGATGGCCATGCAAATAGATGCCACATGTGCCAAATAGCATAGGATGCTTTTCCAAAGACTTATTCTACATCCTTATTTGTAATGTCACATTTGAAATGAGGCCAAAAAGTGCTTACATAGGGTACCCAAAAATAGCATGTTTTTCATTGTTTTGGGATCTCGAGATCTAGACCCTAATTAGGGTGGATTCAATGATAATTCAGGTTAGATGTTAGGGTTAGGTTATGAAGATTTCATAGGAGCCCTAAATGCTCATATCCGAGCTACTAATGTATAAATATGTGATGGTTTCTCCATCAAATATGAGTAAAAATTTGGTTTTCCATCTACCAATATTGTTGGTGATCTATATGCTTGATATTTGCTATTTTGTATTGAGTACCTTGAAATTGTGAGATTGATTTGAAAGTTCAAGGTATTGTACTCTGCTTGTGGCAATCCGTACTTTCACACATGTGAAGGATATTGCATGAATTTGAGTCTAGAAGTGGAGTTCAAGCCAAGGTGAAGCTAGGAAATACTAAATTGGTTGGTGTTTTTGCTATAGGATCTCAATTGGATCCATTCAAGGTGTTTTATCCATCATTTCTAGCATTTATTAGAGTCTTTTTGCAGCATTTTCAACATCTTTGACATAATTTAAGGGAGGAACTTTAGATCAATCCTTTAATCTCATGGTATGTTGAAAGATGCTCAATATTGTTGGTTGTATGGGAAAAATTGAAAATGTCATATTGAAGAGAGTTCTAGTGCACTAGATAAAAGTTTATAGTGGCCTAATCGATTTGATAGATTTCCTCTCGTGAAGGGTTTTGAGAGTGTTACAAAGCTTAGATTCATAGACTCGTGGATCCTAGAGCATCTATTTGCTTGGATGGAGTTTCTTGTTGGTTTGATAGTAATTGATCATATCAACATAATTAGGGCTCATATGCTTGAATTGGTATCAAAGTGGGAAGAGGGTTGAGTTTCTTGTTCAATAGTAATTGATCATATCAACATGAATAGGGTTTGGTCTCATGTTAAATAGTGTCCTCAAAATATTTAAAGGTTATACCATATGGGAGGGTGGTGAACTACAGAAGGTGAGATCCACTTTGATTTGAAGTATTGGGTGTTTTTATTTTATTGAAAAACCTCTACCGATATTACAACTTATATAATTAGTGGACGCGCCCTTTTGAAGTTAACAATCATAATGAGTTTTGTTAATCTTTTGTGTTGAGGTTCACAAAACTTTTTAAACTGTTCAAAATGGGCCTTAATGTACAAACATGTCAATCAAAATTTGTAATAACAATCTTGGTTCTTGATGGAAAAAGTAGGACAGACAAGACAAACAAAAACAGTCTCCCGAAGGGGTACCCAGACACGAATTGTTTTGTTCTGATACCACTGAGGGAATAGGAAAACAGCTACGGCAGGGCTGAGCAATCGGCTCTCTCTGTTACCACTAATTTGAGTCTGTGACGTTACCAGAGATGAAGGCCGGATAGAGCCGACTTGGTAGCCGTAGCTACTGCTACTGATTGCATCCTAATTCTCTTCCAAACCCCAGATCGATTCTGACGATCTGTTGTAAAAATTAATCTTGTAAACAACAGATAATGTTGAGTAAAACAACAACAAAAAGTTATCTGATGTAGCATGCATACTGTAGATCATACACATTGCAGAACAGAGCATTGCGGAAATCGCTTCTATTACTAGAACTGAATTTATAATATTTTTCTTGAGCGCTATCTGTTTCCCAGATCAGCGCGTTGGCGTAAGAGAGATGTTCTCTCTCACAAATAATATGACTAGCTACTGCTAATTTGTATACTCACTTTGGAGCTATCTGAAACCTTTTACAGTTATGTCTGTTCTATATTCGTGATCTCTTTCCTCTAATCTTTCTACCTTTTTTTTTTTGTGATCTCCTTCGTTGATCCTTTTATGTGATCAATCCAGAGAATTGATTAAGTTAAAGCTCTAAACAAAAGAAATGCTTAATCAAAACTGATTCCAGTTTCTTGTCGTTGTCTTCCGTGCATCAGCCGCATTCTGCCCGTTACTTCACGCTGCAGACCTTCGCATTTTGTTGAAAGACGTCTTTGCGATTTTTAAGGGCAGTGTCGCATTTCTCAAAGGGCGAAAAATGCGAAAACCCGGTAGTGGGTCTGAAAACTTTTCTAAGGTCTTTTTAAGACAGTGTCACATTTTTAAGGGCTAAAAGGGTGACAATGTCGCTTTTTTCCGAAGGACGAAAAGACAAAAAAACTCGACAATGGGCCAGAAAATATTTCCAACACATTTTTAAGACCATGTCGCCTTTTTCGCAGAAATGCGAAAAATGCGACAGTGTCAGGAGAGTTGGCCAGAATCATTTTCTAAGTGTTTTGACTTAGCACTGTATTTTTCTCATAACCAAAAATTGTGAATTGTGCAACAAAACAGTTCAAAAATGCAGATTGTGCGAAACATAGTTCAAAATGCAATAGTCAGGAAAAACAACAAGAAAAATTAAGAAACATGCTAAGGCTTTGAAGGGTAGAAACTCTTAGTTTCTTCAGCTCCCTCTCAAATTTGGTATTTTTTTGATTCCTAAGCTTGCACGCCGCTTCTCAAAAATTGCCTTGTCAAGAGGCTTCATGAAGATATCAGCCACCATCTGCTTCGTTGGAACAAACTCGGTCTTCAATCTGTCTTTCTCAACTAGATATTTTATCAGATGACATCTGATAGCAATGTGTTTCGTCCTGGAATGAAACATCGGATCCTTCGTCAGATGAATGGCAGATGTGTTATCCATGAACAATAGCAGTGGCTCGTTGGAGTTCTCTCCTAGTCCGTCAAGAAACTGCTTGAGCCATGTAAGCTTGTTCAACATCTTGGCTGTTGCAACATACTTTGCTTCATAGGATGATTGCGCAGTTATGGTTTGCTGCTTCTTGCTGATCCATATCACAGTTGCACCGGCTGCTAATGTGCATCCTCACGAGATGCTCTTGTAGTCATCTTTCAAGGATGTCCAGCTTGCACCGCTGTAGGTTTTGATCTGGAATCCTTCATGTTGAGAGAAACACAACCCATAATTCTTAGTCCGTTGAAGGTATTGCAGAATTATGTTGGCGAGCTTCCAGTGCGTAGGGCTTGGATTAATGTTGAACTAGCTCATTCTAAAAACTGCATAAGCAATGTAAAGGCATGTATAATCTGCCAAGTACATGAGTGATCCGATCAGCCTCCTGTAGGGCACTTTCTGCATGGCTTCTTGCTCTTCTGCATTCTGCGGGCAGTTCTGTTTCGTCATAATCATTCCAGACACCATTGGTGTGTTAGCTCCCTTGCAGTTTGTCATTTGAAAATCATCAATGATTTTCTAGATGTATCTATCAAAAAGCATTTGAGGCTACTCTTGTAGGTCAAAGGATTCTCAAAAAGAGAGATTCTCAAGTCTTATCCATCTCTCTTTTTGTCATCTAGTAGAGAGGTAGAGGCAATGTGGCATCTGAATTGTTCTCTCTCTCTCTCCACGAGTTCTAGAAGGCCTCTTGTATTATAAATAAGGTGGCTTTGTACCACAAGCATACAGTTCTTCAAGTAAAGCTTCCATTTGATCCATTTGAGGTGTAATGATAGTTAGATTTTGATGAATGCTCTTGCCTTCATGCTAACTAGCTTGCCAATGTTTTTCATCTCATTGTTTTTGGAATAGAAGCTAGTTTAGTGTGCAATCATTCATTCTCTTGAACCTTTGTACTTGCAGCTGGTTCACACGTGTGAAAAGTTCTCAAGTCTCTTGTTTTTGCTGACTGCTGAACTAGTGGATTATTCTCCTTCTTACTAATCGACTAATCGGTTTTAATCCTCATTCATTGTTTATCCAGTTCTGCGGATTTTCCCATGTTTTTATACAGTCTGCAAAATTACAAGTGTTTTTACACAGTCTGTAGAAATACTAGAGTTTCACAACAGTGTCGCATTTTCTCTCTCTACAACCCTGGCAATGTCGCCTGTTAGAATTTACGAGTAAAATTCCAGTGTCGCATTTTTCACATTTTTGTGACACTGTCGCCTGTCAGGAATCTAGTGTAAAAATGCAGTGTCGTCTTTTTCGCATTTTTTGCCTGTCAGGATTTGCTAGCATATATGCAGAGTCACATTTTTCGCTTTTTCAAAAGTGTCTCAAATGTTAAGGAAATGACTCTGGCAAAGTGTGGAGCTACCCCAATATTAAGAAAATGAGAACCCGACAGTGGGCCAGAAAATATTTCCAAGGCATTTTTAAGACCATGTCACCTTTTTCGCAAAAATGCCAAAAATGCGACAGTGTCGGGAGAGTTGGCCAGAATCATTTTCTATGTGTTTTGACTTAGCGTTGTATTTTTCTCATAACAAAAAATTGCGAACTGTGCGACAAAACAGTTAAAAAATGCAGATTGTGCGAAACATAGTTCAAAATGCAACAGTCAAGAAAAACAACAAGGAAAAACTAAGAAAAATTCCAAGGCTTTGAAGGATAGAAACTCTTAGTTTCTTCAGTTCGTGTGTCGATGTGAATGAGGGCGGCTTATAAAGCTTAATTTTCCCACAAGTGGAACCATTTTCCAATGAATGGTGGACAGTACATCACCATGTAGATTACGATGGTTAGGTCTGTGGGGTTGCAATCTACTTATGTTCATGATGATTACGGGCATAACTTTCTTTGACAATAGCTTTAATAAAAAAATAACTCACAAAATAAAACAAAAGTGAAAATTTTGCATTGCTATTAAGCACCGGAACAAGTTGGATTTTGTCTGTTCTATTCGACACCCTTGATGTCCTGCTTGCAAGTGTGAGAAACTTTAATGAATGCACTATATTTGTTTGCACGTGCAAACAAGTGCTTCTAAGCACCGTATGACAAACACTCATTGGTCAAATATCACCCAATATTGGACAAACACTCATTGGTCAAATATCACCCAATATATGGCATGCACACTCCATACAACTCACTCAGTATTACACAACCACATAACTTGCTCCATAGTCACATCACATTGTCTATATGGTAAAGACATGTTTATACATGCTATCACCAACACGCACGAGCGAAGAGGCTCTTCTTTTATGAGTCTTTAAAAATCTTCACACACACACACACACACACATGCCCCTTCAAAGACATGAGCATTTGTTATTGGACAAAGACATAACATTCACCATGTGGCAAGCTGCGAGAGCTTCACATGGTCAGTACAATTGGTTGCGAAGATCGACTAGGCCTAAATGGTTCACACTTATGTAACATCCCTATAAGGTACAAGTGTGTAAACCCAACTCCATGGATGTCGTACCAATGCAAGATTCACACACACACACACACACACACACACACATTCTCCCTTTCAAAACACGGCCTTTTGTTATGAATCAAAAACAGAAACATTGAGTGCCGTGACGAGGTGAGATATTCACGTGGCAAAAAGATTGGACATTGTGCCAAAATTTGGATGAGTCACCATGTGTGGCTAAAGATTAGCTCAAACGGTTCTTGCATGTGTTTAGGCCCAACTTTCATGAGAGTTTTTTTTTTTTAAAGTTCACTAAGCAGAAGAGTCACAGAGCTGCATCACTAGAATGAGTATAGTATTTTATTCTCATCGTTTTCATTTTCTACAGCAATTTTGTGTCCTATTTTCTGACAGGCGCAGGTACTTCTGTTCTTCTCAGCGATTTGCTGATCTTTGATCACTCGGAATGGTACATACATCTCATGTTGCTTGCTATGGCTATGTCCAAAAGTTAAAACATATAAACTTATTTGTATGGATGTAATTCTCGGTTTTAGACTTCGTTCGGCTTTTGTTGTTTTGATATGGATTGCATTGTATACAAACAAATTAGCATTCCGTGAAACTACAGAAGACTTTAGGTGCCATTATTATGTATCTGTGATAGGAAGCTAAGCGCAATATAGATACAGACATCAAAATCTCCCAAGCAACTCGTCAATTTTAGCAATTCTTACAGTTTGTTTCTGCATGTAGTTCAGAAAAGCAAGTAGTCTACTATAAGTCGTCTTTTTGCAAAAATTACCTTTTGGATATGACAAGGTTTGTCCTAAATTCATACGTTTTACTTTTGTCAAACGAAGTGCTGAATCAATGTCTCTGGAAATACTACAGAAATCTGGGTTACAATACAATAGTTGTGTTCGGGAATGGTTTTTTTTAAGTGACCTCTCCACCAGGTAAAACAATCGTAAAAATATGGCAAGGCCTTCCGGGCGAGCCATAATCGAATTGCCTGGTTGAAAGGTCACAAAAAAATCCTTTCTCTAATGTAAAGGATTGGCCAAACATTCTACTATATGCCTGGGTTTTTTATTATGAATCAAACTTTGTCCTTTTATAGCTGTAATATCCTTTAACTATTTTTGTGTAATAATTGCAGCTACAATAATGGACTTCAAGATTCGTAATCTACCTGCATCGCTTTAGAAACTCATGATCTGGTTGATTTTTGTCATATGGTCGTGTGTATAAAAGGTTTTGAATAAAGAATCCATGGAATCCACTGGACCTGCTGCAGCTTCTAAGTTCTTGAGATTAAACAACTTAGCCAGTCCTTTACTTGTTCATGCTAAAGGCTTATAAAATCTAATGAAGGGAACTATGTACCCAACAAGGCCCAACGTTGACGTAGATACATTAAACTTGGCATCTATGTTCTTGGTCTACTTGTGGTTGTGAACTGTTGTTTTTGCCACATCCATGAACAGTATGAAGGACGGGATGAAGATGTGGCTAGATCTAATGATCTGCTTCAAACGTATCTTCCTCCCGACCAGCTGTTGCATTTGGCTTTATCATCCATCGTTATGAAGATAATCATCTATTTTAGTTTTTCCTTAGTGTAACTTAAGCCTGAACACCAAAATTTCCCCCTATTTTGTTCCTCATAGATAGAACATTGTGGTGTAATAGATCTGATAAAAATATCAAGGTTCTGATGAAATTTAAGCAGTCAAGGATAAATAGCAACCGGATCACTTTCTTAGTCAATTTCATCCCCTCTGGTCTCTTTCACTTTTATCCTTTTGAAGCCTCACTAGTGACTGAATGTCTCTACACTGACTAAATGTCTCCAATAAATTAACTTTTAAGAGTTGTCCTATCCCTCGCATTGATGAACTTTTTGACCAGTTGGATGTATACGGAATTTTTTCCCAGACTGATATATGTTTGGGATACCACCAGATTCGTATTCACCCTTGTGATGAATATTAAACCAGTATTTTCACCTATGATTTCAAGGTTATGCCTTTTGGTGTATGTGATGGCCTTTCTACATTCCAAAATCTTGTGAACCACCTTCTTTCCAATCTACTTGACACATTTGTTAAGTTGTATTTTTAATGATCTCTTTGTTCATATATCACAATTGACTTTCACTTTGGCCATCTGATAATTTATTTCCAAATGTATAATTCTACACAGCTTATTTGTAGAAGAGAAGGATACTGTTGCATTTAGTCTTTGGGATTCCTTTTATGTGCAGAAGGCATTGTTCTGGTCCTTCTAACCTTTCATTTGTTAGAGCATGGCTATAA
The DNA here is from genome assembly GCA_029204225.1 of Diphasiastrum complanatum. Lineage (NCBI taxonomy): Eukaryota > Viridiplantae > Streptophyta > Lycopodiopsida > Lycopodiales > Lycopodiaceae > Diphasiastrum > Diphasiastrum complanatum. The sequence continues at coordinate 36,191,937 of CM055093.1, read as the reverse complement.
CCTCTTAAAGTTCATCAACTTTGCCCCTTCTTAGGTCTAGACAATCATCTTTGCAAACCTATATTTGATTATGTTCAACTTGCTTTATCCTTCACTGATTTTTTGATTCTATATAATTTTTTTTTCCTTATGAAGAGTTGCCACTTTGGAATGGAATTTTGATGCTCAATCAAGTTTTGAAATTCTCAAACTTACTCTTACTATTGCATGCCATAAATTTGCCTGATTTTTCTCAATGTTTCATTGTTGAAATTGATACCATTAAATCATGTATCGAATCAGGTTCCAAAGTGGGTCAATATTTCAACGACTGCAAAGAATGTCCTTAACCCTATGCAAATTCATTGATGAGAATCAGATGACAAACTTGAGTAAGATTTGTTATGTAGAAGCTTTTGCACCACAGCTGGAATGACGACAAAGGAAAGGTATGGCATCATGGCACATGTATTAAGGAGTGAAAAAAAAAAAGACCACAAAAAAGATTGAAATTATCAAAGATAGTGAATAGGAAAGATGTCTTAAAAGCAAGTCTACATCTTTGACCATAGAAACAAAAGGAGGACGACGTGGATGCTGGACATTGGAGAGTATATTAACAAATGGTGTAACAATGTAAGGCTCACAAAACATGTGCAACATATTGGATTAAAGAGTCATGACCACCAAATATTGAAACACAAGGAGAAATGCCAAATGTTGAACAAATGTTGACCAAATGTAGTCATTACATGATTACATTAAATGTTTAGTGCCATTCTTTTTATCAACAAGCAAAATAGGAGCACAAAAAGGGCTTTGGCTAGGAACAATGAGACAACATTGTGATAGATCAAAAATTTGACGTTGGACCTTAACTCATTCCAAAATAAGACATGCGATAAGGAGCATGAGACATAAGATGAGCACCAAGAATAAGCTCAATATGATGGTTGATAGAACATAACGGAGGTAATGTGGATGAATCATTAAGATAGATTGATAAGATTGAAGAAGATTAGAAATAATAGGCGAAAGGGAAGTAGAGGAAATAGGTGGATTAGAGGAAAGATGAACACAAAGAAGGGTTGCACAATGGGCTTTAGGAAGACCATCCATGAACTGCTTGCCATGATAAGATTATACATGAAGGTAAAATCAATGCTGAGAAAGGTGGAAAGGAAGACCATCAATTATGACAGAGATACATTGTCGGGCAAGATTACTAGTAACATCTCCTAATGAGGCAAACCAATCAACACCAAGAATAATGTCATAATGCTCAATAGGAATAACGTGGAAATTAGCGTGGCTAGAAAAAGTACCGATGTCGTAATCCCCTAGAAGATACGTTTACTCGAAAATGAATCGGAATGGGCCACTTTGACCCACACAACATGTAAAATAGGACGAGCTGTGGCATGAATATCGCAGGCAATGTTTTAATTGATAAAGGAATGTGCACTACCAAAATCAACAAGGGTAATCAACATGTGGCAGTTGGGGGACGAAACAAGAGGGGTAATAGAACGAGAAAAGGGGGACAAGCCATTCAGATAAGCTATCTGTACATCAAGTTGATGTGCTTCGAGGTCGGCTGCTGCAGCATATGATAAGAGGGCTCGGATCGATGAATGCTTGACTACTGGACTAAAAGTCTCGTTGTAGTCGATGTTGGGGATCTGAGCGAATTTTCGTGCTACCAGTCATGTCTTCCTTCGTTCAATAGCTCTATTGGCATTGTATTTGATCTTAAAGACCCATTTGCAATCGATAAGGTTGCAGCCAGTTACAAGCTAAGATTCACTAGCTATGCTAGAAAGCAGGACTTAAGTTAGAAAGCAGGAAGAGAATGCTTAAGGAGGCTAAAGAGGAGCGATCATCATAAATTGAATAAAGAAATACAATGGTGCCCTACTTATACCCTCTCCCTGAATCAAATGGAGGATTCAAAAAAGGGAGGGAAAAGGATTTGGAGGGAAAATAGTGCGCCCTCCCAATAGGAGGACCCCCACTCCAAATCAATGTGACCAAGTCCTAAAAATATAACCAAATAGGGCCCAAGGCCAGTATATGAATAAAAAGGGCCCTTAGGCCTGCTTATGCATAATAACAATAAAAGAATGGACGCGACGAATGTAATGAGCCAAGTCCATAACTCTCCCCTGCAGAAAAACAAAGCCCTCCACCGGCTAGCAAGCATAATGACTATCTAAAATAATAATGTAAGCATGCTAAATATTGAAACACGAACTAGTGGAAATACTGATGGAGAGGACATAAGTTGTCACAACAGATATCCCAAAAGTATCATAACTGTGTAAAGCAAGTACTAAGCAAATACTACAATAAAGAATAGTCATAGCTAGCCGAATCATGAAGTAGAGGGAACATCTACAATGATATCTGTAGTAGAGAAAAGAACTAAAGCCATGAGGGCTCGAGCCTGATCTGCCAATAATGGTGTATGATAAAACACATCAATAGGCTCCCATGTGGCCTCCTCAATAGGACGACCATTTCACTGGATCAAAAACTGAATCTGCCGGCAACGTCGACTACGGTGAAGGCGAACCTAGTGAATGGCGGCTGGTAAGAAAGGGAACAACTCATGAGTGACATGGCTCAAACTGAGGAAATCCCACTGCCACCATGAGACTTACATCTGCCATCTATCTAGGCTGACATCCTATCAGACACTTACAAGCACAAACCTGTAAAGCTGACATAAATGAGCAACTGAGGCTCAACCTGAGGAAATCTTACTGCCACCATAAGATTGCACCCTCACCAGATAGACAGCTAGTAGACAATGACAAGTCAATGAGCATAAAATGACTACTTTGTTTCACTGTAGCAAATGCACAACCACATAAAACTCCGACTCAGATCTAGACTCCCGTGACAAGGCAACATGCAAGCCCACACACACTCATGCAAACCAACATGAATGATAAAGCGTCAAATACATGACCAAGGCCTGCCGATAAGTGGTATCCTGTCGTACCAACACCTGTGCCACCTGTAGATCTGCTGCTACATCATGGCGACGAAGGGAACATCTCGGCCGCGTCATCAGAAACCAAGCAATATGGAACATCCAGGAATGCCAAGGAACCAGAAGAAGATCAAGCAGCAACTAGGAATGCCAAGGTATCTGCAATGCCCAAGCTAGTAGAGGATCAGCCCAAAAGATAGGGACATCATACCAAGGTATCCAAAAAGCCCGAGAAGGTAAAACTGCATCAGCAACGGGAAGCCAATAAGGAAAGTTAAAAAGAGATGGACACTCATCGCGAATAGCCGCATCATACACGTAACCATCAACCATATGTGCAAGGTGCCCCAAGAAAAGATAGCAGCATCGGAAGACCAACACCAAAGAGTAGGAACATAAGCAGGATAACATGCACGCTGTAACAGCATGGAAAAGCAAGCGATATGCCAGGAAACATGGAGCATAAAGAGATCATCCTGACAAAGGATAGCTAAAATGGAGAGATATGCACCAACATGGTCAAAAGCCCAAGGTATCCATAAGGCCCATGAATGAGAAGTAGCAATGGCACACGGTACCCTCAAGGCACATATCACGAGAAGAGCAGCATGCCAAAAGCTCCAGAAGGTCCAAGAAATCAATATCATCTAAAAAGACATGATGCATGAAAACAGTAGCAACAAATCTAGAAATAGTAGAGACCCCAACTGAAAAACTGTAGCCGGAAAACTCATCCAAAAAGACCTCATATGGACATACCAATCCATCATAGGACAAAACCTGAGGGAGAGGACGTTTGTCATCACCCCAATTTAGTCCATCTTCCAAAATCACCAAAAATGGCATAGAAACAGCCAATCAAGATGGATAATAATCAGAAAATAAGGGGCTGAGAAAGTAGAATAATGGACAGCAAATGTGCAAGGCCAATAAGTAGAAGGGTTCTAACAAAATGGAAAAAGGAAGGAGGAGGGTGTGAGGCAGCAAAATAACAAATATGAGAGGGAAGTAGGGGGCTGGAAAAAGAGTAGTATGTGAACAAAAAGGGAGCAAGTAGGTGCAAAAAGGAAGTACAAATGGGCGCAAGCAATACCTGGGTGGGTGCTGATCCGTTGTCCAATCAGTAGTGCCAACAAAGAGAGGTAAAAGCTGAAGATATGACAGAATAGATGCGCCAACCAGCCACCAATCCGAATCCTCAACTCGCGCCAAATAAGCTGAAAAAAGTGTTGAAAGAGGGCGCTAGACAACCGACAAATAATCAGCAAAATGAGCAGCAAGTCGATGGAGAAATCCGTCGAGAATGGTGAGACAATAGGGCGCTGGGCAGCAACTACCAAGGTCCACAATATGCTGAAAAATAGGCTGGAAAGGGTGCTGAAGTAAGGCGCCGATCAGCCTCCAATCAATAGCAGAAACGGACAGCAAGTCGGTGAAAAGAACCGCTGAAAATGAGATGGTAGTAGGGTGTTGGACAGCCTCCAATCAATATAAAAAATGGACAGCAAGTCGGTGACGAAAAGTGTCGAAAATGATGAGGTAGTAGGGCACTGGGCAATAGCTACCAAATCTGCAAAAACAATGAAAATCTGTCGAAAAAATCGACGAAAGTGATGGGTTACCGCTGAAAATGAGACGGTAGTAGGGCGCTGGACAGCCTCCAATCAATATAAAAAATGGACAGCAAATCGGTGACGAAAAGTGTCAAAAATGATGAGGTAGTAGGGTGCTGGGCAATAGCTACCAAATCTGCAAAAACAATGAAAATCTGTCGAAAAAATCAACCAAAGTGATAGTTATCGCTGAAAATGAGATGGTAGTAGGGTGCTGGACAGCCTCCAATCAATATAAAAAATGGACAGCAAATCGGTGACGAAAAGTGTCGAAAATGATGAGGTAGTAGGGCGCTGGTAGCTACCAAATCTGCACAATGAAAATCTGCTGAAAAATCGACGAAAGTGATGGGTTAGCAGGGCGCTGGACAGCCTCCACCAAAACTGCAAAAAATGATGAAGAAATCGTCGAAAGTGATGGGCAGTAGGGCGTTGGACAGCCACCACCAATCTGCAAAAATGACGGAGAAAAATTGATGAAAGTGATGGGTGGTAGGGCGCTGGACAGCCTCCACCAATCTGCAGGAAGGTTGACGGAGAAAAATCGATGAAAGTAACGGGTGGTAGGGCGCTGGACAGCCTCCACCAATTTGCAGGAAAGTGCTCTGATACCAAGTTACAAGCTAAGATTCACTAGCTATGCTAGAAAGCAGGACTTAAGCTAGAAAGCAGGAAGAGAATGCTGAAGGAGGCTAAAGAGGAGCAATCATCATAAACTGAATAAAGAAATACAATGGTGCCCTACTTATACCCTCTCCCTGAATCAAATGGAGGATTCAAAAAAGGGAGGGAAAAGGATTTGGAGGGAGAATAGTGCGCCCTCCCAATAGGAGGACTGTTACAATCTTACTTACTGCAAACCTCCAGGTGCCGGTTAACCACAAGAGACCGGACGATTCATGTTCCACCCCGCCATAGGACCTAATCCGGGTCCACCCACCGTGCCCTGGCCTGTGACCGTATCAAGCTGGATCCGACCTCCATCCCAGACGGCGTCCCATACCACCGCCTAGGCTCTCAGCCATCTCTTGCCTCACGCTAGCAATACATCCTGGCCGTGCACATGCTCTCCATCCACCTCCTCCTAGGTAGACAGAATGGATGGCAAATGAGTCCTCCTCCCCTTGTATACCTCCAAGGAGAGAGACTCCAAGCCATGTGCACTCCTGGATCATGACACGTGGCAACCATGCAGGTTCACGAGTCACCAGTCAAGTCTACAGGCCCAGTCATCGTCTGGTCTCAAGTCTGGGTTTGGGACCCAAGAGAGTTGGGTCCCTAACATTCCCTCTTCCCGGGATTTTTTCCTTAGAATCAACAATGACCTGTGGTTTTGTAGGTACAAAGGATGACAGGTCCTCCAGCCGAACTAAATCCTCCTGAGGCATTAAGTCATCCTTTCCACCAAGTCGTTCCTTTAAACGACTAATGTGAAAAACTGGATGTACCTTCACACCTTGAGGGAGTTCTAGCTGGTACGCATTCCGATGGAGTTTCTTTACTATACGGAATGGCCCTGCATAACGAGGAGATAACTTAGGACATTTTCCAGTCCTTAGTACCTTAGAATCTTTTGGAATTCTAAGATATACCCAAGCTCCCTCCTCAAAAACCCTAGGTTGTCGCTTTTGGTTAGCGTAAAACTGGGCTCTATCCTGAGCCGTTTTTACGTTTTCGCGAGCAACAAGCAACATTTCTTGCATATCATGCAGGAAATCTACTGCTGCTTTAACCTTGAGGCCTTTGAGGCCCACTGAAATGGGAGCCCTAGGCTGGAAACCATACATTAGAGAAAATGGACTAAAACCCGTCACTGAGTGCTTTGCGCTATTATACGCAAACTCAATCCTTGGAAGGTGCTTTTCCCAATCTGACTGTCTTCTGGAAACTTATGCCCGAAGCATATCTTCCATAGACTGGTTTGTCCTCTCTGTCTGACCATCCGTTTTAGGATGATCTGATGACCCCAAACTTAGAGTGGTCTCTAATTTTTCAAAGACCGCTTGCCAGAATTTGCCAGCGAACTTTGGATCTCGATCACTAACAATATCATTCGGCAAACCAAACAACCTGAACAACTTTTCCACGAAAAGCTGCGCAAGTTCGGAAGCTTTGACAGTTTGCTTGGTTGGTATGAACCGCGCCATTTTAGTTAACTTGTCAAATATTACCCAAATGGCATCATTTTGCTTCCCCATCCGAGGTAGAAAAAGTTCCTTGTCATAGGTGGAATACCGCCTTTGAGCAGGATCCAACTTCTTGCTTTCAAAAGCTACCGGTCTACCATCCTAATATAGGACTGCGCCTATAGCATAGTCACTGGCATGCGTTTCAAGTACATACGGCTTGGTAGGATCCACTATGTGTAGAATAGGCGCTGTAGTTACACAGTATTTGAGGTTCTCAAAACTCTGATTCAACTCTTCAGTCCAAGTAACTGGAGGACTGAACTTACTGTGCCGGCTAACTCTTTTAGCCCCTCTGAGGACATTCGTCAAGGCCAATGCAATTAATGCATAGTTCAAGATGAATCTATGAAAAAACCCCGTAAAGCCCAAAAAGGACTTAACCTCCCGGATGGTTTTAGGGATAGGCCATTCACGAACTTGTCGGACTTTATTTGGGTCAATTTCCAACCCATGTTCCGAAATAATGTGACCAAGGTATAACAACCTTTTCTGGAAGAACACACATTTGTGTCAAATTCCAAGGCCTAGCTATGGAGTATCATAACAACATAGTAAGCACACTATGAAAGCTTCAGAAAACCAGCTATGGAGTAGAACACAAAAGCAAGAGAGAGAGGACTTCAAAGCTCACCCAACTTGAATGAATATTCAAAGTGTAGTAGGGCGTGGAAACCCCTCCAAAGTTTGGGCTACATATAGCATGTTATGTATAGAGGTGGTGTCTTGCTAATTCTAGCTCTAGAACCCACATGGGTCCTTAACCTACTTGATTTACTTGCCTAATTAGCACAAGTGGGGTGTATTATGTACATAAATGTTTTACCCCCATGTCTTATGCACAACTTACAAGTTACAAGTATACAAGCCTTAAGGGGCAAATAGGCATTTATTTCAACACCCCCCCTCAATGGCTATTTTGTTTATACCAACACTTAGCATGCTACGAAACTTTTCAAATTTCTCTCTACTAAGTGCCTTAGTAAAGATATCTGCTGCTTGTTCGTTGATATCACAGTACTCGAGCTGAATTTCTCCGCTTTGTATCTTCTCTCCACCTCAATATGCTTCGTACGAGCATGGTACACAGGGTTTTTGGCAAGCTGGATGCAACTCTGGCTGTCACACTGAAGAATAGTAGGACCATCCTGTGGAATCTGCACCTCCCCAAGAAGTCTCCTGAGCCATATTGCCTCGCAGGTAGCTTTTGCCGCTGACCTGTACTCAGCCTCTGTCGATGATAAGGTAACTGTGGGCTGTTTCTTGCTACACCAAGAAATGGCCCCTGAACCAAGGTTAAAAATGTAACCTGTGGTCGACTTTTGATCATCCCTATCACCTGCCCAATCCGAATCAGTAAAGCCTCCAAGCTGAAGCTTTCCGTCATCTGTGTATTCAATCCCATAGCAGGTTGTCCCTTTGACATACCTCAAAACCCTCTTGGCTGCTTTCCAATGTGCTTTAGTTGGAGAACTCATGAACTGGCTTTCTACACCAACCGCATAGGAAATGTCTGGTCTCGTAGTGGTGAGATGAATCAGGCTACCCACAAGCTGCCTATAAAGAGTCTCGTCCACAAAAGGAGTGCCATCATCTCTGGATGGCTTACTGCTGGTATCAATGGGCGTGGAAACGGGTTTGCAATCCTGCATGTTGAACCTGTTCAAAACTTCACATGCATAGTTGGCTTGGGAAATAAACACACAGTTTTCCTTTTTCCAAACCTCCAAACCAAGACAATAGTGGATTAAGCCCAAATCCTTCATCTCGAACTCATTTGATAAATGAGCCTTCACCTTTTCAATAAGTTGCCCATTGTTACCCGTGATGACCAAGTCATCCACATAGAGAACTATCAAAACAATGTTCCCATCTTCCTCCTTCACGAACAGGTTGCAATCCGACTGACTCTTTATGAATTGCTCCTTGGCAAAATAGTCGTCAATACGACTATACCAGGCCCTGGGTGCCTGCTTCAAACCATATAAGGCCTTTTTAAGCCTGCATACCATACTTTCCTTGCCCTTAGCCTCAAAACCTTGTGGCTGTTCCATGTAGACTTCTTCAGCCAACTGTCCATTAAGAAAAGCACTCTTCACGTCCATTTGATGGACCTCCCAACCAAAAAATGCAGCCAATGCTAAAACCAACCTGATAGACGTCATCTTAGCTACCGGTGCAAACGTCTCATCATAGTCCAAGCCCTCCTTCTGTGCATAGCCTTTAGCAACCAGCCTTGCCTTATGCTTTTCGATGCTCCCATCAGATTTGTATTTGGTCCTGTAGACCCACTTACAGCCAATAGGACGCTTCCCTTTTGGTAACTTCACCAAATCCCATGTATCATTCTTGAGAATGGAGTCGTACTCCTCTTGCATGGCATGTTGCCATACCTTCTCATCTGCTGCCTCAACGAATGTATGTGGATCTTGTGAATCCAAAATAGTAGTCATAAGTGCATAGTTTGTCTCCTGGTGTTCATGCTGCTGGGCTTGCCTTTGAGACCTCCTAGCCCCTGGATTGCTGCTCTCTCCCTCATCCAATATCAAACCATCCTGCACAGTTTGCCAATACCACTTGGGAAACTTCTTCCTTGCAGTTGGTGATGAAGACGGTGAATAGGACTCAACAGATTTGCCCCTTTCCTTCCGCTTCCTAGCCTCCTCGGATTCTTCCTCTTGATCACTCATATGATCATCCTGAGGCTCCCCAATATATGGATGTGGGTCATCAAGTATTGGCACAAATTCACTTGTACCATCCTCCATCTCAAGTTCCTCTATAGGAGGCGTTTGATCTTCTTCAAAGATCACATCTCGACTTATGATCCTCTTCTTGCTAGTAAGATCGTAAAGTCTGTAAGCTTTGCTTTCTTCACTGTATCCCAAGAAAATACCCTTTGCTGATTTTGCATCCAGCTTCTTCCTGTTATCCTTGGGAATATGGGCATAGGCTGTACAACCAAACACTCGCAAAGCGCCTACCTTGGGCTTAATGCCGCTAAATGCCTCTTATGGAGTCTTTTCTTCCACAGCTTTTGTTGGACTTCTATTCAACAGAAACACTGCTGTGTGCATTGCCTCGCCCCAAAAAGAGTTGGGCAACCCCTTTGCCTTGAGCATGCACCTTGCACACTCCACAATAGTTCGGTTCTTTCTCTCTGCTACGCCGTTTTGTTGAGGGGTATGAGGAGCTGTAAGCTGCCTTTTGATCCCATTGGCTTTGCAGAATTCCACAAATTCTATCTTAATGAACTCTCCACCACCGTCTAACCTGAGCATCTTTATCTTCTTTCCTGAATGTTCTTCTACCAAAGCTTTGAAATGCAGGAAGTACTTGAATGCTTCAGATTTTAACTTCAAGAAATAAATCCAAATCTTGCGTGAGAAGTCATCAATAAAGGTCATAAAGTAATATGCCCCCCCTGCAGATTTTGTTTGGGTTGGCCCCCACAAATCTGAATGTATCAAGTCAAGTATGCCTGCTGCCCTGGTGGTGCTTTCCTTGGGAAACTTATGTCTTTGCTGTTTTCCCATAGCGCAAGCCTCGCAAACTGAAGAGCTTGGCTTAACAACTGGAAGCCCCTCCACCATATGATGCTGGTTCAACACCTGCATGCTTTGGTAGCCAAGATGTCCATACCTCTCATGCCACAACCTATCCACATCCCCTCCTTTTGCTGTATAAGCATGCTGACTAGGGATAGAAGTGTATAACCTGTATAGATTATCTTCCTGCAATCCTTTGGCCACAACCTTCATATTATCACTCAAGTCCAACACAAGACAAGAAGTAGCATCAAATTCTACTTTCATATTTTGTTGAGTGATAGCTCCTACTGAAAAAAGATTTTTAGCAAGTCTTGGTACATATAAGACATTCTTAATGACTTTGACTTCTCCTGATGGAAGCTTTACAGGTACTGTGCCCTTTCCCTTGACCTTGTGTGTTGAGTTGTCACCTAGGCACACCTCTTGTCCATCACTAATCCCCACAAAGGTATCAAACCAATCCCTATGAGGGGTCATGTGCTTTGAAGCACCTGAGTCAATGTACCAACCACCTGTTGTAGCTTGTGAAGCCAATGCAACAGAGAATAACTCAGCTTGCCTTATGTCACTCTGCTCCTCTCTTGCAACACTCTCAACAACATTTCCTCCTTGCTTCTTTGTGCCCTTCTTTTGGTCTGCAAGCTTCTTCCTGCACTCAAAAGCAAAGTGTCCATATTTACCACAGTAATTGCAATTCCCCTTCCTTCGAGGTGTGGAAGAAGTATTCGAGGAGGGTTGTGCTTCTGACATCTGCAAGTTCTCCATTCCTTGCTCAAGTGTTTGTGGTGTTCCTTTGTTCTTGCCTTTACCTTTCTTCTTATCCTTAGCTGGATTTTGCTTCTTCTTAGAAGCAAAGGCATGCTCCTGGAAATCTTCCCTCTTGGAGAGATTAACTCTCCTCATCTCCTCCTGTAACAAGAGACCATAGACTTCTTCATAGGTAGGGATCTTCTCTCTCACTGATATCATCATCACAAAGTTCTGATAAGCATATGACAAGCTATTCAGAACTATTGGCACCAAGTCTTTGTCAGCAATAGACTCTCCAAGTACAGAAAGCTGATATCTAATATCCTGAATCTTGATAAGATGATCAGTAACTGTCTCCCCTGTCTCCATTCTGAGAGTATACAACTTGTTCTTCAAGTAGAGAAACCTGGTTGTACTTGCTGTCTCATACAATGCACAAAGAATGTGCCATGCATCCACAGGCCCTTTGGCTGACCTGATTAGAGGAATCACATTATCCCTCACTGACATGTTGATGATTCTGTGTGCCTTTTCCCCTCTCTTGATATAGTCCTTAAGTTCAAGTTCAGATGTTGGAACAGGCTCCTCACCTGTCACAAGCTTCCAACATTCTTTGTCTTCAAGAATGTTCTTGATCTTGAATTTCCATATGCTAAAGTTAGTGCCATCAAGCCGGCTGGCTTCACTCAGCATGCTCTCTGCAAGACTAGACATAGCTAGATAGAAATAAAACATAAAAGGCAAACTGGGGTTTTCACCCAACTAGGGTATGCAGCCACTTGCTCAATAACCCTCAGCTTCTGGATTTGAAACTATCCCCCTGTATGGCTGTCCTAGCCCTTGTCCAAGATCCACTCAGAACTTTCACTGAAGTCCCCACTGTAGAAAGCGCCCTCCTACAGTCCTGGCTGTCCAAAAAGACTCAATTTTTTTTGTCTCAAATTAGAAACTTTTTGGCTCCCTGTACTCCCCTTGCCAACAGTACTCCAACCATGCAGATAGCACAGAGATCAGATGCCCCTACAAAAGGTGCTCCCTCCTCAAAGGTAAGCTGCTCTCTAGGAATGGCAGGAATCTGATCAAAAACAGGTCCAAGCTTTCACCACACCACAGGCAACATAACCTGCTCTGATACCATGTCAAATTCCTAGGCCTAGCTATGGAGTATCATAACAGCATAGTAAGCACACTATGAAAGCTTCAAAAAACCAGCTATGGAGTAGAACACAAAAGCAAGAGAGAGAGGACTTCAAAGCTCACCCAACTTGAATGAATATTCAAAGTGTAGTAGGGCGTGGAAACCCCTCCAAAGTTTGGGCTACATATAGCATGTTATGTATAGAGGTGGTGTCTTGCTAATTCTAGCTCTAGAACCCACATGGGTCCTTAACCTACTTGATTTACTTGCCTAATTAGCACAAGTGGGGTGTACTATGTACATAAATGTTTTACCCCCATGTCTTATGCACAACTTACAAGTTACAAGTATACAAGCCTTAAGGGGCAAAATAGGCATTTATTTCAACAATTTGGACTCCTTGGCAAACAGCTTTTCCAGTCTAAGTAACTTTAAGACAGTCCTGAGATGTTCCTCATGCTCCTCCAAGGTCTTACTATAGATGAGAATATCATCTAAGTAAACTATCACGAATTTTCCCAGATATGGACGAAGAAGATCGTTCATCATCTGTTGGAAAGTCGCTGGAGCATTTGTCAAGCCAAATGGTAAAACCAGAAACTCATAATGGCCGTACCTAGTTCTAAACCCGGTTTTTTCAATATCCTCAGTCTTTATGCGAATTTGATGATACCCTGATCTCAAATCGATTTTGGTGAAGTACTTTGCACCATGCAATCGATCAACTAGTTCATCCATTCGCGGTAAAGGATAACGATTTTTAATCGTTAACTTATTCAACTTTCTAAAGTCCACACAAAGACGAGTACCTCCGTCTTTTTTATCAACAAGGAGCACAGGTGCCCCCTAGGGAGATTTGCTAGGCCTTACATGGCCCATCTTAAGGTAATTTTGCAGTTGCCTATAAACTTCATCCTCCTCAGTAGTACTCATCCTATATGGATACAGAGATATAGGAGAACTACCAGGAATTAGTTTAATACCATGGTCAACACCCCTAGAGGGGGGAAGACCCTCAGGAAGCTGCTCAGGAAAAACATCGTTAAATTCATGTCTAAGTTTCCTAAAAATTTCACCTTCCGGCGAGTTTTCTAGTTTTAGGTTATTAGACATTAATTCCATCTGGAGATTGTAAAATTGTAAACTACGTTCTTCATGGTAAGTAAAATCTTTTAACCAACATCAATAAGAACTGCAATCCACAATAAGAACTGCAAACCTCCAGGTGCCGGTTAACCACAAGAGACCGGACGATTCACGTTCCACCCCGCCATAGGACCTAATCCGGGTCCACCCACCGTGCCCTGGCCTGTGACCGTATCAAGCTGGATCCGACCTCCATCCCAGACGGCGTCCCATACCACCGCCTAGGCTCTCAGCCATCTCCTGCCTCACGCTAGCAATACATCCTGGCCGTGCACATGCTCTCCATCCACCTCCTCCTAGGTAGACAGAATGGATGGCAAATGAGTCCTCCTCCCCTTGTATACCTCCAAGGAGAGAGACTCCAAGCCATGTGCACTCTTGGATCATGACACGTGGCAACCATGCAGGTTCACGAGTCATGAGTCACGAGTCAAGTCTACAGGCCCAGTCATCGTCTGGTCTCAAGTCTGGGTTTGGGACCCAAGAGAGTTGGGTCCCTAACAAGGACCCCCACTCCAAATCAATGTGACCAAGTCCTAAAAATATAACCAAATAGGGCCCAAGGCCAGTATATGAATAAAAAGGGCCCTTAGGCCTGCTTATGCATAATAACAATAAAAGAATGGATGCGGCGAATGTAATGAGCCAAGTCCATAACTCAGCCAACAGGAGCTTCGACTAATGACCATGTCTGGTTCTTGATCAGAGAGGAATACTGTCTGTCCATCGCTTTTCTCCAGAGATCGGAGTTTGGTTGGCTAAGTGCCTCTTCGACAGCTGTCGGTTCCTGCATTAAAAGACAGGCAGACTTTGGAGTATACCTTGTGGGCTGTGTGCGCACTCGGATTGATCTTCTTGGAGGAAGTGGTATTGGCTGATGATCCATTCCTTGGATTTGTAGCAGTTGAGTAGTAGCAGCTTCTTCGTCTGACTCGCTGTCGGGTAGTTGATCGATTATCGGCACGCTTGAGCCAGTGGCTCGAATTGTCGTGTCGGAGGCAGGTGTTGAAGGTTCACATGGAATTTTGTCCTTGCCTTTGAGGTCGATAAACTGATCCTCGATAAAGACTGTATCCCTGCTGAACAGAGTCTGCTGGGTATCGGGGTCGTACAGCTTGTAAGTGCTGTCAGATGAAGTATACCTGATAAGGATGGTCTTGAGACCTTGGAAGTCAAATTTCTTCCTTGTCTCCTTCGGGATCTGCACGTAGGCGATGCATCCAAATACTTGAAGGTTCTTTAGTGAAGGCTTAGATCCTGTCCAAACCTCATGTGGTGTTTTTTGAACATCTGTTCTAGATGTAGGTTGCAGTGGAGACAGCTTCAACCCAGAAGCTATTTGGCAAAGATGCGTGTGCCAGCATGCATTTGGTTGACTCGACCAGGGTATGATTCTTCCTCTCGGCTAAGCCACTAGACTGAGGTGAATAAGGAGTGATAAACTATTGTTCAATGCCTTGGCTCTGGTAGTACTCCTTGAATTTGGTAGAGATGTACTCTCCACCATTATCTGATCTCAGGGCTTTGATTGTTTCACCAATCTCTTTCTCTGCACGTTCCTTAAAGATTCTGAAGAATTGAAAGCTTCTATTTCTTCTTGATAAAATACACCATAGTTCTTCTGGAAAATTTATCAATAAAAGTTATAAAATACTTTGCATCCTTCAGTGAAGGATTTTGCATTGGGCCACAGATATCTATATGTACAACATCTAGTAATCCTCTAGCAGTATGCTGATGGCTTGATGTAAAGGTTTCCTGGCCTATTTACCGACTAAACAGTCTTGACAGACAGGTAATTCGACTTTCCTATCAGGATAGTCGAGATAAAAAACAATGGATTGCTTGTACAGAAACATGATTCAAATGACCAAGTCTATAATGCCAAAGTAAACTTTTATTTATTTGAATAGAAGTAGTGAGAGCCTGACTAGAGGCAGAAAAGCAATGACTTAATCTATACAAGTATCCATGCCTCTTTCCGAGTGCTAGGATCTTGCCTGTCCTATCGACTACTTTACATTGATCACATTCGAATTCTACTTTATGTCCTAGATCTGTAATTCTACTAATAGAGAGCAGATTTGTCGACAGATTCGGTACATGAAGAACATTTGAAAGTAGCTTACATTGATCATTGGAAAAGCTCAATCTCACTGTACCTTCACCTTTGATAGCTTGTGTGCTATTGTCGTCAAGGTGAACATATCGTTTGGTACTGTAAGGCGTATAGGACTCGAAACAGCCGATATGGCTGGTCATGTGCTGTGTGGCTTCGGAATCCAGAAACCAGGAGCTGTTGTTGGATGCTTCTTGATGGCTAGTCATGAAGGCATCACGATCCGCCTCTTGAATAGGCTGTGGTGCTTCTGCAACTGCATTTGCCACTTGATTCGATTGTCCCTTGCTACTGTTCTTAGCTTGTAGTATGTGACAGTCTTGGATCTCATGGTTGGAACGCTTGCAGTATCTGCATAACAGCTTCTTCTTTGTCGGCTGATTCGACTGCTCTTGACGTTGTGTCGGCTTTTGATCTTGCTTTGATGGCTTCGGACGTTTCTTCTTCTGCTTAGTCGAGCCTCTGTTGGTGTATAAGGCCTGAGAGTTGATAGTCGAGGAACTGGAGGCTTCCTTCGAGTGTCTTCCTGCAACACCATTGTGATGACTCAGCTCTGGGTGTGTCGTGATGATCATCACCCAGCTGTCGTATGAGCTTGGCAAGCTTGAAAGCAGTGTCATTACTGCGTCTTGATCGTCTATGATAGATCCGACAACAGCCATTTGCTTCAGCAGGTTCTTGAACTGGTTGATGTGATTTTGCAAGGAATCACCATTTGTCATCTCGAGGGAGTAAAATTTCTACTTGAGATGTAGCTTGGAAGCTATATCTCGCACTTCCTACAATGTGCTCAAGATGTCCCCGACTTCCTTGGAGGTCTGAGCTATAGACACATGGCCGATTTGCATGTTTGAAATGTTGAGGATGATCAGCGCAAAAGCTTTGCCACCTTTAGCTTCCATCGGGAGATTGCAGCATCGTCGGCTTCGGGTCCTACACCTGTAACAATGTCATACAACTCCTTTGCCATTAGCACAGTTCTCATCTTAAATTTCCACAGATGGTAATTGGCTCCATCAAGCTTGTCCATGATAGGACTGGCTTTCCCTTGGGAATCCATGTGGAAGATTAGTCTAGATGATAGTAACAACTATTAGTGACTTAAGAATGAAAATCTAATGCTATTTACAGAACCGGAAAACAATTATCCTATCGGCTAGTAGGATCAGGTTCTGTGGGAAGCTTATCAAGCTATAGAAATAGCTCTGACATAAAACCGCTTAAGTAATCAGATATGTTCTGATATCGCAGCTCTGATACCATGCTGGAGAAATGTATGAATGGATTAGGAAATGTGAATTCCCTCGGTGCGTGCACTACCGGTTAACACTAGGCGAACACAAAAATGAACTAGAGCTTGATTGCGCGGTGGTTGCGGAAGCAAAGAGCAGACAATCAGACAAGTCAATTAGGAAGCCAGACAGAAAGACGTAGTAGCGTAAACATACAATACTGACAAGAACTCTGAACGCAAAAGACAATAATTGATTCAGATTAATGTGTAGGAATGCACATCAGTTTGATGCTACGAGCACAAGACAATGGCGGGTGAAACCGCGTGCTCAAGAAGCCAACTCCGCTCTGTAAAAGCTATGAGCTAATTACTGACAATCCATCTGCAATGTCTGTTTCTGATAAGCTGGTGTCTCAGCGTCAATGCGTGCTTGAGCGTATCAGTAAAAATCAGCTAATTGCACACATGTGAATAGATTACAATAGTTATCTATATACAATTCACATTTGTGCAGATGAAAGGCGTGGAGCCGTTGTGCCGTCAGGAAGAAGATCGTGGCTGCTGTCATTGTCAAGTTAGTTGCACAGTACAAGAAGTGTGCGTGAGGAGGCTCGAAGTCGGACTTCTCCCCTTTCATCTTTGGCCAGAAGAAGTTCTGCCTGACAAGGTCAAGTGTCCTCTTCTGTATGCCTGGGTGACCAACACAAGGGTTGTCATGACACTGTTGTAGGATTTGGGCTCGCAAGTCCTCCTTATTTGGCAGAAACCTTTCCCTTATGGAAAAGCAAGCCATTCCTTATGGAATAGTCTTGACTCTTCAAGTATCTTGTCATTTTCGGGACTAGCTCTAGAATTTCCTGTCATGACATCTAACCAAATGTGACCGAAAAACCCATCGGTTCGACAAAGATCCCGAAGTAGTAGATACAAATTAGATTGGATTTCAGCAAAGCATAACTGATTTACTGTTCCAATCCGACTCTAGGCATCGACAACACAATTCAACGTACCTTTACAATATCTAATTTCAAACACGAACTCTCGAATTAGTTTTGACCATCTAGCCTTTTGGCCACGAAGGTCCTTAGCATCACATATGTACTTAAGGGTTGGTGATCAGTCATCACTATAATTTTGGCACCATAAAGATAATGCCTCTAGATTTTCAACTCATGAATGATTGCAAAAAGCTCCTTCTTATAGGTAGAATACCTGGACTAGGCATGATCAAGCTTTTTGGTTTCAAATGCAATTGGTCTACCGTCCTGGTAAAGGACCGCTCCTACAACAAAGTCGCTAGCATCCGTATCCACCACAAAGGGTTAGTTAGGATCGACAATGTGTAAAATTGGAGCCGTAGAAACACAGTGCTTGAGAGTTTCAAAACTCACATTCATTTCACCAGTCCATGTTATCAATGGACTTTTTCTGCGGCTACATTTGTTTTTCACCCCCTTAAGGACATTCATTATGGGCAATGCTATTAAGGCATAGTCCATAATGAACCTGTGAAAAATTCACGTGAAACCAAAAAGGATTTCACATCATGAATTGTTTTTGGCTGCAGCCATTCACGTACCTTACGAACCTTATCATAATTGATCTCAATACCCTGATCAGATATGATATGGCATGTGTTAGACTCTCACTTACGGCAAACCTCCAGGTGCCGGTTAACCACAAGAGATCGAACGATTCATGTTCCACCCCGCCATAAGGACCTAATCCGGGTCCACCCTCCGTGCCCTGGCCTGTGACCGTATCAAGCAAGATCTGACCTCCATCCTAGACAATGTCCTTCTCCTTAAAAATTCCTTATTTAAGGAAGAAAATCTGGGAACCTCAGTCTAAGGTCACGTTCCTTTTCCCAAGTATCATCGTCTTCAGAACTTCCTTTCCAACGAACCAAGTACTTAGTTACCTGCTGGTTTCTGAGCCCACGTTGACGTACATCAACAATGGCATGTGGTTCCGTAGGTACAAAGGATGTCAGATCCTCAAATTGAACTAGGTCCTCTTGAAGAATTAAGAAACATCATTGATTCTTTTAACAATTTTCCAGGGTCCACAATAACGCGGGGACAACTTGTAACATTTGCCCGTCTTAAGGGTCTTAGAGTCCTTGGGTACTTGGAGAAACACCATGTCTCCTACCACAAACTCTCTAGGCGTGCGATTCTGATCAGCATATGACTTTGCTCGATCCATCGCTTGCCTAATATTGAGCATTAAAGTTTTAACTTTTAGCACCTTAACAGGCAAACAATGATCCAGTAACAAAGATTCTGAAATTCTCTCATTCATTTGAGTTAGAAAATTAGCCGCACTAGGCACTCTTTGAGGAATTCCTACCGTAACAGGGCTAGCTGGCCTAAAACCATAATTAAGCTCGAAAGGACTCATCTTTGTACTTACATTTTTCTTATCATTGTAAGCAAACTCCAACAGTGGTAAGTACTTCTCCCACTGGATTTGCTTATCCCCAACAAATGCCCTGAGCATATCCTCTAAGGTCTGGTTGACTCTCTCAGTTTGGCCATCCGTTTCAGGATGCTCCGTACTGCTCATTCTCAATTGGACTTCAAGTTTGGCCATAACTGCAGCCCAAAAATTTCCAGTGAATCGAGTATCCTTGTCAGACACTATGGATGACGGTAATCCATGAAGTTTGAACACATGCTCGATAAACAAATTAGCTACTCCAGCCGCATCAATTTTTTTACGCGTTGGAATAAAATGAGCCATCTTAGTGAGTCTGTCAACTATGACCAAGATAGAATCATGCTGTGACTGCGTACGAGGCAAGTTAGTGAGAAAATCCATGGAGATACTCTCCCATCTTCCACTTGGCACAGGTAGTGGGTGTAAAACTCCAGGAGTTTTAATCCTTTCAGCTTTATTGTCCTGGCACTTCAAACAGTGCGTCACATAATTGTAAACATCTTTTTTCAATTTAGGCCACCAGAAGTTACGTAAGATCAACTCATAGGTCTTATCCACACCAAGATGACCTGCACTAGGGCTATCATGACATAAATGGACAATCTTCCTACGCAGCTCCTCACAAGCTGGAACAAGAAGTTTGCCATTTCTCTTAATCATACCATCTTCTATGGTATATTTAAGGTAAGTGTGAGCAAAGAGACCATAACTCTCATCTTGAGACTCTACTTGCGCAAGATTTGCCTCTCTCACAATTCCTTGACAATGAGGATCCTCTTGTTGAGCCTGTCTAATCTCAGCAATCAGGTCATTTTCTATGACCACAAAAGACATCTGATACGATATCCGAGATAATGCATCAGCCACACGAGTTTCGGCACCCTTCTTGTACCGAATCTCCATGTGATATTCCTGCATCAACTCAGCCCACCTAGCTTGCCGCCCTCAGGTCCGGCTGGTTGCAGAAATATTTCAAAGTGTTATGGTTGGTGTACACATAGAATTCCGCAACATACAAATAATGCCTCCATACCTTCAAAGCGTGGATAATGGCATACAACTCTTTCTGTGTCAGTAGGAAGATCAGGGAGAGCCTGACATGATCTAAGGTCAGTCTTGGAGAAATACTTAGCTCCATTCCGACAATCCATCAGATCATCCATCCTAGGTAAGGGATATCTGTTCTTGATGGTTAATGTATTTAATTTCTCAAAATTGCCACACAAACGTGTACCTCCATCCTTTTTACTAACCAAAAGGATTGGTGCTTACTAGGCCGAATGTGGCCCATCCTAAGAAGTTCCTGTAACTGCTTAGAAATTTCATCCTTTTTCTTAGCGCTAGCCCTTTATGGAAAAAGGGACAAAGGCTTGCTATCGGGAAGTTGTTCTATCTGATGGTCACTCCTTTGGGGAGGTAGGCCATCAGGTAAAGGCATTTTCAACAAATCAATATTTAGATTTTGTACAACATTATCATCAACATAGATTTCATCCTTTAAAAAGCAAAGATAGAGTCTTTCAAACATTCAACAACTTCAAAGCAGATACAATAGGATGAGAAGGCATATCCACCTCGCCTTTAAGTTCAACAAATGAGCCATTTTGCAAAAAGGTTATACTGTGTGTCACATAGACTCATTCTTGGAGTAGAACCACTCCTTCCCTAAGATTATGTCTACGTTATCTAAATTCATAATATGAAAATCAAGGGCTTTGACATAATCTTGAATCTTGAGCGGCAACTGTGGAACAAGCTGGTCCCATGCTTGCCGAACTTCCCCCGATACCATTTTCATGACATACAAATGGTTACTTGGCGTAGTGGCCACTTTGAGTCTCTGCACCAATTTAGATTTAATAAAATTATGGGTTGAACCATCATAAAAAAGAACAGTCATGGCTTGGCGTCCTAGGAACCCATTCATACAAATGAGGTCGTGGGGGCAAAAAATAGCCGTATTAAAACAACAATTCTCACAACTAGTGCCTTCCTTAAAGGATAAATCAACAAAAGAAATATTAGAACTACCTAGTGTCTTGAAAGTTTTAAGATGCCCAGTCCTTGCCTTGTCATAATTAGCATGATCTAGCTTCACACACTTTTTCTCGCCCTGGGAACTGGTGTCTGTCTGTCCTTGCCCCGCTTTGTGAGAAATTTCTTTTCTTTTTGCTCAGCCTTGGGCAAAAATTTGCTCTTTTCGAGAATCTAAATGGGCGTCATCGAAGGTTTTCGCAAAGCGACTTGCATCCTCGATAGTCTGCGGTTGGTTTTGCCGTACTTCTAGTTGAAATTCTTTCGGAAGCCCCAAAATAAAATGTAACTTTATTAAGACAAGGTCGATTTGCGAAGCGAATTGGGGTAAGACTTCCTAGAACTCCTGAATGTAGGCGTCTTACAGCCTACTACCCATTTGCACGGTGGCCAAATGCCGCCAATGGTCAAAATCCTTAAGGATTGGAAGGAAAGCCGTTTTAAAGGCTTCTTGGAAGGCGTCCCATGTGGTAGGGGTACTAGCCCTATCCTTAAGATCCTACCACCATGTATACGCTTTGCCGCATAAAAACATGAGGGCAGTAGCGATCTTTGTGCTATCAGGTGAATCGTGCATGAAAAAGTGACTATTACACCGATCCAACCAAGAAATCACGACGTCGGGATGCCCCAGTCCACATTTTCTCCCAAAAAGAATTTTAGGTTAAATATGGGATATAGGACTACGGACCACGATTGGGTTGAAGAACGCCCCCACCTTTCTGGCCGTGACATGCCTAGACTGCATTTCCAGGATTTGGTTTTGCAAGGAATTAAGGGCCTGTACAAGTTGAGTGTTCTCTGATTCGGGAGGAAGGGGTGGTGAAGACGGTTCTTCACCCGAGGGTATAACGGGACCCATAGTGCACTAAGGTAATTTTGGAGGAAAAAATGACAAGAGCTTGGTAACAAAATGGCTCAAGAAGCTTGAGAGCTCTACTCAAGGAAGCTAGGCCAAAGCATGCTCCTCAATGATGAGAATGGAGCCTATACCCCCCACCCACACCATTTTCCTTCCCTATAAGGCCTTACTAGGTGTTGGGCCTTTTGGGCGCCACCTAGCAAGCATATGACTCCAAATCCAAGTGGCAACCCTTATGGGCACCACCACCCTCCCTATGCCACCTCACTCAAGGGTCACTCGGGTCACAACCCACCTTCAGCTCTAGTGACCTCCTTTAGTCCCATGGCCTGATGGCCCTAAGAAGTCCCTAGAACTCTCCCAAGGCTTATTCTTAGGCTAGAGTAGGGTGCATGTACAATTGTATGTTCATAGGAGAAGAGGTGGATTGAAAATGAGGGTGACGAACTCTTCGTTACCGCCCAACCATAGAGGTACTACCTCCTCTCCCCCGTTCACTGGAGCCATAGACCACCATAAAGCAAGCTTGGATATCCGATAAGCCAAGTTGTCCCATACCACCGTACCTTACTCTCGATCCTCACCTACTTACATCCTGAGGCCTAGATTATCGTCCCGACCTAACCACCAGTGGAAGAGCTCTTCATTCTCCAGGAGAGAATGCATGACCAGCTCTTGGAGATCCACCTTTATATACATAGTCCAGGTGGGGTCACCTCCAAACAAAGCCGTCATGCTTGACCAATGATAATCAATGACACGCGTCAGTTGTGCACACTAACAAGGGGTTAAGACCTTATGAGGCAAAAACCAAACGCTAATATTGAACGAAGAGGATCATGCTCTAGCTTTATAAAAAGAGGTGTGTATAGAAGTATGCTGATGGAGATTTGGAAGCGAATGTTATTTTTAGGCAGCTTTGGACTTGAAAAGCAAAGGCACTGCTATGAGAAAAAATGGCACTATTTTCAAAATCAGTAAGTAGCACTTTCAGCTCTAAATGTGGGGAATATAGGGCACATTCGCCACAGAGGGTGCATGTTTCATAGTATACCACAACCCCTAATTTGGGCCTTCAAACAAAAGAAACAGGCCCATTGGCCTCATCATTATTATGGGATTGTTTAGAGAGTAGCTTTTAGAATAGCATTAGCTCAAGCAAAGCTCAACATAGATGAAGATTATGGTGTGTTTTGGTACTAAAAGAAATATACTTCATCTGCATAGCTGCTTAGGATTGTTCTACATTCAATTATATCAACATGGCTACATTTCTCCTTGATTCTATTAGTTTCTTCTGTGGATTTGCTTGTAACTAGGATTTCATATATTAGATATTGGTGAGTCTTGGCACTGAAAACAATACTTCATCAGCATAGCAGCTTAAAATTATTCTACATTCATTTGATCAACATAATCACATTTGTCCATGGTTCTATTTGTTTCTTGTGTGGATTTGCTTGTAACTAGTATTTATTGTATAGATTGCTTTGTGTGATATATTATTATCTTTCGTCTTGTGCTACATGATTCTCCTTGATGCATTGTGCAGTCTCTGCCTATCTTGTTTTTGTGGCTTCTTCTTGCATTGGATTATTACACTAAAGCATTTGTCATGAGCTCACTAGTTGTACTTGATTTTGGAATTGGGCCATACATGTCTACAGGGTAAATGGTCATTGTTAATCAGAAGCTTATGCTGTCCAAGTCACCAATCTCAAAGACAATCCCTCTCACACTAATATCGCCTAAAATATCCAATAATACAAAATTTCATTTTGTTTGAAAAGCTTTCAAGGAGAAGGCCTGCACAGAACATTTATTTAGGAAGTAGAGTATAAAGAACTTCAAACATTCAATTTTTGTGCTACTAAAGTGTGGAACTACACCTACTCTTAGGGCAATAGAGTTTGTGCTATTTATATTGGAGTTGGTGCAAGAGTTTATGGATGTACTCCATTAAGGTGAAGCTTTGCATGCCTTAATGCTTGTGTGTCATCTGAGATTCACTTATGCTTATCAAATTCTACCAAAGCTTCTACATCAAGCAAACATTTGTTTAGGCTGAGAAAAAGGACATGACTTAACACAAAAGCTTGCTATTTCTATATAGCCCTTAAAACCTAAATGTACAAAGATTATTCATCATTTGTTTATCAAGTTCAAATATGTACGTAATTTGAAAAGTTTCAAAAGGATTAACATAAATGGATTACATCAGAGTAGAGTTTCGTAGTTGCCAGATTGCATTCTCACCGTTTGGGAATGGGGAAACACCATTCTTACCTGGTCCAACACGCAACGTGGGAGAATGTTCTGACTTCCCATTGCGGGGGAATACCTTCACAGGCATTTGGTTTGCAGCTCAAGATCTGGGATGGAATTTTTCCCTTTTGGCCCCCTTTTTTTTGGCTTTCCAGGTCTATTGTTTCCCTGCCAACTTAGATATTTTCTATAATGTGAGTGCTTGAACTTTGTACTAAAAAATTAATTATTAAAATAGGACATTTTATTTGTGTTTTTAGAAAAAAGGCAACATGTGATTGGTGTTCCTCAACCCCCCCCGCCCCCCCCCCCTTTTTGCCAGAAATGTTCCTATTCCCAAGGGTTGAGACGTTCTCCCTGCAACTGTGCCATAAACCAAAAATAACTGCACGACGTGGCAAATGCCATAGGCTCGTCCACACATTCGTCTTATTGTGTGTGTCACATCTTTTTTTCTTTTCTCTGTGCAGTTGAAGCGAAGAAAACACTTACCATGACAATGCACAAAGCTGTTTCCATGACCAAGAGTAGTCTACAGAGGATCTTGATTTTATCTTTTATCGCATGCTTGAGCAGTGCACTACAAACTGAGGTGCGTTTGGAATTCCTTCTGATTTAAATGAAACCTGATTTACTTGTCAGGCTACTAAAAAAGTTCCATGGAGGCTATGAGGAGCTGTCAAATTCTAGCTTAATGCGTCACTACCTGACCCTCTGTACATGTTCAGTGTTCAGTATATAGTTATGATAAAAATCAGGTTGTGCTTCTAATAGCCTGTCATTGCCTTTATATTTAGGTGTCTTTGTCAGGGTATGTCAGGTTCAAGTTTGAACAAGTATCTAATGGGTCAATGCTACTGTCCTTTATGGCTAAAGAATGATGCCCTAAAAATTTCATATCCTTGCCTAATTGCGTGCATCTTTCTGGTTTGGGGCATTTTGCAGTTGGATGAAGAAGCTTGCAGCCTTCTTCCGTATGAGCACTTTTTAATCTATAGCAAGCGTGTCCTAACTCCAAAGGGGTTGACTGCTGCAATAGGTAATTTGCCCCTTGATGATCAATACATCATTAGCCATTACTTCCTTCCAAGAATGATAACTTGTGCCCAATTCTTTTTAAGCTTCATCAATTTGTTGTGTGATGTATTTTTTCTTGAACAATTCTATCTCACTAGCTTGCTATGCACCTGGGTCAAGTTTTGTTAGTGCTTGGGGTTTTTGGTTTTTGTGGCAGTGGAGGTGGACAAAGGCAAGATAGTGTCTGTGAAAGAACAAAGCACACCACCTACAAGTTCAACTGAATTACCTGTTTCTGATTATGGGAATGCTGTGATCATGCCGGGTCTAATAGACTTGTATGTTCCTTTTCACGTTTTATTGTTTGGTTGATTGTGATGAAACTGTCTGAAGTGTGAAGAGTATTCTTCTTGTCTGTGATAAAATTATGAATGCCATGATCTTAGGAAGGATTGTTTTATAATCTTCTATGGAAAACCTTTAGAGATTAGACAAGTGGTGCGCTGTGTCATTGCACCAATCATCCATGTCTTCTGTAAAATTGCTCAAAGCAAAACATGTAGAAGCTCTTTGTTCTTGTTTTCTGCCTTGCATAAAAGCATTTGTGGTCGTGCAAATGAGAAAGAGATTTTTTCGGTTGAAACCTTGAAAGGACAAGTGAACTTGCTACTTTGTATCTCAAGGAGTAGTACGAGCTACAATGCTAGTTACTCCACTTTTTATGAGACATCAGGCATGTGCATCTCAACGAGCCTGGTAGAGAAGAATGGGAAGGCTTTGTAACTGGCACCAAGTCTGCAGCAGCAGGTAAAACATACCACTTTGTGTTCTTTGTTCTTTCTAATTCAGCTACAAGCAATTGTTAGTGGTGTTTGCTTGTCAAATGTTGACACTAGAGTTATAGCAAAATGTGCACAAAATTGTGCATTTTATGCACTTTAAAAAAAATCCATATCTTATTAACTATCACAAATGTCAGCAAATCCTTTCACATGCATGTTCTTCATTTATACATTTACTGATAAAATTTTTGATTTTGAGCAAATTGTAAGCAAGACATGATGTAGCAAATATGTCAAGGTGCTGATCAAACTTTGATATTTTAAATGTGAGTTACTTAGAGATAGCTACGTCCATGTCAAGTGCTGAAAGGTATTTTCTATATTAGCAAAGTTGGAGGCATAATTTATGATACAAAAATAAAACAATTGAATATATGGATGCTTATGTAGGATTGAAAACATTAAAAGAGAACATAAATTACACCATAGTTGTAGTCATGGATTGTGAGTTTGGTTAGGGTTTCTAAAATCGTTTTTTTTTTTGGGATTTGGTGGGAAATATGGGTATCAGATTGAAGCTCTTGGCGAGAGCAGTACATTAATGTAGGTTGCTAGTAGTTTCAAGTACAATGCGTCCAGTTCAAAGGTAGATATATAGTTGGAACAATATTTTATGTTGGCTTTGAATCAGTTGGAAATTGTGATCCGTGGGCTATGTGGGTATCAATTTGAAGCCCTAATCAAGGGTAGGAAATTTTTGTAGGTTGCAATTAGTTTCGGGTACAAGGCGATCCGGTTCAGGGCCTAAGGAGCTTCTACCGAGAATCCGTATTCCTACAGGAAGGTGGGAAAGTATCTCCATGGATCTCATTGTTGGGCTACCATGGACCCAGACGGGATTGAATTCCGTTATGGTAGTGGTAGATAGGTTTTCCAAGATGGCTCACTTCATCGCAACGACCAAAAAGGTCACAGCTCTGCAAGTTGCCAAGTTTATCCAGAACGTCGTCAGGTTGCTTGGACTTCCAAAGTCCATTGTGTCTAACAAGTTTACAGAAAATTTTTGGATAGAGGTGTTTGCCAGGTTGGGAACACAGTTGCGGATGAGTAGCTTTGAGCATCCTCAGACGGATGGCTAGACAGAGCGGGTGAACCAAATCTTGGAAGATATGCTTAGGGCATATGTTAGTGGTACACAAACAGACTGGGTAAAGCATTTACCGCTATTGGAATTTGCATACAATGACAAGAGACATGCGTCCACTGGATTGAGTCCATTTGAGCTCAATTATGGTTTGAGGCCGCTGAATCCTATGATCATAGGGAGTCCGCGTAATGTACATAGCGCTGCAGAATTTCTGACTCAAATGCAACAGAAGCTAGAGATGGCACAAGATAACTTGTCCAGGGCTATGGCTAGGGCAGAGAGTTATACTCGTGAGAACCGTACCTATCGGGAATTTGAGGAAGGAGATTGGGTGTATTTACTAGTCCCTTTGAAGTCAAAGGTGCTACACGCAAGAAAGTGTGCCAAGTTATCTCCTAGTAATTGTGGACCATGGTTGATTAATAAGAAGGTTAGCCAAGTAGCTTATAAGCTATAGCTACCTGTGGGATGCAAGGTGCATCCAGTATTTCATGTCAACAAACTTAAGAAATGTTTGCACGATGGCGATAGCCTGGTGTAAGGTCTAGTGTCTTTGGAAGAGAAAGACGCCAGTTGGATTCCCGACATGACTAGTTACTAGGGGCCGAGGCCCATGGCATTGGCCAAGGCCAGTAGCTAGGATGGACACCAGGGGACCTGTTGGGTCCGGTGCGTCACTGGCAGTGACCCGGTGTGACCCCCTGACAGGATGTCAGTAGGCGGAGTTATGATCGTATGGACCCTGGTTGTCAATAGTGGAGATGCCTTTGTTGGATGGAATGCCTGACAAGGCTCACACTATATTCCCTCAAGCACCCCTTAACCCTTAACCCTAACACATCCTAACGTCCACCATGGCAAACTCCATGCACAGTTGACACTTGCCACTTGGCAGTACTCTGACACATAGGCAAGCTAGTAGGTGGATAGTCTGACAAGTGTCACTCATGCATTGGACCAAGTGTCCCAATGAGCATATGACACATGTCCTGTTGACCCGTCCATTGAGCATATGACACATGTCTTGTTGACCCGTCCATTGACCATCCGACAAGTGACACTCATGCACTGGACCAAGTGTCCCCATGAGCATATGACACGTGTCACGTTGACCGGTCAACCCTTCTTACTTTTTAGGAGGTCAGTCCAGCAGACTCTCATGAGACCTAGTACCCCCTTTGTTGGAAAGAGGTGGTAATGCAATAACGACAAGTCGAAGACTGTGGGGACTTATCTAGCTCCCTCCCCCTTAAGAACCGTCTTGGTCCTCTAAAACAAAGTCTGGAAAAATCTTGCAAAGGATGCTGCCTCTTTCCCAAGTGGCATTCTCAACAGGCTGATCTTGACTAGATATTCTCGGTATAGAGTATGACGAGTCTGCGTCTCTCTACTATCAAGAATCTCCTCTGGTTCATGTGGAGGTTGCTGAGAATCCAATGGGAGAACTAGAACACTGTCCTTTACCATATTTTCTGATTTGGCTAAGGCTTTTCGTAACTGACTTACATGAAAAACTAGAAAAACCTTACTATTGTGAGGGAGTTCTAGTTCATAGGTGACCTCGCCTAGTCTCCTACTAATGGTAAAAGGACCACAATACCTAGGAGACAACTTAGCACACACTCCTGATTTGAGGGTTTTAGAGTCAACTGGGACTCTCAAGTAGACTTTTTCACCAACAGAGAACTGCACATCCCATCTGTGTGGATCTGCATAATGCTTGGCTCGATCCTGGGACTGCCTAATGCTACGCTTAGGATGTTCTATCATCTGGTTTAGGTCTTCTAAAACGTTTCTGGCTGCTTCAACTTTTTCTTGTTTAAACCCTATAGCTGTGGGTGAGCGTGGCTGAAAACCGTACATCTGCATAAATGGGCGGTATCCCGTAGTTTAATGTTTGGTACTGTTGTAAGCAAACTCTAATATCGAGAGATACTCCTCTCAATTAGTCTGCTTTTTGCTGACGTATGCGCAAAGCATATCCTCCAGCACCTTGCTAACTCTGGAGCTCTAACGGTTGTTTTGGTCGGAATAAAGTGAGCCATTTTGGTCAAACGGTCAACTGTGACCCATATAGCATCCTTACCCTTTTGGGTTTTAGGCAGGCCTACTATAAAATCCATGGAGATACTCTCCCATTTACCAGCTGGTATATCTAAGGGCTGTAACAAGCCTTTAAATGCTCTGCTTTATTTACCTGACATTTCTGGCAATTGGTTACATATTGCTGGACGTCCTTTTTCATACTGGGCCAGAAAATTGCCTACGAGGAAGCTCATAGGTCTTTTGAATGCCTGGGTGTCCCGCACTAGGATTGTCATGACACTCATATAGGACCTGCTGCCTATAATCCTCTGAATTGGGGACACATACTCTATCTCTATAGAGCAAGTACTCATCCTGAATGGAATACTGTTTCCTTTTGAATCCTCGAGTCAACCGACCCTCAACCACTGGGGTTTGCTTGGGTAATACAGGCTCAGAATCCTCAACGTCATCCGACGTATACTCAGACTCATCATCCTCAACGGAAGCTGCCGTATTCTTGGATGAACTGGCACCAACCTCGGAAACTGGTTCTAGAGTCTGTAACTGTCTGCTTTGGATTGAGTTTCAAATAGTAGAGAAGAATGCATCATGCTGCAAGGACTCGAGTAACTCATTATGAATTTGAGTAAAACTCAGCTCGTTTATCATAGGCATTCTACTAAGTGCATCTGCTACTGTATAGAATTTTCCCCATCTATATCTGATAGACCTATCAAACTCTTGCATTAACTCAGCCCAACGAGCTTTCGGACCTCTGAGCTTAGGCTGATTGCAA
Source organism: Diphasiastrum complanatum (assembly GCA_029204225.1). Classification (NCBI taxonomy): domain Eukaryota; kingdom Viridiplantae; phylum Streptophyta; class Lycopodiopsida; order Lycopodiales; family Lycopodiaceae; genus Diphasiastrum; species Diphasiastrum complanatum. The sequence continues at coordinate 36,161,850 of CM055093.1, read as the reverse complement.
AGGTATCTGAGACTTTCATGGTTTGTCAGGACCTCAAAGTTGGCACCATACAAATAATGCCTCCAAGTCTTAAGGGCATGAACTATGGAGAAGAGTTCCTTTTCATAGGCACTATACCTAGTCTGTGCTGGGTCGAGTTTTTTACTCTCGAATGCAACTGGTTGTCCACTCTGAGTTAGTACAGCACCAACTGCAAAGTCGCTAGCATCTGTTTCGACCACAAATGGCTGATTGGGGTCAACGACCTTTAAAATTGGTGCTGTAGCTAAGGCTGTTTTGAGAGCATCAAAGCTCTCCTGCTGTGCGGACTCCCAAATGAACTCCTTTCCCTTGCCCTTAAGAAGATTTGTCATGGGAATTACTATCTAAGCATATTCCTTGACAAATCATCTGTAATATCCCGCCAAACCTAGAAAAATCTGAAGCACTAAAATATTCTGAGGTCTTAGCCAACCGAGTATGGCTTTGACCTTATTAGGGTCCATCTTAATCCCATCTGCCGAGATAATGTGACCCAGATAAGCTACTTTTTCAACGAAGAATTCACACTTAGGTTGCTTAGCATAAAGCTTATGCTTTCTAAGCAGTTGAAACACCTTTCTGAGGTGTTTGAAATGCTCCTTCCTCGTTTTACTGTACGTGAGGATGTCATCTAAAAATACGACTACAAACTTAGCCAAGTATGGTTTGAGGACACTGTTCATCAAGGTCATAAAGGTAGCTGGAGCATTTGTGAGCCCAAAAGGCATCACCTTAAACTCATAATGACCATGACGAGTCCTAAAAGCTGTTTTTGGGACATCTTCCAACTTTATACGGAGCTGATGACATTCCGATCTAAGGTCAATTTTACTGAAAAACCTAGCCTCGTCGAGTTGATCAAACAACTCGCCTGCCCGAGGCATTGGGTATTGATTCTTAATTGTGATTTTATTGAGGGCTCTGTAATCTACACAAAGACGCATAGACCCCTCTTTCTTTTTCACCAAAAGGACTGGTGAGGCCCATGGTGAGCTACTGGTCTGAATTTGGCCTTTCCCAAGATAATCTGTTAATTGCCTAGTTATTTCTTCATCCTCCGGAGGTTTAGAAACAGGTGCTATACCTGGTACTAGGTTTATTACATGATCTACCTCTCTGCTAGGTGGTAAACCATGTGGTAAATCTTCAGGAAAAACATCTTTAAATTTAGACAACAAAGTTTCTAATTTATTGATTTTTTGCTGTAACGAACAAGAAATAGAAACTTATGGAATAAACTGAAAGTCACATAAGAATACCTGATGGTTGTCGTCTCCGATTAGCTGACAGAGCTTTGAACTGTAGAGCATAGGGCTGTTGGGGACATCATGCTCCCCATGCAACTGGATCTCTCGGCCTTTATGCTGAAAGCTGAGGGTGTTCTCCTGATAATTTTTGAGGAGGGAAGATCCTAAGCTGTAGAGCTAGTCTCTCCCGAGAAAAATGTCTGTGCGATCCAGGTGCATTATCTGAAAGTTAATTTCATCTTGATACCCCTGAATACCAAGATTTAGATTACTTACCATAGTTTCCCAAATTCTCTTGTCTTCACCCTTAGCTCATGAAACTATGTACCTATGCTGACTAGGTACTTCTGGAAGTCTGAGTTTTTTAACCAGGGTGTAGTTGATGAAATTATTGGTTGCCCCATCATCAACCATGACTCTGATTGACTGGTTACCCACTTTCCCATGCATACGTACTAGGTCATGCGGCCCAAAGCTGAAGGGTCTCGCTAGCATTGCAGAGGTTAGTTGGCAACAATGTTCATGGTCTTCATGAAACACTTTTATCTCAGACCTCAATGGCTTGCAAATGGTCAAGGGTCTGTTTAAGAGCATGAATGTTCTTCCATTTGCTGAGGAAGGTGTGTAGAATATCTGCGTTTCTATCCTTCTCTTCCCCAAGAAAAGTAGGGGGCTTTAAGTCTTTAAAGACACTGGGATGAGACCGTATGGGCTCACCCGAAACTGATGGAAGTGGAGAGGGGGATGGCTGAGAAGTGGATGGGAGGCTTCCTTTCGCGGAGTTCAAAATTAAACTTTTGAGCTCGGCGAACGAGTCGTCCATATTGGATTTGAAATTGGCAAAAGCCAGTTTCAATTCATCCACCTCTGTTACCAAGTGGAGATACTGCTCCTTGGTAACCAATTCGTCGAGTTCTTCGGCAAATTGCTCCTGTTCCTCCACTTCCACGGGTTCTTGCCCCTTACTAAACCTCAGAGATTCCGTTTCTAATTCATCAATGCCTCTTGTCAGGGGTTGATCAGGTCCCGGAAAACTGATCATTTTCAGAGATAGAAAAGGAGTGCTTGATGTTCCTTCTTAAAAAAAAAGTCGAAAAGACTAATTGGAACTGTACAAAGAATGGAAAGCGGACTTAGCTGTTTCTGAGCACTGTACTTCCAAAGAAAATATTAAGAAGAACCCTCTCAGCTCTTCCACAGCGATTTTCAAACCTGCTGTCCTAGAAAAATCCAAGTTTGAAGCTCAAAAAGTGTTTCAAATTTCCAGATTTATGGAGAAAACTACTCGCTGATCTGTTTGCAGACCTGAGGCTCCAAAAAGCCGGGCAAAAGACCAAAAAAGATGCAAGCAAATCTGAGTTTTCTAGCTCCCTGCCCTCGCTGGTTGGACATCAACTCTTCTGCTCAAAAACTCTCTGATTTGGGCCCAAGGATGAATGCAAAAGCCCGAATTTTTTGAGCACCCTGCTCGCTGCTTCAGCCCTCTGTCTGATGACAAAAGCTAGGCCCCAAACTTCTGAAATCAAGGATAAATTTACAGTTTACTTCCTCCCTGTCCAGCGCTGACCGTGCTATTTGATTTTAGGTAGAAATCAGCTCAAAACCCTATAATTTCCCCTCAGAAATCAGAGATAAAAGCTGCTCTAGCAGCGCCGGACCTGCACTTGTAATCTGATTCAAATCCTATCGAAAAAGCAGATATTTCCACCGAGATTGACTCAGTAGACAGCTGGTTCTCCAGCGCTGGGCCTGCTCTACCTACTCCTGAAAATTTGAAAGAGTTTCTATACACTCTGATGGATTTCTCCCCTGCTGAAACTAAGCTCCCAAAGAAGGAGATGGCTCTGATACCAGTGTTAGAGATCCAAACATCGTAGTAGGGCAAACACTAACTGATCCACCCAACCTTGGCTACTCCTTGATATGGAGCAAGCCCCTCCTAGCCCAGTGTGAGGCCTGGTAGCATGCATGCGGCCACGTGGCTCTGACGTGGCCGACTGCACGTCGGGACCCAACGTGGGGCCCTATCCTGCTGACAGGGTCCCTAGGCTGTGTTAGGCCTTCCATGGCTATGGACCGTGCCGGGGCACACTACTCACACTATCTTGCCCTGTTGGACGTGTACGTTGGACCCTGAATGTGGACCTCTTGTGTTCTCTAGGGTTCGGCATTGGTTATGTGCTCGTAACAGTTCAACAGTACTACAAGTTAACCTCTTTGTCGAGAACTTTGCTTCTGACATAATGATACTTAATTTCAATGTGCTTACTCCTAGAATGAAATCTAGGGTTGGCTGGTAAAGCAATGGCACTTTGATTATCACAAAATAGAATTGTCGGAGCATATTGATTCAGACTGATATCTGAAAGTAAGTTTCTCAACCATACTGCTTCCCTTGTAGCTTGAGAGGCTGCGATATACTCTGATTCAGTGGAATCCGAGCTTGCTTGATGGTGGTTTATGTCTCCATGCTTGCTAGGTGGTGCCCTTAAGGCCCGCCACCTAGTAAAGCCTAAAGGAAGGAAAATGGTGTGAGTGAGGGGGTAAAAAGGCTCCACTCTCATCATTGAGGAGCTTGTCTTGTCCTAGCCTCCTTGAATAGTGCTCTTAAGCTTCCTAAGCCAATTTGTAGGCAAGCTCTTGTTGTTTTTTCCTTCAAATTACCTTAGTGCACTATGGATCCCGCCATGCCCTGGGGTGAAGGGTTGTCTTCACCACCCCCTCCTCCTGAGTTAGACACCGCCCAACTTGTATAGGCCCTAAATTCCCTTCAGAACTCCTGGAAATGCAGTCTAGGCATGTTGTGGACGAGCATGAGTGGCGTTCTTCAACCCACTCGCGGTCCGCAGTCCTGTGTCCCATGTTCATCTCGGAATTCCTTTGAAGAGAAAAGAAGGGCCGGCATCCCGGCGTGGCGCTTTCATGGTTGGATCGGTAGAATAGCCATTTTTCCATGCACGTTGCCAACTACCTCTTCGCTGGTGTACTAATGCTTTTGCGGACTTTATCCTTGGCCTAGCCTATACCCAATGTGCTCACAATTCTTGTTTGGTGATTGTGGATAGGTTTTCAAAACAGGCTCACTTCACTCAGGAGTGCTATTACTACAGCTCAGTGTGGCTGCATATTTATTTTAGAGATCTTTTCACGTACAGTTTACCTCATTCTATCCTCACTAATCAGGATAGTAAGTTCACCTCTATTTTTTGGACAGAGCTGATTTATACTTTGGATGTTCAGGTTCTCATAAGTATTGCTTATCATTTTGCTACTGATGGTCAGTCTCAGGTCCTTAACCATATACTTGAGAATTATCCTAGTCATTTTGTTTCTCCTACTAGTAGACATTGGGATCAGCACTTGTGTCTTGTGGAGTGTAGTCATAACAGTTTCTTGAGCTCCAATACAGGTGTTTTTCTATTTCTCTTGGCACATGGTTATTCTCCTCTACTTCCAAGCCTTCCTATTCCACCTGATGATGAATGTGAGGAATCTACATTTTAGTTGGCTAGCATGGTATGAGCATAGAGTAAACAAAGGACTACTTGCTCAGTGATGCTCGTAATTTTTGGTCAAGTTCCCCTGATGAAAATAGAAGGTATGAAAATAATCGACAACATACTAAAGGATTATATGATAGTTTCCAGCTAAGATCACTACATTACTATCACTAGCTGAGTCTATAATGAATTACATAAACTCCTTTGAAAGGAACTATAGACTAGTTTCTTACAAAGGACTCGATAACTCTAAAACAATCAAGTGCACAATGCCCTATGACTTATTCTACTTAAAGCTCCTCAGGAATTATAGACATTTTCAGTTTAGCTTTTTGGTATAGTTTAGTCCATGTATGTTATAGTCTGGTTCACAGTGATATGTATTCCTTCACGTTTCCAATTCTTTTGTCATAAAAATTTATGGTGTCATTGTTACTTTGTGGCATTGACGTTTTCTTTCTTTCTCCTGGTTTCTAAATGCTAATGCAGCTATTCGTCTTGGGGGTGTGCCCCATCTGTGGTTAGCTCTGTTTGGTTAGGAGTGATTTAACATCATTCTGTTAGCTGTAACGGGTGTTTGAGGCCACCCCATTTGCCGTTAGCATCTTCTTAACAACTGTCCCCCATTTTGAGGAGTGAACTGCAATCTTAAGGAGTGCAGGTACTTGGGCACGCTGGAGGTGCTTTGGATTGTAAGTGAGATCAGCGTTCAAGGGCGAGCTGGGCTTGAGCAGGAGAACCACCAGAACCATGAGAGCACTAACCATGCCCTTTCAAGTCTGTTACGAGAGCTTAAGAAAAAATTATATTCTGTTAGCACTGACCAGATGCACTAACAGATTCGGTTAGATGACTGCAGGTTGGGCAGCGACAGCAGTCGGTTAGCACTGACTGAATGTTGCTAATTGCAGTTGGGGCAAACCCCTCAGATGGCCAAGATGGAATCCAGCTGGGCTCTTCTAGAAAACCAGGGGAAGACGTAATCTGTCTTCCCTTTTACAAAAGGTGGTAGATAATGGCCCGAGGACACCTTGCTTGCTTCCTGAGTGTTTTTGCTCTCCTTCAATTGGTTGGCTATCATTCAGAAGGTTCATATGAGGATCAACCAAATATTGGCTTCTCAACTTGCGGCTGCCCTGAGGAATTTCGGCCTCTGTCATCAACTTGCGTGGCCTCATAGAGAGTTGAGGGTGATGCATTTGCACTGGTGTTGTGGACTGTCCTGTTGAGTGAAGGGCAGCCTGCTGCTGGTTCTTACCACCCTCCAGATGATCCATCCTGTGCCAGCCATCAAAGGTCACTTTATCAGTGTGCAATAGCCGGTGAAAGTCGTGCTTCTTTGATTTCCACAGTCCCTGTCTGCCCATGATTGAGGGTTTCCAGAGGGTCGCCCATTTTAGCAGTTTATGCATAGATTCAGATTATATATGATAGGTTTCTAGTGAAGATCATCGCTCCAGCACCGATCACATTGTTCCACATTGCTTTGAAATATACATTTTGCAGACTCTTCTCGCTATCTTGATTTGTAGATGTTTTGCTCATAACTATTGATTGAGATGAACCATTTGAAACTGTTAGCATCTTGTACTTCATAACTCCTTTTTTGACCTCAATCAAAGAATCAATCAGAGTGCTCTTTAAAGTTCCTCTCTCACTCCTAAAATGTCTGAGACGATGCTGCTATGCAAAGAGAAGGTTTCTGCAGTTTAAAGCAGTCCTTGTTTGAAAACCCTGTGGGCACTTAGTGACCTATTTGAACAGTACACAGCCATTGAAGCATCAGTTGATTATAGCTTTGTTATCATTCAACTGATTGTTACAACCATTTCGAATGAACTATGTTCATCAATTTAATTTACAATCATTGAACAGGTGGAGTGACAACTGTTGTTGACATGCCCTTGAACAGCTTTCCAACTACTATTTCGAAGGAATCGCTACAATTAAAGGTCAGTGATGTACTTGACTGCTTGTCCACCAGGCCAAGATTTGCCAAATTTCATATGTTTGCATCTTCTTGAAATTTTGTTCGAACTGTCACAAAAAAAGTGGAAACAAAAAACTAGCTAGCTGAACAAATGTTGTCTGTTGTAAAGGAAATATTAAGCAGCTGAGACAAGTTCTCTTCTTTTGTCTTGTGCATAAGCAAGGTTAAACTTCCAGACAGTTATGAAGTGACTATCTCTCGGTATATTCGTTAGTTAGAGAGTGTAAATTTGCCAGATATGATCTTCTATCATCAGAAGCCCTTACCTTGAAACTCCCAGGACAGCTTCTAAGAAGTTCTATGTTAATGTCACAAGAAGTTCACAATCAAGAGATTAACATATAGCTGGCAAGAGTACATTGCATCATATGTGCTCCATTATCTGTTGGCATTGATCCATGTTTGTTATGGTGTTCCTTTGATGTGGCAGCTTCTTGCTGCAAACGGAAAGCTTGCGGTTGATGTTGGTATTATGACACTTCTCTGAAACATGGATCATGTACCTAGGACTCTTCATAAATCTGTTATCATTGTCTGAGTACATTATAACTCCTACAGTGAGTTGCATGTGTAGCAACCTGGTTAGAACCAACGACAGACATTTAACTGATTGAAACTCAAACATATCACTGCTGTTCATTCCTTTTGATTTCAGCAGGCTATATGGCTGGATAAAGTTCATGACTGTGAAGCATTTCTACAATTGACCACCATGATCTTTATGGCAGGATTCTGGGGTGGATTAGTACCAGAGAATGCTGAGAATACAACTGCTTTGGATGAGCTCTTAAGCTCAGGGGCTCTAGGCCTTAAGGTTCATAAATTAATAGGATTTTATGCTTTTAAAAGTATTGATTGTTAGTGAGTCAGGATGGCAAGCTTATTGTAGGTCTTGACATATCACCTGAATGCTTTGGGTTCGATATTTTATCTCATTAACAAAAAAGCATGAAAGAGATCTTTGTTGACATATTAATGTGAGTTATATCGCCAAGGATATTTTACTTTTCATATGTTTTAAAGTGCCTCCTGATGCTGACTCACATAGAACATAGGGGCAAAGAATGCTGGGTGCCAACATCTGGCAACTATTTAGATTCTGTGTCACCGGTCTTATTGACCTGTTTTTAAAGTTGAAGTCACATCAGTTTGATGCCTTAGGAATCAAAATCCTAACATAACTGTCACTGGCTATATCAAATGCAGGCATTTATGTGTCCTTCTGGCATCAATGACTTCCCTATGACCACAGCAAGTCAAATCAAGGTACTATCTCAGATGAAGTTGCATTTGCTTAAGAAAACATATTAAGTATTTGTTGCAATTCCTATCAAGAGATTGACTATCAGTATTCAAGATGGAAACAGTCATCCGAACTTACGGACTCTCCTAGCTTAATATTTGGTCTGAGGTTGAGGGGGATGTACAGGTTGTGTTCTGTAAAAGGAAGAGTTCAGCCTTTCATTTATGCATTTTTTCCAGCCAGAAGAGTTCATTCTTCAAGGAGGGCATACAAGAATTGTGCTGATTTGTACATTGGAAGATAGAAGTGAACAGCCATGCCCTATGCCCTTACTCACTTTATTCATAATATCTATACGCTTTAGAAAATATTTATCAAAGAAAGGTCTCTAAATTGTCATGTATATTGTAGAATGAGGTTGCTGATATACACAGTATTTGAGTATAAGGATTGCAAATATTTCTGTACAAGCTTTTTCTATATTGCATGAACTTTAGAAGCAGACCTATTTTTCGTCTTTGTCATATTTGTTTAGAAGTATTTCCTTTGTGTGATAGTTTCTCTATCATTGCAATTCTGTCAGATACATCTTAACAAGCATTTTCTATCTTCCTCAGGCAGCCTTGCCGGTGCTAGCCAAGTATGGAAGACCTTTGCTTGTTCATGCAGAAGTTCAGCAGCCTCTTGAAGACGGTCATCCTCAATTGGAAGAATTTACGGGTCTTTCTAGTGAAGAAAAGCGACACTATTCGACATACTTAGCAAGTAGGCCAGAATCATGGTAGGTGGTGCAGGCTTAAAGTTTCAGTGGGAATCAAGGTGGTTGAGACATTTGATTATGTCTTTATCAATGTGGATAATTTGTGAATATGGAATTATGTCAAGATGCAAATCAGTTTTTCTTTATCTATGCTTGTGTATTAGTGTGGCCATTTGAAGTTGAAAAGTTTTGCTGTTTTAGAACGAAGTCAATGATGCACATGACGTTTTTAGACTTAATGTTGAGTAACCAGGACCTTTTATATGACATGAAGATTGAAATCCTCAACTTATATTGCCTTTTATCTTGCAAAGTGTTGGATTTCTATCCCTTTTTCCCCTTTTTCCTCTCTCTCTCTCTCTCTCTCTCTCTCTCTCTCTCTCTCTCTCTCTCTCTCCCCTAAATTCAATCTTTAATCTAGACCCATTTAGTCGACAGGTCATTGAATTGTCGGATGGTCACCAAACAATCGTCACGATCACCGAACAATCGTCAGGTCATTGAACTGTCGGACGAAGACTCTCAGTCTGCCATGGGCCACTTACGACTTCTCGCGAAGTCTTCCTACGAAGTCCTATGAGTACTTACGACTATCGGCCAGGTATGACTACGACGTTTGATGGCCCATTACAAATCCAACAACTTAGTGTTCGGACATGTACTTCAACATAAGGGCCTAGTACATTGTCAACCACTTCTCTCGATTTAACAAGGCACTTCAAGCAAGTGCATTGAACTCTCCACACTCTACCGTGCGCCATCATACATCGATTGATCCAATGCCTTGTAAATCGATCCCCAACAACTTCTGTATATATATCTCATAAGCAAAGGCCATCAAGCTAATCGTCAATCTTCATTGTTTATCAATAAGGGACTAATCCAGAGCGGCTTCCTTCCACCTTAGATTGTTTGAGACAAAGAGTGAGTAAGAGAGACAACTTCAAGCACGCGGTTACTGCTGCAATTGCATTGTGCTCGTCATTCAGCTGATTATGTACATGCTACATTCTGAACTCAATCTAATCATCTTATTGCGTTCAGTTACTGTGTCATGAATGTTATGCGTCCTTGATTATTGCTTTAAGCACCTTTCATCTTTCAGCTCTTGTATAGTTTCGTCTGAACATCTCAATGCTTTCACAATACATGTTTCCACAACCAACGTTAATGAATTTGTGTTTGTCTATGCAATCAATTGAATCGATTCCAATGATTTCAAAGTGAGGATCAAGTAAAATCAGTTGCGAACCTTGTCGTGATACAGTTGATTTGAATCTGATAGGCGTGGAGTCACTTATCAAAGCTTGATAGTGCGAACATAGTTCTTCTCTATCTAGCCTTCTTCAGTCCCTTCGACTCCATCTTTTTCCCAACATTGTATCAGAGCTTCATTCTCTGATTAACTGATACCAGCACGGTATCAAAGCCTATAAGGCATTGAAGCTTCCACTCATTAGAGCCTACACAATATCAGAGTTTCTTTCTTTTAGATATGATTCTACCAAATTGGTAGAATAATAGTTTTCTTGTCCTAATAATATCGATAGACTCCATTTTTCATTCTTAAGTCGCTGACAGATCAGATCATCAACAGACAAAGGTTCCTTATGGCTTCTCAAAGTAAAGCAGGTCTCATCGTAGACAAGCTTGATGGATTAGACAATGCAATCATCTCCAAATGGAAGCTGAAGGATGGTAAAACTGTTGCACTGATCATTCTTAACATATTGGAGATGCAAATCGGCCATGTGTCCAAATCTCAGACATCATCCACATACAAAAACTGGGTGATGATCATCATGACACACTTAGATCTAACTTTGTCTAGAGTTTTCTCTATGTTGCTATAGGAAGAGAGTTGAAGAAATGGATCGTCCAGGTCTTCGAATACAAATTCACACGCTTTATATGCAAACAGAAGCTTGACAAGGTAGAAGAAGAAAGGCACCAAACAATTCAATTCGAACCAAAAGCCGTCTCAGAGCCAAGAACAATCGTCGAATCCATAGCCGAAGAAAAAGAAGTTCTGTAAGTACTGCAAGCGCACCAATCACGAGATTTAAGATTGCAAAATACTGAAAGCCAAGAACAACGCAAAGAAGCAATCAAATCAACAAGCGAACACAATAGCTGTTGGACATCTCAAATGACTGTTCGGGATGTGGACGAAGATGCTTTCATGGTCAACCACCAGAAAGCACAATGCGACAGTGCTTGGTTTCTTGATTTTGGAGCCACTCAACACATGACTAGTCATTTTGAAAGTTTCCAGTCCTATACGCCTTACAGTATCCGAAGATTCGTCCACCTCAACAACAAGAGCACACATACTATTAAAGGTGAAGGCACCATAAGATTAGGCTTCCAAAATGATCAATTCAAGTTACTATGTAAAGTTCTTTATGTACCTGATCTTTCTACAAACCTGCTCTTTGTTAGCAGAATTATTGATCTAGGACATAGAGTAGAATTTGAAACTGATCAATGCTGAATTATCGATAGGACCAATAAGATCCTATTCCTCGGAAAGAGGCATGGATATTTATATAGGCTGAGTAATTGTTTGGTCTACTACAGATCAAGCTTTAAATACTTCTGTTCATGTCAATAAAGGATTGCTTTGGCACTATAGACTTGGGCACTTGAATCATGCATCTGTTTCAAACGTTTCTAGGCGATCGTTAGTACTTGATCTCGATTATCCTGATAAGAAAATTGACCTCCCTGTCTGCCTGAGTTGCATTATCGGGTAGCAGACTAGGAATTATTAAGACCCTAAAGGATTGCACCTAAGATGAGGATAGGAGAACACAATAAGAGAGACTATGGAGCCAAACTGCCCAACCAATCCTAGATCAAAACTGGATCTAGCCCCCAAGCCATGCCATGTGAAGCAAGAGGAGAAGAGAGAAACTGGTAACCTAAACCCAATATGTCGACGGGAGAATCCCCACCTCATTACATAGAGAGTAGAGTCCTGTGCAAGAAACCATGCAACCCCCATGCAGGTCAACTATAAATAGATCACATCTCTTCATGCAGTCCTCCTGCCTATATCCGTCACACAGACATGCAATACTCCATATGTCTCAATTAGAGTGTCTGGGTCCTCTCAAGGTTATTAGTCACAAACTGACCTTAACATGGAATTAAATCACGGTGTGACCAACAATCTCGAATACTGGAGGGCCGGTCTACCATATTAGGACTATTCCAGGTCCTTAACCGAATATGGCCATAACATTCTTCCCTCCTTAACCTGCTTCTATCCTTAGAAGCTCCTCAAGACATGAAAGAATTACAGGAACAGTTCCTTTAACTTTCAATATTAACCGAGAAAATCGTTATCCGTAGTTTGACTTTTACATCAAACAAGTACTTAGAGATAAACCAATTTCCAATCGTTAATCTCTGTTTTGGAGTACAAACTCTGGTTTGAAAAGTACACTAAGAGATATATTTTCTCAACAAGGTTACACTCCACTGAGTGAAATCTTCCCTAACTTAGGAGATTAAAGTTAAAGAAAAAATGATAATTATAGTCTAAAATTATCCACAAACTCTGGCAGACAATTCATAAAAAACTTCCAAGTACAACTATCCTTAGAATCTAATTCTAGGATATGATAATTCATTCAATTAGAATCTCTAGGAGAATCATTAAGATATAGAATGATTAAAACTCTACTCTGAGTATCTCGGATACTCTTGAGTTAAATGCACCTGTTTCTAGCATCAAATGCAAGAAGATAGCACCCATTCATCTCAATAGATTTGTCTGTCCCCTTTAATAACTGGAGATCCAATCAAAAGAAAAACTGTACTCAAGCACTTGCAGACCATAAACTGTAGTAGAATGGCATCCACTAGACTAATTAAATTCTCCATAAATAAAATACTTATCTTGTGAGAATGTCTGTGAGATCCATAGGTCCTCAAATAAAATACTGGAGTAGAGAGATTCAAAATACTGATCTAAATTCTTACTCAAATAATAGATCAAGAATTAATCATCAGATTCCTCCAGAACCCACATATGTTACTCACATATCTCACTGAGATCTTGTAACTCAGCTACATAAGATTTTCTATTTCTCATGAGTAAATAACATATCCGGAAAATCTCTGAGACGAATAACATTCACTCTCAACAGTTTTCCAATTCCACTTACCTCTAATTACATGATTTCTCCCACTAAATCAACCCCTCTTTGATCCTAGTACTTAAACTAAGATTAGGTTGACCCAATATAGAACTCTCAGACTTAAATTTTGATCAAACTTACTTCTATTCCAATCAAAATGGAATTAGTAACCTTTGACCTTTTACTACACTACTTATAGATAATGATTCAAATTTCAAACCCTGTTCTAGCTCCAGATTGTCCACACAATCCCTAGAGAATTCCTCTTTTTCGAAAAGTTCCAATTAGGTATCTTACTTTGAATCTATCCGAAATTTCTTTCAAACCAAATTTCATTTCTATACCACAGTTGGTTCTCTAACAAAAAACTATGCAGCCTACAGATTCCCAAATAGAATTTTATTCCACCACTTCACCCCTCCTTTTAAAGAAATTATAAATTTCAATAAAAGTTAGCTGGAAAGATGATATATGAAAATATTTAAATCCAAGAAAAGTCAGTAATAAGTGCTTCCACTAAAAGATTCACTCTATTACAAACATAACTTTTCCTTCAAATACTTTCAACCCGATTGATAGAAACTACCATTCCATCGAAATCCATTTATGCACAAAGAGATATTCTAGGTTTAAGAAATCGAAACACTTTTAACCTTAGAATTTATCTAAATTCCAAGTCTATTCACATAAGTAGTAATTTATATGACATAACAATCTTTCAGAAGAATAACTTTATGTTGGAAAGAATCATATAAACCAGTCTGATGTCTTATATTCGAGAAATTACTAAGAAGTAAAGGATTAATTAAGAAAGCGAGAATTTGATTTAAGGGCCTCTGATTTTGTAAATAATGAGATACCACCTTGGGATCTAGATTAAACCAAACGGTTTTATTTTCCCATATCGCGTCTAGGTACTAGAACACACCATTGATCTTCAGATTTTTACAGTCCTAGAATTCCCTTTCCAAATTACTGATGTCCCATACCATCAGCTTTTTCTTCCAAAAAATCCTTAACCGCCTTATCTGATATTCTAGAGATCTATTGATCATTCCTATAATCACTATAGGATATTATCTCTTGTTCCCAAACACTGGAGAATCCAATTTATTTGGATGACTGGCATGCCCATAAGATGGATATCACAAATCCACACCTGATTCTGTGATTTAGACAAAAGAATTAACATGGTTCAATATTACATTCTGATCCTTTCTGGTTAATGATAAGCTTCGAATCCCCATGGATCCAAGAGCATTAACTCTAGGGACAAGCTTCTATCAATGAACAGATCCAATGTAATCCATGTATCAAATTCTACTTCTAACATCACAATTGACATCCAAAACTGCGGATACCACAATGGTTACAAAGATATAAGTTATGAATTCAACTACATGAATTCTATCCAGGAAATTAATAACCGGTATTAAGCAATTAATTACTGGGATTTACCTAAAATCCTAACTGCGAAATACATTTCCCGATCACACTTACTATCACTGATGTCCACTCTTCTTCCCTCAGAAATTTCAGTTCCCTGAAAATCCTTTAGCTAAGGTATGAAGAAGACGTAACGACATTAGTAAATGTTTAAAAATTAATTATTGTAGGAAAAAGTCTGAAACAATTTCATTTCTATCCTATACCTGGGCTGAATAACTGATACATCAAAAATCATCTACTAGTATGTGAAACAGTACTAGTCTGATCTTTTGAATATAATTCACCATAGGATTTTATTGGAAATGAAATCAGTTATGTATTTCCTATTATTACAATTTTTTCAATAAAATTGGACTGTTCGCCCTTTTCACTTACTGGCTTAAAAATTACTTCGTTAAAATTATTGGTAATTAATGGGAAAATAAGATTTGGATTCGGGTACTTTCCACACTGTATTCACCCCAAATAATATTGTTGAATAAAGAATTACCTCCAAATACTATGAATTTTCCACCATTAATTATTTAACAAGTATCTCAAAAGCTTTGGTTTGTTCAATTTTAATGACCAAAATCATCAAAACCACAATAACCAACTGATCGGTGTTCCACCGATTTGAAAAGGAGAAAACCGAAAAAACACAATTTAACTCCATTTACTGGGAGTACCAATACTCTAGAGCAGACATGAGGGTTCGGGCCGGAATGCCCGCGTCCGACGCCCGGACCCGGACGAGCGTCCTTTTTTTTATTTTTTTATTTTTTTATTTTTTTGGCTGGACGCTTCTAGCGTTCGGACGTGGACGCGTCCGGGGCCCAGAACGCGTCAGGGCCCCGGACGCGTTTTTAAAAAAAAAAAAACAAAAGGCGCGAGCACTGCGGACTGTTCCGCAGAGAAAGAGGGTGGGAGAGGGAGAGAGAGAGAGTGAGTGAGGGAGAGGCATAGAGAGAGAGAGAGAGAGAGAGAGAGAGAGAGAGAGAGAGAGAGAGAGAGAGAGAGAGAGAGAGAGAGAGAGAGAGAGAGAGAGAGCTTTATTAATGTCTTTTCCATGCCAAAAGGCATATAAGACAAATAAGTACATATCAAGTATGTGGACCATCTGGGAGCATATGAAAAACGTCTCCAAAAAACTGAAAGAAAGAAGCAAGCCACAGATCAAGTCCTGGAGGTGATACTGCTATTGCTGCTGCTGCTGCTACTGAAAAAAGATGTAATACAAGCTGCAGTGGGGAGTGAAACTGAGATCTGCTGCCGATGTCAAATGTAGGGAGGATGTCTCCTCGTAGTAGGCCGAAGAGGTCTGGCTGCTGGGCAATGCTGGGAGGTGCGCTGCCTCTGATCTCTGTGGAAAGTCGTGTCCTCATCCTCGTCATCATCATCTAAGTCTCGAGCTGGGCAAATGAAATAAAATGCTCCTCAGTCTCTACTACCCCTAGGGAACAAAGCTGGCAGATCCTGTCCTCTCGTGGGGTACCCTGAAACCGGCCAGTCTCAATCTCAAGCTGGTGTGAAGAGACACGGAGCTGACCCAATATGAATCTGAGACCATGTGATAATCCAGATCGTAGGTACAGTGGTAGCAGTGGGGACCCTGATACATCTGTGTCCAAAAAATGAAGCCGATAAAAGCCGGGTTTGACACCCAACTGACCATTCCAGGCTCGATCCAGGTAAGCTCTATAAATGAATCGTCTGATGTAGTCATGGTTACCAGAAGGAAGGGCAGTGGTAGAGATGCCGAGTGTGCTAAGAAGTCTGGAGGCCTGAGAAAACCAAGCCACATGGTAGCCCTAACTGTGAAGATGCTGAGATGAAATGAGAGCAGCCTGAGTATATCTCTGCTTAGAAGACTGGAACGCACTGACGCGCTGAATATATGTGATGAGCTGGAGTAAGGCATCAAGGTATATGGGCGGGACCGCAAACTCAGCAAGGATGATCTGATGTGGTACTGAAGGCTTAGCCCGAATCATGCGTGAAAGCATAGTGATCTGTAACCGTGAGATACTAGCCCAGTCAGATGAGGTAAGGCCCGTGCACCATGCAGCCGATGCATATAGAGCTGTAGGAGAAACAATGGTGTCAAAAAGCCAACACTTACTCGAGGCATCTCGAATAGACTTACGGAAGCAAAATCTCTCCATCTGGGCAAGGGAAGCATGGCCTTTCCCAAGCCTACTAGAGGCTGCCTGTCTCATACTAGATATAGGACCAATAAAAAGGGTGCCCAAGTAAGTGTAGGAAGGGACAATCTCTAACGGCCGACTATCAAAAAGGAGCTCCTGTCTCAACATAAAGCTCCTGGAAGTGTTGAAGACCATCACCTTGGTCTTCACAATGTTCACCCCTAGACCCAATCTGGAACAGAAATCATGAAGACAATCAATTTGTCTCTGTAACCCCTCTCTAGTAGGTGAAAGTAGAACCACATCATTTGCATAAAGAAGAATAGCGATCAAGATGTCACCAAGTCTGCACGCAGAACCACCACACTGCTCGATAACTCGCTCCAACTCATCAATATATAAGCCAAAAAGTGTAGGGGAGAGGGAACATCCCTGCTTCACCCCAATAGTGCTCATCATCTGCTCTGAAATACCTCTGTCACTTCGAAAACATCCCAATACTTTCGCATAGAGTGCCATCACTGCTAGGACTGTGTCATCAGAAATACCAAGGTCTCGTATCCGCAGGATGAGTAAGGAGCGTGGGACAGAGTCAAAGGCCTTCCTGAAGTCAACGAAGTAGCAATAAACTCGCTTTCGCCGGTGCCGAGCTTCCTCAATAATAGCTCGGAGCGTAAAGATATGATCTGTAGTAGAATAATGAGCTCTAAACCCAGCTTGGCCCATAGCATGCAATCTTCTGGTCTCTGACTCAGTACTCACAGCTGACTGAAGAATAATGCCATACAACTTCGTAATAACATGCCCAATCATAAGAGTCTGATAGTTACTAGGATTCTTGGGATCACCATTCTTGTGTATGGGATGGATGATGTTGGTGCACCAAGGCGAAGGAAAACCAGAGACAACGACTTGATTTAGTAGAGTGGCTAGGAGAGGTGATAGTAAATCAGCAGCATGGATTAAAAGCTCGGATTCAAGGTCATCAATATCCCTGGCTTTATTGGTATTCATTTTCTTGATGGCATTGTGGACCATATTAGAGGTGAAGAAGGTAAACTCAAGAGGTCTAAGGGAGATGGAGATAGGTGTGTCGGTATCGATGGTATACAAGGCAGTGGCATACTCAGTCCAAATGCGTAAATCATCAAGGAGCGGAGGTGGAGCACGGGGAATGAACTCACGCCAAAATGCGCCTGTGGAAGAACTATAGAGAAGACCAGTAAGTCGTCGCTCTTCCAAACTATCATATGCCCGTTTCTTACAACGAAGTAAGCGGGTAAAGAGACGACGAGTGGGTTGTAAGAGATGAGGGGTGTGCATGCGAGCATGTGTGACAAGGTGGTGATGGGAACGACACTCATCGTCATACCAAGGTGGGCGCACCGGTCTAGGTTTGTTGTTATTTTTGTTATGATGGGGTCTAGAGGAGAAGGAAGCAGCGGCAGCTGTATGGAATGCTGTGGTAAGGAAGGAAGCTTGCACTTCAAGCGGGCTGTGATGTGGAAAAATGTGGAGCAGTGGGGTGAGTGAATGCTGATAGGTAGGTGTGAGTGAATGGTCAAAGATGTATTTGGGTGCACGAGGAAAGGAAGGAGTGATCAGAAAGAGTGGTAAGAGAAATATGAAAATCAGGGATGAGGGAGATGGTTGATGGTGATCCCATAAGGTAATCAACAACACTATGGCCGCCGCTGTGGGGATTGCAGGTGTATCTGCCAGAGTCGGGCCAACAGGTTAAGCCATTAAAAATGGCCAACTCATGAGCTTATCCTAATTGTAGCAAGTATTCGCCATAAGTGGTAATGGGGCCCAAAGTGTCTTCAGAAATCCTAGTAACACACAAGTCATCTCCATCAAGGGCACGTATGCGAAGCTGGTCCATAGAATCATAGAAATCAGACCGCCGTGAAGTTGTCCTGGCATTAAATTCACCAGTGAGAAAAATGTAACCTCGCTCTGCATATCTGATAATGTCTGTAGAAAGATCAATGTAGGGTGAACCAATACCCTCTACAAAGGAAGAAGATACTGGAGGGAAATAGCAAGCTGCAACAAAGATGTCTCTGTCAGAACCAACGCTATGTCCGTCAATGCGGAACCAGATGTACCGCGAGTGTTCATCATGGCTGATGAACTCAAAAATAGGATGCAGCGACTCCCTATAAAGGCAAGCGACCCCACCAGAACCTCTCCCACTAGCAGATCTCATCTCATGTCGATAGATCGAGTCCCATCTGTATCCTGGAAAAGTCGGTAAACCTCTCTCTTGACTCTCATGAGTCTCCATAAAAAGTAGTAAATCTCTCTTACCAATGAAGTCACCCGCAATGGACGATGAATGTATGCCGTTACAATTCCAAACCCCAATCTGCAAGCGGCGAGGATGGGGCCCCAGTATGCTCCCAATACCGGGCGCCCCAAGTCCCTATTTCTCAGCATCCTTGGGCACATCATCAATGTATCGGATTCGACCATCCCTGTAGATAACACGTCTACCTATCGCTTTAGCTTCTTGGAAGGCTTTATGCCTTTCCTCAACCTGTAAATATGTAAGATCATCATCCATATATATTTGAGAGCCACGTAGTTTAGCTCTACAACGCAAAGCATCACGACGGCTCTTCAAGGAAGTAAAACGAATGATGAGGGTAGGATTATCTTTGGTTGTTCTCCATGCTGAATCCAAATCTCTATTGTGGTGCCCAAGTGTACTTTCAAGGAAACATTTTGCTTCTTCAAGAGCATTTTGAGAGTTATCTCAATTTGCTAAAGCAACTAACTAAAGTAAGTGTCTAGAATTGGTAATCATATTAAATAGCTATCACGATGCCCCTTACTCGAATATTGTATGCCTTTTGCTCCCTAGATCTTTCTTCTGAAAGAGTAGCTGAAATAACCGAAGAGATAGGGGCCCTTGGTGTGTTACCTTTTTTGATTATAGCTGCCCACGAGAGGGTTTCCTCCTTCTGCTTCTCAATTTTTTCCTCCAATTCTTTAAGTTTGTGCGATGGCTCAGGTGTAGCAAGCAGAGGCTGAGATTTGACTTCTTTTCTCAAAAGATCCATTTCTTGATGCAGTTTGGCGTTGGTTTCTTTGAGAGCAGACATCTCAATTTTAACCATATGTAATTCTGTCTTCAGACCTTGAAAATCCTGTAATAGCACACTCAGGCTAGAGGCAAGATAGGACTCCATAGCCTTTGTGGGAGTGTATGGTTCTTGAGAGTAGGAGATAAGAGGAGTTATTGGATTGATAGGCAAGGAAGAAGAGGAAGGGGAGATAGGAACAGAGGAAGATAGAGCAGAAGGAGCAGAAGAAGAGGAGCGTGGAACTTTAGAAGACGGGGTTATGTGACCTAGTGAGTGATCAGAAATGGGGGAGGTGTAATGGAGAAATCAGAGATGTGAGGGATCAAAGCAGGTGATCCAATAAAGTAGTCAACTACACTATGTCCTCCACCATGAGGATAACATGTAAACGCTGATGAGGAAGGCCACTGTCTAAGGCCATTCAAGATGGCCAGAGAATGTGTCTCCGCAAGAGTAATCAACTGCTCCCCAAAAGATGTAACTGAAGTGTGT
The DNA here is from genome assembly GCA_029204225.1 of Diphasiastrum complanatum. Taxonomy (NCBI): domain Eukaryota; kingdom Viridiplantae; phylum Streptophyta; class Lycopodiopsida; order Lycopodiales; family Lycopodiaceae; genus Diphasiastrum; species Diphasiastrum complanatum. The sequence goes on along the minus strand of CM055093.1, from coordinate 36,141,782 downwards.
GCATCCTGTGATACTCGATCAAATCCCATATCCAAAGTTTGAAGCCGAAGACGTCAGTATCTGCATGAAATTCTGTCTGTCTGGAGCTAGTGCGGGCGTTGATGTCTCCTGCTAATAAAATGTAGCCCTATTGAGAAAAACAAGCAATATCATCTGAGAGTGCCTGAAATGGGTCCCCACCAAATTCAGCAAACGCCGAAGTCTGTGGAGCGAAGTAACATACAGCCATATAAATGTCCTGAGGTAATCCCAATAATGAACCAATAGTATGTAGCCATATATATATCGAGCATATGGATCTTGCTTAACCATCTTAACTGTCGTGGCTCTGTATAAACAAGCTACTCCGCCAGATCCACGACAGGTTTTTCCCCTCACAAATGGGCGAAAAACAGAATGCCAAGAGTAATCCTGTATATGTGGAAGAGGATGATATAAGGACTCATGGGTTTCAGCCAACAACAAAATGTCACATTTGCTTATAAAATCAGTAAAATCTCCTGCCGATGATGATGATACAAAACCATTGCAATTCTAGAAGCCAAGTCTCAAAATTGTAGGGGATCTCGGGCAGCTCCTGAACCCGGGAGCCCCAAGTTCCTAGTGCGAGAGGAGGTCGAAATATCTTGGTTTGCCGTCGATAAAAACGACCCTTTGCCCTTTTTCTTTTGCTTCATGAATAATCTTTTTCCTTGCTAACCATTGGGTATTTGTCAAGTCATCATCCATATAAATGAAAGTGCCTTTGAGTTTTGTTCTAAGCCGAAGGGCTGCATTGCGGTATTGAAGAGAGCGAAATTTGACAAAAAGAACGTTGTCATCAAATTTACTACGCCATGCCGTATCAAAACCATCAACAACATGAGATAACTTGGAAACGAGTAAACCTGTAGCTTCGTCTATTGGTTTACCGCCGTTGGCAATGCCTCTTACTCTAATATTGAGAGCCTTTTTAGCTCTTCTAGCTTGTTCATCCAAAACTGTCTCCAAATTGTTATCCATCGTAGAGGCTGAGATATGGGGGTGATTACCTTGTTTGAGGATCGATGTCGTTTCTTCAACCTGTTTTGCAAGTGATGAGAGTTTGCTGCCCATATCATCCGGTTTGAAGAGTGCTGCCCATGTCTTTGTCTCTTCGACCTGTTTTTCCAAGCAAGATATTTTGTTGGAAGTTTCGTCCGAAGAAGGTACATGTTCTGCAAGCCGTTGCTTAAGATATACATTTTCTTGCTCAAGCTGCTCCACCCGTTCTTTGACACCCACGAGATCTAGAGCCAATTTGCCATTCGCAATTTCAAAAAAGTGTAGTTGTTTCTTAATGCCGAGGATTTCGTTTCGGATGAAACCAATATCATAGGCATAAAGGCTCTCAATAGGCTTGGAAGGAGTGTAATTGACCGTGGACAGCTGATGCGTTTCTGTGATAGCAAGTGGATTGTCAGTGAAAATAAAGGGTGCATCAGTAATGCCTTCTAGTGCAGCTAGCAGTGGGATTGCTGTAGGTGAAATAGCATCCCCCTCCCTCTCAGATGATGGAGGAGAAGGAGAGGTGAATAGAGGGGGGGGGGGCGTAGGGGCACCCCCCTTTTTCTTGGGTGTCATGGAGCTAAGGGTAGCGGTAGGCAAGATTGTGGGTCAGGTTAGCGCCAGCAGGGGCCGTACAACATCAGAGGAGCGGTACAGGTCAGCGAGGAAAGATAGCGTTAGCAGGAGTGGAGAGTGTAGGAGCAGAGGCAGGAGCGGTACAGGTCAGTGAGGCAGGAAGCCATCGCGTCAGCAAGGCAGCCATCGCGCCAGGAGAGCCATCGCCAGGAGGGGAGCAAGAGAGAGAGAGAGAGAGAGAGAGAGAGAGAGAGAGAGAGAGAGAGAGAGAGAGAGAGAGAGAGAAAGAAAGAAAGAAAGATTCTATTAATGTCCTTGAATACCCTAAGGTACATAGGACTAAGAAAAGGTACATGTCAAGTGTGCACATAGGAGCTTAAAGCTCAATCATCTATAAAAACTAAATAACTGCAAATACAATGCATAAAGACAGCTGGCCCAGTCAGGATCCAATAGCCTGGAATCATATATCACGATGCCCATCAGCATGAAAGAAATGGTGGATGGTATGCTGTGAGGACCTCTGTCGCTGGATAGGCCGTCGGTGTCGTCTCTGCTGCCGTGGCGCTCTGGGCTGTGATCTAATAACTGACTGTCTCTCTGGCCGTCGACATGGTCTCTGATGCCGGTGTACGAAGGAGTCGGGAATCTCGGCCTCTCCATCTGAGTCGCTGCCTATGGGTACCTCGGATCTCTGTCTCCGACGGGATATGCACTCATCAATGCTCAGCTGTGTCAGGGGTGTACCATCTAGTCTCCTCCTCCTCAGGTCTGACATCTCTCGGATCATAAGTGCGACACATCTAGGGTCCTCATAAGATATCAAGGTAGAAAGTGTAACTGGGTGCTCTCTAAACAAGCAGTAGTACCGCCCCCGTATCTCATTGTAGGCTGGACATCTGAAGAGAAAATGTGACTCGTCCTCAGTCTCATGCATAACACACATACTACAGAGCCGGTCCTCTCGTGGGGTGCCACTGTATCTGCTAGTCTCGATAGCCAGCTGATGTGAAGAAACCCGAAACTGACCCATCGCTATCCGCAGACTATGTGATATACTCCTCAGCAAATAACCAGATACTATGGGCCGGATCAAGAGATAGAAAGTGTGTACGTCCCCAATGGGCCCTGCCAAGTGGTATGAAGATATGATCTGTAAAGGAGGCCTCTGATGTACTGGTGGGTGCCCGCAGGTAGATCACTAATCTGGATACCCAATGTGGAGAGGAGACGGCAAGCCTGGGAGTACCATGAGAAAAGGTGTCCCTCTGAGTGTAGGCGCCGGGATGAAGATAAAGCTGCAACTACATAATGTGTACCCCCGTCCTGAAGATCCTCTACCCTCTGTATGAATGTCACAATATGGAATAAGGCCTCAATCTGAATGGGAGGGACCGCGAACTCCGCCAAGATAATCTGGTGTGGTACTGAGGGCTTAGCCCGTATCATCCGTGAGAGCAAAGGAATCTAGAGCCGGGAGATATATGCCCAGTCAGTAGCTGTCAGACCCGTACTCCATGTCTCAGAAGCATATATAGTTGAGGGCACAACCATAGTGTCAAAGAGCCGACACTTACTAGTCGCATCTCTGATGTGTGAGCGGAAACATAGTCTCTCCAAATCTATCAGTGAGGCATAGCCCTTCCGTACCCGTGAAATAGCTGCGTGTCTCATGCTGAACGTAGGCCCCGAGAATAGTACTCCTAGATATGTATAGGAATCAACAACCTCTAGGGGATGACCATCCCATAGAAGCTCCTGCCGCATCATGAAAGACCTAGAGGTGTTGAACACCATAACCTTAGTTTTGGCCACATTCACCGACAAACCCCACCGTGTGCAGAAAGAAAGAAGAGCATCTAAGTGTCGCTGCAAGCCCTCTCTCGTCCGTGAAAGCAAAACCACATCATCAGCATAAAGGAGAATAGCAATAATGAGGTCGCCCAATGTACAACCCTCCCCTCCATCACTCTGTATAACATGCTCTAGCTCGTCAATGTAAAGACCAAAAAGTGTAGGAGAGAGTGGACATCCCTGTTTGACACCAATAGTACTGACCACCTCCGGTGAAATAACTCCTGATAGTCGGACCCTGCCAATAACTCGCCTGTACAATGCTACTACCGCCTGTATAGTATCCTCCTGAAAGCCCCGATCATGAAGTCTCTGTATCAATAAATGCCTAGGCACGGAGTCAAATGCCTTGCGGAAATCCACAAAGCAGCAGTATACGCGCTCCCTCTTGGCCTTAGCCTCCTCAATGATGGACTCAAAGTGAAGATATGATCCGATGTGTGTTTGTGTGTGTGTGTGTGTGTGATGATTGTGTGTGTGGTAATTTATCTGTGTGTGTGTGTGTGGATATTGTTGATTTGTGCGCATATAGATGTGTGTGTGTGTGGTGATCTGTGTGTGTGAGAGAGAGAGGAAGAGCAGGAGAGTGTGAGGGACAGAGAGAGAGGATTTGTGTGTGCGCGCATGTACGAGACATGGTGTGTGTGTGTGAGTTTAGGATTTAGGGTTTAGGGTGCTTGGGTTTGGGGTTTAGGGTTTAGGGTGAGAGAGAGAGGTTAGATTTGCGCGCTTCTGTGAGAGAGAGAGAGAGAGAGAGAGAGAGAGAGAGAGAGAGAGAGAGAGAGAGAGAGAGAGAGAGAGAGAGATATGGCTGCTCGTCCCATTTGGGATGAGGTGGAGGTGATGCTCGACAAAAAGTGGCGTTGCCCTTTTTGTCGAAAGCAGTTCACAGGGAACGCCTCTCGGGTTCGAGCACATCTGGGGGAGTTGCAAGTTCGACCCACAGGGGGACGCTACGGGATCGGCGTTTGTATGGTCATCCCCGCTATGGAGAGGGCTCACATTCTTGAGACATATTCTGAGCCAGCTGCTGAGCCCGGCGAGCCGTCCACAGATGGCGCGGACTCTATTTCCACTGGTGCACCCACTGCCACTGCCCCTGCTACTGGTACACCCAGCGCCATCGCCCTCACCGTCGCATATGCACCCGCCACCACCGCTGCATTCGCACCCGCCTCCGCCTCCGCATCCGCCACAACCACCCGTACCCCCTCTGCCAGTACCCCCCATGGATCCACAGCCTCCACTGCTGCACCTGCGCCTCTGCCATCACCGTCAGATCTGCACGGCCCGTCCACATCCTCCGCTTCCGCACCTGCACCTATGTCACCACCTCCAGATCCGCATCGTCCATCCACATCCTCCCAACCATCCACATCCCGAGGCACCAAATAGATGTCCATGCCGGGATCTTTCAGAGAGGGGCAACACAGAGAGGCCACCAGGACCATAGCACAAATGTTCTATGACCTGAACCTCCCCTTTATCATGGCATCATCCCGCATCTTTCGAGAGGCTATCTCGAAAGTTGCAGTCTGCGGGCCTGGCTACACACCACCCACAACCGACGCACTACGCGGCCCTTTGCTCCAGGACTGGGTTGCATCAGTCAGAGAGAGACTGGCCGCACTGCATGAGGCTTGGGATAGATACGGCTGTTCCATCATGGCTGATGGGTGGACTGATCGTTGCAGACGTCCACTCATCAATGTGATTGTTTCTAGTTGTTACGGTTCCATGTTCTTGCGCAACATCGACGCCTCCGAGGCAGGGAGAGTGCATTCGGCCGAGTACATTTACAGCATCATTTGCGCAATGATAGAGGAGGTCGGGCCACAACGCGTTGTCTAGGTATAATCTTCTTTCATTAGTTGCTTGGTCATTTACTGCTTAATGTTGATACAATAGTTTTGCGTAGTTTTTGATTGATTGCAATGTGTTTCCAAGCTGTGAACTGATCGTGTGAACGTACCGCGAAAGGTTGTGACGGACAATGCGTCCAACTGCCGCGGTATGGGGGAGCTTCTTATGGCAGACTACCCCTCCATTGTCTGGACTCCATGTGCCGCATACTCACTGGACCTCCTCCTGCATTCAATCGGGCGCCTGCCTTGGGTCAGTGAGATTCTCACGAGGGCACTTGCGGTTGTGGACTTCGTCACACGTAAGCGCCGCATGACTGCCCTTTTCCAAACATTCAGCAGGTAAGCTGCTACTTATTTTTTGGCTCGTTCAAGATGCTTCTTTATTTTTTGCTCGTTTCATGTGTGCCTCTCATTCCGTTTGTCAATGTAGGCTCGACTTGAAGAAGCCCGCTCGCACCCGCTTCGCCTACCAGTTCATCATGCTTGAGCGGCTACACAAGCTCAAGGGTGAATTGCGGCACATGGCCACTTCGGCAGACTTCACCGCCATGGACCTGTCCACGACCCCAGAGGGCTTGGCCTTCCACGACATCTTATTCATGGAGCCTTTCTGGGTGGATATGTAGCAGCTGATGGACGTCATGCGCCCCATCTACTCTGTTCTGAGGCTCGTTGATCGCGAGGGGTGCATGATGGGCCTCATTTACGAGTTCATGGACCGCATAGGCGAGTCTCTCCAGCAATCCGAGCTGGACCCTGCCAGGTATAACTTTTTTCCGTCTCACCATCCTTATTTCCATTTCGCACTTTGTTTCATCTTGCTGCCGCAACACGATGGTATGTAACTGTTGCCTCCACGTGGTTTGGTCCACAGGTTGGAGCCTATCAGGCGCTTGTGGCAGCGACGATGGGATAAGTTTCACCGGCCCATTCACAGTGTGGCCCACATACTGCATCCGCTGTTTCAGAGCGAGAGGCAGTATGACGATGCAGAGCTGCGTGCGGACTGGTTCACATACATCCGCCTCCTCAGCAGCGACACTGGTATCCGCAGCAGGCTAGAGGTGCAGAGGCTCAGTTACAGGTAAACTCTTGCTCTGTCGTACGCTGTCGTTCGTTTAATTTCCCTGCACGGGCTCAAGATGTACTCACGCACATCGCTGATCAACTGCAGGCACTCTCTGGGGCTGTTTGGCGAGGACCTTGCACGTGTTCGAGAGAACAGGCTCTTGCCTGTATCATGGTGGAAGAGCTACGACGCTGGACAACCAGACCTGAGGACGCTCGCGCTCCGAGTCCTTTCACAGGTATGTTGTCTAATCTCATTCATCCAACCAGTTTTTGCATTTTCTCTACAAGGTCGGTACTCACTCGAGTGGTTGCCAATTAATGCAGGCCTGTTCTGCTTGCGTGTGCGAGCGGAACTGGTCAGCGTTTAGCCTTGTTCACACGAACAGGCGGAACCGTCTGATGATGGAGCGATGCAATGACTTGGTGTAGTGCAACACCAACACAACACCAGGGTGGTTCGACGCATCACGAAGAGCATGAGGGCAGGAGGCGCACGCGCCGCAGGTATATTTCGTTGCTCTGTCGTTTGCTTTCGTATTGGTTTAAGACATTTATTTTAATGCCCTCACGGTTGCTTCGGCTATTCTCACGAATGATTGACTTGTGTAGGTCAATCTCGATGAGTGCCTGGTTGCAGCGGCCGATTATGAGGCAGAGCCAGAGGTTGATCTAGACGATGCCGCTCGGTGTGCTCTGCGGGGTGATCCCGAGGATGATGCCGATGCCGATGAGACCACCCCCCTCCCTGCTGACGTTCCATTGCCCTCCTCTGATGATGAGCCCACATATGATTCAGACGAGACGGTCGACCTTGCAGGGGTCCACGTGCCCCACCCAGTACTCCCGCATCACGCCCCCTTTCAGATCATGGCTGGTCAGAGTTTGCGAGGGAGACAGAGGCTGCTGCCTAGAGATAGATAGCGCAGAGATGACTCAGAGCATCACAGGCAGGCAGTTCTTCCCAGAGTGGCAGAGGGAGACCCCCAGGCAGGAGTGTACCACAGAGGGTTCCTTCCGGCAGACCCAGAGGCAGGCCAGCCAAGAGGGGATGCACTGATGATTTTTCTAGTCGTCTCTTGGCAGGTGTTGGCCCAGACTTAGAGGAGTCCCAGATGCCCCCAGACTCCCAGCCAGACTTTGTATTTGACACCCCTGCAGATGCATCTGGCATGCAGAGGGATGATTTTTTTAGCACAGACTTGTAGATACTAATACACATTTTAGCATCATGTACAGTGGCATCAGATGAGATGTATATATTTTTTTACAGTCTATTATCATGGTTGCTTACAAATGGTTAGCTCTGTGAAATTCGAATGGTTAGTCAAAAATGGTTTGCTCCGTGCGAGAGAGAGAGAGAGAGAGAGAGAGAGAGAGAGAGAGAGAGAGAGAGAGAGAGAGAGAGAGAGAGAGAGAGAGAGAGAGAGAGAGAGAGAGAGAGACCAGCACATCTGCGTCTCTCTCATAACATATGCATCATGTTCAACCAGTCAACATAACACGCTAAACCCGACACCCTAACAAATGGCACAGTTAACATAACACCATAAACCCTAACAAATCATCATAAACCCACAACCCCACAGCCATAACCATCAAAACAAGCCACAACCATAATCATCATAACCACATCCATAAACATCATCAATCCCACCCCACGTCCTCATTGTGTCGTAGGCATTGCACCACAGGTATGTGCAGATTCAACATCAAAGTAGCACGTGTGTAGCATACACTTAAACCTGCGTAGAATGCATTAACAGTCCAGGAACACAGTCCACAGGTTCGTGAAGCGGGTACGAACCCAAGGGACCGAGCCTGGCTCGATTCGGGTATCGTCCGGTCAAAATGGCCCTTCGATGGGAGAGAAACGCAATTAGGTCAAGCGAAATGGACTAGTTTTGCAGCTCTCCGTCCGACGGTCCCGTTTCTCCAAACGGGATCCGTTTCAGGTGTCGTCCGTTTTGGCCAGCGGACAACCTCGATAGGAACCTGTGGGAGCAGACGGGACGAGGACCGGACGAACGGCAGGCCCAGTACGTCCTTTCGAAGTTCGACGTCAAACAGGGCTTCAGGGACACTTTGCCGGGATGGGACCTGAAAACATTTGGAATCGACAAAATGGCCCAGGAATACAGTCCACGGATTTGTGATCCCGATACGAACTCAAATGACCGAGCCTGGCCCGATTCGGGTGTCGTTCGGTCAAAATGGCCCTTCGACGGGACATAAACGCAATTAGGTCAAGCGAAATGGACTAGTCTTGCAGCTCTCCGTCCGACGGTCCCGTTTCTCCAAACGGGATCCGTTTCAGGTGTTGTCCATTTCAGCCAGCGGACAACCTCGATAGGAACCTGTGGGAGCAGACGGGACGAGGATCGGACGGACGGCAAGCCCAATACGTCCTTCCGAAGTTCGACGTCAAACAGGGCTTCAGGGACACTTTGCCGGGATGGGACCTAAAAACATTCGAAATTGACAAAACATTTCGACAGCGTATTGTAGCGTGTTGAAGTAGTGCCATAAGTAACTAGTAAGCTGTTGAAGTTCATCAGGGGAGAAATCGATCTCATCAACCGAGACACAGTAGTGTGTAGGTCTTGTGGTTTTCTGTAGTGAATGAAACAGTTTTGCATGAGTAATTAGTAAGCTGTTGAAGTTCATCCGGGGGGAAACCGATCACATCATATAAGACATAGTACTGTGTAGGTCTCGTGGTTCTCTGTAGTGAATGAAACAATTTTGCGTAAGTAATTAGTAAGCTGTTACAGTTCATCCGGGGGGGAACCAATCACATCATATAAGACACAGTACTGTGTAGGTCCCGTGGTTCCCTGTAGTGAATGAAATAGTTTTGCATAAGTAATTGGTAAGCTGTTGAAGTTCATTCGGGGGAAAACTGATCACATCATATAAGACAGTACTGTGTAGGTCTTGTGGTTCCCTGTAGTGAATGAAACAATTTTGCATAAGTAATTAGTAAGCTGTTGAAGTTTATCCGGGGGGAAACCGATCTCATCATATAAGACATAGTAGTGTGTAGGCCTGTGCTGACAGAGGTAGCTATACTTCTTGTAGGACTTTCAGTAGGATATTGTATATCAGAAGAGTGTGGATAACCTTCTTGCAAACGCTATATCTGGGAAAAGTGAACTGTGGCAGGAATATTCAAGAACAAATCAGCTTTGGATCTGGATCTCTTTTATCAGGTTCCATGAGAAGTGTCGATGTCACAACATGTATCACAAGAGAGGTCTTCATTCACTTCTACATTTGCCTACACCAATATTCTAATGAGAGCAATTGATGATGTGGTAAAATCTGGGAACACGTATTGGCGTCAGAACCACTTCGACCATCTCCATGCACTGGAAAGACATTTTTGAATATTGCTTTCTTACAAAGTTTCTTGGCCAAACATCCAGATGAAAGGGTATTGATCATTGTCTGATCTATGCTGCTTCCTTGGGTGTCTGAGTTCAAGAAATGGGTATTGAAGCCCATAAAATTTCCTTTCAAACTGTGTTCTTATTGCAAAACATGCTTTAACTGACTTTCACTCACACCGTCTCTGTCATATACCAAGCAACTTCAATACTTCTGTCACACTTCAGACTTATGGAAGAGCTGGAACTTTCTGTCTGGCGCACTGAAGGCTTGTACTCCTCATCATCATCAGAATCTTGCTCAACAGTATCTTTGGTATCCTCCTTTTGGTTGTTTGTTCCCCAAACCCTAAACCCCAAACCAAACAAAAGGCCAACATTTTAGCACGTTTTGAGGTGTTTGTGTGGTGTGCGTCCTCGATTCCGTAGCGTGATGAAAACAACTGCAACAAAACTGCTGCTAACAGTGGTGAATGGTCGTCAGAACCGTGCCATTCACTACAGGGAGTGAATGGTCACCAGAAGAGTGAACGGTCATCATAACTGTGCCATTTACCACAGGGAACCAGAAGACCTACTGGCTGGCCCGACGACGAGGGACCCTTTCCCGGACCATGGCCAGCTGTTCTGCGGTGAAGTTAATTCCAATCCGTTGCGTTTCCTCGCCTCGCCAGCTGGGGTAGGGGGGACCAGGTCCGTGCACCCGTGAGGGCATGTGGCTGCAGCTCCGGTAGTCTCGACATTATCTCTCTCTGGTTCTCGTGAAATTCTGCTTCTTGCTTCCGTTCGTAGTGTCAGCGGACATCTACCAGGACATGCTCCGATTAGTTGCCCATGTGACGTTGTACCACCCTAAACCCTAAATCTATCTTATCACATAGGCCATGGTACTTTGTAGAATGCATTAATGGTCTGGGAACACAGTCCACAGGTTCGTGATCCCGATACGAACCCAAGGGATCGAGCCTGGCTCGTTGCAGGTATCGTTCAGTCAAAATGGCCCTTCGACTGGAGAGAAACGCATTTAGGTCAAGCGAAATGGACTAGTTTTGCAACTTTCCGTCCGACAGCCCCGTTTTTCCAAACGAGATCTGTTTCAGGTGCCGTCTGTTTCGGCCAGTGGACAACCTCGATAGGAACCTGTGGGAATAGACATGACGAGGAAACGACCGACGGTCGGCCCGCAACGTCCGTCCGAAGTTCGACGTTAAACGGGGCTCCCGGGACACTTTGTCCGGTCGGGACCTGAAAACTGGGAGATGTTTTAGAGCCCCCGTGTTGGTACGCAAAATTTCGACCGCATGTTGTAGCGTGTTGAAGTAGTGCCATAAGTAATTAGTAAGCTGTTGAACTTCATTCGTGGAGAAACCGATCTCATCAACCGAGACACAATAGTGTGTAGGTCTTGTGGTTTTTTGTAGTGAATGACAGTTTTGCATAGATAATTAGTAAGCTGTTGAAGTTCATCGGGGGGGAAACTAATCTCATCATATAAGACATAGTAGTGTGTAGGTCTTGTGGTTTCCTGTCTTGAGAGCTTGTCACTCTTCTGGTGAGCATTGATTTCCCCCAGAGACTTCTGGTCCTGAGAGCTTGTCACTCTTCTGGTGAGCGTTCACCTCTCCCAAATCCTCTGCTGAGCATTCACTTCTTTGAGACAGTCACTGATGCACTCTAAACCCCAAATCAGTAATATGTTTGCCATACAAACCATCATCTTCACTCAAAATCACTTTCAGATCTTTCTTTGCAGCTTTTTTGGAGTTTGGTTCCCAATGAAGGTTCATAATAATTTATGAGTTGCTCATTACTCATTGTTGTTTGGTAATATCTCAATTATGGGCGGCATGGGCAGTGGTTAGGTCTGTTGCAAATTGTTTTGCAAATTTTTTTGGTACCGTTTTCCTATTTTTTAGCAGGAGGGGGCAGGTGGGTGCCAGACACCCTCTGATAATTAATTTTGGGGGAAAAACAGGGGCTATAAATTGCTTTTATTTTGCTTTTGGGATGGGGGACAGCGTGGGCAGGTAGGTGCCTGTATTTTTTTTTTTGAAAAAAAAAAAAAAATTCAAAATGGTGGACGCGTCCGGACGTGGACGCACCCCTGACGTGTCCGCGTCCGGACGCCCGTCCGCGTCCAGGGTCCGCTTCCTTAGCTCCAGAGTTAATTGGTTTAAATAGCATCGTACCCAGGAATCGAATTCCTAAACTGGGTATATGCCTGAGAACCATACCATTCTTCCCCGACTTAGCAAAAATTGTCAAAGTGACATGCATATTGTCCCTAGAGAAAGGAAATCCAAGTTCCTTCAGCTCCGTTTACAAGAAACAATACTAGATCCAAGGTTAAATTTTGACAACAAACACCAAGAAATCGGAATTTCTCTAACTGGGTGTTATTAGCTTGAACTTTCAGAGTTGTTCAAGAAAATCGATTTTGAACTAACTCACAGCTAAGATAATGTCAAAATTATTTCCAAACCTTGATTAACAGGCATGTAAAAGCACTGATGTAAACAATTAGCCAATTCCAAATTGCCGACCATTTTTCAATCATCATAACTTTCTTGACCACTCTGTTCATGCATGCCACAAGCCCCAAACCGAAAGGTTTCCCCTTTTTTTAAAAAAAAAAAAAAAAAAAAGCATAAGGCCATGGGCCTACCAACAAAACAACAAACCCTATCTTTTTAAAAAAGATTTAGGGGCGGCTCCCTTTTCCAACAACAATCGAAAGAGAGAGATTAAACCAGCCGCGACTCATTCTGGAGAGAAGGCCTCTCAGCCACAGCCCTCATCGAGAGAAAGAGAGAACATTCAAGCACGATAGGAGGCTGGATCGCGAGCTTCCACGACCCAGTTACAGCACACAGCCATTCTCCATCGCTGCCCTACTTCCCATTGCAAGGCAAAGTCAAGCTTCAACCCTCTGTTGACAGCATTCTGATCAACATAACTCATCCTCCGGCTCCCACCTTGGTTCAGACAGCCGCCAGATTGCTGAATGCTCATGAGCTATGGAGATGCAAAGACTTAGTTTTAGGGAGGTCATCTCCTCCAAAATCCGGTTGCACATCCAACAGCACCCATCAGCAATGTAAACGACCTTCAGAAACCACATGCATAGTCGCTTCAAACCCGGCTGTTAGATCCAAGTAGACCTTATACGGTAAGGACCACTTCACTGGGAAATCTGACAGGTCACAAAGCAACTAGATCACATCTCTTCATGCAGTCCTCCTGCCTATATCCGTCACACAGACATGCAATACTCCATATGTCTCAATTAGAGTGTCTGGGTCCTCTCAAGGTTATTAGTCACAAACTGGCCTTGACATGGAATTAAATCACGGCGTGACCAACAATCTCGAATACTGGAGGGCCGGTCTACCATATTAGGACTATTCCAGGTCCTTAACCGAATATGGCCATAACATGAATCCTTTCAGATCAAGTTATCAGCATGTAGCTAAAGACTTACTAGACATTGTTCACTCAAACATATGTGGCTCGATGCAAAAGTTATCTTTGTTTGGTGGAAAGTACTTTATTACATTCATCGACGAATATTCAAGGAAAACACTTGTATATTTCATAAAGCAGAAATCAGAGGCTTTCAACCTCTTCAAACAATACAAGGAGCATGCTGAACTTGAGCCTGGCAGAAGGATTGAAGCACTGAGGAGTGACAACGGCAGAGAGTATATCTCCACCGAATTCAAGGGGTGCTGCCTTAGCAAAGGCATTGAGCAACAGTTCATCACTCCCTATTTGCCCCAGTCAAATGGCCTTGCTGAAAGGATTAATCGAACTGGTTGAATCGGCTAAGTGCATGCTCGCTCACGCATCACTATCAAAGCAATTTTGGGCTGAAGTTGTGTCTATTGCAGCTTACATCTAGAACTGATGCCCGACCAAAGGCCTCTCAGGCAAGACACCTTATGAAGTTTGGACAGGCTCCAAACCTTCGATAAAGAACCTTAGAGTCTTCGGAGGTATTGCCTATGTGTAGATCCTGAAAGATACGGGAAAGAGTCAAGAACCGACAACTGTTGAAGAAGCACTCAACCAGTCAGACTCCGATCTTTGGAAAGAAGCAATGGATAGAGAATATACCTCTCTAATCAAGAACTAGACGTGGTCTGTCATTGAATTGCCGGCCAACCGAAATGTAATTGACTGAAAATGGGTATTCAAGGTCAAATACAAGGTGGACAGAAGTGTCGATCGAAGGAAAGCCCAATTTGTCGCTAGAGAATTCTCAGAGATCCCGAATATCGACTACAACGAGACTTTTAGTGTGGTAGTCAAGCACTCCTCGATAAGGACACTTATGTCGTATGCTGCTGCAGGTAATCTAGAGGTACATCAGTTGGATGTACAGACAACTTATCTGAATGGAGCTATTGAAGAAGACATCTACATGATACAACCTGAAGGCTATGTGCTCAACGGTAAGGAAAATCATGTATGCAAACTCCACAAGGCACTTTATGGTTTAAAGCAATCCGCAAGGGCTTGGTTCCAAAGGATAAACACCTTCCTTAAGCATTGCTGATTCAAATGTACACTACACACTAGTGTAGCATTCCTTGTCATCATTACTTTGTATGTTGACGACACATTGCTTTTCAGCAATAGTGTCGGTTATATAAAGGATGCTAAGAAGATTTTGTCTCTAGAATTCGACATGACAGATCTGGGCGAAGCTCACTACTGTCTCGAAATTTAAATCTACATAGACAGAGAGCAAAGTGATAGATTTCAGAAATCGGAGTTGACTAATCTTATTAAAACTCACGCAAAACATCAATCACAAGAGGAAGAAGATGGACTGCAAGAAGCTATGCTTCATAAACTGGAAATTGAGATGACAATGGAGGTGAGCACCCATCGGTTCTTATAGAGACTGCCCACAATCAAAAGCAAAAGCTATCCTTCTACAATGGCAATTGGAATGCTAATTATGAAGTCTTAACTAAAGAGCTTAAAAGCTTGACTCTGATACTTAAGCAAGTATATCCATACTTTCCTAGAAAAATCATTCACAAATACCATGAAGTAGGATGCTCCCCCTATAGACTCAGTCTGCATGGGACCACATAAGTCTGTATGAACTAGCTCCAAGATCTCCTTGGCTCTATATGCTCCATCCTTAGGAAACTGCATACGATGATGCTTGCCCATAACACATCCTTCACAGATTTTTTCCGAAGATACAATATTAGGTAATCCTATTATCATATTATTGTCTTTTAGAACCTGTAAGCTTTTATAGTTCAGATGTCCAAACCTTTCATGCCATATCCTGCTCTCCATGCTATCAGAAGCTGCACAAACGTGTTGATCCAATGTAGATGCATCAAGTTTATAAAGTCGACCTTCCAAAGATCCCTTGACCACAACTTTGTAACCTTTGTTTTTGTCTTTGATAAGACACTTATGATCATCAAACTCAACTTTCATATTCTGTTTAGTGATAGCAGAAACTGAAAGTAAATTCTTCTTTAAGCCTGGAACATAGAGAACATTCTTAATTTCTTCTATATTCCCTGAAGGTAAGTATACTCTCACTGTACCTCGACCTTTGATGTCGTAAGAAGAATTGTCTCCAAGCTTGACATGTGAATTTACACCACTATCCCCAAACTGTGTAAACCACTCACAATGTGGCGTCGTATGTTGCGTTGCTCCAGAATCAATGTACCAACAGTCTTCAAAGATCTCTAATGTTGATGCTGAGAATAACTCATAGCACCCCACAACTTCACTTTTGTCTTCGTCTTCAATGAAGTTGCCCGACTGCTTCTTTTTGTCCTAGATGGCCTTCTTTTTCCTGCACTCAAACGCAAAATGACCATATTTACCACAAAAGTTACAATTACCATTTCTCTTTGGATTAGATTTGGAAATTGTCTCGTTTTTCTGTATTGTCCTTGCCTTTCTGCTTCTGATCCTTTTTGCCCTTCTTACCTTGATTCGTGGTAAAGAAACCCAGCTCCTTGAAATCTTCCCTAAACATCAAGTTTTGTCTTCGTAACTCTTCTTGAAGTAGCAAACCATTCAGCTCGTCGAATGTCGGCGATCTCTCCCTCAAACTCAGTGTCTCTGATGTATCGGACTGGGTTGCGTCATCCTCAGAGGTGGATGCGCTCGGCTGCTTCTGAGATGTGGAAGCAAATGCTGGCTTTGAAGAATCCACAGTAGCAGCAGCTCCATCGGTGTCCATTGCCACAGCTTCACTCTCCATAGCAGTGGTGGCTGCTACTTCGATTGCTGGTGCAACATCGACTGGAACCGGAATAGGTAAAAAGATGCTGGAAAGATCTATTGGCTTGGGAACCAACAATCTTCCTGTCGGCATGGTTTTCTCTTGATCACTCAATATGTCAAAATGAGTGCAGAGTCGAGATACATGGGCTCCAACTCCAGAAAACTTTTGGTGCTTAATCTAGTGCAAAAAGGCTTTGTACGTGATAAGGCCGAAGATATTTAAATGGTAAGCTATTCAAAACAATTTGTACAAGAGTATTGTCAAGTACAATTTCCCCTATAGAAGGCAACTGATCTCTTAGATCCTTCACCCTGGTAATAAAATCCGTAATGATTCTTCTGATTCCATTTTCAAGGTATGAAGTTTATTATTCAAGAACAAAGCTCGAGACTTACTCACCGTTTCATATGTATTCCTAAGAATATCCCATGTCCATCTGGCGATTGCTGCGTCGTTTGCTTCGGGTTTCCCTTCTGCACCTGTGACAACGTCATACAATTCCTTTGCCATTAGTACAATTTTCATCTTAAATTTCCACAGATGGTAATTGGCTCCATCAAGCTTGTCCATGAGAGGACTGGCTTTCCCTTGGGAATCCATGTGAAAGAATTAGCCTGAGTGATAGGCGAAACTATCAGTGATTTAAGTATGAAAATCTAATACTGGAAAAATACAGAACAAGAAGACAAATACTCTATCGGCTAGTAGAGTCTTGCACTGTGGAAGCTAATCAAGCTATGAACATGGCTCTAATACCATGTTGGGAGAGAGCTTAGGACCGACTGCATTCACGAATAAGTTGATGATATGATGTGCACGTTGCACCCGCTTCTCAAATGTCCTTCTATCTTGATCATTGAGACCGTGAGCCATCACCTTCTGTCCCATGACAATTTCCCAATAATCTTTGTCCTGAAGTATATTATGAAGTTTGAACTTCGACAAGCTGTAGTTAGATCCATCTAACTTGCTTGACTCCAGTAAAATAGATTCATGCAGACTCCCCATCTTTGTCGTACAAAAAGTGATAGGATTTCTACTAGGAATCTGATTGCATGCAACAATCTATTAATTGTCGCCTTCCTTGGATAGCACTTGTCCAGATACTACCTGTCTCAGATTTGCCTGTCTGCTGTCCCAGATAGAACCTGTCTGGTTCTGACCTGAATTTGATCTGACCTCCCTCAGATAACACCTATCTGATCTTTGCCTGTACCAGATAGAACCTGTCTGGTTCCAACCTGTCCAGGTTCTGCTGCCCTCAGATACCACCTATCTGATCACTGCCTGTCTGGTTGATGCCATCCTCAGTTGTTGCCTCCCTCAGATAATACTTGTCTCAGATGCTGCCGCTGTCCAGACCTGTCCAGGTGCTGCTGTCCTCAGGTAGAACCTGTCCTGGCTGCTACCTTCACTAGCTGCTCAACCTTTCGATGAACCTGCACCACATAAAACTTGCACAAGATAAAATCTGCCCTCAGATTAAATTTGCACCAGTTCTGACCAGCTGTTCAGGTGTGCCTACTCCAGATTTGTCTGCACTGAAAAACGCCTGTTCTGCTGTTATGGATGCTGCCTCCCTCAGATCTGCCTGCTCCTGCTGATACTGCTGCCTGTCCAGAAGCTGCCGCCCTCGGATCTGCCTGCTCCTGTTGATTTCTTTCCAGGTACTACCTGCGCCAGATATGACCTCCACCAGTAAAAATCTACACAGGATGGCGCCTCCACTAGATGCGACCTTCACCAAATAGCACCTCCACTAGATGCGATCTCCACCAGTAAAGCCTGCAACGCTGATCTTCTCCTTCCTTCCGTAGATCCCGATCTTAACGCTGATCCTGCTATGATACCATGATAGAATTCAAAAATTGGAGTAGACTAATCTTATTAGTACTCATGCAAAACATCAATCACAAGAGGAAGAAGATGGACTACAAGAAGCTATGCTTCATAAACTGGAAATTGAGATGACAATGGAGGTGGGCGCCCATATGTTCTTATAGAGACTGCCCACAATCAAAAGCAAAAGCTATCCTTCTACAATAGCAATTGGAATGCTAATTATGAAGTCTTAACAATACTCTCTTAGTTAAAATAGATTTCTATGCTATTCTAGCAAATTGGTACTTATACTATAAATAGAAGCACCTATACTAAAAATAGAAATAGGCCTTCTAGCTCGCAGGCTGGCCTCTACAATTAATTAATTAACCATTAATTCTAACACAAAGGATGCTTTATATCACCCAATAGAGGTACACTCTTAATGCCCTCACCAGATACAATCTGATGAACTGCAGTTGGCTCCCTCACCGATGGATCTAGGCCTAAAATTGTCTAAGGACCAATGTCCTCAGGAAGAGAAGGAGCAAATGAGAGACTACCCATATCAATTTGTCTTAGGTACTCTCATGTATGCAATGGTCTCCCCGGCGGAAGCCAGCCTGGCCAGTTGCATACAATAGTCAAGAATCAGCCTCTGCCGTAACGAAGTTCTGGAGAATAGTGGCATACAACTTGGCCATGGTATGACCAATCATAATAATGCGATAGTTGTGGACATTCATGGCATCGCCTGCTTTAAGAATGGGGTGAAGGAGATTGGTGGCCCAAGGTATGGAGAAACCATCAACGACAGAGTGGTTGAAACAGCAGGCTAGGAAAGGGGAGGCAAGTTTGGCAATTGGTTTGAGGAGGTCAGCTGAAAGGAGGTCAATGTCAAACGTACGATTGTTCTTGAGGTGGTGGCTTCAACCATGTCAGGAGAAAAGAGGTCACTGTCATGCCCATGACTAGTCTCGGGTAGTGTGTCCACGCTAGGGACCGGTAGACCAACAACCCGTAAGTTAATTGTGACTATAAGGGAATTGGGGCCCTTATGTGTACATGGTCATAATTAATGGTTGTAGCCTAAACACATGGTGGTGGAGTTGGTATGGGTCTATCAGTGAGTCATCAGGGAACTGGATGACATGGCCCAGATAGGCTACAGAGGTGGCCAATGAGGTTTCACAGTGCACTACTAGTGGTGCATGGGCCTTGGAGGGTATAAGTATACCTGCTGGGCTCTCACTAGTGTATGCTTGATTTGTGATGAGTAGCTACATGCTGCTGGTGTGAGTCCTCTTTCCATGACTCTGATTGATCCATAGCTTGGGGGCTAGATCCGTACGATCTAGGTTTGGTTGGGTTGGTTTAACCTCCACCGGTTCCCATGTGTTGTTGCTTTGTATGGTATGCTTAGACTAGAATCCTGTTGTGAGGACTTTATATTGGTATCAGAGCCAGTCTAAGCAAGATTTACCATTGAAAGTGCTGAGTGGAAATCTCAACGTTTTCTCGAGAATTCGACTGAGTAAGCAACAAAATGGTGGAATTGTGGAATTTTCTTCCCATTGGAGATAATTTTCGAATTGCAATCGATTGTGTGGTAAGTGCACTACCAGGCTCAGAATTGGTTTGTTTTTATGCTTTTCGAATTGGTTTCTTGGAAGGAATTCCGTGTCAATTTTGTTGTTGCCGATTACTCTGTGGATAACATCTTTGTGAAAGCAACAGGTTACTTTATTGGTTGGCTGGATTTTTTCCTACAGTTTCTTGTTCTTCTCAAAAAATGGTGATTGTATTTTGAATGCTGTCTATTGCCTGTTTGGAAGCCGGTTTGGTTTTAAAACGGTGGAATAGGCTGGAATAGAAGCAAAAATACTCTAATCTGTTGGCTGTTGAGTGTTGGTGATGTTTGACAGGATTGCATGGCTGCTCTTTGTGAAAGTACTGGCTTATGCTTCATTTTCCAGCAAACTAACAGTTGTTTGTAGTGTTAGGATCTTGTAAAGCCATTCTGGGGGAATGGTTTGGTTCAAGTACAAGTGCTATTTGATAAAATAGTCATTGTAACCTGCAAACTAAAGTTCTGAGAAAATTTTGGCAGCATAACCTCTGTTTTTCAGGCATAGTGAAGGCAAACCCTGCAAATCTTGTTTTAAACCTTTGCAAATACTGGAAACTAACTATTTTTAAAGCAAAGTAAGCTGTAAAACGCTCGAAAAGCAAAGTGATCCGTAAAGAAACAGCAGATGCTTTGTGCCTTGGTGCTTCCTGCATTTAAAGCTTGAAAAACTGTTAAAAAACCCCTAAAAAAGTGCTGGAAAGTTTGCTAGCAGCCGTCCTCCAAAGCGCCCATTTCACCTGCATTCTGTGCCTAAAATGGTGGGGAGGGTGGGTGTTGATCCACCCCTCACCTGGCGGGCGCTCTCTCTCTCTCTCTCTCTCTCTCTCTCTCTCTCTCTCTCTCTCTCTCTCTCTCTCTCTCTCTCTCTCGCCCGGATTCCTTTCTCTACTGATCTGTCCGAGAGGAATACCGCGGGTTGGATATTGAGCTGGCCCGATTTGCGCGAGAAGGGAGGCCGTGTGCTGGCCCGAGGTGAGGGAGTTGTAAACGGCGGGGGGGGTTAGGTGGCCATGACACTTAAGTTATTTTTTTTGAAACTTAAGTGGGCCATGCCAATGGTAGGTGGGGTTGGTTTGGAGGGGTGGGGGGGGGGGGGGGGGGGGGGTGGGTTTGGGTGAGTTTTTACATTTTGAGTTTTTAGCTTGTAAATTTCTTGACCGAAGGTGTTTTTCAGTTTTAAGAAACTGATAATTAATTTTTGCAGTTAATTGTTTGAGTTAATAGTTGTTAAAAAGATTTTTAATGCATTGACAGTTAATTCCAATTTTATTGCGTAAACGATCCATTTGGAAATTCATTGGTATAATTGGTAAATGAAAGCACGTATGGTCTAAAAAATTAGATTTTTTGTAGACATTGCTTAATTTAGCAATTATTATACCCGTAATGAATGTGTTAACTGAACGAAATTATTTTTTTATTTTGGCAAGCAAATGGATACTGATGAAATTCTGGAGGGGGGTGCTACCGAGATTCACCGGCATCACCTGGAAGTGATGGGGGAAATACGGAAATTCAGCCGGCCTCACCCGACAGTGATGACACCACCCTAGACTCAAAAAAACTGTTGCAAACCTTAGGCAAGGCAGTTTTAGAACTTCATCAGAGCAATAAACAACGGATAAACAAATGCAAAATCTATTTAATCAACTGCAAGCTATTAACTCTAACAACTTGGGCTACCAACCGGAAATATTATCCGGCGATAAAAAGTTTAAACGCTCGGAAGTTGTTGAAGACTGGATAAATCGTTGGACAAGCTATTTTAGCTTGCACAACGTCCCAGAGGATAAACGAATATCATTGGTTCTATTGTTTTTGGAAGGTAAAGCCTCTTCGTGGCGGAGGGAACTTTCCACGAAACCGGTGAGTTGGGCTGGATTCCTGACGGAATTCCGGAAAGCTTTTGTCACGATAGACGATTCCGAGCTGTATGTATCAACTGCAAAATGGGCAGTTGAGAACTGGACGGTTATGTCCAAGAGTTCTTGGACTCTTTGGCCAAGGTGCCACTTTTTGATCGTAAGTTAGCACAGTGGCAATTTATTGCCGGACTGCCAGCTGACTATCAAAATGAATGCAAACGAAATATCTTCAACTCACTAGAGGATGCTATCCGTGTGGCGAAAGCCTATGATAGTACAGTTGTTGCATCACGGAAAAGCGTGCACGGCCAAACGGCCCCAAAACCCAAGCAAGAAAAATCTAACAAGCGTAAGAAGCAATTTTTTGACAAGCTGGAAGCAGAAGCGTACCAACAGTCAAAGAAAAAGAAGAATAAGAAAAAATTGGTGGTGAAAGACAAAGCACGGTTGGCGGCGCTTAAACAGAATCTGTGTTTCCTCTGCAATAAACCCGGTCACCGTGCCAAACAGTGCCCTGAACGGAAAGCAAAGTCGTCAAGTTTCATGACTCTGGATTTACCGGCAGGTAAATTGGAAGTCAATTTCTTAAATAATTGTGACTGTACTTATAACTTTAGTGCACTCTCTTTCAAGCCTAATGAATTGTTTCGTGTGAGAGGCAATATTTTAGGGAAAGACGTGAATGTGCTATTTGATTAAGGTAGTACTCACAATTTTTTGAATGCTCGACTTGTGCAGAAGCTCCGAGTGCCCACCATGGCCAGTGATCACCGTTACGTGGTCCGTCTTGCCTCAGGGTCGGACACTGAGATTTAGGATTTCAAAGTCTCGAACTTAGAGCTTTGGATGCAGGACTATGTTGAGCCGTTGGATTTCCATGTCATGAATCTAGACCGGACTGATGTCATTTTGGGCTATGAATGGTTTTCTGGCGAATCAGACTCTTTAGAGATAGATTTTAAAAATCATTGTATGGTATTTACAGATAAGTTTGATCAGATTGTCTCTATTTCTGGAGAGACCGATGTACTTCCATCGCCGATGATTTCCTCGGCTGAATTAATTGAGAAACTTCATGATTCTGAGTATGAACTCTTTCACTTGCTTTTGAAATCTCGTATGCATTGTGATGTTGGGGATGTGAATGTGTTTTCATGCTTTAACACCGAAAATTCGCATCACGAACAATAGCTTTTGCAAGATTTAAAGCAAGAGTCTAGTGAAGTTTTTCCGAAGCAGCTACCTTATGGACTACCACCCGCTCGGTCGGTGGATCATAAGATAGATCTTTTGCTCGATAGCCGTACTATCTTCAGACAACCATATCGGTTTAGTCAGAAGGAAGAGGTGGAAGTGGCTAGGCAGATCGAGGAGTATCTCAGGATGGGACACATAAGACCTAGTAAATCTCCATGGGGAGCACCTGTCCTTCTTAAGAGTAAGAAAGATGGGAGTTTCCGGCTATGTGTAGATTACAAGGGTCTGAACAAACTAACAGTTAAAAATAAATACCCGTTGCCCAGGATGGACGATCTCATAGATCGATTGAATGGAGCAAAATACTTCATGAAAATTGATCTACGTACGGGATACCATCAGATTAGGATGCATCCGGAAGATGTATCTAAAACCGGTTCTAGGACTAGGTTTGGCCAATATGAATTTCTTGTATTGCCCTTTGGTTTGACAAATGCTCCGGCTACTTTCCAGCAAATGATGAACGATTTATTTCGTCCATATTTGGGGAAGTTTGTAGTAGTGTTTCTGGACGATATTCTGATCTATAGTAGAAGACTCAAAGAGCATGCTAAGCATCTCCGTACTGTCTTACGTATCTTAAGACAAGAGAAGATTTATGCAAAAGAATCAAAGTGCGAATTCTTCAAGAAGGAACCTTGGTCATAAGATTACCTCCTTTGGGATCAAGATTGACGAAGAAAAGGTGAAGACGGTAGTGGAATGGCCATTCCTAAAACGGTGTGTGAACTTAAGTCATTCTTAGGTTTCACTGTGTTTTTCCGCAGATTTGTAGAGGAGTACTTGAAGATTGCTGCATTTCTCAACGATATGTTGAAAGGAGTGAAAAGCCGCAAAGACAGGCCAAGTCCTCCTATTAGATGGAATGAGAAATTAGATGAGAGTTTTCGCAAACTCAAGCTTCTAATTGCCTCAGCTCCAGTTTTGAGAATAGCGGATCCAGATTTGCCATTCGTCATTAACATTGACGCGAGTGATATGGCTATTGGAGCTGTTCTCTTACAGGAAGGTCAGCCCGTTGCCTTTGAAAGTAAGAAACTAACCGATGCACAGGTCAGGTACACCACTCAGGAAAAAGAGCTTTTTGCTGTGATCCATGCTTTGAAATCATGGAGGCATTACCTGTACGGTAATAAATTCGTGGTTAATATGGATCATCAACCTTTAAAGTATTTTTGTAATCAGAATGATTTGCGAGGTCGTAAGGCCAGATGGGCAGAACTCATGCAAGAATTTGACTTTGAAGTGCGGTATATCAGGGGCTCATGTAATCAGGTGGCTGATGCCTTAGTCGAATTGGTGAAGTGAACGAACTTTCCTTCACTGAGATCAGTACAGACTTTTACCTCTCCCTGAGAGGTCTTTATGAGAAAGACCCACATTTTGGACCAATCTGGAATAGGGTTCTAGCAGTTTCATCAAGCGGGACTGATAATCATGGTGATCAGTCTGGAGGGAAGGATATAAAGGGTACTGATGACTTCTCTATCCGTAATGGACTTTTGTTCAGGAAAGGAAAGGTTTGTGTGCCTGATGTGGATGTTGTTAAGAATAAAATTCTTTATGAATGTCATGACTCACCATGAGCAGGACATCCCGGCATACATCATCGTACATTGGATTTGGTACGAAGGGATTTTTATTGGCCAAAACTCAAGCCCCTTTGTAGAATCTTATGTGGTCAAGTGTGACCAATGCCAGTTGAATAAAGCTGAACGCCATAAAGCTGGCGGTTTGTTGCATCTACTAGATATCCTTGATAAGAGATTTGATAGTATTTCCATGGATTTCGTGGTTGGGTTACCGCGGATGAATAAACAACATGACGCAATTTGGGTTGTGGTCGACCGTCTTACCAAATTGGCTACGTTTATTCCGGTAAAGACCATCGCGAAGGCTTCTGATTTAGCTCAGATATTTGCAGAGCGTTTGTTTAGGCTTTATGAATTACCAAGTGATATTGTGAGCGATCACGATCCGAAGTTCACTGGTCACTTTTGGTCGGCCATATTTGCTAAACTAGAGACGACACTGAGCTTGGGTTCTTCTGATCATCCTGAGACGGATGGATAGACGGAAAGAACAAATCAGACGATGGAACAAATGCTTCGGGCATATGTTTCCAGACGGCAATCTGATTGGGAAAGGTACCTTCCATTGATCGAGTTTGCCTATAATAGTAGTAAGCATTCGGCTACCGCTTATAGCCCATTTATGCTTATGTACGGTTTTGAGCCTAGGTCACCCATTGCGGTTGAGACTCGGTTGATCAAGTTTCAGAAAGTAGCGGATTTCCTACACGATATGCAAGAAATGCTACGGATTGCACGTGAAAATGTCCAGAGTGCCCAGGATAGGGACAGACATTATGCAAATATGAAAAGATCACCGAGAGACTTCCAAGTGGGAGATTGGGTATATTTGAGAATCCCGAAGGATTCAAGCGTAATGCGTACCAGCAAGCATTATAAGTTGTCCCCTAGATTTAGAGGACCGTTTAAAATCTTGAAAAAGATCGGATCCTTAGCTTACCAATTGGAACTCCCGGAAGGATCGCAAGTGCATCCCGTATTTCAAGGAAGTCGTCTCAAAAAGAGTTTTCGTGAAGAAGAGCGTCTTGGATCTGGAGATCAGTTGGACCTGTTGGATGAATTGGCTGGTTTACATTTTGATGGACGCGCCGCCACGTGGTGGCGAGTTTATTGAGCTGATCCTGATCGGGAAGGGCTCCATTTATGGCATACCTTTCGCCGTGACCTCCGTCATGCTATGATTGATCCTCAGTGGCTCGACCGCCAACGTGATACATTCCGAAGTCTCACTCAAACCAGTGACCTTGCTTCTTATACAGATCAGTTTATGGAGCTTTCTTATCTTTTCGCAGATCTACAACCCACTGAGCTTATTTCTCGTTACATTGTTGGGCTTCGTGGTGCCTTACGTTATGATGTTTCTTCCTTCCATCCTCCCACACTTGTTGAGGTGATGTCTCTTGCCAGTACTTTACAACATAAGTACTCTGACACCCTTCCCGCTTCTCCCGATCCTTCTGCTTCATCTTTTCCCGCTACGTCCACCCCTACATCTGCTCTTTCCATTGTCCCTTCGTCTCCTCGTCTTCCGACTCCTCGACCTTCTTTTGTCCGACGTTACACGTCTGTAGCGTTCGCTGACCTTCAGCAGAAGCGTCTTTGCTTTCGTTGTAAGAGTCCTGACCATTTTGCCCGTGATTGCCATCAGCCTCTCCCTACTACTACTGCTGTTTTTTACCATGACGGCACTACTCCAGATGATTCTGATATCTACATTCATATTTTTGATGAGCCTGACCTATCGTTTGAGCCTTCCACTGATTTACTTCCTGCTACTTGCCATGCTCAGCTTGCCTATGCTACTTGGACAGGGCGTCCTGGTCCTCGCTCCATTTGGTTACGTGTAAGCGTTACAGGTTGTGAGTATATTGCTTTAGTTGCAACACTCATTCTTTTATCAGCAGTTACATCACTAGTCGGATCCGTGCTTCACCTGTTCCTACTTCACAGCCTCTCACAGTTGAGGTTGCCAGTTCCCATTCTTTTCCTAGTTCTCAGATGTTTCAGCGTTTACCATACCGCATTGGAGATTTTTCTGGACAGGCAGATCTTTACATTATTCCTATGGAGCGTTATGATCTTATCCTTGGTGCTGATTGGTTTGCATCTCTTGGAGCCGTTACACTGGATTATCGCATTTTGGAGGTTCTTAGTCTAGTTACATAACGCTTACAGCTTTCTGCTTCCACACGAGCCTGTGATGTATTCCATGTCAGTTTATTACGTGCTGCTATTGAGGATGACGCTCCTTGTGATGCTGAGTTTCCTACTGCTCCCGAGTTGTTTCCATTTTTACCTGCTGCTATATTACAGGTTCGTCTATACGATAGTCGATGCCGCCGACAGATTCAGTTTTTGGTCCAGTGGGATGGTCGTCCTATTGAGGAGGCCACATGGGAGCCTATTGATGTCTTTTATCATACACCATCACTTGCGGATCAGGCTCGTGCTCTTGCTACACTTGTTGATTCCTCTACATTAGATGCTGTTCTAGTTGTTGATGCACCAAGGCTTGCTGCTGTTTGATCTAGGTTATTTTAAGCAGTTGGGTCTTTTTTTTTGTGTCAGGGAGAGTTATGGACTTGGCTCAGTACATTCGCCGCGTCCATTTACATTTACTTTACTTTATGCATAAGCAGGCCTTGGGCCCTTTTTATTCATTAGTGACACTTAGACTATATGGTTGGCCTTTGGCCTTATTATTCATTATTAGGCCATTTGGACATATTACTGGAGAGTGGGGGCCTTCTTGGAGGGCACACTATTATCCCTCCCAGTTGGGCCCTAGCCACCGGAAGCTTCATTTTAGGGCTTCCTCTTGGCTATAAGTAGGGAAACTGTGTCATTTGTTATTCAGCTGATGATATTGATCTCTCTCTCTAGTCTCCTTAATCTCTCTCTCTCCTGCTTTCTAGGGTTAAGTCTTGCTTATGTGCTGCTTTCATAGCTTAAGTCTTGCTTATGTGATGCTTTCATAGCTTAGCTCTAGATCAGCTGTGGCTCTATTCGTAACTGCACCACCTCACCCTTTGGTCATCAAGTCACGTTAGAACCTTGGGCCAACTTACTCACATGACCCATGGGTCATGCCTATCCCCCTTTATGAGGTCACCTCCTAACCACACATGGCTTTATGACCTTATGACCTTACCTTAGACTCCTATGTCCGTTCTTGACACCATAGCACAGGTCATAGGTACTGCAGGTACAACAGGCAAAAAGATGATGGGAAGAGGATCTCTCTCCTTTGGAGAAATCCTTTTCCAAAAAAATTTGTGGAATGCAAGGGGGTGTTTCTACAAGCACAAGGGGGCCTAAGGTTAAAGGGATGGTTAAAGGTGTGAGGAGAGAAGAGCCCCCTCACTTTTGTACTTGCAGCAGGTACAGAGAAGAGGTGTATGCTCACTGTGAAAAGTTTTTACACTTGGTGTGTGTGGTGAACCTAGAACCTCCCCCATTCCGGTGGGGTGCTCTAACATTGAGCTACTCGTTCATTTGTGTTCCTGGAGTGTTGTGCAAAGGCTATAGCCTTGACACTTTCTAACACTCCCCCTCAAGGCATAGCCCTTTTTAGCTACCGCCCGCCTAGACCACATTCACAACCATGGCCTGATACCATGTGAAAAGTTTTTACACTTGGTGTGTGGTTGGGCTAGGGATTGAAACTAGGACCTCCCCCATTCCGGTGGGGTGCTCTACCATTGAGCTACCCATCCATTTGTGTTCCTAGAGTGTTGTGCAAAGGCTATAGCCTTGACACTTTCTAACACTCACCTCCTCCTTCCTCCAAAGAAAGAAACCAAGCTCAAAGTGCTTGAGTTTCTTTTAAGCCCAAAAGTTTAGTTTATTAGTTTTAACTTAGGTTAAAAAGTTTTATAAATGCTTAATTTAATAAGTTTTACAAACTTTATAAAGTTTTTCTTAAGTTAAAGCTTTACAAAGCTTTGAAGCTTTAGAATGCACACAAAAGTTATGATTAAAAGAACTTTTGTACATCAAGTCCCTTTGTACATAAGTAAAAACGGTTTTGCTCAAAAGGCTTTACAAAAACTTAGTTTAGCTTTTGAAGAAAGAGGCCTGGCTGTCTGAAACAAGGACAATAGGCGCAGGCCGCCTGCCATCCGGCCGAGCACATGCAAGGGCCCGACAATATTTTTATTTTACGGTTCCAAAATGCTCAAAAACAGTCATATTTGACTGTTTGGGATTTGCAAAAATATGTCAATATCACCTCCAACTAGGGCATTGGAAATAGGTGGGTGTATTGCCGCGAAAAATCAGCAAGGTAGCTCAAACTGCGGTAGCAAAGAGGGTGATGCAATGGCTTGAATGAGGCCAAAAGCCAAGAAATAACTACTAATGAAATATGTGTTGAAATTACCTCCAAATAGGGTGCTAGGAATAACGGAAGGTATTACCTTGAAAAATCAGCTAATGAAGTAAAAAATAACCAAACAAATACGGTGATGGAGCCTCTAGAAGACTGTCAAAAACTAGCAAACAAATGCTAATTAAGAAGTGCCAATATGTCCTCCAAATAAGGCACTAAAAAGTGCAATAGGTACTGCTTAAAAAATCTGCCAAATTGGCTGCTTCAAAAGATAGTGGCCACCAAATTTGCCATTGGAAACATTATCCCAATTTTTTTTTTTTCTTTTTTTGGTCGTTACGCTTAGCAGAAGTCTTCCGCTAAAGATCCACCGAAAAAAAATGGAGATCCACCAAGTGTGGAGAGAACTAGCAACCCCACCAAGGAAGGAAAGTGCTATACTACAAAATTATACCAGTCTATGAGTACTGTATCAATGAAGCATAAATGACTATAAGAGACACATCAATCAATCCCCCATAAGATTGGCCAAGAGCATATGATATAATCAATGGCTAAAGCCCTACAAGCAATAGCAGAGGGCTAATCTACCTAATGAGTAAAGAAAGAGTAAACCAAATCATAAGCTACCTAATGAGCAAATGGCAGCCCTATATATACCATCTAGAGGCCCTTAGTGGAACCTTCTCTTCTAAAATTGAGATATCCCTTAAAGTTGTTAGAATGAGCGTCAATTAAGGCATGATCATTGTCATTTAATAATTTTGTGATGTGTAGGGAGAAGCAGGCTGTGCAAGAATTGGTAAATGCTGCCCAAATCACCACTGCTGGGTCTTCTGCTCAGGGTGCTCATATTCATATTGTTCATCTGTCAGATGCAGGCAACTCCCTTGATCTTATTAAGGTGTGTGCTAGTTTTTGGAGTACTTTGAATGAGAAAAGCAAGTTGATTAGGTATGAAGCGTCACAAGATCGTGCATTGGGTCGTTAGCACGAACAATACATATCAAATGCATTATTGAGTGATCTCTACCTGGGCTCTTTAGGTAGTCTTGAATGTTTAAATCTTGCAAACTTAATCTGCTTGTGGCAAGGGATGGAAAGGTCTCACATTGGTGAGATTGCTTCTACCATCATGTTGTTATCATTAAGTTAGGCATTCCATTTTGATCTTGATCCTAAATACTCTCCTTCTCCCAATTTCATGTAGAGCTCTAGCATGATAAGTCTTAATGTTCTGCAAGCAGATGGGAGGAGGAAAAGTTTGTACTTTATTTTTAGATTTTCCTCGTGAAAATATTTAGCTTGGTGTTTCTATGACAGGTGTTGACACAAAATTGACTTCCCTGCCACATACTTAAATATAAGCCTTTGGCATCATGGCAAAATACAGTAAAGAATAACCTACAGTTGCAGGTTCCAATGCCACTTTATGCTACTTGAGAGTTACCATTGCTGAAATTCGTGAAAAGCAGATGTAGTTAGTTTGATCACACACAATAATTATTTCTTTGCAGAATGCCTGAAGTCTTGATCAAGATTACAGGCCCCTTATCCCTGAAAACTTTGCATGCTAGGCTTCACTTCTAGCTTTGGCAGCATAATTTCCAGAAGTCCAAGCAGACGCTATACTGGACTTAGTGTCATGAAGTAGAAGTTGAAGTCAGCACATGTTGCCACCTTTTTCCACTCCAAAAACATGCTACATTTTGCAGTTGGCACTGATACAACTGAATCTCCAAGACTAAACTACACAAAAGCTTTGGATTGCTATAATACGTAAGAGAATTCGAATCCATCAATTATCTTTCAGTGTGAAATTTCATTCTCAATTTTTCTGCACTTCTAACAATGATTCTTCAGTAAATGTTTACACATGCTTGGTTGGGATTTCCTACCATGAGTTCTTGTAACATGGATTCACAAAGCAGAATACAGTTAGACATTTATGGCATTTGTCACATTCAGCCAATAAAGGTAATTGCACCAAAGGGAGATATAGATCTATAGACAGTAAAGACATATTGGCTTCCCTGTCATGCCGTGAAAAATCTGTATTGAAGATTTTGGACAGTACTCTTTGTAACTTAGCCAAGTGTATCACCTGTTACAGAAGGCAAAACATGATGGAGCTCATTTGAGTGTAGAAACATGCCCCCACTATCTGTCGTTCTCTGCAGAAGAAATTCCAGATGGCAACACGCAGTACAAGTGTGCGCCGCCAATAAGACATGCAGAAAACAGAGCTTCTCTTTGGAAGGCTCTCATGGTTAGTGTTTCAAGTCTTTTCACATTTAGCTGCATTCACATGCTGGTTCTGATAATTTTATCTCTCATGCTTCTATTCTTTGACTACCCATAGTATAGATGCAGCCTACAGATCATCTTGAACTAGCCTTAGACCTATCTTATTTACATAAAATAGTGTGTTAATGGGACCCTTTTCTCTGCACTTCTGATAGTTTTGTTATACACATTTTTGTTGCATGTTTTTGGACCAAGATCTTTCACATTTGTGATAATGTAAGGTATTTTGACCTGAGATTTCAAGTTTTTTTAAAAAAAATCAAATGATCTATTTCCTTCCAACTAGTAGTGACTAGCTAACCTCAGTGACTATGTAAGTTTCTCTTGAGTGAATTCTCAATAGTCGACCATCACTGAAAATACTTTATCTGTAAAGTCAACTCTAGGCAGTAGGGTGCACCCGATAATAAGAGATCTCTTCACAGGATCAAAAATGTTGGATCAGATTCCATGCGAGAACCAACCCGTCTAAAGTCTTCCAAGTAGTTAAACCATTGTAGTCAGTGGCTTTTAGTCGTAGGAAGGTTGCTCAAGCACCCTATCTGTGGTACTACAACTAGATGAGCAAATATAGATTTTTAACTTGCTCTTTGAAGCTAGTATCCATGTGTAAACTATTCAAGACAAGCAAATTGCGCTTTGGATGCATGATGCACGGCCATTTCTTACTGAGCTAGGTCAAAAGATGAGAGGACCATGGGAATCATAATGACTGAGGAGTCAGATAAATACATCCCTAACACTATCTGCATTGCTCATAGTCATGTGTGAATAACTCTCCCCAACTGACAAAACCTCTACTTTGTTTTGCTTCCATTCTTCCAATCAGAGGTGAACTGGTTTTTTCATTATTATTTCATCTTCTTGGAAATTGATATTCATTCATATGGTACAGGAAGGACACATCGACTTTCTAAGTTCAGATCATTCACCAGCTCCACCAGAATTGAAACTTTTAGAAGAGGGCGATTTCATCAATGCTTGGGGTGGAATTTCATCACTGCAGGTAAAATTGCCTCCATATGCTTGAAAAAACAGAAGAACTTTTGGAAGGCTTGAAGTTGTTTACATCTGCCATTGCTAAAAGATCGGTTGTAGTTGCTTCCACTAAAATGCTTCCAGGAATTCTAAGCAGTGTTTTTTTTGCATATTTCAAAAGATTGCCTTTTGCCTCTATAACTACTGGTGTTGGATTAGGCTTTTTCTGATAGTACGTTGGTATTATCTTCTACAGCTAGTTCTACCAGCAACCTGGACCTTTGGAAAGGGACATGGCATAACCTTGGAAAGAGTAGCACTTTGGTGGAGCGTGAATCCGGCTAAACTTGCTAAACTGTCTCAGAAGGTACCCTGCTATACTTTCTCGTGGCTAGACTGGTTACAAGCTTCAAATTGAATAATTGAGAATACCATAACCAGCTTGAACACATGCGCTAGATTGGCATGATGTGACTAGTATAAATCGTTAAAGGCAGAATTTAGAATCGACATGATGTGTAGATTGAGAAGTGTGTGTGCTAAAGACAAGTATTTGACTCAAGAAATTTGAGTTAATGCATAGACACTAGATACATTTAAAGTTAAACCATTATTTGAAGTGGAGTCATTCTAGAACGCTATTGCCAAAAAAAGTCTTGTGACTGAGGTTGACCCTTTCATGGTCTAGTTAACTTTGGGTGCGAGTCCGAACCATTCTCAAATGAGATTTTAGTTTCTCTAGGTTTTTTTTGGGATCAAGAGTTTCTTTGTCAGTTTTGTTGAAAAAACTCAGTGTGCAATGGTGTGATATAGCACATCTTTGTTAACTGGAAAAGTCATCCACCACTTGCTATCAGTTTTAGGCTTCCAAACCTCAAAATTAACTCTCATTTTCTTGATGGTGATTTGCTGCTGCTTGATTGGTGCTTGGACACACTTCTAAAGGTGTCCACTGTGCTCTCCAGTTTGTAGAAATTTACAGCCATCAATTAAAAACCATACACTATTTTCTGTTGCCAATCAACTCAGGACATGATTTTGAGGATGGCTTTTGTGCACATTTGGTGGCATTCTCAGTTAAACATGCCATGTATGATGTATTCCAGATCTTAGAAACCCGTTCCGACCCTTTTGGGTCGGAACGTACAGTACGTTCCGGAATGTGCTGGGTCGGAACGTTTCAAAAGCCCTCCTAAAAAGCTCGGTGTCGGCAATGTTGAACGGGAGGTTTAACGCAATGTTGAACGGGAGGTTTAACTCATATATCATGTTGGCCACAGCCTGCTGAGCCGCTCTCTGAAGACGAGGAGCCACTTCCTCCCCCATAGTCCTCTGTCGGTGTGTATGTGAACTAGCAGGTGTATGGGAGGTAGATCGAGAGGCAGGTGGAGGTATGGTGCAACGGAAGCGGTCTGACGGTGAGGATGGGTGGCTGGAGCATGGGATGGCGGGGCAGCATGTGGTGCTGGGGCAGGAGGCTCTAGAATGGGAGTAGGTGGAGCTGGGGGGGGGGGGGGGAATAGATGCATCACCCTCACTGGTACCCATGAATGGGTGGTCCTCCCTCAAGTGTGGCTCGTCATCAGGGTGAGGGGGGTAAGTGGATGGTATATCCTGGGTGGGCAAAGGGTCTTGCTGGCTGGAGGGGTGTGTCACTGTGAAGATAGCTAAATGTGTGGGTGGGACGAGACACAACCGTGACCGTGGGTGGACGACTCGGGAAAGGATTGGAAGAAGAAGGTGCAGCATTCCGAGCTCTTCCAGCAAAGGAAGCTCGGGAGGCAGCTGGCATAGGAGGATGTGTTGCACCGGAGGGGGAAGCTGTAGGAGGACGTGCTCCTGCTGGCTGAGGAGGGTGTGCAACATAGGGATCAGAGGTGACTGAGGTCACAACAGTATGGACTATAGGGTCTGGTGCCAAGCCACCGGCTATCAAACGTGGCCCGTAGATATCAATCAATTAAATTGGCTAATATTCACAATGATCCTATTCATTCATCTTGGACCCAACTTGATCCAAGGGTCCACAAAAAGTACATTAGAAATCACAAGATTCATGTGAGTCCCAATTTGGACCCAACTCTAAAAAGTGATCTCTAAGTTTAAAAATGACATTGGGCCTTTAGTTTTATTTTAATTCCAAGGCCCAAGTCATGTTTATTTTATTTACAACTTTATTTGTGTGCTCATTGGGCCATGGGCTTATACATGCAGGATGCCATGCCCTCGCAACACATTTTATTGGATGATTTTATTTATTTACACTTTGTTGGGAATACCCCCAACAGAGAACCTCTAACATCCTTGAGTTTGTTGCTTCAAGCGTCGCGAACTTTATCAATAAATTGTGAGCCAAAATAAAAATAAAAATAAAGTAATATGATTTGCCAATACTTTAAGCTTGGGGTAGGGGATTTGAGTGACCTTCACACTGGGTTTAATGGCCATTAAATCACGGTGAGGCCTAACGGCCTTGCCATTATTTTATGGCCATTTCACCCAATGCAAAGGTCATAAAAACACCAGTCCCCATCAAATTATTGGGTTCTATTTTATGAAGAGTATTTCTAGGACGCTTTCTCTTTCTCTTGATAGGTGTAATGCCACGACTAAACTTGGGATGAGAGTAAGCATGATAACTGGCTTTTTCTTGATTCTATTACCTGCACTGGATTTTCCTGTTAATGAAACCAGTGAAATATGATTCATGGACAGCATGGGCACCCTTCACTGGCTAAATGTTTGAATTACAGGGATCTATTGAGGTGGGAAAAGATGCAGATTTAGTTATCTGGGATCCAGAAACCTCCTTCATAGTTGACGAGAACTACAGTTTATTCCACAAACACAAGGTATGGAAGTCGATCTGCTATTATGAAAATTTGTTCGGTACTTCCTATCCAGCACTTATACTGCAGGATAGACTGGGTTGGGTTTCTTAATAAAGGTCTAATGATATTAGCTGTGTAGGCTGTTTTTTGCAAGTATACCCTGTTTGTAGGTGGGCTGTGCTTTGAAAGTGTATGTCTGGAAGCTTCCATGTTCCAAGGCTTGAAGAATACAAGAGCAACGTAAAGTATATATTGATCTTTACGAGGGAAGGATGTATTTGTTGTCAGGTAACACCCTATGCTGGAAAAACTTTGTCTGGACAAGTGATTTCTACATTCTCGAGAGGAAATCTCGTCTATCATGAAGGGCATCATGCTACCAAAGCTTGTGGTCTGTCAATATTATCAGCTTGAAATATGAGAAAACCTTCCATTTCCTGAAGCACCCAGAAATGATAAAAGCAGATGACCTAAGGGATAAGAGTTTAAGGCATGCATAATCCTCTTTCATCTGCACAATGTGCACATTTTAAGAGTATTTGATTTCCCTTTTCAGACTAAGTTTTGAGTTTCAGCTTCCAACATACATATGGCAGAAGCTCTACGGAGCTTTTAGTATCATGAGTGCAGAATCTCTTGTCAACGATAGTCCTGCAAATTGTGGTAAAGCCAGTTACTTAAACGCCCCTCTTTTGTGAAGCATGAAGTTTTTGTATGTGATTATCTTTAATCGGCTGTGCTTGTGGTTCATGGCATCCTGAGAGGTAGTTCTCTTCACTCCTGCAGTTATCATTTGTGTTTCTAGGTGACCCATGATACCTAGTTCTTTTTCCTGTAGGAGAGATTGTTTTTAGATATCAATTTTGCCATGAAAACATTCATAAACTTCAACGAATATGCTACTTCACAACTCAAACAATTGTATTTAACTTCATTGAACGTTAAATCCTGCTTTTATGTTTTTAGAACAAGGTTTCTTTAGTCACTTGCGAAAAGACATAAGTCGTTCTTGACATCAATGCATGTATTCTCAAAGTCATGGCAAGCAACCAAATATAAAAAAAAGTTCGAATCTTTTGAATACACTTGCAGGTTTGACATTTGGCTAAAACTCTGGGTAAAGTAGGGTTATATCATTTTGCAAATTTGAAACAGCATGAACAGGACAAATGATGCTAAAAAGTCTGCTAAACTAATTCAAACATATGAGAATGCAAAATTTGAGGTTGCAGTCATAAATAATTACTGCGACACGGTTTTGCTACTTATGCTACTTTTTGTCCTGAATGATTGAAGTGAATGTCAGACAATGTACATGAATTATAAATTTTGGGAGATGCAAGAATTGTGCTAAAATTGAAGACATACCATCATGTGCACATTAAGCCTTTGAGCTACCTTCTCTAAAAATTTAGAAAGCTTGAATGTGTAATGACAGAATCTCAGTCCTTGATTGTGTTTACAGTCTATTATGAACCCTTGTTGCTTATTGGCACGGGGACAGCTTTGGCCCCGACCTAATAAGCGATTGACATGTGGAGTCAGGGCAGGGGACAAAACACCCCTTGACACGCGTGCGTCGGCAACGCATTGGCGCCACGCGGGACCATGCTGACGCTGGCGCCGGGACCACACCCACACTGGCGCCACCCTCACGCGGGACCACAATGGCGCTGTCGCCACGCGCCGGGACCACACAACGGCGCCGGGACCCTCGCGCGGGAGCACGCTGGGGGCGCCGGGAACCAGGCCTGTGCATCCAAAGGAAAGCATGAGAGATGGAGGAAAAGTGATAGAGAGCAAGGACATTCATAAATCCATTTCACAAGAGAACGAATATGCTTTATTGAAATGAAGATATGTACATGAGGAACAACTCGAGTTTGCCCCTGTTTATAGTGGAGAGGAGGGCCTGGCCTCAAAATCCTATTGGCCCATTTTTACCTCCCTAACTATTCAAATAAAAAAGAGTGGGAACCCATTCAAAATTGGAGGGAACGAATTTGAATTTGAATTTGAATTTAAACCAATTTTGGTGGGAGTCCCAACTTTATTCACTAACTTGACATTTAGGCCTTGCGATATTAAAAGTCCCGCAAAAAGGCCTAAAGTCCTATTATTGACTTTCTAATTATCAAATGATTATGTGATCATCGGGTTGGACTTACACACACAGGGTGCCAAATTTGAATTTGACCCAAGAGACTAATTTTTATCAGCCAGCAAAGATATCTCACAAATGTGCTATAAAAATATGGAATGGCCAACTACAAACCAAGTCAATTTCCACTCGCCCCTGGACTGAAGCTGTGAAAGGAACAATCTCCTTAAACAGAGGCAGAAAAGGAGGAAATTGCACAATATCCATTTCACTCCATCATCGGCTCACTGATGTATGCAATGATATGCACTCGACCTGACCTTGCATATTCAATCAGTTCACTCAGCCAGTTTCTATCAAGTCCATGACCAGCCCATTTGAAAGCACTTACAAAGGTCATGAACTACATC
This sequence comes from Diphasiastrum complanatum, assembly GCA_029204225.1. Lineage (NCBI taxonomy): Eukaryota > Viridiplantae > Streptophyta > Lycopodiopsida > Lycopodiales > Lycopodiaceae > Diphasiastrum > Diphasiastrum complanatum. Next base: position 36,104,608 of record CM055093.1, on the reverse strand, counting down.
CAAGCCACCAAACATCTCAGCATCTGTTATGGAGGTAGCCAACTTACCAACATACTTGACGGATACACAGATGCAGATTAGGCAGGGGACATTGATATCAGAAGGTCGACTTCTAGATTTGTATTTTTATATCTTGTGGTCACATGCAATGATGAAGAGCTCATTAGGGCAATCACATAAGATTTTTCAACTAGCAAGATTTAAGGCTTATGCACTATTGCCTTGGAGTAGAGATTTGGCAAAAGAGAGAAGGTATTGCACTCACCCAAACCAAGTACATGACAAAAATGCTTGAGCATTTAGGATGAGTGATAGTAAACTAATTTCTATACCAATTGACATTGGAAAGGAGTTGTCTAGTGAAGATAAGATTGTGTTTGTTGATGCAACATTGTTTCATTAGCTAGTTGGATATTTGATTTACCTTCCTAGTACACATCCTAAATTTAGCTTCTTAGTCTAATGAGTCAATTTATGGAAACACCTAAAGAGACACATTGGAAAGTTGCAAAAATAATCCTTTGTTATGTAAAGGGCACAACTACTTATCGTTTGGTGTATGAAAACCCACATAGTTTGCCAGAATTATAGGATATTGTAGGTGTTGATTGTGTAGGTAGTTTTAATGACAAGAGATTCATCACAAATTCTTTTTCATTTTAGTAATGGTGTTTTTCTCTTGGTCAAGTAAAAAGTAGGAAACAAATGTTCTATCCTCTATGGAGGCTAAATATAAAGCTTTATGTTTGACAACACAAGAGGCAATATGGCTATAATGAATGCCAGAAGACATTGGCATTTTACAAGTTGAGTCTACCATCATCAAGAGTGATAGCCAAAGTGCTAGAAAGCTAGCTTAAAATCTTATATGCCATGCACACACTAATCATATCCAAATTAAATATTAGTTCATTAGAGAAAAGCTTGTATCTAGATAAATTGATGTGATACAATCCAAGATTGAGGACCAGCTAGTTGATATCTTTACAAAAGCTTTAAATATGCTAAATTGTAGTTTTTAAAGAAAAAATTCAATCTAAAGTAAAATAAACTAGGGCTTGAGAGAGACTGTTAAATATAGTGTAATCCCTATTTACACTTTGCCATAATTAGTAGCTTTTCTTATCTAAAGCTACATGCCATAGTGATGAGTGCCACATTAATGAAACTTGAGTTCAGGGAGGTGGGGTAGTTGTCTCGTAACAGGGACAATCTCGTAACAGGGGCAATCTTACCATGTAGTAATACCCCCAAAAATTAGAGTACACTCTATGTAGTTACTTTTAGTTATTCACGAATATAGTTCCTAAGGGTTGCTTGGAGTGTTTGGTGCTTATTCCTTTAGCCCTTTATGGCTCGTGATGATTGATAGCTTGTCTGGTTCATAGCATAAACTGTACGGTTACACTTGCTTCCTTTAAAACTTTCACTTTTTAAGGGTACATTCATTTCTCATCTAGAGTTGAATCTGCATTCTTGATAGCAATACACATCTCTATTGATTTTCAAACTTTAAAATAGTTGGTAATAGCAAAGTTGACATTTAATAGAGGTAGAGTCCTTTCTTACTTAAAGGAATTGGGTGACTATTAAATATAGGTGGAAAGTTCCTTGTGCTATCCCTTTTGATAATAGTAACTATTTGTTTTTAAGTACCTCCTAGGAGTTTTTCATTTTGCTAGAATTCAAACTTCAATCATGACAAGTACAGAGACATATCATGATAAGAAGTCCAATGTCTACTCAAACTTGAGGTTGAGGTTGAATGCACACTTGCAAGGTCCAAAGATAACTCAAACCAAAGGATGAGGTTGATTGCACACTAGCAAGAAAACTAGAATTTTTTTTCTAGGCAATGTCAATAAAATCTGTAACTCAAGAATTTCTTGAGTTGAGAGCCTCCATGAAAAGAAATAGGAAAGCAAGCAATGAGTGCCAATGATATAAGCAACGACAATGAATATCTCAAGAATTTCTCAAGTTGAATGAGCTTTCACACTAATTCAAGCCATCTATCCATCCAATGAGTTGATGTTGATTGCACACCAACAAAGATATAGAAAATCTTTTTTCTAGGCAATTCCAATAAAATCTATAACTTTTAAGAAAGACATTACATAACAAAGCATTGCTAACAAACTATTCAATTAAAAACGACGATCTAATATACAAAATGCAACCTAGTTGTACTAATAAGGTAGACTCTTTTCTCATTACAAATCCAAGATAGTAAGTATTATCTGATTTGTAACATAGTGTAACATGTACTAAAAAGTTTAGACCAAGTGAATGTGCTCAAAGCATCAAATTAGAAATAAAATTATCGAGAACATGCTTGATAATGCCTTTCTATTTCATGTTAGAATTTTAAAGTGAAAAAGATAAACACCTACAACTCTCACGAAATTGTTGGAAGCCTGCCAAAGAGCACATTAGTGAATACATAGAAAATGGAATGCATAGAAAATCTAGAACTTAGAATCTATTTGAGCTGCACTACAAGAAAAAAGATACATACATGAGCTTAAAGGTTTTATATATACATAATTTTGTATGTATCCTATCTTATGAGGAGACTTACAACTTGGGTAGCAAATATTAATATCCATTCGGGTGTTGATGTGTATGCAAGTTGTAACTTATGAAGAAATTGAAAAGTGTGCACCACCCATACTATGCTTACAGAAACAAAAGTCTTGTCATATAGCCTTTAGCCTTGCATATCAAGCTTGAAAATGTCTTTGTTTGTTGGTCAAAAGAAACTTGTTACAATAGATGTGACTATGGACCAATCCCTATTTGATTCCATTATTTCTAAAGTAATGGAAGTGTCGGTGGTGTGGTTTTTTTTAATAATTTGGTAATGCAATAGTGGTACTTGTTCCAATTTGACTTCTTTTCTATGTTATGGCACATAAGGAGCAATAATATCTCTAAGAAAAGGTGTATATCTCAAATGTATGATATGTCATCATATTGTTGTTTGAAAAGAAACCAATCACTATCACTTGGATATTGTCCTATCATGCCTTTTAAGGAGTAGATGGTGATGTCATTGTCAATCTATTAAATGTAAATGTTTTAGCCATGGTGATACTATGTCAATGACATCAATAAAAAAATTTCTTCATGAGTTCCATAGCATGACATCCATAAATACCAATATTTGCTCCTCCATAGATTTTTTAGGAGGTCTGATTTGACTAAATAGAACTTGACATAAAGCTTTTTTTTGGATCCTATGTCATATAGCACACTTCAAATGCATACACGTGGATTTCAATAATTCAAGGTTGATAGGAATCCTATCGAAATTAAGGCAATTTTAGTGTCAAATTTGGCACCAATAATCAATCAAGCAAGGTTTTTTTTAAAATCAAATTTCCTATCAAAGTATATTACAATCTATTTTCGACTTTCTTTTAAATTTTTTATGGTAATATAAAAAGGTGCATCATTTACATAGGTTAGATAGATATAAGATTTTGGTATTGCTACATATCACCTACTTATAATAGCTTCTAGCTACTTATAGTCCTTACGATCAATGATGATGGTGAGTAAGCTGAACAATTTAAAAATAATTAAGTATCATTGCAAGCTTGGAAAGGTTTCTTTTAAGGAAGAGAGAGAGAGGTAGTGCATGTTTGAGCTCAAAAAAGTAGAGCAATAACAAGTATCTACAAAAGCACAAGACTTTGTCTTAGGCTATTCATGCAATATTGAATAAGACAACAAAAATATCTTGATAATCTACTGCATGACTATAAATTTTTGAATTATAAATTTGTAAGTTTTCCAATGGATCTAGGCATAAAATTGTCGAAGTATCACTGCCCTCAAATAGATCCAAATAAAGAGCAAATAAAGGAGTATTAATTTCAATCAATGATTGGATTTCTCATGTATGTCATCATATGTACCAGGCTTGACATTGCTATGTTGTCAACACACTAAGTCAACTCATATCAAAACTTGGAATAACCCATTGGAAGACACTTGTCATAGTGCTAAAGTATTTACAAGCAACCAAGCACCAGTGCATCTGCTACAACAAACCAAAAGTAGAAGATAGTCATGTTTTACATGGCTACACAAATGCAGATTGGGCAAAAGCCATAGATATGTATTCCTACTCAACAATGGTCCAATTTTGTGCAACAACAAAAAGCTTGATAGTCGTACCTTTTACTAATGCAAAATATATTTCTACAACACATGTAGTAAAAGAAGGCATTTGGCTTAGACAATTACTTTCATGAGACTACTTCAAAATAGTCCAACTCATTTGTTTTGTGATTATCAGATTGCTATTGTATTGTCACTGAATCTCAAGTTTCATTCCAAGATCAAACATATTGAGATAAAATATCATTACGTTAAAGAGAAAGTTCTAAATAGAGAAGTCTGTTTAAATTTCTACAAAACATAATAGACATTTTCAGTAAGGCTCTACATTTAGAGAGTCGTAATAGATTTTGTGAGATACTCAAGTTAAGGATCAGAAAGTTACAAGAATCCTCAAGCGGGGGGGGGGTGGGGGTGGGGGGTGTTTAGAACTTTCACTTAATTCTTCTTTTAATGAGGAATTGGCTCAAATATATAGAAATACTCAAGTTTTCTAACGATATGCAAAGATACATGGAGTTTGGCATAGTTTATGAAGATACACTATGTTCTACAAATGATCAACATGGCAAAAATCCTGACTCAGCGAAAAAGTCTAAAAGACAAGTCCTAAAATGTCAACCAAGATAAATTCTAAAACTGTCATTTGGTGAAAATGCCACTAATGCCGACTCTTAGTGTAAAAAGCCCATTGAATGGAATTGCCGACCTTTGACTAGTCAACAAAAATGTTGATCGACATTTTCATGGTGCCACTCAAAATAGAACTCTTCCTAAATCTTTTAAGGGTTGTCCTTTAATTTGAGACCATCCACAAAAATGAATAGAAGAAAAAATGTCTAAATACATAGGATCGCAAAAGTGGAGCACGAGCATATTAACATCTATATGTGTGTGTGTGTGTGTGTGTGTGTGTGTGAGAGAGAGAGAGAGAGAGAGAGAGAGAGAGAGAGAGAGAGAGAGAGAGAGAGAGAGAGAGAGAGAGAGAGAGAGAGAGAGAGAGAGAGAGAGAGAGAGAGAGAGAGCATATGAGCATCTATAATAGGGTATTAGAGTTTTCATACTCAATGTGACTTCCTTAAATCCATCATGCATCATATTTTCTCCACAAATTGATATCAAACACGAGTGTCTATATAGGATGTTTTACTATTTCTTATATCAGTTTTACAATATACTATGGGACAAAAAAAAGTTAACCTTCTAAAGGTAGATGGTACAAACATTTCTAGTCATAAGATGATAGTATTTTGATTTCTCCAAAGCTTTATATCTAAGGTTGATGGGAATTTATTTCACTTTAAAACTCTTTCAGATTTTGATCAATTGTAGTCATATTATATTTTAGTTATTTTGTGTGTTGATAGTGTGTGCAATGTTAAAAAATTGCATTTTTTTTTATGCAACACCTTGATGCTTGGCATTTTTACTCAAGGTCTACCAAAGTTTTTTGATCTTGATTTTGGGACATCTTGGTGACTTCCATGGCATCCAACAACTCGAGTATTCATTTTCCTTTATATTGACCTTGAGACATCTTAATGACTCAATGCCCTTTGTGATCTTGAGTCAAGATTATAGCTTGACAACATCCATGGTGTCTCTTCCAAGATCTTGATCTTGAGTCAAAGTCATCAACTTTGCTTACTTCATGACATCTAGCTCAAGTATTTGAAATCTTGAGTCAAGTTCTCAACTCCACATCTTCTGTAGCATCCAACTCAAGATTTCCCAATATTTTAATTCAAATATTAATTTAATTTGAGTCAATTCATAAGTAAATCTAATCCAGACTTATTCATGATCTTCACACATGTGAACAAGCTTAAAGAGTATTGCAACCATTTCCCAATAGGTTACAATGGTTTAGTAACATATTTAGAGGCTAATCATGATCAATTTTGAAGTAGCGATTGCGTTTGATAGTTGTATAATTCATTACAAGGTTCATTATTTTTCACTAGATCTTGTGAATATAAAATTCAATAAACTCTCTATATTATATATTATCAACACACCTTCATGTAGAAACATTGAGTACCTATAGAGCAAACTATGATGGACTACAATCGATAGAGAGTTTGTCATTTTTAATAGTTATAGACTATTATTTGTCCATCTATTTGAGAAAATACCTTTGCTCTAGTTAGAGATATCTACAATGTGTTTGTGAATTCACTTTTTATCAATACAATTAATTCTTGAATAAAATTGTTGATTTCAAGGCCAATAGAATTGCCTCAAGATTTGATGACGCTTGAATTGAACTAATAACTATATCATTTCCATGTCAAATATATTGGACTTGTTTTCTATATGTTATGTAGTTAGCTTATGAAGTAAGGTAGCAATTACGTAAACTACTATCTAATAACATAAGTATGTCTTTATTTTCTAGGAATTTATTTTTCTTTGATCTCATAATTCCAACATGGTATTTGAGCCAATCCCAAAATGGTATCAAAGCAACGTTGATTTATAAGACACTATCAAAACCTTGGATGAAAATTCCACAACTATACCTCTTGAGCTACGCTAGTCAAGTTTCTTGAAATCTTAAGGAAGAAATTTCTTGATGAATGTAGTTCAAGTTCAGCTGCAAATTCCAGACTTATGCTCCCAATAAAAATCTAGGTGTGGAGGTTCTTGTTCAATGAGGTTTATGATGAAGGTTCAAGGAATGCCAAATACTGGAAATGGAGTAATCTGAAGACATCAAAGAAGAAAAAAAACATAAAAATATGGTAGCGACCTGAACCATGCTTTCTCAAACCCCTCTGCCTCAATCAACAACAGCTTTGAGAGTCTAAGGTGATTGAACAAGGCAGAACAAGGAAAGCCATCCATAAATTCAGATATGTACAGAAATATAATGAGTTCAGATATCAATCCCATTAAATGAAACTGAACAAACATCCAATAAGTAGGAAATCATGATATTTTATTCTCTTGAAGATGGACTTATCATTTGATATTAGCTATAGTAGTCTTGCAGAGCATCTGAAATCTAATCTGAATTGCATTATCTATACATATACACCCGATAGTGCAGTCTGAGCAAATTTATTGTTTAGTGATACAAGCAAGAAATCCAATCTTACAAGCCTTTCAGAGACAACTAAAATGACATATAGCAATTGGCTACGTATGCTTATATATTGGGTTATGTTGAGTTTTTGGACTTCAGTTCGTATAAAACCAGAAAACAGCAGAAAATGGTGCTCGCCAAAGCATATTGGCTGTAGGTTTGAATGCAGAGTGGGATAACGGAACCCCACCTCTTGTTGAAAGTATCTGGACATGTGTGTACTCACCCAACAAAGAGCTGCACCAAGATCAAAAGAAAAAGTCAGCCTAAAATACATGTCCTTCCAAATTGTTGCAGAGGCCTGCCCAGAAAATATCACAGAATTTATTAAAATTCGATGAAATTTCAGCCTGCAAGATCTTAGTTCGTAAAATGCACCACAAATTTAAATCATCAACTTCTTTTGCATAGCACCACATGCCACAGCATCATGATCCATCATTAGGGCCCTAGAAGTAGATGGAGTTAACTTGCAGGAAGGCATTTCCACATAACATCAAAATCAGTGTGCCGGGTTTCTACCACTTCTTAGAAGGCCAACGAAACACTCAGAAAAGATGAAGGCTAACACTAGTGAAAGACCAAAGAGAAGTGCTAGAGGCAAGTGACTCATGGGACATAGCTGAACAGAGTCAACAAAGATGAAAAAGTAAAGATGAAAAACCACAGGCATATAAAAAGATACTACTTTTGGCCTTGGTTTGATTGCCATCAGAAAGAAACAGATTGCCTAATTTCTCCATGATGCGAGGAAAACATAGGACAATTGCAAACAAGGCGGTGTCACTTATGGTTTAAATTTTCAAATGGAAGAAGACTGTACTTAAGTGACTTACACATTGCCAAAGTGATGAGTGACCGTGAAAAGACACCATGGCAACCCATCCCTTGTTACAGACACAGCTGCCGATTGTGCTCTTCCCTGTAGCTGAAAACTATTTGGATTCCATAGTTGCCACCAGTTTATTTCATCAGATTTTATGGATTTTGATTTCTTCCAAAAGTACTTCCCAGCAAGAATACCTCCAGGCAGGTTGTATAAGCTGGCTTCTACTCGTATCTGCTCCCAGGCTTGACCATTGAAGCGGTACAGGACTATGCCTTCGCCAAACAATCCTTCTACCACACGCTCAGAAGTGATCAACAATGATTTCGGCATGGATGGTGGCTGCCAGTCCTGCTGCCAAAGCCAATATTCAGCTTCATATGGAACTTCTACTTCAGCCAAATCCTCATCACAAGTCTCCTGCAAGGGAGGAATCCCTCCCTTTGGAAATAGCTGTTGAATGTAAGAAATGAGAGATGCAGTTCCATCAAATTGATGTGATGTAGCCTGCATCAGGGTTTGCAAAATGAAGCCTTTTGAAGGAATTGAAGCTATTTCTTTCCCTGAGACACATCAATAAGGATGGATTTGAGAGAAAATGAAAACACCAATCTAATCATAAGAACGAATACAAGCATAAACTTGAACTGGATGATTGATTAAGAAGCTGAACTGACCCGAAACAGAGCTGAATTTGGATCCTGATTCAATGGTATCTCCCACAGAATTGTCTAAAACCCAAGTTCCTTGGCTTTTTGCATGCGTTTGTAGTACTCTGGAGATGAATAATCCGACATGATGGCTGAGATTGTTTGCCATAACGAGATCTGCATTTGCTCCAGACGCAACCCACTTCTTTGAGGAGCATTGGTACTTCTGTCTTCCATTCTGAGTTTTTGCCTTCATGAACAAGCTGTTGAAACCGAGCTTAATACTCTATCAATCGTGAATGGGCTAAAAAACACATAAAGCCACTTCTGAATGTGGATAGTTTGACTAGAAAAAGTTCTTACGTTAATCTATTACATACATTTGCAAAGTGAAGAATTTGGCATAAACACTCGAGCAGACAAACGCAGTTAAGGCTTCAAAATAATAAAAATATCAAATCATTTGCAACACTCGCATCTTCAAACAAAATTCAGAACAATGTTAATTAACTTTGCCTCTCATGAACAACATTTGCCTTTTGCTTAGGGCTCCTTCAGTCTTGAGATAATGAAGGTATCCATGCACCTGTTGCCAGGAGGAGGATACATAGCTGCAGTTTTCCAAGTATGGACTGTACTGCCCAGCAGCATCAAACTACCCAGAATAAAAACAGCTTCAGTAGTACAGGCCTTTCTCTTGTTGTTCAAAGCCATTTGTGATGCCACCTTCAGCTGCAAAAACATCACTCACACTCCAGTTTGCTCACTGCAAGAGATGCAGGTATAGTAAATGTAACTCAATTTGATGAATCCGATTGCCAATTAGCAATGAGCATCAATGAATGAAGCTTTTTGGGAGCTCCCAAAGATTCTCAAAGGATTTTGGCGAGCTGGGCTGTGTACTGACAAGTAGATAGAGAAAGCGCTAGTCAGAAAATTTTATAGCAACGTGTCAGCCAGACCAAGAGCCAAGACTCAAAGACTCAAGTGCATGCATTATTAGCTTAAGCGGCTCCTCTTCAAGAAAGGCTGCCCTTGGCTGATTTGAGGCCCATGGGGGAGAAAACAAAGAAAGGTGATCCAAAGGGACCACCTTTGTTGACGAACACATTGAAAAATGAAAAAGCAAAGTATTGCATCTCAAAAGGATTCCCAAAAATGCATTTATCAACTCAAACTCACATAAAGAAGTGACGACACCTTTGAGAGAATTGTCAAAATAGCTTGATGTCACGACAAAGCTGTTGGTGTGATGAAAGAAAAGCTTTTTAACGAAGTCCCAACCAATAAGAAAAAGACAATGAATACTATTGTAGTGGGTTTCTTTCTTGGCCTAACCTCAAACCACGATCTAGTCAATCTAGCATCAAAGAGACGAAGTTAGTTGTCACACGTAGGTTCGTTCCCATGAGAGCGATAGTGTAGTTCAGATTTCAACATGAATGGAGGATTCATATCATGCATTACTTGTTTCTCTACAGGTCTTAAAAGAGGACCACAAAATACTATCATGGATATTTTCAAGAACAAATTATGGCGAGATTATAAAGAGACATTTGGAGGGTGAGAAATTTACAATCGAAAACCATGGAAGTTTTCAAATTCAATGGCACCTTGCAGGGGATTTGAAAACATTAAAATGTATGTATAATGTCTCTCATGGGGCAACATCAAAGCATCCATCTCTTTATTGTTGGAATATCAATCCACACTCTCGAGAGAACTATCAAACAGGACGAATAGCTCAGTGGTAGAGCATCCCATCCGGTATGAGGGGGGTCCTGGGTTCGAATCCTAGTCTGTCCATTCATATTATGATTTATGGATTTCTAACATGGTATCAGAGCCAAGTTAGACCTAACAGTTCATGGTGTCAAAGCCATGGTTAGGTGGCCCAAGTTGTGGGGCAGGTGATAGCTAGGACCCCAACCAAGTGTGGCTTGAGGGGGGGTGTTGGAATATCAATTCACACTCTAGAGAAAACTATCAAACAGGGCGGATAGCTCAGTGGTAGAGCATCCCATCCAGTATGAGGGAGGCCCTGGGTTCGAATCCTAGTCTGTCCATCCATATTATGATTTATGGATTTCTAACATTTATTGCATGAAGGATTGCTACAATATGAATTTGGGACGATCAACAAACACTGGCCCAACACGGAAAGCTGAAGATCCAAATATGAAAAGTGTTCTGCCAATTCCATTAAAATATGTTCACATATGCACATTGCATGCTGAGGTTCGTAGTATTGAAAAACTAATTTACCTGCATATTCTACTAGCATGGAATCATAAACCAGAGTCAGTGGCTAAAGCAGCAATTAGAAGGTTGGAAATAGTTCTGTCAAATGCAAGACTACATAAAGAGAATGCCACGATTACAAAAAGTGACAAACTCTCCAAAAAAAAAGGAAACGTTCCTAATAAGCCATCAATTGGAGGTGCTAAAGCAAGAAGATTCTTATCCAATCACACATGCAAAGAATCAAGTGTCAGATACGAAATATGGAGAGAAATTGTTCAAGCCACACGAACACTGGAAGGAAGTAATCGAGTGGAAAAGGGACAAGTGTGGACCAATTTAGACAAACTCATCAATGTTATCAAGAAAGAAAACCTATCATCAGAAGATATGAGGACTTTGCAAAATCATTACACCATTTTGTAAAATCTGTACATGATTGTTGGAGAAAAGACAACGTTACTCATTACATGGTGCTAATCTATATCATTATCTGGTAATTTTCTCATTCAGGCTTATATTTTTTTCTACTGATGTAACTAATCAAAACTATTGTTTGCAGCACATCCTTCTTCATCATGCAACTTATTTTGCAAAAAGAATATGGGAGCTTAAGTATCTGGTCATCATAAGGCATGGAAAAATCTCATTGGCAAGCAAGGGGAGCATATCATAGAGCAACAAATCATGGAGGACACAATTCAAGAAATAAATATTTAGTTCAACTTTTTCAGTGGTTTTACAGAAGAGCACAATTTAGATATCAAGCTAAAAACTTGCCAAGTATTACGATATTTCGAAAGGCATTCAAATTCATTACAAAAGAGAGATCCTTGTAATATATCAAAAATCTATTACAAAAAATTATTTAATTATCATCATCATCCTCTTCAAGATTCAGACGGATGGTATTGTCATGAAAAAATAATCTCCTTTCATATGGATCCAAAAATTCTAAATTTTTCCTCTTGCTCATATCAATGTAACCCGAATAAAGGGGGCCATTGCAGATGATCTTTTCGTAGTCTCATTGGGAGTATAACCCAATAACTTAATAGCCAAATCTCTCTTTACAAAAATTATTTTATATATTTCTCTTTCGTACTTATGGCCTCCTAAACAAACTGATAATGATTTGATGGCCATAATGACAATGGTTGCATATGGATTATAAGATAAATGATATATACAAATCTCATTATCTTGAAAGTTTTTCAAATAATGAGATAGAGAAACATCTTTTCTCCCGGCTGATACACCTCAGACGCCTCCATGTCTCATACCAAAGGCATTCTGTAAACGAGAAAAGAAAATAAATTTAGAATGATACATAGCACTACAAAAGCAATAAGAAAACTGAACAATATCAATACCAATAAGAAATAAGAAAACTGAACAATATCAATACCAATATAATATCTACTTACCAGATCATAATCATCGTAATCAACGACGTTTGCTCTACTAATGTCATGTCCTCTAATGGCCTCTACATTTCCGGAGGCAATATATCTAGTCCTAGGGGGATATCTTTTTTGGAACTCCAAAAAATTCCTCCTCTGTAGGCAAAGTTTTTTCATAGGCTTTAGATTTTTCAATCATGGCCTCCAAGACCTCATTGCCAGATTTTCAATTGCCATCTTTATCATAATCTATCTCACTTTCAAAGTCATCATATGAGTAATCAACAATGTCAAAAAATTCTGATAAATTTTGAACAAAAATTGAGAGGATTTCATCTTCTCTCAAATTCAATACATCTATATCATTAAATGAAATATAACATTGATTATTTAAAAAATATAAAGGAACATTGAGTAGAGTTAATTCATTAACAGGAGATGCAGATGGAAGAGAATCAGAGATGATTATAGAACGAGGAAGAGTTTTTTGATAATCTGAAGCCATAGATGCTTCAGCTTCAACCCCTATATCAGTATCTGCATCATTTACATCAACTGGAACCAGTGTAGATGCTTCGACAGTTGAAGATTTAACAGACTCATCATCTGGAATTTCAGCAGATATGTAGAAGACAAAAGCCATTCCTTTGATTAGAAGACGACATATTCTTTTGTGGATATCATAGTATACATTTCTTTTGAAATGGTCATGTAGGTTAGAGTACTTTCTATTGTGTTTATGCTTAGAGGATGGTTGGGAATGTACAAGGTCCTAAAAATGAACGAAACAAAAATTATCTATATAGAAAACAGGAGTACTAATAATATGAGAAAATTATCAAGATAAGAAATTAAATTATAACGATTTTCATAAACTAGCTTATTGATATCGAAAGGAACAAAAAAAATACTAGCAAAATACTCTAGTTTGTCAAATGGAATGTCACTGGTAAGTTTGTCATTTGAGGCCATGGAGGAACTAGCCATATTGAACCCGACATCGGTTCAATGCGACAGATAGATATCGGTAGAGGAATAAAGCAAAGTGCGCGCGGTGATCTGATATGGTAAGGCCGAAAATGAAATTTTTCGAAAAGCACTCGTCGGAAGTGGCTGATATCGATTCAGCGCACCCGAATGAATACGAGCATGCATAGTAAGGGATGGCGCGCGTCGATTCAATATCGCGAGAAGGAAAAATAATAAGAAGACTAGAGAGTTCATAATAAAAGATCACGGAATTGAAATATATGAAAAGTGATGCCCATATTTATAGTTAATTCATGTTGATCACAGCCATACATTTGTCAAATAACGAATTGAGAAATATAGCCTATATTTATCCACCAATCAGAGTGAGACAAATTTGTACCCATGTCGAAATACATTAACTAGTCTATCATTAGCCCTAACCCTAGAATCTGTACCAGCGTCGGAATACATTAAATAGACAATCACTAGCCACCTAGAATAATCATTAAATCAATTATAAATAAATGACTAATGGATATCATTGAAAAACGTGTACGAGGAGAATTATTACAATCTCTCGTCCTATTTAAGCACCGTTGAGACAAAATTTTTGCTTTTGAGATAATGTTCATTCTATTCATTTTCATAAGTCTTTCATTATGCGTTCCAGTATGATTTTTCTGCGTATGAGATATCGGATCAGCTCGCCTGGCAAACGATGGTTATGTTGTATTTGGGTTGCGCACGTCGAATCGCTATTCCAAAAACAAAAATGTCATCAAAAATTTTGAAACTATTGGACCCTATTTGCATGCTCAAAGCTTGATTCAAAAGACTCTTCATACTGGCCAAAGTTTTGCAAAATCTATTGAATCAAGCTCTGATCATTCATATTTTTTCCAATATCGGATGAGTGCGTGAGAATACAAACTCAAGTTCTCAAATGCTTTACATGCGTGTCGATTATCTATCGGGTGAAAATCTTCCAAAATTATAATTATTGGATATAAAAAAGGTCTGAGTTTTAAAGCTTAACGTTGTCAATTTCAGCATTAAATGGTAGAAGTGTGATAGCATACTTTTGTAGCATTAATTGTAGATGTGACCATACTTTATTTGAAATTAATTCTGGTTTATTTGATATGGACTAATCATTTTGATGACTGATGGATATTTAGTTTGATTTGATTGACAAGCCTCATAGTAATCATCATTGTAATCCGAGCCTTGGACATCTGAACCACCACGTTTGCAATCATTTCTGATTTTCTCTATATATGTTGATCGACGACGTTGAATTTTTTTTGCTTATAGTTATTTGCATACATGCAATATCGATTCAACGTGCTCGAAACCAACTTCCTTCAATTTGTTACTACTCACGCGCGCCCATCCGCTACCAGCTAACGGATTTGTTGAGCTCAAGTATCGCTTTGACGCGTTCGACTTGAGGTTTGATCCTGAAATCAACATTATTGCACGTTGATCCGATACTACACATTAATGAAGCGGACCAAGCATACAGCACAAGATCATTCAAGTGGAATACCAATTTCAGGTGCGGGTCAGGGAAATCCACAACCACCACCTCGTCCACCACCACCTCCTCCTAGGCCAAGGGGCAGAAGAAGAGACCCACCCTGGCTCAAGGATATTCGGAAGCTTCAGAAGACAAATAATCTTCGGATTTCAAAATCTCACATACAGAGGTCCATCAGAGACGTTACAAAAAGTCTATCTGTAGATGTGAGATGGACTATAACGGCAATTAAGACACTGCACACAGCATATGAGGATTTCTAGGTGAAATTTAATTCAAATATTGTTGTTGCAGCTGTCCATGCCAAGAGGGTGACTATCATGCCCAAGGATTTTAACATTGTGTTCAAGCTTTGGGACACATATGACAAGTTTGCAGAATACCTGCTCCCTCCTCTCCTCAAAAACAAGATTCAAAGAGGAGAAAAAGAAAGCAATCTCAACCAACCCGGCTTGTTATTCGTATACAGAGCAGGAGTGATTCAAAGAAGAGGAGGTATCTTGACCCTCTAAATAAAATGAGGGATTTTTTCAAGCCATCTCCTCTGAATACTATTCTTTCTTCTACGCATTCTCCTCCTAAGTCTCATTCTTCTCCTCCCAGAACTCCATCTTTAACTTCTCTTGCTAGATCTTCCTCTCCTAATAAATCTCCACCTCCTAAATCTCCTCCTCTTAATCCCATAAATATTAGTTCCCCTCCTCCTGTTCTTGGAAACGATTTAGATGATTTTGTTAGTGTAAAGGTAGAATCAATTTTGAATGACAATTCTTTTTCTGGTTTATCTGTATTACTTCCGTCACCCCCTGCACTTGCCTTTGTAAATACTCCTCAATATGTACAGTATGACCAATTGTTAAACACGTATCTCAAAGGTTTAGGTCCTCGATACAGTTTTAGGATGTCGAAGACCAATGCTGGTCTCTCTCTTTCTAGTTTAGATACAGGTGAATTAGAAAGTAGGGATAAAATGCTAGGGGACAATGTAGGAGGTGGGGCAATTCAGTACTGGATGGAGTTTTTCCAGACCCCATCATTTATAGATGTTGCATTGTTTCCCCTTCAATTCATGGCTGCATTTGATTTTCCTGATTTCAAAAGTCTGCATGATGATATGCTCCAATACGTCAGACTGGGGACTCCAATTCTTGTGTTGTCATACGTAACAAAGTAAGTGTCTTTTTTTTCAAATTTAATTATATTGAATTTTTCATATGAATTTGATTTCACATTGATTCTCATAAATTTATTGTTTTCTGATTGCAGTGATGGAGCTTATATGTATTGTCCTTGTACGTCAATGATGAGGGTGTGTGTAATTCATTTTGTTTAAAGATGAACTCTATTGTACACACACACAAAATTGCCAGGTTCCATATCCAGAAAATACTGGAACTCTTTCCAGTACCAAATGCAAAAGTATATTCGAAGCTAAAAATGGTTGATGTAGAGGTATAAATTTTTCAATATCGGTTTGACGTGCCCTTGTAGTTATTGATTGGTTTATTTTCATAACGTGCGTGCTGATCTGATATTCAATCAATATTTTTTTGATTTCAGTTCGACGCAGTTGCTCTTGAAATTTTATACCAAAATCTTGATCAAGTGGCTTCCAAACATTTTTGTATTTAATCCATCTTCTATAATATAGCAGCAAAGTGAGCATTTGTTTTTCGATGTGATATCTAAATGTCATGGATGAGTAACATACTCTGCACTCAACTTGTTGATTTTGTTTTGTATCCCAACCATCATCCAACAACTCGGCAATTATATCAGCACTCAAGTCCTTACAAATAAACATTGTTTTCGTTCTCCGAACATTTCTTCTAATAAGACTCTCTGCACTATTATGACGAAAATTGTTGAAGCAAGTCGGTCTAATTGGGAACATAAACTGCATGCAACATTATGGGCATTCAGAATTGCTTGCAAGAGTAGTACAAATCAAAAGAAAGATTCCATTGATTCACTTTCTTCCATCCTTACTACGTTCAATCTCGACTTCAAGAACATGGCCCGAGCTGGATTGCAAGTTTGAAATTGCATTCTAAGAGCCTCCCAAGCTCCCCTAGCCGTCGTGGCATCACTTATATGAGTGATCACATGGTCTTTCACTGAAAGATTGATTAAGGACAATGCTCTCTGTGCCTTTTTATCAAAGGCCTTCATGTCACCTGGAGTGGTATTTGGCCGGACTTCAATACCTGCCACAATCTTCCATAACTCTTTCTCCATCAAAATGCTCTTCATTTTGAATTTCCAGATGTTGTAGTTAGAAGCCCCATCAAGTTTGCTTGCATCGTCCAAAATTGCCTCATTGATGTTTGCCATTTCCACGCTGCTTGAAACTCCATCTGTAGGCTATAAAGTGTATGTCAAAGCCAACCGTGATGTCAGAAATAAAAAATAATGACCTGCAATTCTTGGCTTACCAGGCCACCCGCCGCGATTTCACCAAATTGAAAGCCAAACTGGCGTCGCTTTTCGAAATGCTTCTCGTCACCAACTCCCAGCTACCTGCCCAGTGGAATGGTGAAATCACTTCTGGTGCGTTCCGAACATTTTGTCCACGGCAATCACTCTGTTTTGGTGTATCGTACTTGCAGGTATAGTTAGGGCATCCTTTGTTTGGAGGCTATAGCCTTTCGTTTGGCCAAAATAGCCTAAAGGAGGTGAAAATAAGGGCAATTTGGGTTTTTGAACTGTTTCTTCAGTGTGAAGAAACTTCACCTTTCACAAAACTTGGGACCCAACAATTTTTTCACTTTGAAAATTGCTAATGAAAACAAGGATGCCTTTGCCCTTCAATTCTTCATGGGCTCTTTCACATGCATCCCAACGGTGGCCCTTGATCCTGCGGCCTACATTCCTCCATTTTCCATCATATATCTCCAATAGACATGATCTGATGGTCCAGCTTCCATCTACGCGCTGAAATGGATTCCTTGCAAGCGCTAAGCCCTTCCGATCGCTATGGCATTTGCGCGACTGGGCATGCACGAGGTCTGCCCACCTCCTTTTCTCTCCAAGCTCCCCTAGCTATGGCCTCCTCCTCACGGGTTTTCCGACTACTAATTCTGATCCAGCTCTTTATCTGGTCCACGGCCTTCCATGGTCTCTTGCAGCTCAGGTGGCACTTCCAAAACACCCTATTTCAACCATTCACAGCTTCCAAAAGCATTGCATGGTGTGAGAGATTTCAAGAGTTTTGATTTGAAACCCTTGTTGTGAGAAAGCTTCAAAAGTAAACTACTCTTCCCATCCATCATGGCTGACCATGGCCTTTTAGCCACTCCTTGGCAGCACTAGGGTGCCCTCCATCATGCACTTAAAGTGCTTGAAATGATCTCCTACAACAGTTTTATGCCTGTAAACCCTAGTCATGAAAGAAGAAAAACTTCTTGAGCTATGCTCAGGTTTCTCTGAGCCACTTTTTGCAGCCTTCTACTGCACTCAGGTCGCCCTACAATCAGCCATCACCTGCTTCAAACAGATCTTCAAAGGGTTCAAATTGAATCCACACTAGGCAGCCTTTCTACGGAGTTCTTTGCTTCCATTTAGCTTCTCGTTTTAGCCGACAATCCTCTGTCTCTGAATCTTCTTGCAGTGGTGAGCTATCCCACGAATCTCCAAAACTCGGTTTTGTGCTTCCTAGCCAACAAACCGTTGTGAATTTGCAGCTCTCTGTACTTGTCCGGTGATTCAAGCCACCAAGGGCTCTGATACCAAGTTAAAAAACATAGTTTAAAACACCCGACCAGATCAATCACCACAGCACAACATCAAGTGCAACAAGACAAGACAACAGAATAGCTCACCTCAAACTGTATATTCAATTAATATGTAAGTACAAAGATAAAGCTGCTTAAAAGCACTCAAAGGGCTCGTAAAAGAAAGGCGGCCTAATAATTCTAGAATTAAGCACACGTGGTGCCATCGAAATAAGAAAGCACTGTATAAGTCGATCATTGCTATTTCAATTATTAGATCTTGGGTTGAGGATAGGCAAGGAAAGAAACCCACTACACAAAATTGATGAAAATGAGAAAAGAGTTTATCCTAGAGTACCATGCTCTAGGTGCTTGCTTGAGCCCATAAAGGCTCTGATGATGAGCCTTAACTTTGATCACCTTGACCATCATAGGTGAGCCTCAATGGCTCGGTCCTTGCCCGTGTAGATCTTCTTGGAGTTCTTGGAGTTCTTGCATCTTGAGGTGGATCCTCAAGTTCTTCTTCACTTGGAAGCTCCTCCTCCATCCTAGCATGATCCTTAGCATCAAGATGATTAGTAGAATTATCATCCAAATCACAAGCATGTCCTTCATCAAAAATAAATCCCTACTCACTATCACCTTGCTAGTGATGGGATTGAAGACTCTATATCCTTTGCTATTCTCACCATATCCCACAAAGATGCCTTTGATGGAGGTTGCATCATCCTTCTTCCTTGTATCCAAAGATTGGTGTATATAGCAAGTGGATCCAAAAACTTTGAGATCCTTGAGATTGGGCTTCTCTCCAAAAAGAGTTTCAAATGGTGTGATTCCTCCAATGGCTTGGTTAGGCAATCTATTGCACAAATAATTAGCACAAGTTATTGCCTCACCCCAAAATGGTTTGGATAGAGAAGCATCTAGCCTTAAGACATTAGCACACTCACAAAGAGATCTATTTTTTCTCTCACTCACTCCATTTTATTGAGGGGTGTACGGACATGATAACTCCCTCTTTATGCCATTAGAACTACAAAAGTCAGTCAACTTATTGGAGATATATTCACCTCCATTATCACTCCTTAGTACCTTAATCTTGGTACTAAGTTGATTTTCTACCAAAGTCTTGAACTTTACAAAAGAATCAAACACCATAGATTTGCTAGACAAGAGGTACATCCAACAATATCTAGAATAGTCATCAATGAAGATTACATAATACTTGGCACCACCATTAGACTCATGTGAAAAGCTATGAACATCCAAATGGATGAGTTCAAGAGGAGAGCTTGATCTTGATGTAGATCTTGAGAAGGGTAGTTTGTGAGCCTTTGAGAGGCTACATGCTTCACATATCTTCCCACACTTTGACAAATGCTTGGGGAGGCCAAGTGCAAGCTCCAACCTGGCGCCATGCCAGATCGGGGGTCCCGATGTGGGTGACTTCCCTCCAAGCAAGCCGCCCGACATACAGCAAACTTAACCAACTCGAAGCTCGTTACAAATGAGTAACATCCATTCCAAACAAGCGGTCTGACTTACATCAGACTTAACCAACTGAAAGCTTCATCACGAGCGCTGGAAGCCAACCTGGCACCACGCCAGACTGGACAACCATAAACAAGTAACTTTCACCCAAGCAAGCCATCCAACTCAGCCAACAAGTTAGAGCCCGTTCCCCAAGCGCTTAACCCATTCACGTTCATGCAAGGAACACTCAGAACCACAAGTCGTGACAGATATGGAGACAACTACTTCCTGGACCAAATGGTCCCAACAGTATACCGCTGGCACCACGGACCGAATGGTCCCGACGACATATCGCTGGCGTCCCGTAAATACGACCCTCAGCTATGTGCCAACTTAAAAATTTTGAAGCGGCCTTACAATTGGCGCTTTTACCGAACACTGAAACCCAGAAGGTAATCAGAGTCAGTTTGAGAAAAATCCCACTTTATTGATAAATCTGAGAAGGTTACATTTCAAGTGTGTGACCGACCCTAGTCTCAGGGGCGCTAGCATGCCAAGGCGAGAGCCATGACAACATTCCAGCAAGGGAGGCTGAGACTTGGTTTGAGCTCGCCCTGAGTCGCAACCCGCACTCCCCTATAGTATTGGTGGGATTCGGCACCCCCCCCCCTCCGCATACCTAGCACTCTACCCAGGCTGGTAAAGCACGTTTTTTTCTCTTTAGAATTTTCTCTCTCTAGAAAGTCATTTTCTCTCTCTATATTTTATTGATCCCCAGGCTTTCTTTAATCATGCTTAGATTGTGTGAGGTGATTGCACATCGATCTGAGCTCTCTGGACTTCGCTAGAACCGATCAAAGATTTTCAGCCATAGGAACTTGACGCCGGCTGGATTCTGGTCACAGTGGCGTCGGGAGTAGCAGAGGCGCTGCTGGCGCCGGGGACAATGTTGGCGCCAGTGCGCGTCGGAAGTAAAGCTTGTAAAGGTAGCTTTACAACATGTGAGCTCAAACGAGCTATTAAGAGCAATACTAAGCAGCAGTTCGTTGTTGGCCCTTTATTGTCTCTTCTAGCCGCCTCTCACCTAGAAAACAATATGACTTTCATCTGGATTCTGTGCTTTCAGTCTATGAAGAAGCACCTGCCAAGTCGTCTCACCAGGCCTTGAGTTCTCATAGTCGACGTCGTCCACGCAGCGAGATCATCAATCCTGACTCACCTTCCGCATCACGATGTCGCACTAGGCATACAACGTCAGCTGCGCTTCCACCTCCTACTGCTGTTCGCACTGAACTTCCTATTCCCCCCGCCTCTGATGCTTCCCTCGTCTCTGCTTCCACTCAAGGATAGTTTGTGACCATTGGAGCTACCATTCCCATCACAGCTGTCTAGGCCGCCCCACACCCACACACCGAAGCTACTTCACCAAATACGCAGTTTTTCATGGATATGTTCGATGATTCCGACCCCCTTGGGGCCTCCAAAATTTTTGAGATGCCCCAAAGCCTTGCACCCTTTGACCTCCAATCTTCTGGAAGAGGATTCGAACAGATCCATGACACTATTATTGGTGTTGAAGATGTAAGCCAGCAACCTCACACTGAAGATAGCCTAGCCGCACTTTGGGTCGACCAAGCTGTGAAATCACCGAAGCAGTTCGACGCCACCGTGTCTGAGGGTTTCGAGGAAGAAGATATTTTTGAAGAAGAAGAAGTACTGGCACCTATTCCACGCCAACCAAGGACAAGACCATTAGGTCCTCCGGCTGCTGCCGCCTCCATGACAGTAGATTCTAGTGATGCTCTTGGTTTGGTCTCAAGCCTTGCGCAAGTGATCCAGTCTATGCTAGATAAGAAAAAAGAAATGGAACAGAGAATTTCAGATATGGGATCCGAAAACACTCTGGTCAGCCAAAAGATTGTCCAGTTGGATCGAGAGTTGAAGATTGCCAAGCAACATGAAGACAAGTTTGAAGCTGAAAAGAAGTTGGCCCAGCAACAGGCTGATCACCTGGAAGAATACATCAGCTCCTTGCAAAACGCCCTGACAACCGCACAGGATCAGGTGGATAAGGCCGTGCAGGATGCAAAACAATAGGTGCAACTGCTGAAGGGTCAATTGCAGATGGCGGAGCAGGATCACATGCGTCTCCAAGGTGAATTGGATGCGACCACCCTTGAGCGTGATGCGTATCTTCAGACACAAATACCAGATCATCCGGCCACACCAACGGAGATCGCGTATTTGTTCAAGAAAGTGGAAACATACAAAGTGGCCCTTCAGGGATTCCAAGGCCACTTTGACAAGTTCAAATGAGCAGCTTCAACCGAGTTGGCAAAGGCTAAAGAAACCATCACCGCCTATGAAAAAACAGCCGCTCAGGTATTGGAAGCCGGACCACAAATCCCCGTACTGAACATGCTACAATTCTTCCCATACGAGCCAAGAAGATGTACCAATGGATACAAGGTTAGATTCGGGCATGGACCAGGGGGGGAGCTCCAAAAATACCAGAACAATCGCCAATTTTACCAGCAGTGCAAGCGGGTCCATCCTCATCAAGGACCACACCTCTATTCAGAAGGCCCATCAGCGTCGAGGACCAGATCCAGAATTTCTTAAAGCAACATCCGCATGAGTCCTCGCGTGGGGGTTGGGTTCTGAAGTTTAAGACCTCCGAGATAGAGGCCGACAAAGAGTTGGACAAAATATTTGCATTGGGAGAGCAGCCAGCATGGAGAATTACCATTTTTGAGAAAACTCCGGAATCAATCATGAGTTATGTCGCCAGCCCTCGCCAATTGCGGGTCGATCCTCATTATGTGCCAATGCCGAGAAAGAATAAATGGAAGATTTGGGATTGGCTATGGACAAATAACCATTTATATGCCCATTTGGCCAATTTTCCATCAGCCCTACAGCTGGACAATATCAGTGGACTTCCACTGAGCCTTACAAGCGTACCAGAGAGAGTATGTCCACTCTCCAGATCCAATGGTGCGACAATCGGCACTATTTGCAAAAGATCTAACTCTGTTGGCGTCAGTGGCAACCAAATGGGACGATTGCCTCCCTCCTCTGGCATTCGATCCAAATAAGCTGATGGCCTTAGAGAATATCAAAGATCAGCTGTCGGTTGCTCGGTTATACTTTTGTGCAGCAATGATGGGAGGCTCCTGGGAATCACACTTCACATCATGGACAACCTCAAAGTGGATTGCCGGAGCCCATCATTGTTTTCTGCCACACAATTTAGATCTTAATATTGTACAGCTCGACTTTATGGAGTAGGTGTAGTACCATTTAATCAAGATTCGGCGCGAAGCCAATAAGTGTCCCCAATAAGTGCATCTAGTAGGTGTCATGGGACCGCCACCAGTTTTGGTAGGGGATACTGTTGGAGGGTTTGCGGATCCCAAGGCTGTGAAAAATGCAAAAATAAGATATATGACACATGGCATCAATCTATTGATTGCATGAGCCAAATATTTTGGTTAGGTGTCATATCCCATGTGTAGAGGACAGCTCACACGTGTGGAATAAGCTGAAGTAGGTGAATTTTGAATTCTAGAAGATTTCCAAGTAGATCTCCATATAGAAGGAAAATGGACCAAAAGTGCTCAAAATAGAAGGTTTTGTCCAAGTGTCAGTTTTGCATGATGAATCATCATATGACAAAGCACCTTCACACATGTGGGATCAGAGGGATGATCAGTACCACGAGCTCCCACTTATTGTATATATAGAGCCACATTTGGCCATAATCATTGTGAGACACCAATCTTGGTTTTGGAAGCAATTTTGAGTGATTCTCTCCATTTGTCTACATTTGTTTTGATTGTTTTGAGGTTCTATCAATGTGTACTTGATTTTTAGGTTGGATTCCGTACTCAGACAGTGTTTCACACGTGTGAAACCATAAAGTACACTTACCTTCAATTAATGATTGTTCTTGTTAGGATTTTGTGTCTAGAATTGATCTAGATTGATCTTAATCTGAAGTAGATTGATAGATCAAGTAATCTGACAACCAATCCCTCTTGAGGATCAGATTAGGATCCACTCTTGGTCCTTTTTGTACTTTTTTCACATGGTATCAGAGCCAAGTACAAGAGGTTTTGTTGAAATTGATAGGATTAATCCAAATCAAAGCCAAAATTAGCAGTTTTTTGGAAACTAGTCAAATTTTGGGTAGTTAGTTGGATTTGATAGATATTCTCAAAAACTTTGGACCAGAACTTGTTGTGGGCTGTAGGAACCCTTTTCACACGTGTGAGTCCGTACAGCTCCGATTTTGGCTGAGAAAATTCAAAAATTTGTAGAATTTGACTCACATACCCAATTTGAGTGATTTTTGGTGCAAAATCAAGCACTTTCTATAGTGAATCTAATACCTTGATTAGTTCTTGGATTAGATCAGCCAAAAACATTAAAATTGAAGCTTGAAATAGGTGCATTAATTGATCTTCTCTGATTTTTTGAGTGTACGTTGAAGTTAAGAGAGATTTTGCTAAAAATCATAGATTAAGGAGTGATATGCAAGGTGAGAGGATGAAATCCATTGTACCATCACTCTAGATTTGTTCAAGAGTGATAAGGTCAAGTTTAGAAGCATCAATTTGCTAGAAAGCATCCTTGGATCTGTCCTCCAAGTGAAACCTTTGAGAGTTTGTAGTGCATATAGAGCATCTATACAAATCTTTTGTAGAATTTGACATAGATTGGCTTAAATTGAGTTCTAGAAAAGAGATTGAGATCCAAGTCACATTGTTCAACCCTACTCAATTTGTTTGAGTGATTGCAAGGTTGAAAGAGTCATTAAGGTGTCTATGGCAAATGTGTAGAGAGAGATCCAATTTTCTAAGAGTTCCTTCCTTTGTAGAGGGCAAGATCTAGAAGCTCATTTTGCGTTGTTATTGGTGGAGAATTTGTCTTCTCCTAGGTGATCAAATCTTTCTAAGTGGCATTAGCTCTTTGAAGCAAAATATCTTAGTGAGAAAAATCACAAATTTTGATTTTGAATTTCATTCCAAGTCTTAAAAGGTAGAGTAATTGGTGGAATTCAATAGGAGTGATTGAATTCAATTTGTTGAGCAAAAATTGACATAGTATGTATGAAACTCAAATTAGTTCTATTCAAATTTCTTTGTGAGAGTGTGAGGGTCAATTTGTGATCCCATTGGATGTCTAGAATGAGGAGGAGTCCATATTTGAGTATTCATGCATGGTTGAGATCTTTGTGAATCTCTAGTTGTCTAATTTTTAAGCTTTGTGAAAAATTGGTGGTATGGTTTGTTGTCAAATCAAATCAAATTCATTCTAAATCTCAAGTGTGAGATTATTTGGGTCAAGAGTGAGTCCAAAAGAAGTGATTAAGTTTGATTTTCATGTATTTGAAACAAAATCCATCTTTTGTTCAAGAATCTCGAGTGTTGAGAAAACTAGTCAAGTGAAAAGGAAAATCTAGGTGTCAAATCTTTTTCATATCCATTTCTTTCAAAAGAAAAAGTCATTGGTATTTGATGAGTCCAATAGGAGATTGGATCTGATTTCTTTAGTGATTTGATTCAAAGATTGTGTGTTTTTGTCTTAGTGATCAAAGCAAAGTTTCCAAGTGACTAGTCATTACTATGAAGATTGATTCTTAGGTTTGTGAGCTAGACCTTTTGTAGATCCTTCTAGATTGTTGAAGATGTTCAAATCTAGTCTCTTGAAAGTCACAAATTACATTTGTAGAATCATATCACAGGTTTTTATTCACATGGCATCAATAGGTGGCATCCTATTGAAGGAAAGAAAGGATCCTAAGTGCAACCTTCGTGGCAAGGGAGGATATATTTTCTCAAGATGCTACAAAAAGAAGACCAATCCATCCAAGGAGAACCAAAGCAAGGGGGCCGAGGTGAAGGATGGAGCTTCAAGTTCAAAATGTAAATACAAGAAGGACAAGTCCAAGGAAAGGTGTTTCCTTTGTGGAAAGGTGAATGAGGCTTGGAGTCTCACAAGGACTTGCAAGATTTGTCTTCAAGAGTCCATCACAACACATGTTGAATCTTTTGAAATTTTTCATTTGAAAGTGCATTGTTTGGTTCAAGATGCAAAGATATATGTCACTTTCATTAAAGTAACTTGGATTTATTCTATGTACTTGGAAAGTATTTTGCTTGGAACTTTAGATAAGTTCAAACTTATTGTTATTATCCAAGAGAAATCAATCAAGAATAAGGAGCAATCACAAAATGAAAATAGTTTCATTTATGCTCTCATGTCAACTTATGAAGAACCATTTTGCTTTGAAGAGATTTTTGTATCTCAAAGGTGGATTAAGGCAATACTAGTTGAGTGTGATGCCTTAAAAGATAGCAAAATATGTTTTCCTTGTAAGCTTACATTAGTTATGAAGTCAAGGAAATGGAAATATCTTCATAATGTAGGATCTTTTGGTTTCAATAAGATCATGAATGATGTGTTCATTCATAAAGATGAAAATTGTATGTTTTCAATCCTAAAGGCAAGTTGTAAACTTATTGAGAATAAGTGAAGCATCCAAAGTGGACACTTATATCCATAAGCAAGTAGTTAGCCTTATTGAGATGGAGATACCTTTTGATTTCAATATTGGAAAAATCATGCCAAGTTGTGGTGATTTTTGGACTTATGTTTCTAGCATAAGTAATCTTGATAATCATAGGAAGTGCATATTAAATGGTCATACTTGTTGTGATCATTATGAGACATGGAGGTCTCAGATTTCCATCAAGAAGGAGCATCATGAAGAGGATCTTAAGGAGTCATCTCAAGGTTCAATTGTGCCAAGGATTGAGGAGGAGAGACCTTCTCAAGTTGTGATTCCAAAAAGAAACTCAAGAAACATGGTTGAACCCATGTGGCTCACATTTCAAGGGACAGAGGAGCATATCTCATGTGAAGGAGCAAGCCTCAAGGTCAAGCATCTACATGAAAATTGGAAGGAATCAATTTTGGAGGTGCTAGGATGGTGCAAAGCTCTCAAGCTCATCAAAGATGTCAACATCAAAGAAGCACTATCATGGATATGGTGATTTCAGATCAACATCAAGCTCATTGGCTGATCTTCACACCTTTTGAACCAACAAAGACCAATTCAGCCCATGGAGTCAAGTTCGAGATCATCATGTTTTCCATCAAGCTAGATTTACCAAGCTAGATTTTTGAGGAGTGTGAAAAATGCAAAAATAAGCTTGGTAGAGGCCAAAAATCTTGTATATAGATAAACACACGTGTGGAGCCTGTTCCCACGTGTGAAAATAGTGTACTTGTCATGTACCATAATCATATGGTTGTACATATGATTTAAGTCAAGTTCTATTGGCTAAAAAGGATCAGATTAGGATCCACTCTTGGTCCTTTTTGTACTTTTTTCACATGGTATCAGAGCCAAGTACAAGAGGTTTTGTTGAAATTGATAGGGTTAATCCAAATCAAAGCCAAAATTAGCAGTTTTTTGGAAACTAGTCAAATTTTGGGTAGCTAGTTGGATTTGATAGATATTCTCAAAAACTTTGGACCAGAACTTGTTGTGGGCTGTAGGAACCCTTTTCACACGTGTGAGTCAGTTCAGCTCCGATTTTGGCTGAGAAAATTCAAAAATTTGTAGAATTTGACTCACATACCCAATTTGAGTGATTTTTGGTGCAAAATCAAGCACTTTCTATAGTGAATCTAATACCTTGATTAGTTCTTGGATTAGATCAGCCAAAAAAATTAAAATTGAAGCTTGAAATAGGTGCATTAATTGATCTTCTCTGATTTTTTGAGTGTACGTTGAAGTTAAGAGAGATTTTGCTAAAAATCATAGATTAAGGAGTGATATGCAAGGTGAGAGGATGAAATCCATTGTACCATCACTCTAGATTTGTTCAAGAGTGATAAGGTCAAGTTTAGAAGCATCAATTTGCTAGAAAGCATCCTTGGATCTGTCCTCCAAGTGAAACCTTTGAGAGTTTGTAGTGCATATAGAGCATCTATACAAATCTTTTGTAGAATTTGACATAGATTGGCTTAAATTGAGTTCTAGAAAAGAGATTGAGATCCAAGTCACATTGTTCAACCCTACTCAATTTGTTTGAGTGATTGCAAGGTTGAAAGAGTCATTAAGGTGTCTATGGCAAATGTGTAGAGAGAGATCCAATTTTCTAAGAGTTCCTTCTTTTGTAGAGGGCAAGATCTAGAAGCTCATTTTGCGTTGTTATTGGTGGAGAATTTGTCTTCTCCTAGGTGATCAAATCTTTCTAAGTGGCATTAGCTCTTTGAAGAAAAATATCTTAGTGAGAAAAATCACAAATTTTGATTTTGAATTTCATTCCAAGTCTTAAAAGGTAGAGTAATTGGTGGAATTCAATAGGAGTGATTGAATTCAATTTGTTGAGGAAAAATTGACATAGTATGTATGAAACTCAAATTAGTTCTATTCAACTTTCTTTGTGAGAGTGTGAGGGTCAATTTGTGATCCCATTGGATGTCTAGAATGAGGAGGAGTCCATATTTGAGTATTCATGCATGGTTGAGATCTTTGTGAATCTCTAGTTGTCTAATTTTTAAGCTTTGTGAAAAATTGGTGGTATGGTTTGTTGTCAAATCAAATCAAATTCATTCTAAATCTCAAGTGTGAGATTATTTGGGTCAAGAGTGAGTCCAAAAGAAGTGATTAAGTTTGATTTTCATGTATTTGAAACAAAATCCATCTTTTGTTCAAGAATCTCAAGTGTTGAGAAAACTAGTCAAGTGAAAAGGAAAATCTAGGTGTCAAATCTTTTTCATATCCATTTCTTTCAAAAGAAAAAGTCATTGGTATTTGATGAGTCCAATAGGAGATTGGATCTGATTTCTTTAGTGATTTGATTCAAAGATTGTGTGTTTTTGTCTTAGTGATCAAAGCAAAGTTTCCAAGTGACTAGTCATTACTATGAAGATTGATTCTTAGGTTTGTGAGCTAGACCTTTTGTAGATCCTTCTAGATTGTTGAAGATGTTCAAATCTAGTCTCTTGAAAGTCACAAATTACATTTGTAGAATCATATCACAGGTTTTTATTCACATGGCATCAATAGGTGGCATCCTATTGAAGGAAAGAAAGGATCCTAAGTGCAACCTTCGTGGCAAGGGAGGATATATTTTCTCAAGATGCTACAAAAAGAAGACCAATCCATCCAAGGAGAACCAAAGCAAGGGGGCCGAGGTGAAGGATGGAGCTTCAAGTTCAAAATGTAAATACAAGAAGGACAAGTCCAAGGAAAGGTGTTTCCTTTGTGGAAAGGTGAATGAGGCTTGGAGTCTCACAAGGACTTGCAAGATTTGTCTTCAAGAGTCCATCACAACACATGTTGAATCTTTTGAAATTTTTCATTTGAAAGTGCATTGTTTGGTTCAAGATGCAAAGATATATGTCACTTTCATTAAAGTAACTTGGATTTATTCTATGTACTTGGAAAGTATTTTGCTTGGAACTTTAGATAAGTTCAAACTTATTGTTATTATCCAAGAGAAATCAATCAAGAATAAGGAGCAATCACAAAATGAAAATAGTTTCATTTATGCTCTCATGTCAACTTATGAAGAACCATTTTGCTTTGAAGAGATTTTTGTATCTCAAAGGTGGATTAAGGCAATACTAGTTGAGTGTGATGCCTTAAAAGATAGCAAAATATGTTTTCCTTGTAAGCTTACATTAGTTATGAAGTCAAGGAAATGGAAATATCTTCATAATGTAGGATCTTTTGGTTTCAATAAGATCATGAATGATGTGTTCATTCATAAAGATGAAAATTGTATGTTTTCAATCCTAAAGGCAAGTTGTAAACTTATTGAGAATAAGTGAAGCATCCAAAGTGGACACTTATATCCATAAGCAAGTAGTTAGCCTTATTGAGATGGAGATACCTTTTGATTTCAATATTGGAAAAATCATGCCAAGTTGTGGTGATTTTTGGACTTATGTTTCTAGCATAAGTAATCTTGATAATCATAGGAAGTGCATATTAAATGGTCATACTTGTTGTGATCATTATGAGACATGGAGGTCTCAGATTTCCATCAAGAAGGAGCATCATGAAGAGGATCTTAAGGAGTCATCTCAAGGTTCAATTGTGCCAAGGATTGAGGAGGAGAGACCTTCTCAAGTTGTGATTCCAAAAAGAAACTCAAGAAACATGGTTGAACCCATGTGGCTCACATTTCAAGGGACAGAGGAGCATATCTCATGTGAAGGAGCAAGCCTCAAGGTCAAGCATCTACATGAAAATTGGAAGGAATCAATTTTGGAGGTGCTAGGATGGTGCAAAGCTCTCAAGCTCATCAAAGATGTCAACATCAAAGAAGCACTATCATGGATATGGTGATTTCAGATCAACATCAAGCTCATTGGCTGATCTTCACACCTTTTGAACCAACAAAGACCAATTCAGCCCATGGAGTCAAGTTCGAGATCATCATGTTTTCCATCAAGCTAGATTTACCAAGCTAGATTTTTGAGGAGTGTGAAAAATGCAAAAATAAGCTTGGTAGAGGCCAAAAATCTTGTATATAGATAAACACACGTGTGGAGCCTGTTCCCACGTGTGAAAATAGTGTACTTGTCATGTACCATAATCATATGGTTGTACATATGATTTAAGTCAAGTTCTATTGGCTAAAAAGGATCAGATTAGGATCCACTCTTGGTCCTTTTTGTACTTTTTTCACATGGTATCAGAGCCAAGTACAAGAGGTTTTGTTGAAATTGATAGGGTTAATCCAAATCAAAGCCAAAATTAGCAGTTTTTTGGAAACTAGTCAAATTTTGGGTAGCTAGTTGGATTTGATAGATATTCTCAAAAACTTTGGACCAGAACTTGTTGTGGGCTGTAGGAACCCTTTTCACACGTGTGAGTCAGTTCAGCTCCGATTTTGGCTGAGAAAATTCAAAAATTTGTAGAATTTGACTCACATACCCAATTTGAGTGATTTTTGTGCAAAATCAAGCACTTTCTATAGTGAATCTAATACCTTGATTAGTTCTTGGATTAGATCAGCCAAAAAAATTAAAATTGAAGCTTGAAATAGGTGCATTAATTGATCTTCTCTGATTTTTTGAGTGTACGTTGAAGTTAAGAGAGATTTTGCTAAAAATCATAGATTAAGGAGTGATATGCAAGGTGAGAGGATGAAATCCATTGTACCATCACTCTAGATTTGTTCAAGAGTGATAAGGTCAAGTTTAGAAGCATCAATTTGCTAGAAAGCATCCTTGGATCTGTCCTCCAAGTGAAACCTTTGAGAGTTTGTAGTGCATATAGAGCATCTATACAAATCTTTTGTAGAATTTGACATAGATTGGCTTAAATTGAGTTCTAGAAAAGAGATTGAGATCCAAGTCACATTGTTCAACCCTACTCAATTTGTTTGAGTGATTGCAAGGTTGAAAGAGTCATTAAGGTGTCTATGGCAAATGTGTAGAGAGAGATCCAATTTTCTAAGAGTTCCTTCTTTTGTAGAGGGCAAGATCTAGAAGCTCATTTTGCGTTGTTATTGGTGGAGAATTTGTCTTCTCCTAGGTGATCAAATCTTTCTAAGTGGCATTAGCTCTTTGAAGAAAAATATCTTAGTGAGAAAAATCACAAATTTTGATTTTGAATTTCATTCCAAGTCTTAAAAGGTAGAGTAATTGGTGGAATTCAATAGGAGTGATTGAATTCAATTTGTTGAGGAAAAATTGACATAGTATGTATGAAACTCAAATTAGTTCTATTCAACTTTCTTTGTGAGAGTGTGAGGGTCAATTTGTGATCCCATTGGATGTCTAGAATGAGGAGGAGTCCATATTTGAGTATTCATGCATGGTTGAGATCTTTGTGAATCTCTAGTTGTCTAATTTTTAAGCTTTGTGAAAAATTGGTGGTATGGTTTGTTGTCAAATCAAATCAAATTCATTCTAAATCTCAAGTGTGAGATTATTTGGGTCAAGAGTGAGTCCAAAAGAAGTGATTAAGTTTGATTTTCATGTATTTGAAACAAAATCCATCTTTTGTTCAAGAATCTCAAGTGTTGAGAAAACTAGTCAAGTGAAAAGGAAAATCTAGGTGTCAAATCTTTTTCATATCCATTTCTTTCAAAAGAAAAAGTCATTGGTATTTGATGAGTCCAATAGGAGATTGGATCTGATTTCTTTAGTGATTTGATTCAAAGATTGTGTGTTTTTGTCTTAGTGATCAAAGCAAAGTTTCCAAGTGACTAGTCATTACTATGAAGATTGATTCTTAGGTTTGTGAGCTAGACCTTTTGTAGATCCTTCTAGATTGTTGAAGATGTTCAAATCTAGTCTCTTGAAAGTCACAAATTACATTTGTAGAATCATATCACAGGTTTTTATTCACATGGCATCAATAGGTGGCATCCTATTGAAGGAAAGAAAGGATCCTAAGTGCAACCTTCGTGGCAAGGGAGGATATATTTTCTCAAGATGCTACAAAAAGAAGACCAATCCATCCAAGGAGAACCAAAGCAAGGGGGCCGAGGTGAAGGATGGAGCTTCAAGTTCAAAATGTAAATACAAGAAGGACAAGTCCAAGGAAAGGTGTTTCCTTTGTGGAAAGGTGAATGAGGCTTGGAGTCTCACAAGGACTTGCAAGATTTGTCTTCAAGAGTCCATCACAACACATGTTGAATCTTTTGAAATTTTTCATTTGAAAGTGCATTGTTTGGTTCAAGATGCAAAGATATATGTCACTTTCATTAAAGTAACTTGGATTTATTCTATGTACTTGGAAAGTATTTTGCTTGGAACTTTAGATAAGTTCAAACTTATTGTTATTATCCAAGAGAAATCAATCAAGAATAAGGAGCAATCACAAAATGAAAATAGTTTCATTTATGCTCTCATGTCAACTTATGAAGAACCATTTTGCTTTGAAGAGATTTTTGTATCTCAAAGGTGGATTAAGGCAATACTAGTTGAGTGTGATGCCTTAAAAGATAGCAAAATATGTTTTCCTTGTAAGCTTACATTAGTTATGAAGTCAAGGAAATGGAAATATCTTCATAATGTAGGATCTTTTGGTTTCAATAAGATCATGAATGATGTGTTCATTCATAAAGATGAAAATTGTATGTTTTCAATCCTAAAGGCAAGTTGTAAACTTATTGAGAATAAGTGAAGCATCCAAAGTGGACACTTATATCCATAAGCAAGTAGTTAGCCTTATTGAGATGGAGATACCTTTTGATTTCAATATTGGAAAAATCATGCCAAGTTGTGGTGATTTTTGGACTTATGTTTCTAGCATAAGTAATCTTGATAATCATAGGAAGTGCATATTAAATGGTCATACTTGTTGTGATCATTATGAGACATGGAGGTCTCAGATTTCCATCAAGAAGGAGCATCATGAAGAGGATCTTAAGGAGTCATCTCAAGGTTCAATTGTGCCAAGGATTGAGGAGGAGAGACCTTCTCAAGTTGTGATTCCAAAAAGAAACTCAAGAAACATGGTTGAACCCATGTGGCTCACATTTCAAGGGACAGAGGAGCATATCTCATGTGAAGGAGCAAGCCTCAAGGTCAAGCATCTACATGAAAATTGGAAGGAATCAATTTTGGAGGTGCTAGGATGGTGCAAAGCTCTCAAGCTCATCAAAGATGTCAACATCAAAGAAGCACTATCATGGATATGGTGATTTCAGATCAACATCAAGCTCATTGGCTGATCTTCACACCTTTTGAACCAACAAAGACCAATTCAGCCCATGGAGTCAAGTTCGAGATCATCATGTTTTCCATCAAGCTAGATTTACCAAGCTAGATTTTTGAGGAGTGTGAAAAATGCAAAAATAAGCTTGGTAGAGGCCAAAAATCTTGTATATAGATAAACACACGTGTGGAGCCTGTTCCCACGTGTGAAAATAGTGTACTTGTCATGTACCATAATCATATGGTTGTACATATGATTTAAGTCAAGTTCTATTGGCTAAAAAGGATCAGATTAGGATCCACTCTTGGTCCTTTTTGTACTTTTTTCACATGGTATCAGAGCCAAGTACAAGAGGTTTTGTTGAAATTGATAGGGTTAATCCAAATCAAAGCCAAAATTAGCAGTTTTTTGGAAACTAGTCAAATTTTGGGTAGCTAGTTGGATTTGATAGATATTCTCAAAAACTTTGGACCAGAACTTGTTGTGGGCTGTAGGAACCCTTTTCACACGTGTGAGTCAGTTCAGCTCCGATTTTGGCTGAGAAAATTCAAAAATTTGTAGAATTTGACTCACATACCCAATTTGAGTGATTTTTGGTGCAAAATCAAGCACTTTCTATAGTGAATCTAATACCTTGATTAGTTCTTGGATTAGATCAGCCAAAAAAATTAAAATTGAAGCTTGAAATAGGTGCATTAATTGATCTTCTCTGATTTTTTGAGTGTACGTTGAAGTTAAGAGAGATTTTGCTAAAAATCATAGATTAAGGAGTGATATGCAAGGTGAGAGGATGAAATCCATTGTACCATCACTCTAGATTTGTTCAAGAGTGATAAGGTCAAGTTTAGAAGCATCAATTTGCTAGAAAGCATCCTTGGATCTGTCCTCCAAGTGAAACCTTTGAGAGTTTGTAGTGCATATAGAGCATCTATACAAATCTTTTGTAGAATTTGACATAGATTGGCTTAAATTGAGTTCTAGAAAAGAGATTGAGATCCAAGTCACATTGTTCAACCCTACTCAATTTGTTTGAGTGATTGCAAGGTTGAAAGAGTCATTAAGGTGTCTATGGCAAATGTGTAGAGAGAGATCCAATTTTCTAAGAGTTCCTTCTTTTGTAGAGGGCAAGATCTAGAAGCTCATTTTGCGTTGTTATTGGTGGAGAATTTGTCTTCTCCTAGGTGATCAAATCTTTCTAAGTGGCATTAGCTCTTTGAAGAAAAATATCTTAGTGAGAAAAATCACAAATTTTGATTTTGAATTTCATTCCAAGTCTTAAAAGGTAGAGTAATTGGTGGAATTCAATAGGAGTGATTGAATTCAATTTGTTGAGGAAAAATTGACATAGTATGTATGAAACTCAAATTAGTTCTATTCAACTTTCTTTGTGAGAGTGTGAGGGTCAATTTGTGATCCCATTGGATGTCTAGAATGAGGAGGAGTCCATATTTGAGTATTCATGCATGGTTGAGATCTTTGTGAATCTCTAGTTGTCTAATTTTTAAGCTTTGTGAAAAATTGGTGGTATGGTTTGTTGTCAAATCAAATCAAATTCATTCTAAATCTCAAGTGTGAGATTATTTGGGTCAAGAGTGAGTCCAAAAGAAGTGATTAAGTTTGATTTTCATGTATTTGAAACAAAATCCATCTTTTGTTCAAGAATCTCAAGTGTTGAGAAAACTAGTCAAGTGAAAAGGAAAATCTAGGTGTCAAATCTTTTTCATATCCATTTCTTTCAAAAGAAAAAGTCATTGGTATTTGATGAGTCCAATAGGAGATTGGATCTGATTTCTTTAGTGATTTGATTCAAAGATTGTGTGTTTTTGTCTTAGTGATCAAAGCAAAGTTTCCAAGTGACTAGTCATTACTATGAAGATTGATTCTTAGGTTTGTGAGCTAGACCTTTTGTAGATCCTTCTAGATTGTTGAAGATGTTCAAATCTAGTCTCTTGAAAGTCACAAATTACATTTGTAGAATCATATCACAGGTTTTTATTCACATGGCATCAATAGGTGGCATCCTATTGAAGGAAAGAAAGGATCCTAAGTGCAACCTTCGTGGCAAGGGAGGATATATTTTCTCAAGATGCTACAAAAAGAAGACCAATCCATCCAAGGAGAACCAAAGCAAGGGGGCCGAGGTGAAGGATGGAGCTTCAAGTTCAAAATGTAAATACAAGAAGGACAAGTCCAAGGAAAGGTGTTTCCTTTGTGGAAAGGTGAATGAGGCTTGGAGTCTCACAAGGACTTGCAAGATTTGTCTTCAAGAGTCCATCACAACACATGTTGAATCTTTTGAAATTTTTCATTTGAAAGTGCATTGTTTGGTTCAAGATGCAAAGATATATGTCACTTTCATTAAAGTAACTTGGATTTATTCTATGTACTTGGAAAGTATTTTGCTTGGAACTTTAGATAAGTTCAAACTTATTGTTATTATCCAAGAGAAATCAATCAAGAATAAGGAGCAATCACAAAATGAAAATAGTTTCATTTATGCTCTCATGTCAACTTATGAAGAACCATTTTGCTTTGAAGAGATTTTTGTATCTCAAAGGTGGATTAAGGCAATACTAGTTGAGTGTGATGCCTTAAAAGATAGCAAAATATGTTTTCCTTGTAAGCTTACATTAGTTATGAAGTCAAGGAAATGGAAATATCTTCATAATGTAGGATCTTTTGGTTTCAATAAGATCATGAATGATGTGTTCATTCATAAAGATGAAAATTGTATGTTTTCAATCCTAAAGGCAAGTTGTAAACTTATTGAGAATAAGTGAAGCATCCAAAGTGGACACTTATATCCATAAGCAAGTAGTTAGCCTTATTGAGATGGAGATACCTTTTGATTTCAATATTGGAAAAATCATGCCAAGTTGTGGTGATTTTTGGACTTATGTTTCTAGCATAAGTAATCTTGATAATCATAGGAAGTGCATATTGAATGGTCATACTTGTTGTGATCATTATGAGACATGGAGGTCTCAGATTTCCATCAAGAAGGAGCATCATGAAGAGGATCTTAAGGAGTCATCTCAAGGTTCAATTGTGCCAAGGATTGAGGAGGAGAGACCTTCTCAAGTTGTGATTCCAAAAAGAAACTCAAGAAACATGGTTGAACCCATGTGGCTCACATTTCAAGGGACAGAGGAGCATATCTCATGTGAAGGAGCAAGCCTCAAGGTCAAGCATCTACATGAAAATTGGAAGGAATCAATTTTGGAGGTGCTAGGATGGTGCAAAGCTCTCAAGCTCATTAAAGATGTCAACATCAAAGAAGCACTATCATGGATATGGTGATTTCAGATCAACATCAAGCTCATTGGCTGATCTTCACACCTTTTGAACCAACAAAGACCAATTCAGCCCTTGGAGTCAAGTTCGAGATCATCATGTTTTCCATCAAGCTAGATTTACCAAGATAGATTTTTGAGGAGTGTGAAAAATACAAAAATAAGCTTGGTAGAGGCCAAAAATCTTGTATATAGATAAACACACGTGTGGAGCCTGTTCCCACGTGTGAAAATAGTGTACTTGTCATGTACCATAATCATATGGTTGTACATATGATTTAAGTCAAGTTCTAGTGGCTAAAAAGGCCAAAAACTAGTTTTCTAGATATATGACACATGACATCAATCTATTGATTGCATGAGCCAAATATTTTGGTTAGGTATCATATCCCATGTGTAGAGGACAGCTCACACGTGTGGAATAAGCTGAAGTAGGCGAATTTTGAATTCTAGAAGATCTCCAAGTAGATCTCCATATAGAAGGAAAATGGACCAAAAGTGCTCAAAATAGAAGGTTTTGTCCAAGTGTCAGTTTTGCATGATGAATCATCATATGACAAAGCACCTTCACACATGTGGGATCAGAGGGATGATCAGTACCACGAGCTCCCACTTATTGTATATATAGAGCCACATTTGGCCATAATCATTGTGAGACACCAATCTTGGTTTTGGAAGCAATTTTGAGTGATTCTCTCCATTTGTCTACATTTGTTTTGATTGTTTTGAGGTTCTATCAATGTGTACTTGATTTTCAGGTTGGAGTCCATACTCAGACAGTGTTTCACACGTGTGAAACCATAAAGTACACTTACCTTCAATTAATGATTGTTCTTGTTAGGATTTTGTGTCTAGAATTGATCTAGATTGATCTTAATCTGAAGTAGATTGATAGATCAAGTAATCTGACAACCAATCCCTCTTGAGGATCAGATTAGGATTCACTCTTGGTCCTTTTTGTACTTTTTTCACATGGGCAACCATAACCCTAGTTAATAAGTGAGAGGGATTTGGCACCATGCATGTGTAAGTCCAACCCGATTATCACATAGAGATTTGATTAATTAGAAAGTCAATAAAAAGACTTTAGGCCTTTTTGCAGGACTTTTAGTGTCGCAGGGCCTAAATGTCAAGTTAGTGAATAAAGTTGGGTTTCCCTCCAAATTGGATGGTTCTCGCTCTTTTTTAAATTTGAATAATTAGGGAGGCATAAACGGACCAATAGAAATCAGAGGCCAGGTTCCTCCTCTCTACTATAAAAAGGGACCAACTCGAGTTGCTCCTCATGTTCATTTCCTCATTTCAATTAAGCAGATTGGTTCTCTTCATAAATGGATTGACTCATGTCCTTGCTCTCTATCACTTTTCCTCCGTCTCTCATGCTTTTTTTGGGTTTGCTAATTGTTGGATCTGATTGTGTGTTATTATATTTTTTATGAGAGAAAAAGGGAGAGAGAGAAAGGGTAAGGTATCTTTGTTGTGGATCGTAGTGTTAATGGATCATAGGGTTAATGGATGGTTTCCCATCATTGATGGCTTGTGTGCTGAATTTTTTGCAGTCACCCCAGCAAAATGATTCATTCAGCTGTGGGTGGTACACTTTCTACAATGCAAAGTTGTTTTTAATTGGTTCATTTTTCAACAAGATGTTGATATTTCAAAGGTAATTTATTCTGTTTATTCTTGGTTTTGGAATCGTGATTCATTTTTCTATTTTGAAAATTTTTTAACCGTAACTAATACGTGAATATTCTATCTTGTAGTTTAAACTTTCTAAATACACAACAACCCAAGCGTATAGATTCAGGCAAGAAATGATCCTGAGCATACTGGAGAGGGCAAGGCTTCAGCCACCCCCTATTGATGATGGTGTTCCAAATAATGTTATTATACTAAATAAAGATTAGAAAAATATAGATAGCACAAAACAGATATAGATTGAAAATGTATAGAATTGATAGGAAAACATTTATATATCAAATGCAGCTTCATTTTATTGAATTTGAGAGTCCAAAATACATGTATAGATGCCCGACTTCCATTTATTGAATGAACAGTCTATACATAGATTAAACTTTGTTTGAAGCTATTGTTCTTCCATAATGGTGATTGTTGTAGGTAGATCTTTGCAGCACTTTACCAGCTTCTGTCTTTTTCGCATCTGTGACAAGACAAATATTAGTGAATGTGAGCTTTCTATTTTCATGTTGATTGGTTGTCTTAGTTAATGTTTCTCCATTAGCAAGCATAAGGAGCATTTGAGCTAACCTCCATTCTCACCCTCTATCTCTCTCTTTCTCTCTTCTCTTCTCAGTCTCTTCTAATCTTCCCTTTACTTTCACCTACAATCATGATGAAGGTAGTTTAAGGGAGTAGAGTTAGCGGAAGTAGTGTTAGTGGTGGTAGAGTTAGACGAAAAGTAGGGAACTAACTAAAAGTAGCATCTATGCATAGTTAGGTGCCTATCCAGTGAACTAACCCTTGTTGACAGGCGGGAGGGCTACTACAACAGAAGATCAAAGACCCTACAATGGCACCATTGCTGGGGATAGGTTTTCACTAACTAGTGTAGTTGCATTTTAGCTATTTCTTGCTTTTTAGAGTAGTTTTAGGTAGATTTTTGGTAGTTTAGAGTTAGTTTTCTATATTTATTTGTGTTTGGACTGTTCACAGCTAGCAAAAGAGGTGTGAGAGGGTAGAGGAGGCCCTGAACAACTTCTAAGGGCTTGAAACCCAAACCAACCAGCCAAAAAACCCAAAAAATACACCAATCTATATTTTGGAGAGAAAAAGAGTCTATCTCCAAAACCAGTGAGAGTTAACCCTTGCATGACTGGCAGCAGCTCCAGGACACTGTCCCAGACCTGCATAGAAGCCTGCAAGAGTTAGTTCCAAGCAGATTGCAAAAATCAGAGAAAAACCATAAAAATTTCAAAAAACCCTTGAAAAAATCCAAAAAAAATACAAACCTTTACCATAACTCTCGCAGAGCCCTCTAAAGTTCCATCTCAGTGACACCAAGACACAGAGAAACTTGCAAGAGTTAGTTTGATGTCTAAGTGCCTGTGCGAGAGCTCTTAGTGAAAAAAAGACAAGAAGGTACCAAAGAACCCTCGCAGACACTAAAATTTTCAGTTCTAGTGGTCAAGAACTCTCGCAGAGAATTCTGAAGTTTTATCTCAGTGAGACCATGACATATAAGAGCCTGCGAGAGTAGTTTGATTCTAGTGAGCAGAAAATTGGGTTTAAGTGCTAAAAAATCACTAAAAAATGAAGATCCAACAAATCCTTCTAGTAAGAACTCTCACAGACCATTTCAATCGATTCAGAATGTCAATTTCCATCAGGGATGAAGCCTGCGAGAGTTAGTTTAGAGATTTGGTGAAGATCAAACCAAAATAGTGGTTTTGAACCCTCGCATACAATGAAATTTTTACATAGTGTGAGAGTTAACTCTTGTAGAGATTTCCAGAGTCAGATCTGAACCATATTCAGCTACTATGATCCTTGCGAGAGTTACTTCCCAAAATCTGAGAGATATCAAGATTTTTTACCTACAAAATAGCTAAAGAACCCTCACACAGCCAACCCTCGCACAAGAGAACCCTTGCAGACTAAATCAGTGGAAAGGTCTACACCATATCCAGCTATTGTCAAAATCTCAAGTCAATCAATGCAAGGAGTAAAAAGTTATCAGGGAGAAACCATCAGATCCCATCTGCTTCCTCCAGATCTACGAGCAAGCTTGTAAAATCTGTTAAAAATTCACAATTCTAGCTTGACTAGTTTTGGTCATATGACTTGTAAATAGTTAGATGGTCATGATGTGGCTTGTCACACGTGCCAAATAGCATAGGATTCCATTCATAAGGATGTTCTCAAGTAGACCTAAGTGTTAGAACCTTTGGAATGAGTCCAAATTATGCTTAGATACAAGGGAGAAAAAATAGGAGCTATTTTTGGTAATTTTTGCATTGTTGAGGGATCTCCAAGATTCCAACCCTAACTTGGTAGGGATGAAAGATCCACCAAAATTAGCATTAGGGATAGGTTTAGGGCTACTCATACCTGCCCAAAACCGTGATGGATCATGTATATATAGGTGATGATATCTCACCAAAATTAATCAAGCAATTTCATGATTTTTCTCTCATAATGGTGCAATTGCTCTCTATGTTCATAATTGTTTGAGTACTTGTGATTACTAATGATTATAGGATTGAATGTAGGTCTGGTGTACAGTACTCAGACTGTGAGAGGCCGTACTTTCACACGTGTGAAGCCTTCTTCAAGGATTTGGGCCATTTAGTGAGGTTCAAGCATAGA
The DNA here is from genome assembly GCA_029204225.1 of Diphasiastrum complanatum. Taxonomy (NCBI): domain Eukaryota; kingdom Viridiplantae; phylum Streptophyta; class Lycopodiopsida; order Lycopodiales; family Lycopodiaceae; genus Diphasiastrum; species Diphasiastrum complanatum. The sequence goes on along the minus strand of CM055093.1, from coordinate 36,063,253 downwards.
TTTTTGATGGATTTTGATGGTTCAACTTGTGCTAATCTTATGAAATCATAATCTATTGTTTCCCTCATCATTTCAAGTGTTTTAGGATCCTTATTTGCTGTAATTTTTACATGGTATCAGAGCCTAAAGGCTGAAATGAGCTAAATCCTTGGTTTGCATTCAATTTGATCACAATTTTTGATCTAAATCTTGTGTAGATTGGATCTTAGCATCTAGTATTGATTCTAGAACTCAAAGTGAGTCAAATACATTGGAGATTGGTGTTGTGTGACTTCATTTGCAGGTGTTTAGGTGTCTAAAACCAGAGGCAAAGTTGAATTCAATTCACATTACCAAGATAGCAAGTTTTGCTTGCTCCAAGCATTGATTTCTAAGCGAGTTTTGGAGGTGATTTCATAGAGAAGGCTTTCTAGCATTCAAGGAGAGGGAAGATCAGAGTTTTGGGGACTCTTCAAGGCTGTTCTAAGGTGTAGTAGGCACCTCCTAAAGTGATTTAGGTTCAGTCCAACCATTGCTTGACTTATGCACCAAATTAGATCAAATTTTCATCAATTTTGATCATTTTTTGCTTGTGATTGGATAGTAGATTGTGTTGCATCCTCATTAAGTTCCATTTAGATCTTTTACAAGTGATTTTGGAAGTATATTAGGTTGCTGAAATTCACTCTTGATCAGATCATTTGAAAGCTTTAATGTTCTTTATAGAAAGAGGGGCAATTCTACTAGTATTGTCTACTTCAATCAAGCAAGTGCATTGTTTCTAGTATTCTATGATTTGATTTTGTTAGAGATCATTCTTAGATCTTTATAGGAAGTCTATTACTGATCTTTTCAGGTCCCTAAGAAGTGGGATAAGGTAGACCTTCAATCAAATCAATAGAAGTAACCTTCATTTGTGTCAAGTCCTTGATTAGGAGACTAGATGGCATCTATAAATGCATATCTTTTGGATACCAATGAAAGGCTCAACAAAACTAACTATTCCATATGGAAAGTTAGAATGGAATCTATCATGATCATGCAAGATCTGATGGAAATTGTAAATGGTAAGGAGGGTGAACCTATTCATCCTCAAGAAAAAGCCAAATACATCAAGAGGTGCAATGTTGCACTACATTGCATAAAAATGAATGTTGCAAATGAACTCTTAAGAGAGGTAGGAGATTGCACTTCAGCTCAAGATGCTTGGGAGACTTTGCAAAAGGTCTATGAATCCAAGAACCAAACTAGAATGTTAGCTTTGAAGAATCAAATCTATAGAAGCTATCAAAAGAAAGGAGAGAGTGCACATACTTTTGTCCTAAGAGTAAAGGAATTGAACAAAGAGCTAGCCTTTATAGGTGACCCTATCAAGGATGAAGAGCTTGTTCAACTCATATTGAATGGACTAAGCTTTGAATTTGACAATTTGGTTCAGGGATATGCAATTATGGGTAAGCTACCCATACTTGAAGAACTCCAAGGCACGCTCATGGCCGAGGAATCAAGAAGGAGCCAAATGCAAGAGAGGATGGATAGGCTTTCCATCCAAGGTGGAGATGACCAAGCTCTCTTCACCAAAGGCAAAGGCAAGTCCAAAGGCAAAGGATCAACATTCAAGAAGTCTACAAAGCTTGAGGATCAAGAAGGACCCCCAAAGGCATCTCCATCAACCACCAAAGTCAAGAAGGACAAATCAAAGGTGAAGTGCTACTATTGTAGCAAGATGGGGCATTATGCCTCGGAATGCCTCAAGAGGAAGCAAGATCAAAGCCAAGCCAACATGAGCAAAGAGGAGGAGGAGGAGAGTTCACATGAGGACTCTCTCATGATGTCCATATTTTCTTCAACAAGCTTCAAAGGAGAAGATCCTTGGTGGATTGACTCGGGTGCTAGTTCACACATGACTAGTAAAAGGGAGTTTTTCTCTTCTCTCTTATCTTATGATGGACCTATAAAGTCTATCTATACAGCAAATGATGAAGCTTGTAAGATTGAAGGAGTTGGTAGCATTCCCCTTTGCTTAGGATCTTCCAAAAAGATCAACATAGAAGGTGTTTTGTACATTCCTACAATAACAAAGAATCTACTAAGTGTTGGCCAAATGGTAGACAATGGTTTCAATGTTGACTTTGCTTCAAATGAATGTTTCATCAAGAAGAAGGGTAAGATAGTGGCTAAGGGCACTAGACTTGGCAAACTTTATAAGCTGGATGCATTTGTGGATACTAATGTTGTCATGTTGGCCGAGAAGAGCAAGATATCTACCTTTACTTTATGGCACAAAAGACTTGGACATGTCAACTCGGATTCCATGGAGGCTATGATCAAGGAGGAGTATGCTTTAGGCCTACCAAGGTCTATTGGGAAGGAAGACAAGGTTTGTGAAGCTTGTGCCTTATCCAAGGCACATAAGAAGGTGTTTCCTAACTCCATCACAAAGTCATCTCATCCTCTTGAACTCATACACTCGGATGTGCACATTGCTAGCACCAAATCTAATGGAGGTTCATCCATGTTTTTAACCTTCATTGATGACTACTCAAGATATTGTTGGGTGTTCTTACTTTCCTTCAAGTCTCAAGTATTTGATACTTTTGTAAAGTTCAAGTTGTTTGTGGAAAAGCATCATAATCATAGCATCAAGATTCTTAGAAATGACAATGGTGGAGAATTCATGTCCAATGAGTTCAAGGCCTTTTGTAAGGAGGAAGGGATCAAGAAAGAGACTTCTTGTCCTTACACTCCTCAACAAAATGGAGTTGCTGAAAGAAGGAATAGAACATTATGTGAATGTTCTAAGGCTTTAAGATTAGATGCTTGTTTGCCCAAATCCTTTTGGGGTGAGTCTCTTGTATGTGCAAACTACTTGATGAATAGGGTGTCTTGCAAGGCAATTGAAGGCAAAACTCCTTATGAGATGTTGTATGGAAAGAAACCCAATCTTAATCACTTGAAAGTTTTTGGGTGTATATGTTATGTGCATGTGCCATTGGAAACAAGAACCAAGGAGGATCCATCTTCCACAAGAGGGATCATGCTTGGATATGCAAGCTCAAGCAAGGGCTACAAAGTCTATCTCCCATCCTTGAACAAATTTGTTGTTTCAAGGGATGTCATCTTTGATGAACATCATATGCATATGCTTGAAGAAGGCTCAAGTGCTCCAACAATCAAGAAGAAGATGGCCGAGGAGCAAGATCTTGGTTTTGAGGAGGAGCTCATGGAGGAGCAAGCACCAAACCCACCTATCACACCAAGGAGATCTTCAAGGGCAAAAGTGGAGCCATCAAGGCTCACATATCAAGGCAAAGGACAGCAAGTTGAGGGTATCTCATCCACTTCTTATGCTTTATCTAGTTTTGAAGAACCGTCTAATGTTGAAGATGCATTGAACTCCAAAGAATGGTATAAAGCTATGTTGGATGAGTATGATGCCTTGATTGAGAATGAAACTTGGTTGCTTGTTGAGAGACCTCAAAGGAATGTAATAGGATGCAAGTGGGTCTTCAAGCTTAAGTTGAATGCAAATGGGAGTGTTAACAAACATAAAGCAAGATTAGTTGCAAAAGGTTATGCTCAAGAGAGAGGGATAGACTATGAGGAAACTTTTGCACCCGTGGCCAAGATGGTCACAATAAGACTAATCATTGCACTTGCATCACATTTTGGATGGATTCTATGTCAAATGGATGTCTCTAATGCTTTCTTGAATGGTTTTTTGGAAGAGGATATCTATATGGAGCAGCCACAAGGGTTCATCAAGCATGGAATGGAGAACAAAGTATGTCATCTCCAAAGAAGCATCTATGGCTTGAAGCAAGCCTCGAGATCTTGGAATTCAAGACTACATTGCTATCTTATTTCACTTTCTTTTGTTCAAAGTGAATATGATCCCACTCTTTACATTAAGTTTGATGATGTTGGTATTGTACTTTTACTCATTTATGTAGATGACATCATCATTAGTGGAAATAGTGTTGATGGTATTGAAAAAATCAAGATAGATCTATCCTTAGAGTTCAAGATGGTAGATCTAGGGTGTCTTCACTTCATCTTAGGCATAGAAGTACTTAGAGGGTCTGATTTTATCTTTATAAGTCAAGTAAACTATGCTCAAAGTCTTTTGAAGAAGTTTAAGATGGAAGTATGCAAAAGTGTTGACACACCAATGGAGCAAGATGTAAAAGTGCCAAATGAAGATGATGAAAGATCCTTCATGGACATCACTTTGTTTAGGCAACTTATAGGTTCCTTAATGTGGATCACTATAACTAGACCAGATCTTAGCTTTAGTGTATGTAGGTTGAGCCAATCCATGCAAAAGCCATTGAATATCCATTGGAAAAAGGCTAAGAGGATTCTAAGATACATCTCGGGTACATTGGATTTTGGGATTCTATATAGAGGAGATGTGATTAACCTTCATGCATTTAGTGATTCAGATTTTGCAGGGGAAAAGAGGGATAGGAAATCAACAAGTGCCTATTCAACTTTCATAGGAGAAGGTGTGGTTTCATGGCTTTCAAAAAAGCAAGAAACTATATCTCTATCTTCAACCGAGGCCGAGTACAAAGCTTTGACAACCACTACAAAGGAGGTACTTTGGATCAAGAGATTATTGGTGGAACTAAAGATCATGGATTCAGAGGAGGCACCAATCATCTACAATGACAATATATCAGCCCAACACCTTGCATCTAACCCAATCTTCCATGCAAGATCTAAGCACATTGAGATATGCCATCACTTTGTGAGAGAAATGGTGCAAGCCAAGGAGATTGCTTTGGAGCATGTTCCAAGCAATGAATGTGTAGCTGATCTACTTACTAAACCACTTCAAAAGACACCTTTTATGAAGTTCAGATCATCACTTGGAGTGATTAGTAAAGCAATGATTGAACCAAGCTAGATAGTGAGGAGGAGTGTTAAAAATTCACAATTCTAGCTTGACTAGTTTTGGTCATATGACTTGTAAATAGTTAGATGGTCATGATGTGGCTTGTCACACGTGCCAAATAGCATAGGATTCCATTCATAAGGATGTTCTCAAGTAGACCTAAGTGTTAGAACCTTTGGAATGAGTCCAAATTATGCTTAGATACAAGGGAGAAAAAATAGGAGCTATTTTTGGTAATTTTTGCATTGTTGAGGGATCTCCAAGATTCCAACCCTAACTTGGTAGGGATGAAAGATCCACAAAAATTAGCATTAGGGATAGGTTTAGGGCTACTCATACCTGCCCAAAACCGTGATGGATCATGTATATATAGGTGATGATATCTCACCAAAATTAATCAAGCAATTTCATGATTTTTCTCTCATAATGGTGCAATTGCTCTCTATGTTCATAATTGTTTGAGTACTTGTGATTACTAATGATTATAGGATTGAATGTAGGTCTGGTGTACAGTACTCAGACTGTGGGAGGCCGTACTTTCACACGTGTGAAGCCTTCTTCAAGGATTTGGGCCATTTAGTGAGGTTCAAGCATAGATTTTTGATGGATTTTGATGGTTCAACTTGTGCTAATCTTATGAAATCATAATCTATTGTTTCCCTCATCATTTCAAGTGTTTTAGGATCCTTATTTGCTGTAATTTTTACAAAATCTACGACGAACGGACACCTGCAGAAAAATTGATGATGTTTTCCATGTCCTTATTAGTAGTGGCTCAGAATTGGTTTCTCAACCTGTCAGAGGAAGAAATATCTACCTGGGAAGTGGTTAAAGCGGCTCTCATCACATGCTTTAAACCAAGGAAATTCATAGAAGACTTGTTTTTCCTACTGAGGAAAGTCAAGATGGGAAAACGAGAAAGGGTCATAGACTATATTGAACAGGTCAAACATCTACGATTCGAGTGCAGTGCAACTCTAACTCCCGATCATGCGGTGATCATGTGGTTCCTAGCCGGACTACCACGGAGCATCAGAAGAGAACTGAAATGATGGGAGCAGTACGCTACTCTGCAACAACCTATGGAAGATGCCATCAGGGAAGAGGATGAGGGATCTGATGACGAATATCCATCCACCCATACTCCTACTCCCTTGATAGCATCATCATCATCAAACACATCCTCTCTATCCACAAAATTGTTGTTGGATCAAATGACAAAATTACACATATAGCAGATGGAGCAACTTACGGCGCAGTTTGATCAGAAACTGAAAGCTTTACAAGGAGCTGTAGCAACAACGCCACATGTATCGGAACCAACCCAGCTATAGTATCCCCGACGTGAGAATGTATGGTGTTCAATATGCACACAAAACCATACAGCAAACGAGTGTCCAATCCTAAAGCAAAATTTGAGACTGACACATAGATTTTGCCATCTGTGCAATGCAACATCGCACGATACGACACTTTGCCCGTTTAACCCCTGGATTGTTCAACAGAAGAGAAGTCCTTATCAGTCTTCTTATCCTTATCATCAAGGGGCACCAGACACGGCACTGAGGTACAACGCACCGAATCAGCAACAGCGTATGGCCTTACCTGCACCACCAGGGCCAGTCAATCATCAAGTGGCCCGTGTAACCTGACAGCAGCGGAACCAGATATGCAAGTACCACCTCAATCCGAGCACCGACAATGGTATGGACAGATGCATTAGCAACTATTGACTGCCAGACATGTCAATATGAATCAAATCCTGAACCCAGCACATCTTCACCCGTGTTATGCTATGGACACACCAATCACATTTGGGGTGAATATGATAAACATAGCATGGTTGTCAGCGGAACCTATTGAGAACCTAGTGGACGATGATTTATTTCCTTGGCAACATGCTCTAACTTATAATAAGGAGACTGAGCTGACTGATGAGCAGGTCCTACAACACATGAATCCAGATCGTTACGGAATCAAGAAAGTACTAGCTCAACCATCACAAAAGTCTGCTATGGCAAAGGTCTCAAGGATAGATCCACCAAGGGCACCTGCGAACAAGAAGAATCAGTTGAAGCAACGCTACAACCAGGTGATCCAATGGAGTGATCTACCCGAAGAGGCTCTAGCTACAGTGGATGTTGATATTCGCAACCATGACGTGAATGTCACACCAGTTCCGATGAAAGACAACAAGGATGAACCGACCAATATGACAAAAAAGAGCAAAAAGAAGGTGTTGGATTTCTTGAAGTCAATCAAGATGGATTCAGATACAGCGTCATCCTCTACTCAGATGACAAAGAACCAAAAGATGACCAGTCGGGCTAAGATCAATATGCTGAAAGAGAAATCTTGATGAGCTCCAGTTCACGAGATGCCTGAGACTTTCAAGACTTATACCTTGGATGACGTGGTAATTATGATGCCGCAAGCCCAGCAAGAACTTGATCAAAATCAGGCACCATCAAAAGAAATCTTCGAGGGACCTGAGCAGACACAACCAATGAACGTCGTCGAGCCAAATGAAGAAGAAAAAATAGTGCATGTGAGAGAGCAGTTAACGCCCACACAATTCAAGAGACTATGATCATTGTTGGTGGAGTATAAAAACTGTTTTGCCTGGAGTTACAGTGATTTGAAGGGCATTCAACCAATAGTAGTCCAACACACCATACCCTTGGTGGATGGAGCAGTCCCCAAGGTGAGTCGTTACTACCACTGCAACCCGAACTATATAAAATTGATCAAACAGGAGTTGTAGAAGTTGTTAGATGCAGATTTCATTTATGAAATCGAGCACATGGAATGGGTATCGTTGATAGTTATAGTACCCAAGAAGAATGGCAAATGCAAATCTGTGTGAATCTAAAGGCACTAAATGCAGTCACAAAAAAGGATCATTTTTTTTTACCCTTTATGAAAAGTGTTTTTGACAAAGTAGTTGGGGCCGAAGCCTACAATTTTTTAGACGGCTTCGATGGTTACAACCAGGTGAAGATAGCACCCCAAGACCAACATAAGACAACATTTGCCATGGAATGGGGAACCTATGCCTATAAGGTGATGCCATTCGGACTTTGCAATGCCCCAAGCACCTTCCAGCATGTCATGCAAGCGGTCTTGGATGATTTGTGCATGCATGGACCAGACTCAGAACACTTATCCAATTTGGAGAAGGTGTTACAAAAATGTCACAATTTTTCGATCTCCTTGAATCCAAAAAAATGTCAATTTTGGGTTACACATGGCTTGATTCTCGGCCATATAGTATCTAGACATGGGATCACCACAGACCTATCAAAGATCAAGATCATTGTTGATCTACCACCACCAGGGACAATCCGTGAAGTCTACGTCTTCATGGGTCATGCTAACTATTATAGGATCTTCATTCTAGATTTTGCGGAGTTAGCCTGACCAATTTACAAACTCACAACGGATTCACATTGAAACGAGAAAGCCCTAAAGGCTTTCCAAAAGCTTAAAGATGCATTGGTTTTAGCACCAATCTTACGTCCACCCAATTGGTCCATTGAGTTTTATGTGCATACAAACGCATCGAAGTATGTAGTTGGAGCAATCTTAACCCAGCCAGGAGAACACAAAAAAGATTTTCCAATCCGATTTGCAAGCCGACAGCTCAGTGACGTAGAAATGAATTATTCAACCACAAAACGAGAAGCACTGGCGGTGATCTATGCAGTTAAGAAATTTTGGCACTACCTGATGGCCACACATTTTGTTTTTTATAAGGACCATCAACCCTTGCTCTATCTCGTTAACAAAACTTGCAACACAGGGAGAATCACCAGATGGCTACTTCTGTTGTTAGAGTTTGATTTTCGGATAGTAGTCCGCAAGGGAAAACAACACTACATGGCAGATCATGTGTCACGAATCAAGGGGAAGGAGGTTGCAACCCAACCCGACGATGAGCTGGCCGATGCTATCTTATTTTACATGGACACAGTACCAGAATGGGCTGCCAACATTGTTGAATATCTAATGTGGGGCCAACCAGACAAATCACTACCAAAGGCGGATCATCGAAAATTGATCTTGAAAGCTAGACCTTATAAGCTGATTGCCGGCCAATTGTATCGAAGAGGACCAGATGGGATTCTTTGGCGGTTTATTCTTCCTCATGAGACCACCCAGATCATTTCGCTTTCACATGAAGACATGGGTGGAGGCCATTTTGCATCCGACATTATAGTTCTCAAGATCATGCAATTAGGATGTTGGTGGCCAACAATTCTTAAGGATATTGAAGAATACTTGAGGAAGTGCGATGTGTGCCAAAGGGCAAGGAGACCAACGAGATTGAATTATAACCTACTACATCCGGTCTTAGCCCAAAAGTGGGGATTGGATTACATCAGTCCGATTCACCCTGCAACAAGGAGTACCCAGGCTCGGTACATAATTGTAGCCACGGACTATCTCACCAAGTGGGTTGAAGCCAAGGCTATAAGAGTAGCTGATGCTAGGACAACTGCCAAATTCCTCTATGAAAATATCATTGTGCGCTTTGGATGCCCAGTGGAGATAGTCAACAATCGTGGAAGTCATTTCATCAATGAGACCATCAAGGTCCTTTTGGAGGATTCTTCATGATCCATAAAACCAATATGCCTTATTATCCTCGCGGTAATGGACAAGCATAATCATCCAATAAGATCATGTGTAGCGTGCTCACGAAAATAGTTGAAGCTAGTAGATCAGATTGGGAACACAAGTTGCATGCTGCTCTGTGGGCATTCAGGACAACATATAAAGGTAGCACTGATCAAACACCCTTTCAATTGGTATATGGTCAGCATGCTGTAATGCCAGTAGAGTTTTTAGTCCCTTCATTAAGGAATGCCACAACGCAACGCCTTAATGAATCCAAATCTCTGTAACTACGCCACGAAGCTCTGCATAAACTCTGTGAAACACGCTTACTAGTTGTGCATGCACTGGCAGCTGAAAAGGAAAGACGCAAAGCATGGCACGATCGTAGGTTACAAAAGAAGGATGTTTGTTTCGGAGATCTGGTCCTGATGTAAAAACCAAGACGATCAAAGAAAAATTAAAATTCATAGGCGAAGGTCCTTATCAGATCAAAGAAATTCTTAATCATGGAGCCGTAAATCTGAAGAAGCTAGATGGGACACCGTTCGACACACTCATCAACGGTAGCCAGTTGCAAAAGTATTGGCCACCATAGTGAATTAGATCCAGGTTGGTGGTGACATGTTACAAAAAGCTATTTTGCTAGGCCATCACAACTAGATCTAGGAAGATCAAGCCAAATCAAGCTAGATCCATTAAGATTCAGCCAGATTTGGCAAGATTGGAAAAATCCATCAGGATCTAAGAGGATCCAGAATCAGATGGGATCAAGAGGGAAGTAGATCATCAAATTATGCCAATAAGTGCCCCAAATTTGTAGATCAGAGACCTCGATCTTAGTAACTATGGCAAATTAAGGACAAATTTCACCCAAAACTCATATGCTACCAAATGTCTATTAGAACTTCCTGAGAACTACCAACAGTCAGATCTAACATGGATGAAACAGATTACCAGTTTGCAAAAGTTAAAAATCAGAGAATCTCAAGATCTCATCAAAAAACACTCTAAAAGAGCACTTTTTTCGTGATTTTTGGAGATCCCCTAGGAGATAGCTCTTGAAACTTGGATAGTCACTAGATCTGACCCAGATACATCCATGAAAATCTCTGCTAGAGTTCTTGAAGGAGTATATATATTTCATTTCTCGTCGAAGCTCATTTGAATACTCTCTTTGAGAATGCGATACTTGTGCGTGACGCCTAAGTATGCACGTCTTGCCTACGTGAGGAGAACCTCTAAAAAAACTATCAAGGTAAGACAATCTCCTTAAAAGAAGTAAAACTTGTTTTGGAGGACATTTCTCTCTCTCTCTCTCTCTCTCTCTCTCTCTCTCTCTCTCTCTCTCTCTCTCTCTCTCTCTCTCTCTCTCTCTCTCTCTCTCTCTCTCTCTCTCTCTCTCTCTCTCTCTCTTCTCTCTCTCTCTCTCTCTCTCTCTCTTTTCAGCCCCTCTCAGCCCTCTATGTCTTTCTATTTCTCCCTCGTCCCTCTTAATTCTTAACTCTTAACTCTCTCTCCTTAAAAAAGCAAAAAATATTGAAGACAATGTGAATTTTTTGGACGACTATGCCACATGTTGTCGCCATGTCGCTTAGCCAAATTTTTTTTCAAAAAATGAAAAATAATGATACAGCCAAATTTTGAATAGAAGTAAATTATTTAAAATGGATATATATCATATAAATATTTATAAACATTACTAGATATGTAAAATAATGCATTTATTGAGAGTTCATTGTTTTATTTATAGCGCTACCGTTAAACATGTATCAAATATTGCTTATGGAACAAATAGAACCTTACCTAGCTAGGTTCATTGTCGTTTGCCACGTGGATGTTGTCACATCATTTTCAAAAAACTCGGACTGTTTTTTTTTTTAAGTCTATCCTCCAAAACCTAAAAGGTAATGTTCACACTTATTTATAATTGTTTATATATTTTTGGAATTGTATGTAATTATTTTGTAATTTGTATTATTATTTTTTTTCGAAAATTAATTTAAGGGCTTATTATAAAAAAAGTTCAAATTTTTTAGAATAATCCCTTGAATTAATTTTTGGAAAAAATAATAATACAAATTACAAAATAACTACATACAATCCCAAAAATATATAAACAATTATAAATAAGTGTGAACATTAACTTTTAAGATGTACACAGAATTATAATAAATTAAATCAATTTATAAAAAATATTAACAATCATAAAAAAAATACAAAAATATAAACAAACAAAATTCATTTTAAAAAAAAACAGATAATACTTAAAATAGTTAAAAAATATAAACAATGAAAAATAAACTATAAAGTATTTATAAATAATCCTTAAAAAATGTAGATTACTATAAATTAATTATAAAAAATAAATAAATCTATAATAAATCAAAAATTTTATAAAAAACAAATAAATAATACATAGAAAATATTTACAAATATAAACAATAAAAAGTAACTGTAAAGTAATTATAAATAATCTCTAAGAAATGTAAATAATTATAAATAGTCATAAAAATTAATCATGAAAAATAAATAGAACTATAATAAATCAAAAAAAAATTAAAATCATTAATAATGCTTAAAAAATTAGAAAATATACAATGAAAAATACTTTAAAGTAATTACAAATAATCTCTAAAAAGTTTAAATAATTATAAATAGTCTTAAAAAGTAATTATAAAAAATAATTAGAATTATAATAAATCACAAATATCTACATAATTACTAATAATCATTAAAAAATTTAAAACGATATAAACAATCATGAAAAATTATAAAATAAATACAAATAATCTCAAAAAAATTATAAATGATTGAAAACACCCATAAAATTTAAACTATGAAAAATTGAATAGAAGTATCACAAATAATTTTTTTTTATAAAAAACTACTGAATAATATTTGAACTTCATAACAATATAAAAAAAATCAAAAAATATATACTAGTTATTAAAAGTTACTAAATTATTACAAGACATCTTAAAAATTTATAAAGACTTGCATAATGTGTGTGGTTGTGTGTGTGTGTGTGTGTGTGTATTACAAAGTGAATTTACAGAATTTGACATTTTGGTTGTATGGTGTCTTCAAGACCGCAATGGAAAACAATTGTGTGGAAATTGTCTGTGTTGTCTTGATATATCAGAAAGAAGTAGTTGCATTTGGACGCGTTTTGAGTGTTGAACTGAGTCAAATGTGTTTTTTCTGTAAAAGCATGGTTAGTCTTTAAAAGGTTTTCAAGATGGATTGTCCATTGCCATACCCACATGACGGTATTACTCTTTTTGGAGACATTTACATCAATTTGATGTACTTAATGACAAATAGAATGTTGTGAGATATGACTGATGTCGTAAAAACTAATGAACTTCGAGTCACAACATGTTCTATTTATAAAGCCAATGATGTTGTTGACTGTATAAATTTTGATGAAAAAGTAGTTTGTTTAGCTAGTTTCAAAGGTTACTACTTTGACAAAAATCACTTGCTTGCCACCATAAATTTGATTTCGGTAACAACTAAAGGAAATATTCATAATGTCATGATAGATGACGAAGTCCCATTATAAGCACCGGAAAAATCGATGATATAGTGTGTATCGAAACTTATTTTACATGCTACGAATGGTAGACATGTATAGTTCAATGAGACACTGAATTAGTATTATACTGACCACCGCAGTTATAGCTCCTAAAAAATGCAATGTATGAGTGTGAAAGTACTGTACTTTAGGACCATAAATGGATCTACAAAAGATCCACAAGAGTGATTGGATGCTTGCTTAACAATCTATCAAAAAACTAGACACAAAAAAGTTGATCTAGATTGGCAATTTGACAAACAACAAGCATTAACAATCAAAAGCATTGATAAACATTGAAATCTGATCCCACACGTGTGTACTACAGGCTATAGTATGGCCTTCAACCTGAGAAACAAGTAGAAATTGATTTGGTTTCATTTGGATCACAAAAACTCAATGTACATAGTGAACTAGCTTGAGATTGCCAATGAGCTCCAAAAATTTTCTATCTTCTCACTATGGAGAGAGGGAATACATAACAAATTCGACTTCCTTCTTGAAGTTAGGTGGATTTCCAGCATGTAATAAGGAAGTTAGCTCACTCTCCTTGATCTAAAATGAAACCCTAGTCTATTTCCTAGAGTTATGCTTGGTAGGTAGCTAGTTGGTCAAATTTTCACCTTAAACTTAGGTGTAGGTCCTATAAAGTAGGGATGACCACCAAATAGACATGACCAACTCTCTTGACTTGACCTAACCTACATTAGAATGGGTTTCCCATGTGGCATCATGGCCTCACATGTGTGGGACCCACCTGCGTACACAATTTACACTATTCTACATGGTTTTTGATCAAGCTAGATTTGCAAATTTTTGGCAATTCTTCACACTCCTCCTCAAATTTAGCTTGATCTATTTACAACTCTCTTGATAGATCAATGAAAGCTTTTAGAAGTGTCTAAAAAAATCCAGCTACAAAGAAGGAACTTTTGAGACTCCAATAGAGAATGATGTCCATGAAGGATCTTTCACCACCTCTTAGAGGATCCCTTACAAGATGTTCCATAAATGTGTCTATATACATGTAGCACACTTCAAAACTAAACATCATGCCAAGCCATGGATTCCAAGGCATTTTGTGCACTTGAAGATACATCAATTAAAATATTAAGTGCATAAATAATGTTGCCAAAGACAACTTGTCTTGCTTGATCCATATGATTGAGCCTAGATGGCTCCATCTTGATACTCAAGGTTCTTCTTGGAGTCCTCGGGTCTTGAGCTTGCTCCTCCACTTGACTTGACTCCAAAACACCAATAAATTGAATAATGTGTTGATCCAAAGGTGCTTCTTCAAGTTTACAAATCTTCCACTCTTGAAAGATCACATTTCCACCATTGACAAATTCTTTGGTTGAAAACAAGTAGATTCTACAATCTCTACTTGAAGAGCAAAACACTACCATTATTCCTATCATTGAAATAGGATAATCTTTGGTCCTTACATTGGAATGATCATGCTCAAAGCATGTGGACCCAAAGATTTCCAATACAAATGATGTTTCATCTTTTATGACACTATTCAAACTATTACAAAAATAGTTATCCAATGAAATTGCTTTATCAACAACAAATGTAGATTTCAAAGCATCCCATTTCATTGTCTTGTCATACAAAGTAATAAACACCATGAATCCTAAAGATAAGAAACAAGTCACCTCATGTCTACTAATACTTTCCAAAAAGTATTCAAAGATAGTAGACTCTCCAATGCTCACCACCCTTGCAAGATGCACACTTGAATGGACAATTTGCATGCAATTTGATGACTCGGACATTGTCATTGAGGACTCCCTTGGAACTCTCATGCTTTGAGGCTGATCCTCAAAATCTTCCTCCTTTTGATGCCCCTCCTCAATGCAAGCAAGATCACACTTTGCCAAGATCTCCTCTTGAGTGATCTCCTCCTTTGCCAAGCTCATTCTTTTAAAAGCAACACTAGCTTCCAACTTAAACAATCTTCCATGTTTAAATCCCTTTGCAATACAAACATCATTCTTCAAGATGAAGCAAACACCATGCTTAAAGTGGACATCCAAACCACTTTCTAAGAGTAGACCAACACTAAGCATATTCTTGGTGATTGATGGTACATAAAGGACATTTTCTAGATCCATGCATTTTGAGGATTCTAGACACAAAGAGATGGTGCCAACACCATCTATCCTACACTCTTCATCATTTGCAGTAAAGACAAATTTTTTAGCATCATTGAATGAGTGTAAGGTTGAGAAAAAGTCCTTTTCACAAGACATGTGGGAGCTAGCCCCACTGTCAATCCACCAATTGTCTCTTGAATTGCTATTGCTTGTTGGTGAGGATGTAGATGCCATCAAGAATACATCTACTTCATCTTCCTCCTCCTCTTTTGCAAGGTTTCCTTGTTTGTCCTCCTCCACTTGTGCTCTTAGCCTCTTGTAGCATTTAGATGCATAATGCCCCTTCTTTCCACAAAAGAAGCATTTTTGCTTTGACTTGTCCTTTGAGCTTGATGCATCATCCTCTTCTTTGGCCTCCTTTGGATGCTTCTTCTTTCCATTGGTCTTCTTTTTGCCCTTGAATGAGAAATTGGCTTTCTCATCACCATCCTTCAAAGACAAGGAACTCATCCTAGATTTTGCATGGAGCATCCTACACTCTTCAGCCACTAATACACTGTGAAGTTTTTCTATAGTTGGCAAAGTGTCTTGGATGGCAAAACTTTGGACCAAATTTGCAAAGTCATCTCCTAGACCATTAAGGACAATTTGTACAAGATCTCCATCATGAATCTTCTCTCCAATGGAAGCCAACTCCCTATTTGGAGACTTGATTCTGAGTACATAATCCTGTGCACTCTCCTCACTTCTCCTCATGCTTTGAAAAATGTGATTTCTAAGCATAAGAACTCTAGAAGTGTTGCTAGACTCATAGATTGATTTTAAAGAATCCCAAGCCTCTTTAGCATTAGTACAAGCTGATACTTCTCTCAACAAATCATTGCTCACATTCATCTTCACACAATGAAGTGCAAGCCTAGATCTCTTCTTGTATCTAGCTAACTCCTGTGCACCTAGAGGTTCATCTTCATCTTCAATCAAGAACTCATAAAGGTCTTGGAGCACCAATAGTGACTCCATTCTAACCTTCCAAATAGCATAATTTGTAGAATTCAACCTCTCACTAGCTTCTAGAAGGTATGCTCCAGCAGATCCCATCTTACTAGTGACTTCTACAAACAAGAAATAGATTTGATTGACTTGAAACTCACAAAGGTTTCACACTTGCAGTGTTTCACTCAAATTTTATTTCTAATCCAACAAATGGACTTATAATCACAGTTCTATCACTCCCTCACAAAGCTGGAATGAAGATAAGATGAAGTGAAAACTACTTTCAAACAAATCTTGCCAAGAAATGGATTTGATTGTCTCTAGAAACTCACTAAGGTCTCTCTCTTGTAGTTTTTCACTCAAATTAGATTTCTAATCCAACAAATGGACTTATAATCTCAGTTCTAGCACTCCCTCACAAAGTTGGAATGAAGATAAGATGATGTGAAATCTACTTACAATCAAATCTTGCCAAATTTGGCTATTTTTGGACAAAAAAATGACTTAATCTCTTTCTTCCTTCTTGGTGTACTTTCAAGACCTGTTTTTAACCTTAATAGGACTTGAACTCAGCCTAGATTAATTAGATTCCATGAAACAAATTAAAATCTAATCAATGGCAAATGATCTTGGTAGATTATCCTAGGATCTCCACCAAAAATTACACCAATAGCTCACAAATTGATTTTTTCTGGATCAAATGAATACCATGCATTAAATGCAGGTTCAAAGGTGACCACACATGTGGACAGTACGGATTTGGACCCCTACCAAGTTTGGGATCAAATCTCCTCACCAAAATCAAGATTCTAGCCTGCCCTCTCAATACTAGTTTTTAGCACCGAAACTTGCTAAAAATGGATTTGCATTAGATCAATGGCTTATGCTCTTGTACTTGGCTCTGATACCATGTGAAAGTACTATACTTTAGGACCATAAATGGATCTACAAAAGATCCACAAGAGTGATTGGATGCTTGCTTAACAATCTATCAAAAAACTAGACACAAAAAGTTGATCTAGATTGGCAATTTGACAAACAACAAGCATTAACAATCAAAAGCATTGATAAACATTGAAATCTGATCCCACACGTGTGTAATACAGGCTATAGTACGGCCTTCAACCTGAGAAACAAGTATAAATTGATTTGGTTTCATTTGGATCACAAAAACTCAATGTACATAGTGAACTAGCTTGAGATTGCCAATGAGCTCCAAAATTTTTCTATCTTCTCACTATGGAGAGAGGGAATACATAACAAATTCGACTTCCTTCTTGAAGTTAGGTGGATTTCCAGCATGTAATAAGGAAGTTAACTCACTCTCCTTGATCTAAAATGAAACCCTAGTCTATTTCCTAGAGTTATGCTTGGTAGGTAGCTAGTTGGTCAAATTTTCACCTTAAACTTAGGTGTAGGTCCTATAAAGTAGGGATGACCACCAAATAGACATGACCAAATCTCTTGACTTGACCTAACCTACATTAGAATGGGTTTCCCATGTGGCATCATGGCCTCACATGTGTGGGACCCACTTGCGTACACAATTTACACTATTCTACATGGTTTTTGATCAAGCTAGATTTGCAAATTTTTGGCAATTCTTCACAATGAGTGCATCGAATCACGTCGAGAGAGCATCGTCAATAAAATCATATAATTTTAGTGCAAATTTCAAGCGAATTAGGTATAGCTTAGACGTTCTTGACGGTGTGGCTGATCACAATGCTACAAGAGTAGCTTGTCACTCTGGCCTTGACAAATGTGGATGATGTAGTTGATTACAATCCAACACGATCTGCATATAACTCGGACGTCTTAATCGAGATAGATGATGTACAAAATGCATCTAATTCAAATTTCTTCAGTCATCCTAGACTTTCTAAATGGCAACAAAATCCAAGAAGACATCGCTATGCATTTGTCGCATGGATCTTAAATGCCTCTAGGCCACTTAATTCTAATTTTTTTATGTTTGATTTCGATGAAGACGATGAGATAGTAGATAATTGGAATGAAATGTTAAGAATCTATATCAAACACAAGCTAGAGTGTAGACTAAGCATCAACGATAAAATTATTCGAAGTAGTCATTGTGTCTTATTATTGATGGCATGTAACAAAGTATGACAACCATATACCATTTCAAAAGGACTCCTCCAAGATTGGAGGATAACCGTTTCTTGAAATCACAAATTTGTAGAGTGTTGGTTCATGGTTTCAAATTGCTCTATGATGTATGGATTGACACCTTGTATATGCACGATAGCAACCAGGTTGTCACATCCATTATGTGAGCAATATAGAATGTGCAAGTAGCATGTTCTATATTGCTCGCATAATGGAGGGAATATAAAATAATTCATATTTGGTCTTTGTTCTATGTTGGTAGCACCTAAGATATATCAAACTGTTAAAATGGGGTTTTTAATGGTCGGACACACGCATGAAAACATTGATCAAGTTTTTCATGTAATCTCTAGGGCATTGAAATGCTATTTGTTTTTACCATGCTAGATATGCTAAGACGAATTGGCCAAAAAATAGGTGGTGGTCGTATTGAAAGCAGTGACTTACAACTACTTTTGAACCTACAGGTTGTACGCCCTTTGATGCAGACAATGAGGTCGAAATGGATGTAGAACTTTTACCTCGTCATTTTTGTAGACGAAAAGGAGATGCGTCGTTATCAAAGTTCATATCCAGCAGAGAGATTGCAGTGGAAACATTTGTTGCAATTTGGCCTCCAAATGAGGAAGTTGAGGCGGGAGCTCCGTTGTGTCATGAAACCATCTTGTGGACCAAAACATGAAACAGACCTAGCTATCCATAAAATACAAGTAAAGGTAAAGATTTGGTACTACCCCGGCCAAAAGGTAGTCGGGTGTGCATCTAAAAAGATGCAGAGAGAGAGAGAGTAAAAAACTTTCACATAGTCCCTCTTGACAAGTCAAGACCAAACCCTTTGAACCCTTTAATTTATAGCATAACAAGTAAAAACAAAACTGTATAAAGTCTTACAATTCAAGGTACCATAAAGCGAAACAAGTTTTAGGACACTCAGTTTTTACTTTCCACCATCCCACAAAACACAACCGCACGAGTTAATTACGTGAGGAAGACAGGTGTCATAGCTGAGCATCACTTGTTATCCATGTTTGAAACAAGATTCACTACTTTATCAGCTCAACTGCAAGTACACATCATACTCCAATTTTTTCTACCATGACTTATATCAATAGCAATACATTCCGTCTTAAAACGAAACCATATCAGGTCAAGTGCCATACTAATTAGTATAAGGGCACACCAAATGTATTAAGTTCATATTAACATTCTACATACATAAGAAGCTATTTTGCAATACACATCATATAAACAAACATGACTCTTGCATCAGTGCTAGGTACTAGGGCAGATCCATGCCATACTAGCCCCAAGGACCTCCAACGAAGACTGTATGGAGTCCAATCACCTTATAGCTTGGGAAAATCCATGTCATACAAGCCCACTAGATCCAAACCCTACCCAAAGTATTAGCTCACATACAATAGCCGCTTTAGGTTTATCATTCTTTAATGCGTTATTTGAGCAAAGCACCCTCCTTAGGTACTAATGATTCCAATACGATAATGATGGGTTAATGATAGTGCAATGTCCTTACTAGATTACCTTATTTCAAGAAACGTATTAGGTTTAGTCAAGCAAGTTGTAAGTGTAATTCATCATAAGTGCCTGTTAACAAGATGCTAAAGGTATGGTCACTTCATTCAAAGCATTATGGTACCAACCTAAATCCACTCGGAGACGTGGAAACAATCTAATCAACAACAAAGAGTTGTACCAAGACTGTCTCTCGAAAGATTGGGTTCCAAATAATGACCGTGTAGAAGACACAGACATAGATGCTATGGTTTATGCATGGAAAACCAAGGCAAAAAGAATGGTAAAGAAACATAGCTATGATGTTGTGAGCATCAATTCTTTCTTTTAGACTAAGTGTCAAGAATAAGCTCATAGCTTTTACAAAATGGAACTAGCTTCTCGAGCATGCGGTTTTATCCGCTATTGTCTTGTGCTCAGAGCATTAATCTGACTTGTATTTCTATACATTATTTGAATCAATCACTGTCTTTTATTGAAACACCATTGCAAGTTGAGTGGGTAATATTGTGAGGTTCTCCTTCAGGAATATCGAATAATAGTGAAAAAAATACATCAAATAAAAAAATCATGTATTTTGGGCAAGCTAGTTTTTAAACCACATATTTATTCTCACCATTTTTAAAAATCACATATTTTCAAAAGTAAAGTTGCTAAAGCTTATATAAGTTTTAGTAGTTAAAATATTTTTGCTAATAACAAGTTCCAAAAAAATCAAAAAACTATGCAAAATTTTGTTAGATCATTCAAAATGAATTAATTCAATTTTAAAATTAGTCTATATTTTGCACTTTTGAAAAATTTCAACGTTTTAGAAAAACACTAAAAACAAATTTATGTATAAATAAATAAGTTTTATCATGTCTTCAAAAATACTGTATTTTTTAAACTGCTAATGTTTGATATAAATCAAAAAATAATATCATTTACATCATTTGTTAATAAAATTCTAATATACAATATGTGCAAGACACAATAAAATTTTTAAATATGTAAAAAAGAGTAGTATATTCAAATTTTATTGTAATGCTACTATGACATGACCATATTAATGATTACTATAAATTTTTTTTTTTACTATAACAAGATTATTTTAATTTCATAAAACTCACACTCAAAGCAATTGTTATGTTGAATAAAATTTGTTCAATACAAATATTCAAAAGGCCTTGAAATGTATCAAATCAAGATATTCTAAATATCTAAAACTTAGTCATCTTTTTCGGCCCATTTGATCCTATTGGGATGCAATAACTTCATCTTAAGGATTTGCCTCTAAAATGGTCTAATATGACCTTGTAGAAACTGAAGTCATCATAAATGCATTGTGTCCTAAGTTTCCATTGTGACATGCAAGACATGCAAATATAGTAATGGACACATGCATATAGTTTTGTACATATCTAGTTGAGAAATTGACATTTGGAGAAAGTAGGTAGAAGGTAGGTGCAATTTTTGCATGCAAACTGTTAGGTGTCATTATGGTAGTAGTTTACACTTGAATAGGTGTAGGAAATGCATTGAATGCTAGTAGTACCACAAATTTTGGCTCTCCTATATATGTACATATGGTTCTCATTCATTTCAAATGGTGAGTCAAGCTTTGGTAAGGTCATAATGTCAAAATTGGATCTCATTCTATTATGCTTGTAATTGTATTCTCTCTCTAACTCAAGATTGGTTTCTTCTTCATACATTATTTGCTTGTGTACTTTTTCTATTTGTGAGGAATAAATGAAGCTTTGATCTGTAGCATTCTAAATTGTGTTCTAGCCTCAGATCTGTTGGTAGATTGTAGTATTACTCTGTAGGTGATCTGTGTGCTACCATAAAGCATGGTAAAGATCATTCAAACTTTTGTTGTAGTTCCTCACACGTGTGAAGTTGCTGGATTTTCAACTTGGTATCAGAGCCATACCATGCTTTGAATGCTACTAACATTAGGTGTATGAAGAATTTTGTGACAATTCAAACTAGGAAGCTATTTAGCCTTTTATGCTATCTATTCTTGAACAATTTTTGGATGAATGAGGTAAGAACTGATATTTTCAGGTCTGAATATAGGTTGTAAGGAAATCTGACTTTTCACACGTGTGAAAACCAGAATACTTCATTTCATTCTATTTCCTTGATGTTAGATCCAAAGATAGTGATATTATAGCTTGCTGGAAAGCTAGAAGAGTCTACTTTCCATTGCAATCAGTTTCAAATCAGTATGATGACCCTAGTAGGAGTTCTAATCTCTTAAAGGAGGGTAGGGAGTGACCCAAAACCCGAGTGGACACTTTTTGGTTTGATCATTTTGATTGCATGCTTCATCATTCACAGTTTGTGTAGTCAATCAAAGGTAGAATTGGATAATTTCAAGATTCTATTGTCATAGTCATATCATTTCACACAAAGGGTTGTGTTTGAGTTGCATGTGTGTTTCTAAAGTGTTTTTCATTCATTTGAAACTCATGGGAAAATTTGACATCTGACTTGTAAGTTCTTCATCAAGAGATAGAGGCTAGATCCAAATTCAAAGTGATTGATTTTCTGTTGTGAGCAAGAACTCACATAACTGTTGCAAGTTTTTGCACAGGATTTGGTAGAATATCCCATTGTTCTTGGTTCCTATTGTAAAAGAGAAGCAACACATTCAAATCCATTTTTGGAGTATACCAATTCAACAAACTCGAGATTTAGACAAAGTTTTGAGTCATTTACACATTGCTTCAAAAAATTTGAATATTTTTGAGTCAATAGTGTTGCCTTTGAGAATACCACATGTGCCAAAAGAAGAAAGAACCAAAATTTGTCTATACTCCAATTCACTTTGAGAGGTTGATCTAGTTTGCATTGTATTGGTGAAATATTTGAGACCAATCTCAAATACAGTTGCAAGATTTCACATAGGTTTTGGTAGTTCACCCTTTGAAAATTCCTATAGTGAGAAGTGTAGTAGTTTGTTAGAAACAAGCTCAAACATATTGTTGTCCATTTACAAGAAGTCTTCACATTCATGGCATCTGTAGAAGATTTTCTCTTTGAAACTAGTGAGAGACTAGGTACCTTCAACTGTTTAGTTTGGAAGGATAGGATAGAATCTTTGTTGGTTCTTTATGGTGTAATGGACATAGTATTAGGAATATCTAAAGCTTGTGATGAGGCTCAGAGGTTCAAAAAGAGAGCAAGGATTGCTCTTCATATCATTAAGATAAACATCTCTGATGAGATGTTGAGAGAAATAAGTCCATGCAACTCAGCCAAGCAGGCTTGGGAAATCCTTAAGAACATTTATGAAGCAAAGATCACATCAAGACTTCTTACTCTTAGAAATAAGATCTTTTCTAGTTTTCAAAGAGTTGATGAAAGTGCTTCAAGTTTTGTACTGAGAGTTAAAGATCTTCACAAAGAGATAGCATGCATAGGAGATACTCTAGAGAATAGTCAACTTGTTCAAGTAGTCCTTAATGGACTTAGAAAAGAGTATGCAAATGTTGTGCAAACCTATGCTATCATGGAGGAGCTAACATCTATGGAGGCTCTTCATGATGTTCTTATTGTTGAAGAATGTAGGCAAAAGAACAAGTTGTTGAAGATCAGCACACGTTCAAGGAAAGATGGTGGTTATGGCAAAGCTCACTTTGCCAAGGACAAGTCAAGAGGGAGGAGCAAGAACAAATTTTCTCAAGCCTTCACCAAGGACAAATCAAAGGACAAAGAAAAGGACAAAGACCAAGGAGGATTAGAAGATGATTCAACTCATTCTTCTATCTTCAAGAAGAAGACTCAAGAAGATCAAGCCAATTTTACCATAGAAGATTCACATGCAAGTTGTGGAGAGGCATCTCTCATGATGTCTAGCTTCTCCTCTTTATCCTTTAATGATGTATCATGGTATATTGATAGTGCTACATCATCACACATGAGTTGCACTAAAAGTTCTTTTGTTTCTCTAGAATCTTTTCAAGAACTTAAAAATTCAATATACACAACTATTGGTGATGCATGTTCAATTGAAGGAGTAGGAATTTGTTCCTTGAATCTTGCATCTTCTATGAATTTATCACTTTACAATGTACTTTATGTTCCTAATCTCACAAAGAATGTGATTAGTGTTGGAAAGCTATGTGATGATGGTTTTGAAGTGGAATTCAATGTCAAACACATGCCTCATAAAACTTGATGAGACAAGACAAAGCCATTGGTTACTTGTGAAACGATCAATAAGTGTAGAAAAACAAGAGGCAACTTCCTTGCTTGTTGATGAAGAAAGGTCAACATCCGAGTGTTCCAACTCCATAGGATGTTTTGTCTTGGTAGAAGACATCAAATATGGATTTAAATGTGATTTTGCCATAGAATAAGCCACTCTTGGTTTGAGATCTTTGACTATTGAAGACATAGCTCTGAAATTGGAAACATGCAACCTCCTATGCCATACTTCCTCCTTGGAAACACAAGTCATCAATGCAAAATCACAAGTACTTGCATTCTCACGCACATCTAACTTGAAAATGCCTCCATATCTAGATCCACTTGCAAGGATCTCATCAACTTTTTTTATAAAACAATTATCCTCCTCTGCACAGATGCCCGCTGATCCTCAAAGCACAGATGCTCACTGATCCTCAAAGCATCTGATCCACACAACAGCAAGGAGTTTTCAACATAGATGCTCGCTGATCCTCAAGGCGTCTGATCCAAGTTTTCAACATAGCCAGATCCTCACGCTCGCTGATTCCTTCTGATTCTCACAACAACGAGTTTTCATCACAACATAGAAATGCTCGCTGATCCTCACATTACAAAGCAACGCTTCTGATCCTCACAACAAGGAAACGTGCGCTGATTTCTTCTTTAGCACAGTCAGAAAACGTGCGCTAGTTCCATCTTTAACACAATCAGAAAATGTATGACTTCTTCTTTAGCATACCTTTTATTTCACACAGTCAGACAACGTGCGTTGATTCCTCCTTTAACACAGTCAGAAACGTGCATTGATTCCTTCTTTAGCATACACTTTTTTTCACACAGTCAGACGTATCCTCACAGCAAAGAAACTCGTTTGATTATAATTTATATGATATGTCATTGCTTGGCCTCAATGTAGTGAACAAGGAACTCGATACGCCGTATCGATATCAACTCTGGTTTATTTTAAGTTAGGTTATGTCTTCATGTTGATATATTGTCCTTCACAGACTTTTCACTCTATCGCATTTTGTTTGTTATGTAACTATAAGTAATTTGGAATAACGAAGATTGTAACATAAATTTTGACCGCAAAATAGCCTAAGTCATTTATTTTTTAGTTGACTTTTACATAAAGTAATATGTTGTTGACCATTTTTGATGATTTGTTAGGTTTATTACCTTGCATTTGCTTCATTTTTCAATATAACCATGATGCATACTAGCAATACCCAAAAGCGCATCTGATTCAAGTTTGGTTCACAAGATGAGCATGATTCCCGGACTCCTCCAAGGAAAGCTCCATAAAAAATATCAAGTGACCATCCTCGAGTGTCCAAACCTGTGAAGTCCAAGTGCCTAATTATGACTGGGCCGTCAAGTATAATCAAAAAGATGGCATTAAGCTTTATTTGTGCCGAGAGCCAAGCAGCGAGCTAAAGATGAAAGATTCTAAATGTTGTGGCCTAGTGTCATGGGTGGATTATGAAGGAGAGGACGATCTAGATACACTCATTCTGACAGTGGAGGATTTTGATAATCAGAAGAAAACAAAGATGTTGTTTGCACTAAATGAAAAACTTTGCCAATTTGATTTATGCTCTCCATCAATGTTATCTTGACGATTATTCAACTCTAGTAATATGATCATCAGCCTTGGTCCATTTGTGTGCAAAGAAGTTGTATTGGAACCCTTTGCAATAGAGGATCTATCGAAAAAGAGAAAGGCTACGACCAATGAAGAACCTCCTAAGAAAATGAAGACCAAGTTTCAAGAAGAAAGTGCAGCATCATCCAAGAAATCAAAGAAACAACCACCAAAATGATATAAAAAAAAACAAAGAAACTGAAGAGCACAGCTCATCTGAAGAAGAAAGTGAAGAAAACATGCTTGGCTTTATATTAAGCAGTGGAGCTTTTAGTTCTGAACAAAATCATATACGAGAGATTGTGGTCAGGGATAAATTGGTCAGCCATCATATTTTGTAGTTGCCAATAATTTCTAGAATTCATAGACCACCCATTGATCCATGTACACAACGAAGACCTCTTGAAGTATGGGCGCCTCATTATAATAGCCATGTATCAAATTTAATGAAGAAAATGAAACTTAATCCTCATGCCATTGTAGTTTCGTTCATCTTTTTAGTGGATCCTGCAGAATGCCCAACCAAGAAAGACTTCAAGGAAGAAAAAGCAATGAATTATAATTACTCTATAATTGGTGGGTCGCATTTCCCAGAGGCTCATAGACAATTGATGGCCATGTACCCTTCCTCCATGGTTTTTGGTTTTGTTGATTGCAAGGTTTTTGCAAGGTTAACAATTGAAGAAGAAACACTTTTAGCTTGGGATCATAATAACAGTAAGGATTATCGAGCAAAGATGTCTTTTATTGAGAAAATAAAGTTTTTCGGTCATGAATTCGAAGACCATATAATTAAACATGGGAAGCCTGATATAAATCTGAGGAAAACCTGTTTGCTCGAAGTTGGAGTCTTTATTGATGAGTCAAAGAAGTCAAATGATTTAAGATGGTTTGATCCATTGTTCCAACAAGCCTTTCACATTGGAAAGATCTGGGAGCTTCAAGATAAAATCTTTACCATGTGGGAGAACAAGGAGCTTAAAGACTAGAAAATTGTGAGAGTTAAGGATGAAATTGCAGGTGGAAAAAAAATCAAAAAGTAAAATAAAAGATTTGCTTGTTGAAGAACTTCCAGAAGATATGAAAGGCCATATCTGGAGGTCTTTGCAAGGAGTGAAAGACAAGGTCATACTAGTTGAAAATCTAGCAACTTCACACGTGTGGGGAACCACAACAAAATTGTGAATGATCTTTACCATGCTTTATGGTAGCACACAGATCACCTACAAAGTAATACTACAATCTACCAATAGATTTGAGGCTAGAGCACAATCTAGAATGCTACAGATCAAAGCTTCATTAATTCCTCAAATAGGGAAAGTACACAAGCAAAATAATGTATGAAGAAGACACCAATCTTGAGTTAGAGAGAGAATACAACTAGAAGCATAATAGAATGAGATCCAATTTTGAAATTATGACCTTACTAAAGCTTGATTTATCGTTAGAAATGAATGAGAACCATATGTACATATATAGGAGAGCCAAAATTTGTGGTACTACTAGCATTCAATGCATTTCCTACACCTATTCAAGTCTAAACTACTACCATAATGACACCTAACAGCTTGCATGCATAAATTGCACCTAACTTCTACCTACTTTTTCCAAATGTCAATTTTTCATCTAGATATGTACAAAACTACATGCATGTGTCCATTACTATATTTGCATGTCTTGCATGTCACAATGGAAACTTAGGACACAATGAATTTATGATGGCTTGAGTTTCTACAAGGTCATATTAGACCATTTCCATGTGTAAATCTACATGCATGTCAATCTAGACATTGTGAACATTGTTGCATGTCATACTAGACCAACTAGACTTTATGCATGTCATTGGAACTTGATCTACCTAACTCAAACTCGCCCTATTCTACAAGGATATGTGCTCAATTCACACACCTTGGATATGTACAATCAATTTACATGGGTAGAACCCCCAAAATCAACATCTGTAAGATAGATATGTTTTACAATTCTTCACACTCGTCCTTAAAATATATCTATTTGATGTTGATGAAGATCCTTTGTGTATGGATTCTTTGTTTTGTATTTGTAGTGAAAATCCAAAGAATCCATCATAGCAACATGCTTACCAAATCCACGATAAGATCTCTTTGATAGAAATCTTTTCCAAATGCCTTTGAGAAATATTCCACCAATCTGCCACTATGTCGATATGCCTCCTCCATGCTTTATCCTGATTTGGATTTGAGAAATCCTCATGCATGAAGATGGCTGCATAAGAATCTGAAAAATCCGAGGCTTTCATGCCTCATCATGATCACAAAGACCATATAGATCAAGATTACACCATGAGCAATATTCAAGATTAAGCACACTAGCTTTATTAGTCCAAACTCTATCATTGAGGCTAAAAGGATCAAATATCCTATATCCTTTGCTATTTTCACTATAGCCTACAAATATTCCTTTGAAGGAAGTTGCATCTTCTTTCCTTCTAGTTTCCAAAGGAATGTGGACATAACATATACATCCAAATACTTTAAAATCTTTTACATTGGGCTTATTGCCAAACAAAGCTACCAATAGCACTACTAGGAAGCCTATTACATAAGTAATTAGCACAAGTTATGGCCTCCCCCAAAAAAGAGATGGGTAGAGATGCATCAACTCTTAAAGACTTTGCACATTCGCAAAGGCTCCTATTTTTCCTCTCGGCCACCCCATTTTGTTGGGGGATGTAGGAACAAGTGAGCTCTCTCTTAATGCCATTTTATCTCACAAAAGTCTCTTATCTTGTTAAAGATATACTCTCCTCCATTATCACATCTTAGAACTTTAATGCAAGAACTAAGTTGCTTTTCCGCTAGAGACTTAAACTTCTCAAAAGCTTCATATACAAGGCTTTTCTTAGGCAATAATTCAATCCAAGTGTATCTAGTACAATCATCTATGAAAGTCACATACATTAAGGCACCTCCATTACTTTCATGAGAAAAAGCATGTACATCAGAATGAATAAGATCTAAAGGTGAGGTAGATCTTGTCAAAGATCTCTTGTAGAAAGTCTTGTGTGACTTTGCAAGGCCACATGCCTCACACACTTTGCCACACTTCTTGAAAGCTTTTGGTAGGTTGAGAGCTAGCTCCTTTGATGCCATGGATTCCATTGATTGAAGATTAGGATGGCCTAATCTTTTGTGCCAAAGCTCCACTTGAGTCAACTCCTCCCTAACCATATTCACACTTTCAATAGCCACATTAGCATCCAAATTAAAGAGCCTTCCTTTCTTAATGCCACTAGCTATGCACTTATCACTTTTCAAGATGGAACACACTCCATTCTTGAAATGTACATCTAGTCCATTGTCCGTAAATTGACCAACACTAAGCAAGTTTTTTGTAATGGATGGAACATACAAAACATTATCAAGATCTATCCTCTTAGATGATCCTAAGCATAATGGAATAGATCATATGCCATCTATTTTACATACTTGATCACTAGCAGTGTAGATTGACTTCTTAATGGAATAGATCCTATGCCATCTATCCTACATTCTTGATCACTAACAGTGTAGATTGACTTCTGAGAATCATTACAAGAAAGTAGAGTAGAAAAATAATGCTTGTTGAATGACATGTGGGAACTAGCCCCACTATCTTGTGCAAGGTTGCCTTGATCTTTACTCCCTTGTGCATTCTTCTTCTTATAACATTCGGAAGCAAAGTGTCATTTTTTTTCACAACAGAAACACTTAAGCTTGGCTTTGTTCTTTTGCTTCCCTTTGGAGGTAGATCCTCCATCCTTTGCCTCAGCCTCCTTGCCTTGGAACTTCTTGAAAGGATGAGTTTTCTTTTTGCCTTTTGATGCGAATGGTTTGCTTTCTCATCACCATTATGTAGTGACAAGGACCCCATTCTTGTTTTGAGGTGTAGAAACCTACTCTCCTGGGCCACAAGAACATTATGCAATTTATCAATTGATGGAAGTTGGTCTTGAATAGCAAAATATTGAACTAGATTAGAGAGCTCATCTCCTAATCTATTCAAAATTACTTGTACTAGTTCATTGTCTTGGATCTTTTATCCTATAGATCCCAATTCTTTGTTCAAAGATTTTATCCTTAGGACATATTCTTGTCCATTTTCTCCACTTTCCCTCATGCTTTGCAAGATCAAGTTTCTTAGCATAGGCACTCTTGAAGTGTTATTGGATTCATAAATGTTCTTTAGTGAATCCCAAGCCTCTTTTGATGAGGCACAAGAAGCCACCTCCTTCAAGAGGTCATTGCTTAAACTCAAATTCAAGCAATGTAAGGCTAATCTAGTGATCTTCTTGTATTTTAATTGTTCTTGGGCAGCTTGAGGCTCCTCCTCAACTCCTAAATCAATATCAAAGAGATCATGGATCACAAGTAGTGATTCCATCCTCACTTTCCAAATGGAACATTTTGTGGAAGTTAGTTTCTCACTAGATTCTAACAAATATCCACCCATGAATGACATTGTGAATGAAATTCTATGAGATGCACAAAGATCTCTTGATAATGAGTGACCTTAAATGGATTTCTAGATTTCCAAGAAGCTTTTAATCTCGTCCCAATCAACCTAGTTCAACTTAAATGATGGTATAATAGATCTACTTCAAATATCCTAGCAAGTCGCTCCTCCAAAATATTTATTCTAGTACAATTTTTATTGATATTTCACACATTTCACACGTGTGGACATACATTAGCAGTCCACAAATCGATCTTGACCAAAAATATTGATAGTACCTATCTCCTTGAACTCGCCCTCTCAAGTAAAAAAACAACTCATTGTCAATGATTTCACAAGATTCATTAATCATTAGATCACTCTTAG
Source organism: Diphasiastrum complanatum (assembly GCA_029204225.1). Classification (NCBI taxonomy): domain Eukaryota; kingdom Viridiplantae; phylum Streptophyta; class Lycopodiopsida; order Lycopodiales; family Lycopodiaceae; genus Diphasiastrum; species Diphasiastrum complanatum. The sequence continues at coordinate 36,032,753 of CM055093.1, read as the reverse complement.
ACTTGGCTCTGATAATTTTATAAAAGAGACTTATGTACATTCTTTCACATGTGGGAACAGACTCCACACGTGTGAGATCTTATCAAGATCAAAATATCTTAAGATCTACAAAGTACACCAAGTTGGAAGTGATATTTTTTAACATATTGAAGATCCATCAAACTTGGCAAAGTCTTTTGAATAGAAATACTTTGAAAAATGTTAGCATGAGCCTCCAACAATCCATTAAGAATCACTTGAACAAGGTCTCCTTCCTTAATGCTCTCATCAATGCAAGCCAACTCATCATTCAATGCTTTCATCCTCAAAACAAAAGTACTTGGACTTTCTTCATTCTTTTGAAAACAAGAAAAGATTTGCCTTCTTAGAGTCAACACTCTAGAAGTAGACTTGGATTCATAAAGCTTCTTCAATGAATCCCAAGCATCCTTAGATGAAGTACACTTACCAACTTCCTTGAGAAGCTCTTTGGTAACATTCATCTTGATAATGTGTAGAGCCCTTTGGCCCTCTTATCATATCTCATTTGATCTTGTTTTGTTGTTGGTCTCTCCTCCAAACCTACAACAATATCCAAAACATCATTCATCTCAAGAACTGATTCCATCCTCACTTTCCACAATGAATAGTTACTTGAGGTAAGCCTACCATTGGCTTCCAACATGACTCCACTTGAGGTTGTCATGTAGCAATGACCTGATCTTCTTTTTCAATCTATTTCAATGCACAAAGCACTCCTTTGAACAACAACAAATGTTTTCAAAAGACATCACAAAGATTTGAAACTATCTCAAAAATTCTCTTCTAGCACTTATACTAAGCAAATCAACACACAGAATCATGGAATCTTGATCAACCTATGATTTATCCTCAATCTAATGACTTTTTCCACTTCCTAAGATTGAAACACACTCAAGTGAACTCCAGCAACCTCACTATCTAGATATCCAATCAAAATTAGAGTTTTGACAAAATCACAAAAAATTGACTATTCCAAATCTACATGCAAATGTCAAAAATTTGATATGCAATCTATTAGCCACCACTTAGGTGTTGGATTAGTCTCCTTCTTACCAATCATCTAATCGATTTTAATCTTCATCCAGTGTTTATCCAGTTCTACGAATTTTTCCGTATTTTTATATAGTCTACAAAAATACACGGAGTTTACAATAGTGTCATCTTTTTCGCCTGTTAGGAATCCCATAGAAAAATGCAGTGTCATTTTTTTCGCATTTTTTGCTTGATAGAAATCTCACGTAAAATCACAGTGTCGCATTTTTCGCTTTTTCCAAAGAGCCTCAAATGTTAAGGAAATGACTCTGGCAAAGTGTGGGACAATCCTGAACGAGATTTAAGGGCACTGTCTCCTTTTGACATTTTTCACAAAATCTCGACAGTGTCGCCTTTTTGCGACAGTGTCACCTGTGGCTATTTTAGTTTATTTCTATAGAGCTACAGTTTTGGTTCATTTATGCAAATGGAATGTTTACGGCAAATTTCACCGCTTATCGACAATCAATGACAAGTAACCAGATGGATGCTAGCGGATCACCAACCAACTGGCGATCATAATTGACGACCTAATTTCTTTGTATAAATAGTTGTTCATATTCATACAGTTTCATCATGAAGTTGAAGTTATCAGAAGAAGTTTCTGAATAGTTAGCTCTCTCTCTCTCTCTCAAGCCTGTGAGCTTGAACACTCCTGAGCATTCTAGCTCACTTCTTAGAGTTGTTTTAGAGATTGCTATTGTGCTACTACTTATCAGCATTGCGCTTAATTCAAACTTTCATTTTAGTCTCTCAGAGATAACATAGAGTACGCGGCTTTGATCCGCAGTTTATTGTACTCAATTACTTTTGTTTCATTTTGAATCAATACTATCCTTTATTGTGTTCAGCTTTGTCTTAGAATGTATGCATTTATGTATTTCTTCGCGACTAATTATTTGTCTGATAATTTTTTATGCTTGATTGTTTGGCTACATAATCACTGTAGTACTAACGATTTCAAAGTTAGTTACTATAAGATCAAACGTGATTTCTATCACATATTTTGTTTGAAATTGATAGGCATAGTCATGCATTGGAAAGATGAAGATAGTTTATTCTGCCATGCACAAAAAGTTTTCTTTCTAGACACTCAAATTATTTTCATTCGTTTCTTTTCGAGCTATACCTATCTTCAGCACACCACTTTCTGACATGGTATCAGAGCAATTTCACTATCTCTTTATCTGATTCCAAAATGATACCAGAGCGAAAGCTCTAATGCTTGATATCTTTCACGATATCAAATCGATATCAGACTCTTTAGTTCTTTTCAACCTCTCAGTATCAGAGAATTGATTTTCTATTGTTGGCATTACCGTACCTTAGCATTATCGATACAATCGACAGACTAAGTTCCGGATGGATTCTCAAAGTAAAGCTGGTCTTATCAAAGACAAGCTGAATGGATCCAATTATCATTTGTGAAAATTTAAGATGAAGACCTTGCTAATCGCCAACGAATTACGGGATGTTGTCATAGGTATAGAAGTAAAAACTGAAGACGACGACTCAAAATGGAATATCAGATACACAGATTGGACACATAGCTGAAGTTAAAACACTATGACATCTTGAACTCACTATGACATCTTGAACATCTTGAACTCACTATGACATCTTGAACATCTTGGACATCTTGAACTCACTATGACATGAGGGACGTAACTACTAAGTTACATCTACGAATGAAATTCTTCACATTCAGAATGTCTACTGGTGATTCTCTTCAGAGTCACATTAACCAATTTAAGAATCTCTTGCAACTAATGATCGTTGTCGAATCAGTCAAGAAGACAATAGAAGAAGTCAAGACACTCCATCTACTTCCTCCTCTCAGGCTATATATGTCAATAAAGGCTCTAAGCGATAGAAGTAGAAAAGCTCCAAGAAGGCTACAACGAATCAGAAACAGACTCAAAGTCAAGCACAATCATCAGATTCACAATCGAAGAAGAAGATGTTTTGCAGATATTGCAAGTGCCATAATCATGAGATCAAGTATTGCTGACTTCTCCAAGCGAAGAACACAACCAAGCAACTTGATCAACAAGCAAACACAGTTTCATCATCTCCCCAGGTCGAAGTGGACGAAGGCGCATTCATGGTCAAAGATCAAAGCACATTTTTAGATGATTCATGGTTTCTAGATTCTGGAGCAGCTCAACACATGACCAATCAACGTGAGATCTTCAGCTCCTACATGCCTTACAACACGAAGAAATTTGTTCATCTTAGTGACAACAGTTCTCACACTATTGAGGGTGAAGGTACTGCAAGATTGCAATTCTAGCATGAACAATTCAAATTACTATCAAAGGTCTTATTTATTCCTAAACTCTCTACAAATTTGTTATCAATGAGTAGAATTTCAAATTTAGGTCATAAGGTAGAATTTGAATATGATCAATGCAAAATTGTTGATAGGAGTAATAAATTCCTTGCCTTCGGCAAGAGTTAGGATTACCTATATAGATTGGCACATTGCTATTCTGAGTCTAGTCAAGCCTTGAGAACCTCTATTCTAGTCAATAAAGCATTACTATGGCATCATTGCTTAGGACACTTGAATTATGCATCTGTCTTGAACATGTCCAGACAATCCATTGTTCTTGATCTCGACTATCCTTCTAGTAAGATCGATCTCCCTGTCTGTCATAGCTGCATCTTTGAAAAGCAGACTAGAATTCTTGTGATGCCACCTTATTGTTAAAAATTGAATATCAACATAAATATGGCATGATATACTCGAAAATGAAGGTATGAGCTGGTTAAGTATAAATCATGAAGAGGCCTAAGTCATTTTTCGGGAATATATCTCCTAAGTACTTGCCTTGTAAATAAGGGCAAGGACCTTTAATAAGAAAGACATTTCCTTGGATAACCTTTACTAGGTCGTCCACACGAAACGACTAGATATGAAAAGACATGTTAAACTAGAGTAACTTTAACTCTTAGTTAAATGTATCTTTCATGGTATAATTGAAGGTATACATAGTCTAATTGTTAACTAGACCCTTTCACGGGAGCGATGCACCTATTGTTTAAGAGGTGTGTTTGTTCGTCCCGTAGAACATATATAGATGTCACACTTCAGTCTTGAGCATCGAGAGAGAATAGTTTATGCATATGTAGGAGATTGAAGAAGTGAATAGATTTCTGTGAGTTGTTCTCTCTTATCTTTGTTCTCTGCACTGCTGAGTGTGAGTGATCTTGAGGCTGCTAACAATCTCTAATGCATTACATGAATTACTCTCTGATCAGACAGACTCTCTAGTGCATTACAGTTGTTTGCTGTGTATTCATAAAGCATGCTCTAAAGAACTGTCTTAAAATCATCTTATTTGTCTGTCGTGAATACTTTCTTTTCGGCACTCGAATAACGATTATCTTTGGTACAGTTTAGCACGATCATTAAATAAAGCTGTATGTATACATATGAGATGACAGCCCATGTCTGAAGAATTGAGTCTTTGATCTGTTTTCTTGATTGTCACTGACATAAGTTTCTAACGTGCTCTGAAACCATTCGTATTCTTTAACCATTAATTTGGACTTTAGTTGTTGAGGACTTTTGTCTAGAAACGAATAGTTTGCGAACGTGATTAATTAATTATCTGTACAATCGCGAACACATCGAACATTTCTTGACTCTCTGTTGACACCTTTAACAGCCAGAGTGTAGTAATGTTGTACTACTCTGATAACATCTCATTTGTAGAATGCGTTTCATTCAATTTGATAGAGGCTAGGTTGTTGTTCTGAAATTATTAACATTACATTCCCCAAACCATAAGTAATACTGGTTACTTTTTAATGTCTGTTGACAACCAGAATAACACTCGAAACCACTTGCCATAATTGTACCAAATACATAACTTTCTAACACTGATTTACTATAAAATCTATATCAACCTTGTTGGTATAGTACAACATATACCAATTTTTGGCACCGTTGCCGGGGATAGTCTAGAAAAGTTATAAGAAATCTGACAAATCCATCTCCATCTCTAGTGTATGTCAGATAGAGAATCCAGATTAGAGGAATTTTTACAGAGACAAAGTGAGAGTACTAGTCGAAGAAATCTAGACAAAATCACTGCCCAGTTACTTGAACTCCTAATTAGCTTCGGTATGGAGGGTCCTGCTGCACGTTTCACTTCTATATCAAAAATTAAATATGATTATTTTAAAAGGACTTCTTCCGACAATGTAGATAGCTATGTATCACAATTTGAGTCAATAGCTAATGCAAATAACAAAGGTACTGACGTAGACAAACTACGGATCTTCTCTGGTCTGCTAGGAAAGCAGGCGCACATCTGGTACAATCAAGTTGAACCAGGCCATGTAGGAATCTGGTACCTGCTGAAAGATGCGTTTTTGAACTAGTTCAAAAATCGAGAATTCTCGGACGTCTGAACAATGTTCAAAAGAAGAGTAAAGAATCCCTTCACAAATATACACGAAAGGTTAAAAATCTCATAGGAAAAATAACCAGTGTATATCTCGTTGATATCCATATCGAATGGGTTTTGGCTGGTTTACCACCAAAGATTGATTGGTATTGCAGACAAGGGGACATGACCTCTTTAGCAGCAGTAATAGGTAGTGCCAAAAATTTTGAGACCTCAAAACTAGCACGAAAGCGACGATCAACTGAAATCATCAGTACGACAATGATTACGTAGCCAAACAATTAAGCATTGAAGATTATCAGACAAATAATTAGTTGCGAAGAAATACAGAAACGCATACAGTCTGAGATGAAACTGAACGCAATAAAGAATAGTATTGATTCAAAACAAAACAGAAGTAAATGAGTACAATAAGTTGTGGATTGAAGTCGTGTACTCTATGAGCGGCTAAAAATGAAAGTCTGAATTAATGCGCAATGCTAATGAGCAGTAGCGCAATAGCAATCTCTAAAACAACTCTAAGAAGTGAGCTAGAATGTTCAGGAGTGTTCAAGCTCGCAGGCGAGAGAGAGAGAGAGAGAGAGAGAGAGAGAGAGAGAGAGAGAGAGAGAGAGAGAGAGAGAGAGAGAGAGAGAGAGAGAGAGAGAGAGAGAGAGAGAGAGAGAGAGAGAGAGAGAGAGAGAGAGAGAGAGAGAGAGAGAGCTAACTATTCAAACGCTTTTGATAATTCTGATTTTCAATGAATTAATCTGTATGAATATGAACAACTATTTATACTAAGAAATTAGGTCCTCAATTGCGATCACCAATTGGCTGGTGATCTGCTGGCATCCATCCGGTCCTTGTCATTGATTGCTGATAAGCAGTGAAATTGGCCGTAAACGTTTTGTTTGCATAAATGAACCAAAACTGTAGCTCTGTAGAAATAAACTAAAACAACCACAAGCGACACTGTCAGATTTTTCACAAAAAGGCAAAGGTGCCCTTAAATCTCATTTAGGGTTGCCCCACACTTTGCCAGAGTCATTTTTTTAATATTTGAGGCTCTTTGAAAAATGCAAAAAATGTGACTCTACATATTTGCACGAGATTCCTGACAGACGAAAAATGCAAAAAAGGCGACACTGCATTTTTACATGAGATTTCTGTCAAGCGAAAAATGCGAAAAAGACAATACTGCATTTTTACACGAGATTTCTGTCACGCGAAAAATGCGACACTGTCGTAAACTCCGTGTAATTCTGCAGACTGTATAAAAACACTTATAATTTTGCAGATTGTATAAACACACAGGAAAATTTGCAAAACTAGATAAACAATGGATGAAGATTAAAACTGATTAGACAATTGGTAAAAAAGAAAATAATCCAACAATTTATAGATTACTTTTGATAACTCTACACATGCATACACTATCTCAAACCTTGAACTAACTCCATTTAGTGTGTTCTGGGCCTCACAAGGATATTAGTTACTTTCAGGTCACGTCCAGTATAATGTGACATAACTAATAGCTTGATTGACTGGAGTACCGTGTATACAAGACTAGGAGTATACTGAATCCTATGTACTGGTCATGGACATGACAGGGAGGATACATACAAAATAGAGTGGCACCTTGCAGGAGATCTAAAAATATTGAAGTGCATGTTTGGATGTGGACTAGGTGCAAATGCTAAACATATATGCTTGTATTGCATGTATGAAAGAGCCCAAGGCAAGGGAACTTTGAGTTGCAACCAACACATTTCAACAAATCAACATCATGTTGATAAGAACTGAAGACTTATCTTAAACTTTTCACTACAAAGAGTACACATCTGCACAATGCATATAGATATGCATGTTTTAGACAAATTGCTATATTTACATTGTGTTTATGTTTGGATGATGCAACCAAAATCTAGATATGATAAATGCATTAATGACATCGATAATGTTTTGTTTGAAATGGAATTGACAAGGGTCTTGTGAAATTAAGGAAAGATATTGAAGTGAGTGGCAAGACACAAGATTTTTCAAAGAAGGTTTCCATGGGTGGTGTAAAAGCCAGACATTTCTTGTCTAATCATGTGGGGAGAATGAACAGACTTGAATGACAATATTGGATTTATGATGCCAACATTACACTCTGGAATACAATCACTAATGAATTGAGTTTATTTCTCAATAGAAAAATACTCACCCAAGAATTCCATATATCCTATGCACACAATTTTTCTCCGATGAATCCAAATGACTCATAAATCATGTGTCTTACAAGCAATACACACAAAACAAACAATTTCTGGTGAATTCTCTTCATATTGTCCATTTTACCAATTAACTTTCACATGAGTAAACCAAGTACTCATGTTAATTCTAAAGATCTAGAAATCCAAATGTGTAGGTGCAAATCTTAATTGTACATGTACAACACCACATTTTGATCCATATCCAAACCTCTCTTAAGTTAACCAATAAATCTTTCAAAACAAGATTTGTCAACTCTACAAGTAATTGTTCAACACAATACTTGATCATATGTCTATTGTCACTGACTAGGTTAAGTGCACCAAATAACCCTAGTAACCAAAAATACATAGTAGATCCATACAAGATTAATCGTGCACATATGAGAATAATCTCACTATGATCAAATACATAAACATATATGTCCTTATCTGGCAGATTCCTCTAAAATCTGCATGTTACTCTCATATCTCATTGAGAATGTTGTAACTTAGGTACCTTAGAAATCTATTTCTCATGAGTAAATAACATATCTAGGAAATCTTTGAGACTGGGAACACATCCTCTCTCATGCATTTTCCAACCCACTTACAACTTAACACCTAAATTTCACTCAATCTGACCCTAGTACTCCAACTAAGATTAGGTTGATTTAATACAGACATTCCAATGATCAAATTCACTTCTATCCCTCACAAACCTAGGATTAGTGAGTCCATCATGTAGAATGTTTCTAATTACTAAGCTAAACTCGATATGTATAGAGGAGAATGAAAATGCATGATCGTTTTTTACATAAATAGAGACGGTGCAAAACTAGATTACGACTATTGAAGAACGAATTATAGATGTGCATAATGTAACAAATGGCATGACAAGAAGTTTGTTAATTTTTGTGAGTGGTGTGAATTTCACACGTGTGGAGTGACCACTACATGTGATTTAGATCTCCTAAGGTGTGTGGATTAGATTGAGATTCAAAATCTATCTAGCTCTCAATGGCAAAAATACACTACTACATGCATTAACTCACTTCCAAAGTACATACACACGTGTGGGAAGTGTTCCAAAATAAAACTAAGTAGAAAAAATCCGCTCTCCTCGGGTAGAGAGAGAATCCTACCAATAGATCTCGAGTAGAGAGAGAATGCTAGAAAACACTTTGATCCAAAATCTCACTTGATCTCAAAATCAATTAGCATAGAATGAGAAGTACAATGATACTAGTAGATCCATGAGCTAATTCTAACTCAAACATGATTGGACCTCATATTTACAACCTCTTAATCCTATTGGACCATTGATGCATCCACCTCTAAATTCTATTGGTCTATTCACAAGCCTATCTCAAATCCTATTGGACCATTGATGCTTCCACCTCTAAATTCTATTGGATCTCTTGAACTTTGACTTGTCACACATCAAACTAACTAAAGACACTTGTCAACAACCTATTTAGCACGAGCTTCACCTCCTACACTACTTTGGCTCAATAGAGGCATTACATGTGGATTTGACCAATTTGCCATCTATGCCAATTTTTGACCCTATCAACATTCTACACAAAGATGCTTGACCATAAAACTTTATGAGACCCTTATGACAAACATTTCTAATTTATTTTATTCAAATTTGGAGATGGTGCTCATATTTTCATTACCATGTGAAGATTGCACTCATCTTCACCATGGGAGGGAATGCATATTCAAATTTAGATAAGATAAACTGTGAACAATTTAAATTTCTTAACCTTGAATGTAGACACTATGCTTAGAGCATTGGGAGTTGGGGAGGCTTCGGGAGTGGTGTGGGCAAGCAAATATACAATATTGTTTTTTTTTTAAATCCTACATGGCATTCCTTATAGGTTCTTTTTAATATTTGTTACTCTTCTGATCATGGTCCTTTGCTAAACAACCTCCCTTGCTTGAAGCCACTTAAACATCATGCTTATATTGAACATCAAACCCCAACAATTTCTAGCTCTCAAAACATTCTTGCTTAATACATCAAGCATTGAACATTGTGTTCATGATGTTTTGTTTTTGTATTTAATATACAAGTGAAATATAAATTTGCTTGTCAATTCTTTATTTTATTGAGTTTCAATACAAATCATACACTTCAATGTGAGCATATGGACATCACTATTGTGTTAGGAGTGTTGGCAACAAGCAACATACTTTGATTGTGGCATACTGTCAAATTTTCAACAAGAGAGTTGTTCTAGTGCAAAAGGGACTTAAATACTATTCAAGTGATCTAGACTATGTTGGCACGCTACAACATATTTATAAAGCTGACTATGAGACTAATGGTAGGTATCTTATTTTGACATAAAATGGTTCAAGTTCATTTATCATGGAAGCAACACCACGAACGAGAAACCAAACACAAACGAGAAACGAACTCGAATGGAAAGTGTTTGTGAGCAGCGGAATGAGCTATGTGACTCTCTCCCTAAGCATGACTACGCCTATCAAAACGAACATAATGGTAGTGCTAGAAATCACGGTCGTTCTTGATTACATAGCCAAACATTAATTGAACACCAAAAGAGTAACCATTCGTAAACAACTACACAAATTATTTGTCGTGAATGATTCGCGAAGAGAGAGACTGAGCTCGTCTGATAGTCAATCGCAAACGATTCGCGAAGAGAGAGACTGATTACCAAATTGAGCAACTGGAAAAGTTAGATAGAATGAATAATAAGCATAGCAATATTGACACAGATCTGAACACAGAACAAAAAGTTGTTATCAGATTAAGTATATCAAATATACAAGTCAATAGTGTAGTAGAGCTCAAGACAATAGCATATGAAATTGCGTGTTTTACAAAGCTAATTTCAATCTGTAAAGGAATGAAACCTATTACTAACAATAAAGAATCAATGCACAAGGCATCTACTTCGTCTATCTTTGATAAGTTTCTGATGCTCAATTTATACACTTGTAAGGCAGTGTCATCTTTTTCTTTTTCGCTTGTCACAAATCACGTGTAAAAACATAGTGTCGCGATTTTTGCCTTTTCTTCGCCTGTGAGAATTTGCATGTAAATATGCAGACTGCGCGACAACTTGAGTAAATATGTAGCATGAATGGAGGCATAAAAATGAGATTTAGGAGAGTAGAGGAAATAAATCCAACACTCTGGCTACAAGTCATGCCTTTCTCCTGTTGATGCTTCCATCTGCGTTGTACTTGACTTTGAAAATCCATTTGCAATCAATTATGTTTCTGTTAGCAGGTAATTCGACAATTGTCCATGTCTGGTTCTTGATAAGAGATGAGTACTCTTTATCCATAGCTTCTTTCTAGAGATCTGAATCAGGCTGACTGAGTGTCTCTTGGACATACATTGGTTCCTGAACAAGATAGGCTACAGACTCGTCGATATACCGGTTAGGTGGTCTGCTAGTCCTTGAAGATCTTCTGGGTAATACATGAAGTTGATCATTTCCATCATGATGTAGTTGCTAATCTGCAACATCATCATCTTCTGATCCACCGTTGATTTGTTGTTCGTCAAAAGTAGAAGAGCTTGGACCTTCAATGGGAATAGTTGATTGAGGAACTAGAAACTTCAAAGTGTCAAGAGAATCTGATAGGCCGGCTACATGAGAATCTGATAGGTCGGCTACATGAGAATCTAATAGCACATTAGAAACTTATGTCAATGAAAGTCAGGAAAACAGATCAAAGACTCAATTCTTCAGACAAAGACTGTCATCTTATATGTATACATACAGCTTTATTCAATGATCGTGCTAGATTGTACCAAAGATAGTCGTTATTCGAGTGCCGAAAAGAAAGTATTCGCAACAGACGAATAATATGATTTTAAGACAGTTCTTTAGAGCATGCTTTACGGATACACATCAAACAATTGTTATGCACTAGAGAGTCTGTCTGATCAGAGAGTAATTCATGTAATGCGTTATAGATTGTTAGCAGACTCAAGATCACTCACACTCAGCAATGTGGAGAACAGAGTTAAGAGAGAACAACTCACAGAACTCTATTCACTTCTTCAATCTCTTACATATGCATAAACTCTTCTCTCTTAATGCTCACGACTGAAGTGTGAGATCTATATATGTTCTACGGGACGAACAAACACACCTCTTAAACAATAGGTGCGTCGCTCCCGTGAAAGGGTCTGGTTAACAATTAGACTATGTATACATTCAATTATACCATGAAAGGTATATTTAACTAAGAGTTAAAGTTACTCTAGTTTAACATGTCTTTTTGTATCTAGTCATTTCGTGTGGACGACCTAGTAAAGGTTATCCAAGGAAATGTCTTTCCTATTAAAGATCTTGTCCTTAATTACAGGGCAAGTACTTAGGAGATATATTCCCGAAAAATGACTTAGGCCTCTTCATGATTTATACTTAACCAGCTCATATCTTCATTTTCGAGTATATTATGCCATATTTATGTTGGTATTCAATTTTTAACAATAAAGTGGCATCACATATATCCCCTTCCTCAAATGTGAAACGTCCTCGTGAATATAACATCTTCTTTTTGAGGATTATTCGTGAAACATTCTGTTCTTTAGATTTTCGTTAAGGCGAAAAGATATTTCTTCGTATATTTCGTCATGTAGATATTTCTTCGTCTTAGAGAATATGTGTCTTGTTGTTTCTGTAATTGTATAGGTTGTTTTGAGTTGATTTTTGAATTGTTGATGAAAACTGGAATCAAACTTCAAAACATCTTTAAACTTTAAAAATTCAACATCCCATAGAAACATCAGCACAACAAAGGCATGAATGAATGTTTTATGAACGTGTTGGAGGGTTTGCGGATCCCAAGGCAACCCTAACCCTAGTTAATAAGTGAGAGGGATTTGGCACCCTGCGTGTGTAAGTCCAACCCAATGATCACATAGTTATTTGATTAATTAGAATGTTAATAAAAGGACTTTAGGCCTTTTTGCGGGACTTTTAATGTCGTAGGGCAGAAATGTCAAGTTAGTGAATAAAGTTGGGTTTCCCTCCAATTTTGATGGTTCCCACACTTTTTTACATTTGAATAAAAAGAGAGCACTGGACCAATAGGATTCAGAGGCCAGGGTCCTCTTCTCTACTATAAAAAGAGACCAACTCGAGTTGTTCCTCATGTTCATTTCCTCATTTCAATAAAGCAAATTGGTTCTCTTTAGAAATGGTTTGATGAATGTCCTTGCTCTTCCTCTCTTTTCTTCCATTTCTCATGCTTTCTTTGGATTTTGCTAATTGTTGGATTTGATCATTATTGGGATTGCTATTTCTTATGCTTTTTGTGAGAGAGAAAGGGAGAGAGAGAAGAGTAAGTTTTTATCATTGTTGTGGATTTAGGGTTAATGGAAGTAGGGTTAATGGAAGTAGGGTTAATGGATGTAGTGTTAATGCTTAGTGTTAATGGATGTTAGTGTTAGATCTTTCATTCATGTTGAAATTTGAACTATACTATCACTCTCATGGGAACGAACCTAGGCGTGACAACTAACTCCGTCTCTTTGATGCTAGATTGACTAGATCTTGGATTCAAGTTAGGCAAGGAAAGAAACCCACTTGTAGTCAACCTAAAAAAATGAAATCTTTTCTTGCCTAACCTGAATCCGGAAGTTTCTGGTTTTTGACAAGTTTACAGAATTTTGTTGCCAACTTAAAAAATTTGTAACTTGCCCAGTATTGAACGGAATCCAAAAAAAATTATATGGATAGAAGCCCTTCTAATGCTCTACAACTCTACCTATTCAGATCAAATTACAGAGAATAGAAAGTAGGGCAGAAAAAAAAAAATGAGTCTAGAAGTTTCTGGTTTTTGACAAGTTTACAGAATTTTGTTGCCAATTTCAAAAATTTGTAACTTGCTCAGTACTAAATGGAATTAAAAAAAAATTAGAGAAAAGAAAGCGCTTTCAATGCTCTACAATCCTACCTATTTAGACTGAATTATAGAAAACAGAAAATAGGAAGGAAATTGAATAAAAAAGAGTAAAAAAATTAAAAAAACAAAAAATACAGTCACCACTCATTTTTTGAACGTTTTTGGACATAACTCTCACAAATCACATCCATAATGCAAAGCTAACCCTAGCATGCCATGACAAGATGCCTAATGCAGGCTAACCATCAACCAAACATGCTGCAAACTGAAAAATTGGCGTAGCTCCCCGGCAACGGCACCAAAATTGTAGTGGGTTTCTTTCCTTGCCTAACCTGAATCCAAGATCTAGTCAATCTAGCATCAAAGAGATGGAGTTAGTTGTCACATGTAGGTTCGTTCCCATGAGAGCGATAGTATAGTTCAGATTTCAACATGAATGGTGGATCTAACACTAACATCCATTAACACTAAGCATTAACACTACATCCATTAACCCTACTTCCATTAACCCTAAATCCACAACAATGATAGAAAATTACTCTTTCTCTCTCCCTTTCTCTCTCACAAAAAACATAAGAAATAGCAATCACAATAATGATCAAATCCAACAATTAGCAAAATCCAAAGAAAGCATGAGAAATGGAAGAAAAGAGAGGAAGGGCAAGGACATTCATCAATCCATTTCTAAAGAGAACCAATCTGCATTATTGAAATGAGAAAATGAACATGAGGAACAACTCGAGTTGGTCCCTTTTTATATTAAAAAGGAGGACCCTGGACTCTGAATCCTATTGGTCCAGTCTTGCCTCTCTTTTTATTCAGATTTAAAAAAGTGTGGGAACCATCAAAATTGGAGGGAAACCCAACTTTATTCACTAACTTGACATTTAGGCCTTGCGACATTAAAAGTCCCGCAAAAATGTCTAAAGTCCTTTTATTAACATTCTAGTTAATCAAATAACTATGTGATCATTGGGTTGGACTTACACACACAGGGTGCCAAATCCCTCTCACTTATTAGCTAGGGCTAGGGTTGCCTTGGGATCCGCAAACCCTCCAACAAAATGATTCAATTCTTCATATAATTTTTGAGCAAACTCCAAGTTTTGTTGAGCTTCGATCAACAACAAGTCTTCTTTTGATTTTGTATAACGGCCAACTGGTAAGTTGCCGAATCTTTCTAACTTGACCGAGAGCAATGTTCCGTCAAACAGCTCCTAAGTTAACTTTGTATCTTTGTCTGAATCACTACGAAGAGTGACTTCTTTACAGTAACGAGCTGAAAATCTAATAAAAGAGCTTTTAACATAAAGATTTTGAACGAAAAATAATGTCTTTGTAGCAAAAGTACCAAACTGCCAAAATGAATATGTACAGAATTGCTTGTAGCAAAATGACTTCCTTCTGTCTTGCAGGTTGTGTCAAATTTTCGCAAAATAATCTGCAAGATTTCGCTCCCAATCTACACAAAGGCTAAATAGTTATGGATAAGCCATATTTATATTGATCAGTAACCCGGCATCGTCGAATTCGCCTAGATCCGCAACAGCTTGTGGTTTGTACAGCTGAAATCGCGACTTTCGCTTCCAAAAATGTCGCTTATTGTCTTCGTTTTGCAAAAATTGAAACTCTTTGATTTGCATATATTCTAGAGCATACATAGCCGAAGAGCCTATGTATAACTCTACTGATCCGAAAGGCATGACCTGGAACCATAACCAGAAAAAGTCGTCCTTCTCCCAAGGTCGCTTCCATTCGTCGAAGGCGATGCCTACTGCACCTGGTAGCATCATGTAATCCACGCGCCATTGCAATTCAATATTAAATGCATGTGGACACCATTTCCAGAAGCGTTTAGCAAATGCATGGAATCTGTCAGCACATATCTTCGACTGATTACACCGTGTTTACTTTGGCTATGTGAATACAGTTGCCAAGTCCTGAGTTTGCAACTTAGCAGCCAGCTTCTGATCTTCCAATTGTTGCTTAAGATTCGACAAGTCCTACTCGGGCTTGTCGAGATTCGCGATAGCCTCCAAATACTCAGGATGGTTTAAGGCTCCGAAATAGGATGGCACAGCTTGAAGTTGTTGTGTGAGGTTATCAATGCGAAGCAGGGCCTGAAGATATTCATCATGTGAATCGGGCCCGCTGCAAGATGGGGTGGCTTCACTCGAGAGCTCCTGCAGCTCAGCCAACTCTTCCTCGACAAGTGCGTTCGCATCCTCGAGCGGTTGCAAGAACTCGACTCAAAAATTTTCAAGCATCTGGCCTTGGAGCTGATTCAGCTTCGTGAGGTCTACTGTGACTGACCCTGCATTGGTGACATAGAGAGAGAAGCTTCTGTTTTGGTGACATAGAGAGAGAAGCTTCTGTTTTTATTCCAGTCATTCGCTCCTCCTGCAAATATTTCTAGAGGACAACATTATGTTGATTCGCAGCCAAAAGTTGTTGTTTCACAGAATCATTTTGAGTCTGAAAATTGTCAGACTTGGTCTCAATTGTCTTATTCATCTTCTTCAAAGAATCAGCTTCGTTTATTAGAGTCTGAAGCTGTGTTTTGAGAGAACGATTTTGTTTGATCAGCTTCATGTTGTCTGATTCGAGCGAATCGATTCTTCTCGTAGGACGTCTTTAGATCTCCTTGGCATCTCCTTTCTGAGTTAACAAACTCCATGGTAATCTTCTGATGGTACTTGTCTAACTCGTACACTTCAGCCACTAGATTTTTGGCTTTCTCTATCATGGTTTGAAACCACTAGGGTTGGTTATCTGGTTATCTTCATCTTCAATAGGTGCCCCAGGGTCGCCTTGAACAGCTGCTCGTGCTTTGTTTGATGTGTCGGACTGGGTTGCATCATCATCAGAGGTGGACGCACTCTGCTGCTTCTGAGATGTGGAAGCATATGCTAGTTTTGAAGAATTAGCAGCAACAGCAACAACTCCATCGATATCCATGGCCATAGCTGGAACTGCATCTAGTTGGGATGGTGCAGCATCAATCTCTATAGCAGTGGTAGCTGCCACTTCGACTACTAGTGCAGCATCTGGTGTAGCCAGAATAGGGACAGACAGGAGGCTAGAAAGATCAATTGGCTTGGGAGCCAACATCCTTCCTGTTAGCATTTTTTCTCCTACTCGGTCAAAATGTCAAAATGGGCACGCAATCGAGAAACATGTGCTCCAACGCCAGAAAACTTTTGATGCTTAATCCATCGCAAAAAAGCCTTGTAGGTAATAACGCCAAAGCAAACTGGATTACCGGTGAGTGTGTCCAATATGTAACCAAAATTTTGAGTTGAAATTGTGGCATCTACATCTGTCAAAAATATGGTTTGGTTCGCATATTTACAGAACAGTTTAAATGTTGTATCGCAGATCATTGAAATTTTGTATCCCTTCGTGGGTTGCTTCATCCATTGAGTCTTTGTTGGTTGAAACCATCTTCCCATCCAAAGGTAACTTGAGGGCTGTGTAGAATAGGTCTTCAATGATAGTAAAGAATTGGCCTCGTACATGAACTTTAAAGTCCACCTCAGAGATTGAGTGGATGGAGTTCACAAATTCTGTGCTGACTTCAGAGAGGATGATTGAGGGGTCCACTTTCAGATCACCCAACCTGCATCGATCCAAAAAGTACTGGATGGATGCCAGACGGATTCCTGCACGTGTTTTCCAAATGATAATAGAACTAGAACTCGATCCAGAAGCCATTGGTCGAATGTTTGATGACAGCTCCGTAGATTGCAATAGTTCGTATGAGTGAGCTTTGATCACAAAGAGAATAAGCGTAGGAAAGCATGTAATTGCAAGAAGAAAGTGTAAGGAGAAAAATGGAAAATAACTATGTTATGCAGTAGCGGTGTGGAAGGGATGATGACGTGGCATGGTGACATGACATTTGTCACTTCCATTTATGGAGAACGTGCATGGCTCAGTGTTTGAAATTATAATTTGACAGATTGATCTTTAATGATGGAAGAACGTTTGTGAAAAGAAAAAAAAATTAAATTAAGAAGAAACAATATCTGTTTTGATATGTGAGCGTACACACGTGTGTTCAAAAATGATGATCACGTGGCCATCATCTTTAATGGAGGAATACAAAAAGTAGGTCGAGAGATTCTCAAGACATTCTCAAAAATATGCTAGAAAGATTCTAGAAAGCTTCGCAAAACTTTCTCGCAGGATCCAAAAAAAATGATACAAAAACTCACGAAAATTTCTCAAAAATTTTAACAACATACTAGAAAATTTATCGAAAAACTGGAGAAAATGATAGAATATATTCTAGAAAAATCCTCAAAAATGATAGAAAAGATTCTAGAAAAATTCTCGAAAATGATTTACAAAAATTTGATTAACAAATTTGGTGTCGCAAAAAATTCTCAAAAATACTTTAAAAATTATATTAAAAGATTGAGATAAGTCAAGAAAAACTCTCGAAAATTTCACGAAACATTATAAAAAATATTGGAAGGTGGTAAAAAATTTCACAAAAATTTCTAGAAAAGATAAAAGTAAAGTCGCGAAAAATATTAGAAAAGATAAAAATAATTCGCTATTAATTCCAGAAAAATACTAGAAAATAATAAGAATAAAAAAAAATTCTGGTCAAAGGTAGTATTTCTTCAGTCTTGACCCATTAATACGTGTAGGTAACAGTTCACTTTCAAGTGATTGAAGTTTCACTGAACCATTGTCAAACACCTCTTTGACTTTATAAGGTCCAAGCCATCTCATATGGAGTTTTCCAAGGAAATTTTGATGTCGACTGTCATATATCAACACAAAGTGATAAGCTTTCAGATCAAATTTTCTGATATGACTATCATACTTCTTCTGTCTTTGTTCCTAGATTTCCTTCGCTAATTTTTGTGAAGTCACACGAGCTTCATCTAGTTCTTCAATATTAGTCAACCTTTCGTTATACATTCTGCATCTGTTTGTTGAGCTTGAATACGAAAAGTTTTCACCTCAAATTCAATTGGCAAAATAGGATGCATACCATACGTAAGAAAATATGGTGTCTGCTTTGTCGTGATTTTTTGTGTTGCGATAAGCCCAGAGAACTGATGGTAGGTTTTGATCCCAATCCGTTGCATGTGCAATAGTAATTTCCGTTTGCTTTTGGATTATACGGTGTAGTTTTTCAGTGTTTGATCAGAAAATATGTTGTCAGCAACCGTATCGTGTCATTTAGAAAATGTGTACCTCGGTCACTTACTAGTTCAAGTGGACAACCATATCTTGTGATTGTACTTTTGAATAAGAACGTTGCGACAGTTTTCGCATCGTTTCGTTTCGTCGGCTCTGCTTCAATGTTCTTTGTAGCATAATCCGTTGCAGCTAGAATATAACGACATTTCGTATGTCGGGTCACAGGTTTGATTGGACCGACAAAGTCAATCCCCCACTTTTCAAATGGTGCAAGAGACAGGATTGGTGTCAACGACCAATTCATTGCTTTTGTAGGCTTACCAGATCTCTGGCATGGATCACATGAACGAATAAAGTTTGATACATCCTTGAACATTGTTGGCCACCAATACTTGGCAGTCAATATCTTATTAACTGTGTTTATTAGGGCAAAGTGTCCTCCAGCATCTTCTGAGTGCAAGGCTTTAACGACATTTTTAATGTCTTCAGTTTCGAGACATCTTCGTAGTTGATGGTCAGCACCAAGCTTGTATAGAACATTGTTGATAATTGTATAAGGTGCTACCTTATTGTCTTTTGTTCTAAATCATAACCATCCGGATATATCTGATCTTTGAGATAAATAATGTCTCTGTCAAACAGGTACAACATCTTCTTTAAGATCAATACGGTGCTCTCCGAATTCTATAGTTATACCCTTCAAATCGTCGAGCGACCAGACAAAAACATCTTGATACTCCTTCAATAGTTCAGTGAATTCCACCAATTCTGATTCTCCAAGTGACTTTGAAACATGCTCAAATCTGCCAGGTGCAAGTTCAATTAGTTCAGTAGAATCTGGTACAATGATACCTTCTGTCATACTGGCCTTGGTATGGCCATGAATTTCGCGCATGGTTGATTCCATAGATGTTTTCTTGTCGTCAACCTAGTTCTTGTTACCAAATTCATGTTCAGATTTGTCACTTGAATCATCAGACTCTTTCGAGTTAGTGTCTGCAACTATGATTTCTTCATACGAAACATTCACTTCATCAGCATTCTCATAACATTCGAAATATTGCACTTCAATGTCAAATTCATTAGAAAAAACATGTAAGGCATAAGAAGGTTCTTCTGAGGTAAAACTGGTGCCAGACAAAGGAGTTTCACCTTCATATTTGTCACGACTCTAGGTAATTATTTGTTCTGTTGGCTTACCTCAATTATTGGTCTCACCAGTCTGAAATCTTAACTCTCTGGATTTCCAATGAACACTTGTGTTTGATTGATAAAGTCAGGGTTGTCCAATTAGCACAGAATAAGATGACAAACTGAGTGGTTTGATAACTATGAAATTTATTGTGAATGGCTTGGCTTGAATGTAAACAGTGACATCCTTCAGTTCTCCAAAAGGTTTTCGTCGTGTCGAATCAGGTAACTTGATGTTTCGTTGTGTCGGTTGAATGTCAGTCAGTCCCAAAGCATGAGCTATGTCTTCTGTTATTATGTTCACATTGGAACCAGAGTCAATTCGCACTTTTTCGATCAGGCATCCCGAAATGGTAATATCAATTTCAGGTGCACCGAGATCACCTAAATCAATAGACAGACGCCAGCATCTGGCAAAGAATCTTTTTTCTTCTTTTTCGGTGCAGAAAGACCTTTTAGTTGCTTTCTGTAATAAGTGTTATCTGTCAATAGTTGCTCAAACGTAATGTTCGGATGAAGAGATCCAATATTAGTCACGATATCATAGTCCTTCATCTTTGATTTCGATATTGGCTTATCAATAACAGCACTAGACAATTTCGTCTTCGTGATTTCGTCGTCCCCTTCCTCGAAAGTGACCACCTTCTCTGCAGCAGCTGACTGAAGTTCAACGTTGATAATTTCTTTTGCCTCTGCTGAGATATCTTTTGCAAATAACTTTGTAGCATCACGGTCATAGTCAAGGTCATCTTTAAGATTTTCCTTAGTCATAGATTTGTTCGACATTTTACTAGAAGATTTCTTCCTCGAGGACTTTCTGTGCTTCGTCGAAAATTTTTGGTCAGGTTTCGAGGAGCTTTTGCTTCTCGTTGCGACCTTGAATGATTTTTCCACGTCACTTGGCCAGGACTGATCTTTTGTCTTCACCAATTTTTCTTCAATAACGTCAATTCTCTGCACAATAGCATTAGTCGAAGATTTCGCTTTCGAGTCTGCAGCAGCTGGTATTGCTACATACGCGGCTGAGGATAGTCAGGTGAAAAATGTCTCGGCTCTCCGTAGTTATAGCAGTTGCCCGACACTGGTTTAGTCGCGGTATGAGACTTCGCTGGTCCAACAAATTCAGGAGGATTATGTCTCCTTGGTGTGAACTTTGCTCTATCCTGCTGGGCTGATGCTGTAGTACCCTGAACATAGTTAGTAGTCGCATCATTTTGAAAAATAAAAAGTACCTCCTGGGCAGGATCTTCAACATATTTGACATTCACAATGGTGCAGTCTTCCTTAGTGTGTCTTGAAGTTCCACATCTCGTACACCACATTCCTGAGTTGGAAGAAGACGCTTTCAGTCTTTTATCTGCAACTTCAAAGATTTGCACTTTCAAATCATTAAACTTTTTATTAAGGTCAGGCATATTACTCTTCCAAAGCTTTTCAGCTTTAGAAGTTGACGACTTATCCTCGACAACTTTCGTGTCGTCCTTTCGTTTAGTTCGTCATTTATTCTTTCTCTCTCCTTTGTCAGCTTCTGATTTTGATGAATCGTTGTTTTCAGATTCCAAACTTGAAGAACTGGTACTTGAATCAGAATCAAAATCATTCTCGTTGTCACTAGAATCAGGCTTCGACTTTCGAGATTTCTTACTATAAGTTCAAAAGTGATTTCTATCACTATTGTCTTATTTGAAATTGATTGGCGTAGCCTTGAGAGCAGAAGTTTCACTCAGCTCCGCTAATTGGCTGAACAGGTCCTCCATCTTGGCAAGATGGTCTTGAAGGCTTTCTCTTTCAACGAATTTTAGCTCATCAAGAGCAACTTCCAAGCGCAAGACATCCATCTCGTATTTTTGCCCATAGGTGGTTTGCAAGGCATCCATCAAGTACTTGCTACGTGTCATGTGAGGCTTCATCATACTCCTCACGTTAGGAGCGAGGCATAGAGCTATGCATGCAACGGCTTTGTTATCGCGTCTGGTCCAGTCGATCAGTTCTGATTGTTGAAGTTTGCTTAGTTGAGCTCCAAGCTCCGGTTTGAGTTCGCTTGCATCCACCACTTTGGACACCATCTCGCCTTTGAGGTAGAGGCTCATGGTGTGCCTCCAACTCTCAAATCCGACACCATTAATTAGTGGTGGTCTAAGGGAAGACAAGCCATATGCACTGGCCATTGAAGCCTCTTCCTCTCCTCAAAAAGAGCTCTTCTAGAGACTGAGGTACCCTTCCTTGTCTCTGCAGCAAACTAAGGTACCCTTCCTCGTTTTCTGCTTTCAACTGCAATACTCTTCTTCACGCTCATCCCCTTCTATTCTGGCTCTGATACCATGATAAAAATTGGACATGGAAATAGAAACCATCTCAGAAATCAGCCACAACAAGATCAGAGCATACACTATTCTTACAAGATATAATTACTGAACTTATAAACGAAGATAACACATGATACTCTGATTTGCAACCCACACACAAAGGCTATGAAGCTGAATCAGAACTGTACTCTTAGCATACAATAGCAACACACTAATATGAGAAGCTGCAACAGTGGCATATTCCACTCCACTTAGTGTGACACTCCATTACACACAGCCCACTATTTTACATATATTGAACTTTTCTTTCAAAAATTCTAATTTATTGGAACTTAAAGCTTTGCAATGTAACACAATTTCTCTACATATAAGTTTTTCTCTAATGAAGTCATTTTTAATCTCAATAAGTTTAGTGCATGCATGAAATATAGGATTTCTGGCTAGTTGTATAGCACTCTAGCTATCACTCTTGATGATGGTAGGCTCAACTTGTAAGATGCCAATGTCTTCTAGCATTCGCCATAGCTATATTTCCCCTTACGTTGCTGAACATAAGGCTTTGTATTTTGAATCTATAATGGGTAGAGTAATTGTTTCGCAAGAGGAAGCATCATTTACAAAGTGAAAAGATAACATGTGGTGGATCTCTAATCATCAATACTAGCTGCTCAATAAGCATCTATGAAGACCCTATGATTTTAGCAAACCATTTTGTTTTCCATCCATCAAACCATATGTTGTTATGTCTTTAATACAACAAAGGATTCTTTTTGCAGCTTTCCATTGTCTCTCTATAGGTATTGTCGTAAATCGACTCACTAAACTAACAATATAGCTAATGTCACCACATATAGTACACATAACTAGTTAAGAAAATAATGTTCACTTTTATACTCACTTGACAGCTTCTTACCAATTTCAATTAGTGTAGAGATTGGTTTATTAGATTTCCATCTTTAATAAAATCAAAGGTAATGTGCACATGTTGTTATAAATGACTATCTTTGCAAAAATCCGACAAAATAGAATTTCAATTATCATGGTTGGAATATAATTCAATCCATAGGCTCAAAATGTGAAAAGCGACAATTATAGCAGAGGATCTAAATACAGTGCTGAAATAGACTCTATCTTTAGGGTCGAGATACAAACTATGAGATATTGTAGTAGAACAAAATGCGAAATTATTTTCTGGGGATAAAAGACAATGCTAGCATAGATTTTATGCCATTAATGCATATTTATAAATAGATGTAATTCATCAATGATATTTTATTGATGATGAGGATGACGATGTTGTTGTTTTTGTATCAAGTTATTCAGGGAGTTAAAATCATGATCTCTTAAGATCGAGATAAGTAAAGATGTAGTAACAAAAGCTAAATTATTTTATAGACTATTCATGTCTAATATTATTTAGATAAGAGCAAAAGTGCATTGTTCAGTTCCAATTATTCTTTTCTATTTTATTGTGATTTGCATTTTGAGCTTCAAAGTCTAAATTAGCTTTCAGTTTCATGATTTCAGAATTTTAGCAATTGCAAAATCGGTAGATGTGATGATAGAGTGTTATGCATTTATTATTTTCCAACATGGTATTAGAGCTATGTTATAGAATTCAGATCAAAGTTTGATATGAATAAGAGCATTCATTGTCAAAAAAATTTATTTGTTCGATTTTTATCAAAACAATGTTATGCAATTTTTTTCAAATCATATATCTACTCACAGTTTTAGATTGAAAATTCATTGGGTTTGATTTCTATCAAGACTACCATTTTGCAACTTACTCACTATTAGTCAATTCTACAATTGAGTCGACATCATCAAAGTGATCTTTCATTGAAAAGTTTGATGGTCATAATTATCACATGTGGAAGTTCAAGATGAAGTTATTTTACTAACCAAAGAGTGATGGGATGTCGTTGAAGGCACAAAGCGTTAACATTGTATTGAGGAGATTGTAGTTACAACATGGAGACAAAAGAATGAAAATGTTTTTGCACTCATAACTCTCAATATAAAAAATTCTTAGGCCAATCATATAATGTCAACTACAACCTCCAAGGAAGCATGATATATTTTAAGCACACTTCATTACATTAAAGATGTGACTTTCAAGCTTTATTTAAGAAATAATTTTTTCTCATTCAAAAATGACTGATGGAGATTCTCTTACAAATCATTTAAATAGTATGTCATAAGCTATCTCCACAATATAGCGGTCCATATATGGCTATAAAGAAAATCAACCGAGTCATTTATTAGCTAGATCTTGCGATTGGAGTTGGGTTCATCTTGTTTTTCATGTAAGTCATTTGAAAGAGCAACTTAGTTAAAAGGATTTTCTAATTTCGGAAGGTGAACTGGTTGACTTGGAGGATCTGACTACCTTTGTGGCAAATGTGCCAAAGAAGGTTATTGACGTTCGTCAATACCAGTTGAGAAATCGTTTGGTTTTAGAATTTTTAGTACGTTGGAAAGGCATGTCACATGAGGAGGACACTTGGGAGATGGAAGACTACTTAAGACTAAACTTCCCTGGCTTGCTCCCTTAAGGAGGAGGTTCTTAAAAGGGAAGAGTGGGGGGAAATGCTATGTATCCATAAGGGCACATAACAAGTTACCTGAGGTGATGCATGGTCTCATTTATGAGATAGAACGTTGTTCTGGAGCTACAGTTCTTTTGGGTGCCATGTTTCAATATCCTATTGGCATGAGGCGGGATCCATTTGTTATGGACCCGCATCAGTGTGCACAACTGACGACTGACGTGTGCCATGCGTGATCTCTATGGTAAGAGATGATGTGGATCTCCATGAGCTTGTCATTCATTCTCTACTAGAGAATGAAGAGCTCTTCTATTGGTGGTCAGGTCAAGATGTTAATCTAGGCCTCAAGAGAGCCTCAATGCACGGGGGAGAGGTGGTAGTACCTCAGTGGATGGGCAAATGACGCGACACAAAAAAGGTCGCGAAACTTTCGCGACCTTCACGCTCCAAAGAGTACCAGCCAAGGTCATGCAAGTACCAGAAGTACAGATATCTGACCTGATGGCATGACGTCAGCAAATACAATCTAGGTTGTGGCTAATCTGCCACTCTTGTAGTTTTCTGATTAGTAGTAGATGTTTAATCACTCTAATCTAAAGGTTACATAGAGGAACTATATACTTGTTGGATGATACTTGACAAGTGATGACAGAATACACATACAGTGTAATGAAGTAGTCTGATGCTAGTAGGCAATCAAGACGAAATTATAGAATACATGTCCGCCTGCGTGCGAAGACAATTCTATCTAGGATCTGTACTAATCCAACTGCCCGCTAGTAAAGCGAGATGATTACTCGTGAGAGAACCGTGTTTCTCCCATGCCAACGCACTGCATGAATTTGCATGCAATTTTTGAAGAATCAGATAAGAATCAATATAGATAATTTTCTTGTTGTGTCTGATCTCGAATGCAAATGTGTCTACTGTCATTCGTGTGTCTAAATTCTCTTGTTCATTTTAATTCCGCATCTTGGTTGAAACTATGTTGAATGCTGCATTAATTTTATAAACATAGATCAGCAGTGCCTGACTACACTCTGGAGGAACGCAGGAGCGATTCAGCAGGCAGTGTCCAGCGATCGCATCTGAACTCCATCCGAGTCGCAAGAGAGTCGTGCTTGAGTCGCGGTCACGAAAGCTCTCGATTCTCATTAGTGGTATCAGAGCCTACCTATCTTGTTATAGTCTGACATAGCCGAGAATCTATTAGATCTAGGAGGCCAAGCATTCAGACAATCAACCATTAGCAAGGGAACAGACTCCAAGAAGCAATGGCTTCAATCAGCAGCATGCAGAGCAAGATCTGCACAATACTTGATTCTTTGGGATCTAACTTTCTAGCTTGAAAAGTTAAGACGTCACTCATACTCAAGGGCGAGGACTCTTCCCTTGGGTGGATGGCACAAAAGAAATGCCTACGACATCAGGCAAGGAGCTACGCAAATGGAGGGAGAAAAAAGACAAGGCAGTAGCCTTGTTATCATCTTCCATCGAAGATAGCCTCACACTTGACCCGACTACACTCTCCAAAGCTAAGGAGATGTGGAATGCATTGCTCACAAGATTTCAAACGAAATCAAGAAGTCAAATCATGATGCTGGAAGATCAACTGACGAATCTACAGATGGAAAAGACCTCACTTCTTTCGTGAGAAATATGAAGGAAGCAGACCGTAGTAGCCCAATCATCCTGTGAAGCGGACTACGTAGCAGCAGCAAAGATGATCAATGAGATAATCTGGCTAAGGTAGTTCCTGGACAAATTGGGCGAAACAAGGAACGAGCCTTTGGTCTTGCAGATGGACAACACCTCTGCAATACACCTAACGAAAGATTTTGTGTTCCATTCCAGAACAAAACACATTGCAATCAAGTACCACTTGATCAGGGATCTGATTGAAAAGAACATGTTGTAGACCACCTTCATCATAACAAAAGACATGGTTGCTGACATCTTCACCAAATCCCTGACAAAGGACTCTTTGAGAGATAGAGGAGCAATCTCGGGATCATAAAGCTATCATGCTTTGAGAGGGAGCTGAAGAAACAAAACGTTTCTGACTACAAAGCTTTGCTAGCTTTCAGCCCTCCGCCTGACAAAGATGTTCGCGAACACAAAAGTCAAGAGAGACAAACATGAATGATTCATGAACACTTGACGAGAAGACACGAACACAAAACACTCGCGAACGAGAATCTTTTGTGGTCGACCGCGAGAAATTTGGACAACAGAGACGAAATCAACGACGCGACATGAAAAATGTGGCGAAACTTTCGCGACCCTCACGCTCCAAAGAGTACCAACCAAGATCATGCAAGTACCAGAAATATAGATATCTGACCTGATGGCATGACGTCAGTAGATACAATCTAGGTCGTGGCTAATTTGCCACTCTTGTAAATGTTAAATCACTCTAATCTAAAGGTTACATAGAGGAACTATATACATGTTGGATGATACTTGACAAGTGATGACATAATACACATACAGTGTAATGAAGTAGTCTGATGCTAGTAAGCAATCAACACGAAATTACAGAATACACGTCCGCCTGCGTGCAAAGACAATTCTGTCTAGGATCTATACTAATCCAATTGTCCTCTAGTAAAGCGAGACGATTACTCGTGAGAGAATCGTGTTTCTCCCACACCAACGCACTGCGTGAATTTGCATGCAGTGCTTGAAGAATCAGAAAAGGATCAATATAGATGATTTTCTTGTTGTGTCTGATCTCGAATGCAAATGTGTCTACTGTCATTCGTGTGTCTGAATTCTCTTGTTCATTTTAATTCCGCATCTTGGTTGAAACTATGTTGAATGCTGCATTAATTTTATAAACATAGATCAGCAGTGCCTGACTACACTCTGGAGGACCGTAGGAGCGATTCAGCAGGCAGTGTCCAGTGATCGCATCTGAACTCCATCCGAGTTGCAAGAGAGTCTTGAGTCGCGGTCACGAAAGCTCTCAATTCTCATCATACGATCCATTAACACTACAATCCACAATAGAAATAGCTTACTCTTTCTCTCTCCTCCTTTCTCTCTCATAAAAAGTCTAATAACATACAATCCCAATAACATTCAGATCCAACAATTATCAAAAACCAAAGAAAGCATGAGAGATGGAGGAGGAAAGAAGAAGAGCAAGGACATTCATCAATCCATTTCAGAAGAGAATCAATATGCTCTATTGAAATGAGAAAATAAACATGTGTAGGAACTTGAGTTGGTTCCTTTTTATAATAGAGAGGGGGACCCTAGCCTCTGAATCCTATTGGTCCATTTCTACCCCCCTAATTATTCAAATTTAAAAAAGTGTGGGAACCATCCAATTTGGAGGGAAACCCAACTTTATTCACTAACTTGACATTTAAGCCCTGCAACATTAAAAGTCCCACAAAAAGGCCTAAAGTCCAGTAGTCCAAGAAGAAGAAAGGCTTCAAGGACAAGAAGACAAAGGCAGAACAGCCAGTAGCTTTGCAACCACAACAGCAACAGCACAGCCAATCATCATGCAAGACCAAGCTATTTTGCAAGTACTACAAAAGAACTAATCATGATATTAAGGACTGTCGTGTCCTCAAGCATAATGAAGCCAGGAAGAAGATGCAGCAGCAGCAACAAGGCAACTCTGACACAGTTAGAGATTCTCAAGAAGATGAGAGAGCGCTGATGGTACAAGATCAATCCAACAGAGATGCCCATCAATGGTATCTCGATTCAGATGCCTCTCAGCACATGACGCCATGCAAGGACCTCTTCTCTACACTCACAGCTACAAAATCAAAATACATCCTCTTTGGTGACTCTAGTTCACATCAAGTCAAAGGCCAAGGTTCTATTTTACTACAATTCTTTGATGGCATCACTAGACAGCTTAATGGCATACTTTATGTACCCAAATTTACAAAGAACTTATTGTCTATCATCAAGATCACTGATCAAGACTATAGAGCTTTGTTTAATGCTAGGCGATGTACTGTTTTAGATGAGAATTCAAAGGAAATCTTCTTTGCTTATAGAGAAGGAAATATGTACATACTAAGTCACGATGTTGCACTTTCTATGAGTTGTTCAGATGCTAATTTATGGCATTCGAGATTAGGACATCTAAACATGCATTCAATCTTGTATATGCATCATAACAAAATAGTCAAGGACATGAATATAAATGCTGTTACTACAGCTAATCAATCTGTCTGTGAAAGTTGCTTACTAGGCAAACAACCTAGAACCAGATTTCCAAGAGGACAGGCCAGAAGAGCCAAGTCCATTCTGTCATTGATACAAAGTGACTTATGTGGTCCTATGAGCGTACCTTCCTTGGGTAAGGCTCTATACTTTATTACATTCATTGATGACTACTCCCCATTTACCAGAGTTATGTTCATTAAAAACAAGTCAGAAGCATTCAATTGCTTCAAAGAATTCAAGCAATATGTTGAGAATTAGACTGGTCAGAAAATCAAGTTCCTACGGTCTGATTCAGGGGGAGAGTACCTATCAAATGAGATGAAGGCCTATCTGTCGTCATGTGGCATGCACCATCAATTTACTACAAGCTATACTCCTCAACAAAATGGAGTAGCTGAGCGAAAGAACCGCACATTGTTGGAAGCTACATGATCCATTACAGCCAATGTCCATTTACCTCAAACATTCTGGGTAGAAGCAATCTCTACGGCCTGCTATCTGCAGAACTACTCTAGCACTAAAGCAGTTGATTCCAAGACACCGTTTGAAGCCTACTACGGATACAAACCAAGCTTGAAACATCTACATGTTTTCGGATGTCTCTGCTATGCACAAGTGCCATCTGATCTGAGGAAGAAGCTGGACCCAGTAAGCTATAAGAACATCTTCATCGGCTACCCAACGTTGCATAAAGCATATCGCATCTATGATGTTGATTCAGGTCAGATCTTAGTCAGTCGTGATGTTGTCTTTCTTGAAGACAAGTATCACGATCTCAAACAGAAGCAGCCGATGCAAGAGTATGCCACATCAGCTCCACCATCCATCGTTAGGCAATGACCTATGACTGTTCAAACAAAGGAGTTTGTCCCAACAACTCCGCTTACCATCGATGGGCCCAGACCCATGATTGTTCAGCCACAAGATGCTATGATCCCAGTCATTCACCAAGGAGAATCATCCACTCAAGCACCTGTAGCTCAAAGGTCTGCAAGACAATGATAGCAACTTGATCGTTTTGTCCCTCAGGCATTCATCAGTCACGATGAACCTGCCACAATTGCAGAAGCTCTATCAATGCCCAATGCAGACAATTGGAAGGCTGCCATGGATGCTGAGTATCAGTCTCTAATGAAGAACAAGACCTGGAGTCTTGTCAATCCTCCTACTGGTGTAAAACCAATTGACTCCAAGTGGATCTTTAAGCTGAAGCTTAAGCCAGATGGATCCATATCCAAATGGAAAGCTAGAATGGTGGTTAAAGGCTTTCAACAAGTATATGGGATAGACTACACTGAGACCTTTAGTCCAGTGGTAAAACATCACTCTATTCGTACCTTATTGGCTATAGCAGCTGTAGAAGATCTGGACATTCACCAAATGGACGTCCAGACAGCATTCCTACATGGATATATACAAGAAGAGATATTCATCTATCAACCAGAAGGTTATGTCCTTCAAGGCAAGAGCATCTGGTATGTAAATTGCATAAGGCTTTATATGGTCTTAAGCAAGCTCCCAGGGCCTGGTATGGCAGAATTAATCACTTCTTGTTGTAGCACAATTTTACTTCTTGCTCTGCAGACTGC
This sequence comes from Diphasiastrum complanatum, assembly GCA_029204225.1. Taxonomy (NCBI): domain Eukaryota; kingdom Viridiplantae; phylum Streptophyta; class Lycopodiopsida; order Lycopodiales; family Lycopodiaceae; genus Diphasiastrum; species Diphasiastrum complanatum. Next base: position 36,002,167 of record CM055093.1, on the reverse strand, counting down.
AATGTATATCTCAGGCATAAAGGTCAAGCTATGTCATAGTAGCATTATACGTTGATGATTCTTTAATTATCAACAATTCAAATCAATTGTTACAGGAAACCAAATCTCTGCTTTCATCAGAGTTTGAGATGACTGATTTAGGCCCAATCCATTACCTTCTTGGTATGGAGATCAGTAGAGATCGTGCACGCAAGAGGATCATTATAAGCCAAGCATCCTACTTAACTAATGTACTTCGCAGATATGGCATGGAGGACTGCAAGCCCATAGACACACCTATGGATCCAGGAGCTAAGCTGTCCAAAGACATGTGTCCCAAAACTCAAGCAGATCAGCAAAAAATGTGCAAGTATTCTTATCAGTCTGTCATAGGATCTATTATGTATTCTATGATCTGCACACGACCTGATCTAGCATATGCAGTAAGCACATTGTCTCAGTACATGTCCAATACAGGCCTACAACACTGGAAAGCTCTACAAAGAGTACTGAGGTACATTCAAGCTACAAAGCACTATGTTTTGAGCTATAATGGCAAAATAGAAGCTGCACTCACATTGACCACTTATTCAGATTCAAATTGGGCTGGAGTTGTGGATACCAGAAAATCCACATCAGGCTACATTTGTTTCCTTGCAGGAGGGCCCATCTCATGGTGAACAACGAAAAGCAGAAATGTATTTCTCTGTCCTCCACAGAATCTGAATATGTTGCAGCTACATCAACAGTGAAAGAGATAATCTGGCTAAGGAGGCTGATGTAGGATCTGCAATTCTCACAGATAAGTCCAACAATACCCCAGTGCAACAATCAGAGCTGCATAGCTCTATCTCTGAACCCACGAACTCATAATAGAACTAAGCATATAGAAGTTCAATTCCATTTCCCTAGAGAGAAAGTTCAGAGTCAAGATGTTGTACTAAGTTACTGTCATACAGACAGTATGTTGGTTGATATTTTGACAAAGCCATTGTCTAGAAATAAGCATTCTACTTTAGTAGGTATGTTAAATCTCAATTGCAGATCAGATTCATAGCAGTTAGCTTAAGGGAGAGTGTTGGAATTTAATCTAACTCCTACTCATCCCAACAACCCTCCTTCGTTCTCTAATTTTTACTCTCTCAAATGTAACCTACAGAAAATGAAGTGTTATTAAACAGTCTGCATTTTTTGAGCTAGTTGTCGCTACAGTCTAGTTTTTTACTCCCTAGCTAAAAAATACAAAAAAAACCCGACACTGTGTTTTTACACGGGATTTTTGACAGGCAACAATTAGGGTGAAAAACCCGACACTGTGTTTTTACACTAAGTTTTCTGACAGATGACACTACAGTTTTATACGGGTTTCTACACAGGCGAAATACCCAACACTACAGTTTTACATGGGTTTTTACACAGGCAAAAATTGCGAAAAATCCAACACTGCATTTTTACATGCAGTTTTCAACAGGTGCTCACCATCCTTGCAACTTGAATGGAAAATTTGCATGCAATTTAATGACGAGGCCTTTGTCATTGAGGACCTCCTTGGAACTCTCATGCTTTGAGACTGATCCTCAAGATCTTCCTCCTTTTGATGCTCCTCCTCAATGTAAGCAAGATCACACTTTGCCAGGAACTCCTCTTGAGTGATCTCCTCATTTGCCAAGCTCACACTCTCAAAAGCAACACTAGCTTCCAACTTAAACAATCTTCCATGTTTAATCCCTTTGCAATGCAAACATCATTCTTCAAAATGAAACAAACACCATGCTTAAAGTGGAAATCCAAACCACTTTCCAAGAGTTGACCAATACTTAGCATATTCTTTTTAGCATCATTGAATGAGTGTAAGATTGAGAAAAGTCCTTTTCATAAGACATGTGGGAGCTAGCCCCACTATCAATCCACCATATATCTTTTGAATTTCCATTGCTTGTTGGTGAGGATGTAGATGCCATCAAGAATATATCTACTTCATCCTCCTCCTCACGTGCAAGGTTTCCTTGTTTGTCCTCCTCCTCTTGTGCTCTTAGTCTCTTTTAGCATTCGGATGCATAATGCCCCTTCTTTCCACAAAAGAAGCTTTTTTGCTTTGACTTGTCCTTTGAGCTTGATGCATCATCCTCTTCTTTGGCCTCCTTTGGATGCTTCTTCTTTCCATTGGTCTTCTTTTTGCCCTTGAATGAGAAATTGGCTTTCTCATCTCCATCCTGCAAGGACAATGAACTCATTCTTGCCTTGGTGTGGAGCATCATACACTCTTCAGCCACATATACACTGTGAAGTTTTTCTATAGTTGGCAAAGTGTCTTGGATGGCAAAACTTTGGACCAAATTTGCAAAGTCATCTCCTAGACCATTAAGGACAATTTGTACAAGCTCTCCATCATGAATCTTCTCTCCAATGGAAGCCAACTCCCTATTTAAAGACTTGATTCTGAGTACATAATTATGTGCACTCTCCTCAAATCTCCTCATGCTTTGCAAAATTTGATTTCTAAGCATAAGTACTCTGTTCGTAAAATTGTTGTCCTCTTGTGGCAAAAGAAAGAGAGCAGGTAGTCTTCGAACAGTTAAAATTGGAACAAGATCATAATAGTATATTCCTAATTGTGACTTGAGGTGCAAGCAAGACCCCACCCTCATCCAAAAGGGAGCAACCTAAGGAGTGTTGCATGCACTCCTTGCACCATGTCAAGAAGTGATCCAACAACTAAAAAAAGAAGAATAAATTGTGAGCAAAAAGAAGAATAAATTGTAAGCAAAAAGAGGAGTGGTGAAAATTGTGTTATCGGAGTCCTTGATACGGTGTCGAAAGCGCACTCCTTAGAGAGACTCATCCAAAAGTTGAAAATACTTCAATATGGTGAAAAATAAATAACATGTGTCACCCTTTCCAACTATTATATGATGGTGGGACCTAGCTTGCCATGATTAAAAATATCCAAAAAGGTCAACCACTCTTACCTACGAGGGATCAGCGTATTTTGCACCATCATTGACAAGTCAGTGATGGTGTAGACTTTGGCTCTACCACCTCTCCCTTCTTCTCTCCATCTCCCTTGGATGGAAGGGCCCCACCACCACCACAACAGTGGCAGTGCAAAATATGCTCATCCTCTTACAAGCCACCCGAAACATGTGGCTCGCTGGCCCAAACCTTCATACTATCTTTAAGATGTGACCCCACCCTCCCCTAGCCCAAAATAAAGATCTATACCTTGAATATATGCTAATGTGCTCCCAACATGAGGAACAATTGGGGGAGCTAGATTCAACCAACAACTCGGGATGCTAGATTTCACCCAGGTGCGCACGTCATCCATGATACAAGTGCGCACGTCATCCATGATACAAGATAATAATAAAAAGATGTAAAATGCATGGTACATGCAAAATAAACAAAATAACTTCAAAAGAAATCAACATCAATTTGTATAGGAAAAAAAGACACATGAAGTGGCTGCCTTTGCCAATTGATCTCACTACATTACCATAAAATTTATTATATGCTATTATTCTTCCTGCATGCAGAATTGCATCATTTCCAAATTTAGCTTATCTCTTAGGGTTGGTTTGACAATAATATACAAGAGTAAAAGTTGTGAGTCTGCTCAATATAAAGTACTTTATAATTTGATATACTTACAAGACATGCCATACACTAAAAGGTAGATTATTTTGTGTCTGATCAGAAACTCTTTCTATTGAGCTAGAGTCTAGAAAAGGATTACATATGCTAAATTCATAGATTAGATGTAGAAATGGTAGTTGGAGATAGATTAATAATGTACTTAATCTCTGTCCAAAATTATCTTTAAAAAGACCTCTGAAATTTATGTGAAAGACAACTAATTATAAAAGTCTGTTTCTGAGAGAATCCTGTATTAAGAGTCTTTAATTTAATTCTCTGTTTCAACTTCCCAGCTAAATTACAACTTACAAAGATTTTTTGAATTCGTCAAATGAAAACCAGTAGTTCAATTGTAGAACACATTTTGGATTGCCAATGCCACTATGTATGTAAGCCCATTGCCCTTGTTGATTTGGACTTGGTTCGAATTTGACAAATTAACTACCTGTAGGTAGTGGGTTTGTTTCTTTAACGCTGATGCAGTTGTTAAGTGTTGTGTTTAGGGTCGTCCTTGCTTCCAAGTTCCAACGTGTCCGGACTCAGCAGCCGGAGTGGGGCCACTGTCACTGGCACAGTCGTAGCAGATGATGCTACTGCTTTAGTTCTGGCTAACAGTTGCTATGCCCAAAAAATCATAAAGCTGTGGGTGCGTGGATGCTGTACGGAAACTAGTATCAAATCAAAATATTTACAGTATCTTACAGTTGTTGGGTTATGGTACTACAGCACAAACGCTGAGTGTTTTGGACAGGGATTGATTGATGTAGATTAGGAATAAGTCGCTGACCTGGATATCTAGATAATTGCATTTCAAGAGGTAGGTGTATGTACTATGTACATCTAGCTTCACAATCAGTGGCTAGAGTTTGCTATAACCCTGCTTAATATGGTCAGGCTAATAACATGAGAATGCTCTTAGCGTCTTTAGTATTATCCATTTAATGCGATGAACAGTAACATGGATATGGAGTCTGGACGTCTGGACTCTCTCCACTTTGCACACAACAAGAAAAACTTCGGAACTTTCAAGCTGAACAAGGAAATATGAGACAAAATGACTAAAAAGATCCAGAAGCCCAAAGATTACGCTTTATTGTGGACACCCAAGAATTATTCCAGAGGCTTTGCTGCAACATCTACAATTTGAATCCGTAAGTAGGATTTGTCTTATAACTCTACTATGCTGAGATGGATCCTCTCTTGGAAAACCACATTTACATGTGTTTTTTAATTACAACTAATGAGCCCTCTCAATGTTGCTTACAAGCAAAAAGCAAACGCTAAATAAATTCTCAAAGTATATCAGTCGAGCGTAAAGGGCCTGATTTCAGAATCAAGGACAGAGAAAAGCCTTCAAGGTCTCTTAATGGGTTTCTCTAGCACAGCTGAAACGTACATCTCTTGCAATTCTCGGCCACGATCCAGCTTCTCTCCCACCCCCCACTTGAGCTTCTTGTAGCCTAGGCGTTCAATCATTGGCACGTATTTGTTTAGTTCAGGTCGAAGGCAGAAGAAATGATCAAGCCAAAACAGTCCCCCAGGGCGGAGAACACGATCTATGTCCAAAAGAATGAACTCGAGGGTTTCTTCTGGGATCCAGTTGCTAAGCACATGCATGGAGTGAACAATGTCAAGGGTGTTGTCAAAGAAGGGAAGGCGCTGGGCGATGGTGAGGAAGATGGGAATGACTCCGCGCTGGGCGATAAAATTGTTGAAAGGGCCTCCGAGGTTGAGGCTGGTAGTGACGATGGTCACATTGTGCTCGCGCATGCGTACAGCAAATGAACCTGTTCCTCCTCCGATGTCGAGCCCGATGCGAATGCTTCCGGGCTTTAGCTCCAACACCTCGTCGATAGTGTAGTCCAGCTGATTGGACATGAACAACCATCGATGTCTCTCCCTCCCTTCCAGATCGAAACAATCCAGACAATCTGCGAAAACTTTCCTCTTTGCTCGACTGTTGAGGCACTCAAAGCTCTTACACTCGTAGGGTGTCCAGACGATGTTGCCATCTGGAGGGCCCTCCCAAAAACTGCGAGGGATTGGATATGGCTCCGAATAGTTGGCTGGCGTTTGTGCGAAGCACCTGCGACGCGGAAGAGGCTCGCATCCTGCAAGGAGTAGCTTCTGCGCAAGAGATTCATCGTCCGGACAAGTTCCTCCCAGCTCGTAATCCATAAATTTCTTGATGTCTTCGTCTTGCATGAGACATCGGTGGCCTACAGGAGCAACCATTGAGTCCGAATTCAGAGATGGATTCCATCCCAGAGGCAGCTTTCTAGGTTCAATAAGTGCCTGCAGCTCTGCACTGTCAGGAATGTGACTTAATGCAGGCTGCTTCTGCAAGCCCCTTCGGTCTGCCGCTTGAAGTGCGATCAAGTGAGATCTTGTGAGCTCTCCGATTTGATCCAACATGAGTTTGAGCTCCTCTCTTGCCACTTGCAGCTCATGTTGCGTGTTTTTGAGCTCCTCTTTTGTTTGACTGAGCTTAACAATCAGAGCATTCGACGTCAAAGAAAATTGATTTAGCTCCTGCTGACTAGAATTACTTCCTTGATCTTTATCATGACTATTTGAAGAGCGAGAGAAGGTATAGAAAGCAAGTACGTTAATGCCTATTACAGTGAGCAGCAACAATAGCTTATGATACAATCCCTTCGAATTCCTCCCTCCATCCTGCAGCTGCTTAGATCCAGGCTCAAAACCCATCCTACCTCGGAAATAACTACTTCAGAAACCAGATTTTGAAATCCTGATTTCCCAGAATTAGCTTTAAACAAAATCTCTTTCTAAAGATTTCAAGCCTAGACTTAATGCCTTTTCATGAAGCTCCGAATTTGTAAATTTGATCTACCCAAAAGTCTACAGCAAGCACCGGAGCATCAGCCTACTATTTCGTATGATCAGGTCTATTTTCCCCGGAAGTCACAATCAGCCCAAGCTGTTTATGATCGTATCTATTCATCCCACAAGTCAGAAGCATCTCAATTTGGGCAGCAACGAAGGACAGGCAGGCATCGCCGAGCTTCGATCAGCCCACGTTCTCTCGAGAAGGGGGAGGAGAATGCGGATTGTGGTCGGTATACTATAGCGCCGTGCTCATATGACGCCTTCGCCAGCAGGCAGGCATGTCGCCTCAATTACCAGTACAACTGTACAGGTATCATCGCCCTTCAAGTCTCCCGAGTCCCAATGTATAACAGTCAAGCCTCGAGCCAAACCACAAAATTATTCACCAAAAAAAATATAATATAATAAAACTTCATGAACTTCTGTTACTCATATGAATGAAAGATCCGCGCCACAATAGATGCGCAACGCCAGGCCTCCAGCTCCCAGGCCCCCCATGTTTTGACACAGGGTGTTTGGAAACTGGTCCGTTTTTAGCTCGCAAGAGAGGCATTAGCAATCGGTGCTCGGGAAACCTCCTTGGAGTCATCCTGAAAAAACCTGCATTATAAGAGAACTTCTAGGTTTTTCAAGACTTTTACTCATAAAAAGGGTGTTGTCCAATTCTTGATTGGTCGAGAGATAGTACCAAGGAGGCATCAACTTTTTGGATGAGGTAGTGGCCTATCTATCATTGCAAATGTGGTTGAGACATAATAGTCTAGGAGGTATGGCCTCTACTGATGAGGGTGTGACCTAGCCTACCATTGCAAGTGTGGTTGGAAATTCACATCAATTAAGAAAGTCTATGAAAAAGTCAACTTCAACAAAAATATCCAAATTTTAGGTCAACTCGCTTCACATGCTATATAGTTTTCTCTAGTTTTTAATGTTTTGTATCCATTAGTCTCTAATCAACTTTAGCACAAGATTCCTCTCCTCACAACTTCCAAGTCATGTTCAATAACCATCATTTTATATTTTTGATATGCAATATTTTTGGATATAGCTTACTTTATATTATCACTTATCACTTGATTAGTTATTGTGCAATCGATAAATAAAGTTGTTGTGCAATCAATTAGTTGTTGTGCGATCGATCTCATATTGGATGAGGACTTCAAAGACGTGCATTCTAAAGGCTATATGCTTGATAATTGGCAACCTGTAGCACAGGCATCCCAAAGGGAGCCGGGAACCACGACTTAGCTTCCCAGCCTTCAACTCTTGTCATCCAAACCCACTTGACATACAAGCAGCCAACTCGCCAACAACAATCATACTTAACCAACTTGAAGTTCCGAAAGCCAACATTGAGATCCTACCTGGCGCCGTGCCAAATCGGGGGTCTCGATGTGGGTGACTTCCCTCCAAGCAAGCCGCTCGACATACATCAAACTTAACCAACTCGAAGCTTCGTTACAAACGAGTAACATCCATTCTAAGCAAGCGATCTGACTTACATCAGACTTAACCAACTGAAAGCTTCGTCACGAGCGCTGTAAGCCAACCTGGCGCCACGCCGGACAGACTGGACAACCATAAACAGGTAACTTCCACCCAAGCAAGCCATCCAACTCAGCCGATAGGTTCGAGCCCGTTCCCCAAGAGCTTAACCCATTCTCGTTCATGCAAGGAACACTAAGAACCACAAGCCGCGATAGATATGGAGACAACCAGTTCCTGGACCAAATGGTCCCGACAGCATATCGCTGGCGGCACGGACCGAATGGTCCCAACGGCATACCTGTGGCGTCCCGGGATACGACCCTCAGCTATGTGCCAACTTAAAAATTTTGAAGCGGCCTTACAACTGGCGCTTTTACCGAACACTGAAACCCAGAAGGTAATCAGAGTCAGTTTGAGGAAAATCCCACTTTATTGATAAATCTGAAAAGGTTACATTTCAAGTGTGTGACCAACGCTAGTCTCCGGGGCGCTAGCATGCCAAGGCGAGAGCCATGAAAACATTCCAGCAAGGGAGGCTGAGACTTGGTTGGAGCTCGCCTTGAGTCGCAACCCGCACTCCCCTATAGTATTGGTGTGATTCGGCACCCCCCCCCCATACCAAGCACTCTACCCAGACTGGTAAAGCACGTTTTTTCTCTCTCTAGGATTTTCTCTTTCTAGAAAGTCATTTTCCCTCTCTAGAATTTATTGATCCCCAAGCTTCCTTTAATCATGCCTAGATCGTGTGAGGTGATTGCACGTCGATCTGAGCTCTCTAGACTTCGCTAGAATCGAACAAAGATTTTCAGCCACAAGAACTTGGCGTCGGCTGGATTCTGGTCACAGTGGTGCCGGGAGCGGCACCGGCACCGGCGGCGCCAGAAGTAAAGCTTGTAAAGGTAGCTTTACAACATCCACCCCACCTTTATAAAATCTGATGTCCTCATCAGATGTCAGATTAAAGTAAAGGTGTCTTCCAATTAAAATAATTATACATTTAAGCTACTTGGCACAGTACTCAATTTACTGGCCACTTTTTATTAACATTGAAGCTGGCACACCACAAGTCGGAGGCTCAACTCTTTGTACTGAAAAGTTACATAAATATCTCTTTGTCTGGGAAAAGCGTAGATTTGATATCGCTTTCGTAAAACCCAAGAACCTTATTAATTGGTGACAGAGGCCTTTCTTTCAAATGTTCGCCCCCGTCGCTTCTGACTTTCGACTTTGGAACTCCTTTGAGCTCCTGATTTGTCCTTGATGCACTTTGTGTTGAGCTCCCTGAGCTCCAGATTTGATCAGTTCCGCACAGGTATCAAGGCTCCCTGAGCCAAAGGATTTATCTTTTGATTGCCCACTTTATGGTCCACTCTGTGCCTTGTTGCTTCTGCACCTTGATTTCTCTCCTTGTCCCAGCCTGATCTTGATACTTTTCTATCTTGGCTCTTTAAGATAGGCAAAGATTGAGTACTCTGTAATGCACCTCTCACTTAGCTTGAAGTAGCTCTTTGAATCAGCTCCAATGTAACCATTGACCTCGTGGAAAGCCAAAGGGTCGCACCAGTTTGATCCGCATACGAACTATCTCTTCGCGTTTGTTTGAAGCACCATGTCCGTCGCGCAAAACTTGACTTTCACAATTCCATCACTGGTCAGTTGCCTCACAGTCAAAACAAAAAGTGTACATCGAGCTTGGCTTCAAGTAGCTCTCTTTGAATCAGACACATGCACCAAGAGTTTGCACTAGTCCGATCTCAACGCGAACTGTCCCTTAGCGTCCGTTCGAAATACCAAGTCTCTCATGCAAGACTCAACTTTCACAGTTCTCTCATTGATCAGCTGCCTTACACGTAACACAAGCCAGCGTACTCATATGTTTCCTCATCATTGCTGGTCCAGAGAAAGCCTATAACAAGCTTTCCTTTCCACAACAAAAACTTGTCAACTTATTAGGTCCAAACTTCGCCAGTCTCCTCGTATGAGTATGGCTAGGTCACCTTGAATTTGCGCCCGTTTTGATCAACTTTCATTCAAAATTTGCCCCAAGAGAGAGGTGTGTGTGATAGTTCCCCTCCACTCATAAAATCAGTTGATTGGACTTAGAGTAGGGTTCTTCGGACAAAAAGCCTTTCCAACACTTTGCTTCCCATCTGCTAGGATTATGGCTCGATCCAACTTGTTGCCAATTTCTGAAGAGGATCCTAGTCTTTCCCCTTTGAGGAAAAACCCAACTAATACTGGATATCACCCATGCTCAGTGAGTTTCAGTTCCGAAGGTGGCCATCCCAAAATGAAGACCAACTGCTCCATAGAAGATCTCCCCTGAAATTGCCCTTTCCAACTTTTAACTTCTTGCTTGGGTCTTGGTGGGCGTTGTCGCAAATGAAACTAACCCAAGAAACAGGCTAGCCATCCATCCTTTGCAAGCATTGAGTCGTTTTCGTTGTCGTTCACGTGCGGGTACTTGAACTGCAAATCCGCCCCACAGATTCTATAGTCCTCTTTGTTTGATGATATCAGCCTTCAAAAGAAAGGTTCCTTCTCGAGCCATCAGCTCCTTGTATCACAAGCAATCATGCAAACCAGGCAAAGCACGAGTACCAAGACTCACCACGAATACATACAAGTAAGACACTTAGGCAAGTTTACTAACAAGTAACAAAGACTAGGTCCCCCTTTGAGATGGTCCTGCCAACGGACCTTTGCCTGGCCATGCCCATACAAATCAATCATAGAATCAATCCACAAAGGACACCCCTCCAATTATCTGTGCTTTTACCATTAAGCAGCACATTGCCTCAGTCACGCCCCACCACTTTTTGGTCGATAACCCTTATAGCTAAACGATCGGCAGCTATCCCGCACCGGCAGCTAACCACCCATGCTTTACACCCAAATTCGAACAGCATCTTTGTATCAATGGTTAACCCATACAGTTCGAATATGTCGCCCCGCACTCCACAAGGTACAGACCGTGCTTTCACCTACCTAGGCAGCACTTTGCCTCATCCGTCCTACGTGCAGACAGCGCCAGGCCAGAACCGCGAGAACTGACTGTGCTTAGACCTCGAGGGCAGCACTTTGACTCATCAAGTCCCTCGTTCTGCCGACCACCCCGACCGTGGACGCACCCGTGCTTACACTGTGGGCAGCACCTTGCACAACAATTGCCTTGATGAACCCCAAATAGTGGCCATTTCCGTGAGATCCGCATAGCTGACCGGCTAGTCGGCTCTGATACCACATGTAGCGCAGGTATCCCAAAGGGAGCCGGGAACCACGACTTAGCTTCCCAGCCTTCAACTCTTGCCATCCAAACCCACTTGACATACAAGCAGCCAACTCGCCAACAACGATCAGACTTAACCAACTTGAAGTTTTGAGAGCCAACATTGAGATCCTACCTGGCACCATGCCAGATCGGGGGTCCCGATGTGGGTGACTTATCTTCAAGCAAGCCGCCCGACATACATCAAACTTAACCAACTCGAAGCTTCGTTACAAACGAGTAACATCCATTCCAAGCAAGCGGTCTGATTTACATCAGACTTAACCAACTGAAAGCTTCGTCACGAGCGTTGGAAGCCAACCTGGCGCCACGCCAGACTGGACAGCCATAAACAGGTAGCTTCCACCCAAGCAAGCCATCCAACTCAGCCGACAGGTTAGAGCCCGTTCCCCAAGAGCTTAACCCATTCACGTTCATGCAAGGAACACTCAGAACCACAAGCTGCGACAGATATGAAGACAACCAGTTCCTGGACCAAATGGTCCCGACAGCATACCGCTGGCGCCACGGACCGAATGGTCCCGACGGCATACAGCTGACGTCCCGGGATACGACCCTCAGCTATGTGCCAACTTAAAAATTTTGAAGCAGCCTTACCGAACACTGAAACCCAGAAGGTAATCAGAGTTAGTTTGAGAAAAATCTCACTTTATTGATAAATCTGAGAAGGTTACATTTCAGGTGTGTGACCGACCCTAGTCTCCGGGGCGCTAGCATGCCAAGGCGAGAGCCATGACAACATTCCAGCAAGGGAGGCTGAGACTTGGTTGGAGCTCGCCCTGAGTCGCAACCCGCACTCCCCTAAAGTATTGGTGGGATTCGGCACCCACCCTCATACCAAGCACTCTACCTAGGCTGGTAAAGCACGTTTTTTTCTCTCTCTAGGATTTTCTTTTTTTCTAGAAAGTCATTTTCTCTCTCTAGAGTTTATTGATCCCCAGGCTTCCTTTAATCATGCCTAGATCATGTGAGGTGATTGCACATCGATCTGAGCTCTCTGGACTTCGCTAGAACCGATAAAAGATTTTCAGCCATAGGAACTTGGCGCCGGCTGGATTCTGGTCACAGTGGCGCCGGGAGCGGCGCCGACGCTAGTGGCGCCGGGGACAATGCTGGCGCCAGTGGCGCCGGAAGTAAAGCTTGTAAAGGTAGCTTTACAACACAACCATTATGGCATGAATCATGCACAGACATTGAAAATAAATAAATTACCAATTAAAACCATGAATATTAAGTTGTGAAATTGATTCTGAATTTGTGAATATTGAATTATAAAACTGTAAATAGTATATTCCAACTTGTGTAAATATTAAATTGTGACTTTTGTAAATATTGAATCATAAATTTTGTAAATTCAGAGCCATGAGTTTTGTGAACATTTATCATAGTCTTTATGAATACTAAATTGTGACAATTGTGAATAAGGCCTATGGTTTTTGTGAATACTACATCGTGACTTTTGTGAATATTAGATTGCAACTTTTGTGAATAGTGGATTGTGACTTTTAGTAACAATAAATCATGACATTCTTGAATATTGAAGTGTGATTTCAAAACAACTTTCATAAAAGTTTCTTATATGTTGGAAAATATTCCCCATTATAATGATGATCAACGTGGAGGTGATGACAATGATCGAAGGTCCACTGTTGCTCCTATTAGAGTTTGCAGCATGTTTGTTGGATGGTTAGCTTGCAGTAGGCATCTTGTCGTGGCATGAATAGTGTTAGATCTACATTTTAGGGTTAGTTTGGGATTGATTTTGCTTGATTTGAGTGGATTTGCTTGTTCGAAATCTAATCTAATTATAAAACAGAAAAAAGCTATTCAGATCACCAATCTTAAGATCCATTTGGATTTGAGATATCAGAAAAAATAACAAAAATCGGTTAAATCTGTCAGATTTTGGTCAAATGGAGGCACAAAACGTCATCAGAGCTGATAACTTTTCATTCTCTTTCAAGAAACCTTCGTCAAGTTGCAAACATCTTCGGTTTTGTTCACAGAACCTTCAGTTTGAAGGGCGAAGATTAATTCTCAGCAGATTTTCAGAAACATCATAAAAACCGTAAAAAAACACCAAAAAATCACCAAAACCCTAAAAATACAGAAAACGAACCTTCGTCCGATTCACTGTGCATAGGACAAATCTATCTTCTGCCAGGTTGGCGAGGAATAATATCAAACATAGAAAGGTTTTCAGAGGATCAGTTGTCATATTGCCATATATTTGCCAAAAAGTCATTCTTTTGCAAAAATACCAGTATTATTCTTGATCCTTCGCCAGAACCTTCGTCGAGTTTCCAAAACATTCTATTTATAGTAAAATATTATTTGTGAGTTCGGCAAAGATTCTTCTTGATCAGATCATAGAAAATTTGGATTTTTACCCTCACCAAACTATAAAAACTGTATTTTCTTGTATTAGAAACCTTCGTCCGGTTTTTCATAGTTTTATCTATGTCAGATCTTTCATCTGAAAGGTCGGCGAAGGTTATTTTCCAAGAAATTGTCAGAAAAGTTGTTCAGAGAGTTTTTTTCCAAAATAGCACTGTTGAACCTTCGCCAAGCCAACCTTCGCCTAGTGAACCTTCGTCAGTTCTACTTTTGGTTTCTGATTTTCCAGATCAAGTCTCTGTCAAATTTTGGATCAAATCTGATATATTCTGATTTGGATTTTGAGATATTTATCATTTTTGAGAAGTATCGATTGATTGTATTTTGAAATTTTTTTCATAATATAGAATCAAATTTTTGGAAAGAGGAATAGATCCAGCAGATCTGATCGGAGGTAGTTTTTTGATTGAAAACTCTAGATCCAATCTCATTGTCTGCTTGATCTAAATTTGTAAAGATGGCTACCCCTGGAGGTGCTCCACAGGAAGTCAATCAAATCATTGTTAGAAGAGCACCCCGTTTGGATCTATCCAAATATAATGGATTAACAGATCCAGTTAGATTCCTTCAGATCTATGTTAAATCCTGTGAAGTCTATGGCGAAATTTTCCGTCAAGACAAACTTAAGCTGTTTCCTATGGCCTTAACAGGCGCAGCGCAAGATTGGTACTATAATCAAGATAAAACTGAGCGTACAGATTGGGAGGTTGTTAAACGAGCCTTCATCACACGGTTCAAACCACAGAAGTTTATGGAAGACCCTTTCCTACTTTTAAGTAAAATTAAAATGGGAAAGCGGCAAATGGTTCGAGATTACATTGAACGGGTGAAACGCCTCAGATCTGAGTGCGAACCTGACCTGATTAACAAAAATGCCACGATTATGTCTGTATGTTGTCTTATACAGCAGGACTGATTACTACGACATCCACCACTACTGCATCAACGAATGCCAACGCTACTATAGAAATGATGTTCAATGAGTTCGAGAAACTTGGGAAGAACTAGCAAAAACAGATGAAAAAGTTGCAGTCGCAATTTGATGAGAAGATCAAAGCATTGGAAAATTTCCACGGACAAGCGAACAAGAAATCTGAGAAGTTTGCGAAGACTTTTCCTACCAGGGAGAATGTCTGGTGTTCTATTTGTATAGGAAATCACACAGTGAACGAGTGTCCTCAATTGAAAAAATGAATAGAAATCAGTGTTTGCCATTTGTGTAATTCGCCTGATCATGAAACTGCTTTTTGCAACTTTAATCCTCGGATAGTTCAGCAACGATATGCCCAAATGGGATATCGAGAACCATAGTATGGAGGAAATCCAGCAGCAAGACCGCGACAATCTACTCTTGGATACCCAAAACGTTTAGTCTTACCTGCTCCACCAAAGCACTCTGCTCCTCCTGCCAAGTTGATGGAACCAGAACCTTACGGAAGTGCTGAGCAATGGAACTATGATATTGATCAAACAAGTGGATCTTCAGGTGGATCTTCGGAACAATATGCTATTTATGTTGCGGCTCAACAACAAGCCTGGACCAGATCACCACTTGGATGCTTTGCATGTGGAGAAAATCACAAAGTTGCAGAATGTCCAAATAAAGAGAAATTTGTACCATTTTATCGTGACTGTGGTTATGGGCATTGCTATAAAGACTGTCCAGCAAGACCGAAGCCACCACCAGCTACAGCTCCTGTAAATTTGATAGCAATCAAGCAAAGACCAGTAGCTCAAAATAAATCAAGTGCACCCTTGATGGTGGTCACCAGAGCATAGAAGCAGAAAGAACCAGTAGTGGATCCAGTACCTGCTGATTCTATACCATTGAATGATACACCAACAGTATCGGGAGTCTATCCAAATCTTAATGCAGAAAAATGAAGATATCAGAATATGAGGCAATGGATTAAACATCTGCAAGAAGAAGAGGAGCTTGAAGCTGCTAAAGCAACAGCTGAAATTCATTCTTCACCATTGCAGCCTCCAAGAAATTTACGTACAGATATGAATGACCAGTTGCATCATCATGAAGAACCATTCAAGATGACTGAACCGGAAGCACCGCAAACAGAACTGCTCATGAACATTTTGTCTAGCAAGATCAATATTTCATTGGGAGAGTTCTTGAAGTTGGTGCCAAAAGCAAAAGAAGTCTTAGCACAAAAGTTAGCTCAAGAAGAACCAGAAGTCCATCAGGAGCCACTTTTTTGTGCTGGATTTGAAGACTCTAATGAAGTACTCCATGTTGGAGCCGCTTGGGAAAGTGAATAAAAGAATATCACTCTACCGATACAGCATAGACTGTGAAAGATTCAACTAGTTTCATCACATTTTGCAATATTTTTATATTTGGCATATTGAGGCCAAAACTTGTTTTAGACTTAGAGGTTGAATTTTCAAAGTTCATTAGTCTAAATTTCATTTGAATAAACACTTTTTGAAAGTGTGGAAAAGATAGAATGCAAGTTTGAGTAGATTCAATTTGAATAAGTTGGGTACATTGAATCTAGACCCAAAATTGGTAGGGTTAGCATTTTGGTGGGAAAGCCAAGTGGCCAAATAGGGTTTGGACCTGCTATAAAAGGATGTAACTCGTGGAGAGAGTCATCTTCTCTCTTCTCTATCTCATTTCATGCTTATACATGGTTCTCTTGGGTTTTACTATCCATTGGTGCACTATCTTGGTGATTGCTTGCAATTCTATGTGTAGAATGATCTATATTTGTTATTTTTGGATCCACACGTGTGAAATACAATAGCTTGCTGGTTTTGTACGGACAGCAACAGTACATAGTCATTTCATTCAAGTTTGATCAAGTTCTATTAGTGTTTGCATCTCAAATTGTGTGTAGATGCTGATTTTTCTACATTGGTGAAATTGGTAGTGTATTTCTCTTTCTAACCAAAGATCATTCAAGTAGATTGGATCTCAAGGATCTGAAATCTTTCACATGGTATCAGAGCTTGTGTTTCAGGTTATGAAGGAGGAAATCAGATCTATCAATGATTTGGTGAAGATATCAAGTCTAGAGCATGCTAGAGAGGATTCTACACCAAAATCGGATTTTTTGCTTTTGTAGATTGGATCTTTTGTAGATCAAAACACTAAATAGATCAATATACTTGTTCAATTCCGTTTTTTGAATTCACATGCTGGATTTGGCCGATTTTTGGATCATTGGTTCAGCCTAAGTGGTGGCTTAAAGATTGCATATCAAATTTTTAGCATTTGCATGTAGATTTGGAATAGTCAATTTTTTGTGATTTTGTCAAAACCCTAATTTTGATTGGATCTCTAGATAGTGAGGTTGCTGGACTTCATTTGAGTGTGTTTCAATCTTAGGAAGTGGCAAAAGTCATTATATTGAGGATAGATCATAGGTTGATCAAGATTCCATGATTCTATGTGTTGATTTGCTTGGATAAGTGCTAGAAGAGAATTTGTGAGATAGTTTTAAATCTTGGTGATTTCTTTTGAAAGCATTTGTTGTTGTTCGAAGGAGTGCTTTGTGCATTGAAGCAGGTTGAAAGAGAAGATCAGGTCATTGCTACATGGCAACCTCAATTGGAGTCATGTTGGAAGCCAATGATAGGCTTACCTCAAGTAACTATTCATTATGGAAAGTGAGGATGGAGTCACTTCTTGAGATGAATGATGTTTTGGATATTGTTGTAGGTTTGGAGGAGAGACCAGCAACACAACAAGATCAATTGAGGTATGACAAGAGGGCAAGAAGGCTCTACACATGATAAAGATGAATGTTACCAATGAACTTCTCAAGGAAGTTGGTAAGTGCACATCATCTTTGGAAGCTTGGAATTCATTGAAGAAGCTTTATGAATCCAAGTCTACTTCTAGAGTGTTGACTCTAAGAAGGCAAATCTTTTCTTGTTTGCAAAAGAATGAAGAAAGTCCAAGTACTTTTGTTTTGAGAATGAGAGCATTGAATGATGAGTTAGCTTGCATAGATGAAAGCATTAAGGAAGGAGAGCTTATTCAAGTGATTCTTAATGGCTTGTTGGATGCTCATGCTAACATTGTTCAAAGTATTGCTATTCAAAAGACTTTGCCAAGTTTGATGGATCTTCAAGAGATCTTGATCAATGAGGAATATAGGCTTCAAGCAAGAGGTGGATCTACATCGACACTTCAAGAGGATGCTATGTTCACAAAGGGCAAAACCAAAAGCAAGTGGTCTAAAGGGCAAGATCAAGTGGATGCTTCTTCAAGTGGCAAAAAGAAGGATAGATCAAAGCTCAAGTGCTTCTATTGTGGCATCAAAGGACACTTTGCAAGTGAGTGCTACAAGAAGAAGAGAGATCAAGGAGACAAGCAAGGTAATCTTACTCTTGATGAGGATCGTTTGGATGTGCAAGATGCAAATGAAA
Source organism: Diphasiastrum complanatum (assembly GCA_029204225.1). Classification (NCBI taxonomy): domain Eukaryota; kingdom Viridiplantae; phylum Streptophyta; class Lycopodiopsida; order Lycopodiales; family Lycopodiaceae; genus Diphasiastrum; species Diphasiastrum complanatum. The sequence continues at coordinate 35,984,136 of CM055093.1, read as the reverse complement.
GTGCTCAAATTAGAATGATAGAAATGCTTCAGTTGTTACATCCAATGCAAATAAAAAGCATTTACTTCTATTCATTCAATCTTATTGTTTGTAAGCTCAATCCAAGCCTACTATTTGCAAGCTTAATCCAAGTTTAAGAGGAAAACAACAACAAGCTACATTTGCCTTAATCAAAAGCAAAAATGAAAACCAAATCTTTATGTAAACTTCAATTAACTAATCCAAGCTAATGTTTACATAAAGATCCGATTCCCATTCCAATTCCATTTGTCATTTCAAAAGCAACCAACGTTTTCACATTTCTCACTATTCTAGATTTCCAAAACCAAGAAACTAGTGTCTAGAAATGGATAAGTAATGAAGCTTTATGAAAACTTCAATTTTCAGATCTGATTTTCATATTTTTAGGTCTGAAAATCAGAACTTCAAAATGACAAAAAACAGAATTTCAAAACTTGTTTTATGCACAAAGTTACACTACAATTCCCTTCCTACATTGCCATCTTTATGAACCTAGGAGATAGAAAGGTGTAACTAATGAAGTTTGAATGAAAACTTCACTTTTCAGATCTGATTTTCAGATTTACAGGTCTGAAAAAAAGAACTTCAAAATGAAAACTAAAACTTCAAACACTACATTTATGCAAGAAAAACACTAGTTTTGATCAAAACACATTTTTAGAATCAATGTAGAGGAAGACTTCCTCTGCCCATCCCACAAATCTTTTCTCAAAACTTTTAAAACCCCAAAGCCCACTTTAAAACTTCTCTAACATGATAAAAAATTAGCCCCTAAACAATTCTATAAGCATCACTACTCTCTTCCAGAGAGAACTAGATTCATTGGGTACTTCAACTACAAGCTTCCTACAACTAGAAAAGCCTATAATCTTCTCCAAAAAAAATTAGTTGGTGATCTTAATAGAGCTTGAAGAAGGCAAATTATGAGAAACCCGATTGATGACAGTTCATGCGTTAGCAGCAGAGAAAGCCCGCTGCAAGGCATGGAACGATCGTCGATTGCACAAAAAAGATCTGAAAGCAGGAGATCTTGCATTGATGTACAAAACCAAGCTGATCAAGAACAAGTTGAAGTTTACCGGTGAAGGCCCATATGAAGTGAAGGAAATCCTGAACTATGGTGTAGTAATTCTTGAGCACTTTGATGGAAAACGATTTGATACTCCAGTGAATGGCAACTGATTACGCAAGTTTTGGCAGCCTGCTCTGCCAGTTCAACAAGCCTGATCTCAATGGTTTTTTTAATTTTATTTGTTTTTCAATTTTTTGTTTTCAGTATTTAAATTGCTCAGTTTTTTGGAAAAAGACAGTTAAGAAAAAAAGAAAAAAAGAAAAGAAAAGAAAAGAAAAGCAAATAATGAGAAAAGACTGATGAGCAAAAGTCAGAAAGTCATCAGCATGTAAAAAAGAAAGCACAGTATTTGTTGATGAAAATGACTTAGAAAATCACTATTTTGGTCAGATTTGGCATATACAGTACTAGAAACCTTTGCTGAGCTCTTAAACTGTACATCCACTCTAGATTTATCTAATTTGAGGTGGGCGAAGGTTCCTGTCCAGGAGAACTCCAGTTTTTGAGTCAGGCGAAGGTTCAGTGATATGCCATTTTGAGCCAAGCAATCTGATCAATAAGCAAATACAATTATAGCATCTCATCAAGTCAAAATGGATGAAGACGCTTTTATGGTCAAATACAAATACGCAAATTCGGATGATTTCTGGTTTTTGGATTCTGGAGCTACTCAACGCATGACCAATCATCGTGAGATTTTCCAATCCTATACACCCTGGTGTAACACATTGGAAGGCTCTTATCAGAGTCATGATATATCTTTGAGCTACTATGGACTTTTGCATTTGTTATGGAGCAGTCGACAATGACAAACTCAATTTACTCAATGGTTTTACAGATGCAAGTTGGACAAGAGATGTAGACACTCATAAATCCACTTTTGGATTTACATTCTTCCTCAACAATGGTCCAATTTCCTGGAACAGTCGCAAGTAATCTTCAATAGCTCTATCTTCCACTGAATTAGAGTATATCGCAGTCTCACAAGCTACAAAGGAAGCGGTTTGGTTGAGAAACTTACTTTCAGATATTAGTCTGAATCAATCTACTCTGACATTACTATTTTGTGATAATCAAAGTGCCATTGCCTTGTCAGCCAACCCTAGATTTCATTCTAGGAGTAAGCACATTGAACTGAAGTATCACTTTGTCAGAAGCAAAGTTCTCAACGAAGACGTCAGATTGCAGTACTGTCGAACGCAAGATATGACAGCATATATTTTTACCAAAGCATTAAGCTTGGATGCACACGGAAGGTTTTGTGCAGAAATAAGTTTAAAGGTCAAGGCATTCATAGATTCAGAGTAAAGGGGAGTGTTGGATTATTCTCTTTCCTACTAATCGACTAATCAGTTTTTAATCTTCATCCAATTGTTTATCTAGTTTTGTGGATTTTTCCGTGTCTTTATACAGTCTGCAGAATTACAAGTGTTTTTACACAGTCTATAGAAATACATAGAGTTTGAAAACAATGTCACATTTTCTCTCTTTACAATCCCGACAGTGTCGCCTATCAGGAATTACAAGTAAAATTACAGTGGCATCTTTTTCGTCTTTTTCTGACACTATCGTCTGTTAGGGAATCTCGCGTAAAAATTCAATGTCGTCTTTTTCGCATTTTTCGCTTGTCAGAATATATGTGCAAAAATGCAATGTCACTTTTTTTGTATTTTTTGTCTGTTAGAAATCATGAGTAAAAATGCAATGTCGATTTTTTCTCCTTTTTGCGACATTGTCGCCTGTGGTAGTTTACGTTCATTTATGTAGAGTGCCAGTTTACGTTCATTTATGGAGACAGACTATTTATGGACAATTGTCATTGCTTATCAGCAAGTAACTTCTGAGAAGAACTTGATGAATGCCAGCGGACTCCAGCCAACTGGCAATCACGATTGACGACCTAATTGCTTAGTATAAATCAGTTGTTCATACATCTCATTATCAATGATCAATCTGAAAATGTTATTGTGAATTGTGAGGAGCCGAGTGTTATTACACAACGTTTCATGCGCTCTCATGAAGCAGATCATTCACAACCAGAAAGTATTGTTGTTAGCTCTCTATCAAGCTTTTAAGCTTGAACTCTCTTGAGCATTCTAGCTCAATTTTTTAGAGATTTATTTTAGAGTCTCAGACTTATTCTCAGTTACTCAGAGATAGCTTTAGAGTGCGCGATTTCTATCCGCTATTGTCTTGCACTCATTAGCATCTGATCTTGTTTTTCTTAATCAATATTATTTTCTTATTGCGTTCAGTTTGTGTCAGAATGCATGCATCTCTGTATTGCTTTTGTAACTGATAGAAATTGTCTAAGAGTTCAATACTTTATATTTGGCTACGTAATCACTTAGTATCTAACGATTTAAAAGTTAGTTACTAAAGATTGAACGTGATTTCCATCACTACTACTTTGTTCAATTTTTGATAGGCGTAGTCATGCATTGGAAGTAGGAAGTTTTCGTAACCTATTACTCACCTATTTCCGACACATTTCTTTTCAGATAAAAGCCTTCAAAAGGACACGACATGTTGTAAGCAGAAGCACTTAAATCAAGCATAATATTGTGAGAGAGAGAGAGAGAGAGAGAGAGAGAGAGAGAGAGAGAGAGAGAGAGAGAGAGAGAGAGAGAGAGAGAGAGAGAGAGAGAGAGAGAGAGAGAGAGAGAGAGAGAGAGAGAGAGAGAGAGAGAGAGAGAGAGAGAAGAAGAAGAAGAAGAAGAAGTTTTATTAATGTCTTTTTCATGCCAAAGGGCTTATAAGACAAACAAGTACAACGAAATGGATGGCACCCGTCAAGAGAGAGAGAGAGAGAGAGAGAGAGAGAGAGAGAGAGAGAGAGAGAGAGAGAGAGAGAGAGAGAGAGAGAGAGACGAACGAGAAAAAATTTAGGTTTTTTATGTTGACATGGATTTTTTATTTTTTATTGTTTTAACGATGACGTGGAATTTTCTTTATCCAAAGAGCATTAAATTGGGTATTAGCTGGCCTTACAACAAAACTTTACAACATATATGAATATAAGTGTTCGAACATGTCATACAAATTTATGACCCAAAATTCATGACCATGATTTTTGTGCCATTTATGTGTCATTTTCTTGTGGATAAAATGGCATAAATTTGTCTTCTATTTTTTGGCTATATGTTTGTTGAATGAAATAGATGATTGCTCAACTCACTTTCACTCCTTGGATCTACCTACTTTGCTTTAGCTCCAATTATTTCAAAGTAATAGATACTTTGTGCCTATTTTGTCCACTTTTTGAATGAATTAAAAAGTAGAATAGGCATCTGTCTTTTTCACAAAAAAATTGATGCCCATTCTAGCCTACGCGTTAGGCGTCACCGCATCAGGGCGTTAGGGCGTCAGGCGCCAGACTGTCACGTGGCAGTATCCGAGTGGTTGAAAAAAGTCAAACTGCTCATTACGCTTCATAATGAACATGTAAATCTTTTTCGAAGTATCCATTACGCAATGGAAAGCGCCAGGCACAGGCCATTCTGCCCAGTTCGGCTTTCCAAAAAATTTAGGCTCAGCCCCTCTTGGCCTCGCTTAAAAATTTCTAGAAATCCTTACCAGGCAGAATGGCCTGTGCGCAACCTACTCCATAGTACGAAAAGAGATATTGTGTGCATAGTTGGTGAGTCTACAACATAATCAACTAAGTAATGAATTAGTTTGGATAGAATTTGTTGCATCTCCATCATACTAGATTTTTTAGCAACACGATTATTTTAATACTAACGATTGCATACATGCTTTTGGTGGGATGTTGCAATCATCTTATTGTGGCCAAAAGGCCAGGATTGAAAGTAATGGTTTATTTGGTGGTTCCTATCCTTCTACTTTTCTATTCATATTATCTTGTTTTAAGACCATCCACTAAGTCTTTTTCATTATTTGAAAATGGGCTTATATGTACAAGTTGGTGAATTGAATGCAAGTGAACTATGCAATTCATTTCTAGCAAACAAAATATCCTCTTCTTTTGTTGATAGTACGAAGATTGTCAAAATTTGTGATTTTAGAAGGTCAAGTCCTATCAAAGTATAATAATATCATCAAATATATATCTTGTAACTCAACATTAATAAGAAACACAACCAAAATCAAATGAGTATTTGCGAGTTGTTTAGGAGTTAATATTCAAAGTTAACAAGTAGAACATATTTTCATTCATGATTTCTTGGGACTTCACTATACCAAAATTTCTTTTTCAAATCTTCAAAGAATATGAATAACTTAGACGTGTCACCTTATTTGCCTTAGAAACCTCCTTGTACACACACACACACACAAAAAAAAAAAAAAGTCTTTGTAATTTTGTTACATTCCCCAATAGGTAGATGTATAAACAATTCAATAAAGCTCCCTCAAAGCAAATAAATGCACACTATGATTAATGCGAAGGAGGGCAACGGTCATAAACCGCTTCTGAGTAACAAAGTGGACAAATAATAGTGTGTGATCTATTAAAATACATTTGTTTCTGCTTTCCTACTTTTCTCCTGACCGAGTCCTGAGATGATGGGAGGTATACGGGGATCCTCCAGAGCCGTGAGAGAGTTAGGTTGGGCAGTGAAGAAATCATGCATTGTGCTAATAATAATTAATCAATCATACAGGTGATTCAATGATTTTATTCTTAGAAGTCTTCTGGATCGCGCAGATCCAAGCTTACCCAAATGTGTGATTCGGGAAAATTTGAGCGAATGGTTTATGTTTGTTGAATGGGCAAGCATTGCCAGAAGGTTGACGCATTCTGGTAGGATTATTTTATTCTTTTGGGCGGAAGAATCTCCACTTTCGTCCCTAAAAAGCATTTTCTAGTTTTGTCTCGTTTTATTTTTGTATTTATGAATCTGCTCTGGTGCTGTCATTTTCTGAAAAGTCCTTGAATGCAAATCCTTCGGAGACTGAGTTGTTGCAGGGAGATGGCAACTTGAAGTTCCTCAAAAAGCCTCAAAAGGCCCGGGCTTGCCAGACAGTATTTCTGAAAGCTGGCGATTCGAGCTTGCTGCAGAACTTCTATCTTGAGCCAATTAACTCAGGGATGAGTACCGCGCGACGCATGGCTCATGTGTTAGAGAGCAGGCTCTATTGCCATGATCTTGAATGGAATTGATTTGAGAAGGAAAGCCATTTAACAGATTTATTACACTGCTCTGTAAGAAATACGTTTGATTTTTTTGGGGGATACATAAAGATCTGATTAGGAGACAACTAAATCGTTAACTTTTCACGTTCTGAATTTTTAAACCACTGGAATCACATACCAACAGAGCATTTCAGAAGGATGGCTAGCTGCAGTCATTTCAAGCTGAGCCTCCAGTCAAATGTGAAATACTTCAAATTTAAGCTGAAACTTACGAATTGCTTCTATCAAGGGTGGTTCAGAAAGGATCCAAAGCATAAGTTTCGCACTTCTGCTACAGCTAAATTGCTCTCTCTGTTCCTCCTAAATCGGCATGCTGCTGCTTCGACTACTTCTAAACATCTGAATTTTTTTAATTACTGGCAAATTCGTTGCGTTGGCCAAGTGAGAATCAAACAAATAATGGTTAGGTTCAATGGAAACATTTTCAAGGAAACGTTTCTACAAGGAGCTAAGGCGTTGATCAGTCCCGTTGATCGTTGTAGCTCGGGCATGAATAAAGAAATCCAAAGTGTTGCTGAAACCAGAAAAGGCCATCCATCCGAGGCGGTAGCGATTCTTTTCTTGATTCTAAGCTTCTGTTTTCCGTTCATTTGAAATGTGAATGCTTGACTCAACAACCGGTTACGGAAGAAAGAACTAATGAAGGATTGCTATCTTGCATTTCTCAATTAATGCTAAGGATAAGTTTCAAGGTTTTGGGGATTGCAGGCTCAAATCTCCAGGACTACACCCGAATTCAAGCGATTTGTGCGTTTCTGGAGCAAGCACTGTGGGGATCCTATGGTAACGAACAGCAGGAGTTTACTTTCAGAAGGCTTGGCACTTATGCAACTTGCAATACCAAGAGTCCATTTCTTTCTGGCCTGTTTTGCTGCTATCTTGGTGGTGGGTGGTTTCAGTTTAAGCACCCTACAATTTGGCAAAGAAAGCAATTTTCGATCAGTATGGAGCTGGGAAGGAATTATCAATGCTCTAGTGCCTGCACCTCGTGAGGTATGTCGCTTTATTAACATAATACTCACCTAAGCTCTGCTGAAGAAGACCATACGAATTAGATAGTCCGATGACTCAATTTCAGGCTTTTTTCCTCTAATGTGCAAGGGAGTGCCAGAAGAGTGATGTTGAGGTAATAGTTTAGTTTCAATGAAGCACCTCATTTCCAAAATAGTGAATGATGATTGTGGAAAGTTTGAAGCTGGTATGTTTTGGATTTTGATGCTGCAATGGTTTTCACTTTTTCAAATCTAAATCTCCTCCATTAATAAGTGGTGTGTTGAGGTCAGGACTTCAACTCGAATCTGCTACACAAATGAAGACATCAAAGAGGCAAAAAAGTTTTCTGGATATATTCAAACCTAAATACGAATGATATTGGCACCCTAAGGAGAATATGTTCATTATTATAAACATACAATGATGATATTCACTTTTGAAGTCGCATTGCATTGTTTGTGAATGCAGAACGTTGTTGACACTCGAGCCTTCTTTGGCTAGCAGTTAGGCTGGAGCTGTCACATGACATATTTTATTATAAGACTGGTAAATTGCCTGGATCTTATGTTGACTGTGACCACTGACATTCCATAATCCAAGCTAGTTACTTTCTTAATATTTTTTTTGCCATTCACGTCCAAGTATGAGTATAAACAATCTTCAAGTTATCCTTCCTCTAGGCAATTTGTCAACAGATTCATGCATTTGATGATGGCAAGAGGAGTCGGGTCCCAGTATTTGATTTGTCGGTGATAAGGGATCTAAACTGGGGATAAGTTGGGTAGCTACAGAGTTATCATTTGACAAGAAGCTTGCACACAGAAAACAGTGGACTAAGGTTGAACGATATAGAAGGTAGGTCTAGTGACTCAAGGTAATCTGATTGCAGGCTTTTGCAGACTCGACTTGTATTGTAGCAATGTCAAGGTTTTATTAAAGTTCAATAACCCATCATCAAGGTGCTGAAAAGATTTTATGCATGACCATGAGAACCATTGTTGAATAGTCTCCATCCAACACTACCGTCATTTTTCTTATTTCTTTTGAATCGTTTTAATATATATGAAACTTCTTGTAGATTGTCAAAATTGAGTTGTTCTTTGTACCTAATGTGCCTAGGGCATAGTGTTCAAGGAGCAAAGAGTGCTTGAGCAAAGTTGCTTAATTATCTGTTAAATGTCAACAAGATTTTTATTGTCTCTCTATAAAGGAACATGAAGTGAAGCACATGAAATTATTTTATGCTATAGTTGCTAGCAAGATGCTTCTCCACAAAGCTAGGTTAAACTAATGAACATACGCATGATGCAAATTGGGCAATTTCAACGTCAGACATTATGTATGGCAACTTATTCCATTTTTTTGTTGTCATATAAGAAAAGTCATCACCTTGTCAAAATAAAATATACACATTGACATCTATTCAATCAAGTATAATATTTACAAAAAAGCATTAATCCTTAACATAAAGTATCCTCTCTTAGTTTTTGTGTGAACATGTGAATGAATACTTATTTAGTTTTTAGTCTTGAGGGGATCACTTGCTCTCTTAAGGGAAACAACACCAATGGTGGTAGCTCTTAGATCTTCTTGTGTGTTTTCCTTATCATCACCTACTTGAGCTTGTTGACATGGCAATAGCTCCTATAACATCAATAATTTGTACTAGTAAGTAGCAAAGTAATAATATAAAGAAAGGGACAATAATAAAGAGAGAAAAATTAGACAACATTTTGACAAGAATATTAGAATTGCCAATGAAAGAGGAACCAAAGAAAGAAAATAGATTGTCACCAAAAAGAGGGATAACAAGATGACATTTTTTGAGAAGATAATTCAAACAAGAAAGTTCTTGCTCCAAGAATATTTTCCTTTTGTTTCGAGTGAGTCGATCAGTGTCACGCACATTGGCGGCCTGTCGCTCTCCTTACAGAAGTCACCATGTTCTGCTCGTGAGTAGACTTTCATGCATAGTTGATAATGCTAACAGTATAGTAACATTGCTACCTCTTCGCTTTCTATCCTTTACTTATCTCATCTAGGGAAATTACAAGATTACTTAGCAATAGTTTACTAGACAGGTTAAGTGCTAATCATCGGTTAGCTACCCCTTCGATAATGTTGCCTTTGGTGGATGAGCGTGATAGTACAATACTCCACGCTCGTCGAGCTGCTAACTGCTAGCTCGACTTGTCTGACTTTTGGTTTCGGTCAAGGTTCATCTTCAACACTTCGGGCTCTTTCGGCATTTGGTTGCGGGGGCTAACATCGAGCACTTCAGCTTTGGCCTTTGTCTTTCAGTCTTCGCCTTCAGCCTTCGGCCTTCGCTTCTTCGCTTCGGCCTTCGCTTCTTCGCCTCGGCCTTTTCGGCTTTGGGGAATGCCAAGGAATGGGTGCCAGAGTTTACCATTTCAAACACTCCCTCTTGAATGTTGCAACCTTCATGTATGTCCAATACCATTGCTTTTCTTTGTTTTGTGAACAGTGGTTTGTCGAGCAGCTTTGTTAGCAAATCTGCAATCATGTCTTCAGACTTTATGTATTGAATACTCAGTTCTCCTTTCAAGATCAAGTCTCGAATGTGATAGTACTTCAGAGGTGTTTGGTCTTCGAATGGAAGACTGGATTCTGGGACAAGTATATGGCACTCTGAGAATCCATCATCGTAGTGCATGGTTCTCTTTGTTGTATGCCAATTGCATCTAGCTTCATCTGCAACCACACTACCTCATTGGCCAACTTCAATGCTGCCACATATTCAGCTTCGCATGAGGATTGAGCTATACAAGTGTTTGCTTTTTGCATATCCAACTGACTGTTGCTCCGCATGCTATTGAACATCCTCCTGTCACGGACTTGCTATTGTCTTTGCGGCTTGCCCAACTTGCATCATTGTTGCACCTCAAATTCTTCTTCTGCTTTGTAGGTCCATCCCATACTTTGGGTGCCTTTCAGGTATTGTAGAATTCTCTTTGTCATTTGCCAATGTGCTATGCCAGAGTTAGAGGAGAATTGACTCAATGAACAGAAAAGAAGGCCAAGTCAGGTTTGGTATAGATTGTAAATACATCAGACTGCCGATCAAGTTTTGGTATGGTGTATCTTCCATCTTCTGTCCCTCCTTGTCTGTCGTTGGTGGACAGTCCTACTTCAACAATTTGACTCCAGCTATCATTGGTGTGGCCTTTTCTTTGCAGTCCAACATTCAGTACTACTTTAGCACCTTTTCGGTGTATTCTGATTGACTCAGATGCATCATTTCTCTTATTCAATCTCTTTTGATGTGCAGCCCAAGGCATTTTGTCGCTTTTCCCAGATCTGTGATTCATAATTAGCAAAAATCTGACTCTTGGAGTCCTTGATTACCATCAAAGAATTCCCTATTATTAGAGAGTCACCTATGAAAATTATTCAAAATCACAAAACTTCTTCCTACCTTTTTATGTAGACATTACAATCTGGTTGAGTAGGAATGAAGTCTAGAGACTTCATAAGGTTGTCGAACTTCTTGTACCAAGCTTGTGATGTCTGTTTCAGACCATAGATGCATTGATGTAGCCGACAAGCGTACTTTCAATTGTCAAGGTCTTCGAATACTTTAGGCTGTTTCATGAAGATTTCTTCCTCTGGATCTCTGTGGAAAAAGGTTGTTTTAACATCAATTTGAAGAATTTCAAGATTGTATTGTGTTGCATATGCAAGGAGTAGTTGGATGCTTGTCATCTTGACCATTGGTGAGTATGTATTGAGGTAGTCGATGCCATACCTCTGCGTGTAGCCCTTGGCAACAAGTTTGGCTTTGTAGCATCCAATAATGCCATCTGACTTCATCTTTCTTTTGTAAACCCCTTTGCAGTCGATAGTCTTCTTTTCTTTGGGCAGTGGCTCTAATGTCCATGCCTCATTCTCCCTCATCGACTCAATTTCTTCTGACATTGTTTGCTTCCAAAATTCTCCTTTTGGACTCTGGATAGCTTTTTGGTAGGTTGTCGGTTCCTCGAGGAAGCTGTAGTATTCGACATCTGCATCTTCACTCCATTGAAGATTGTCAATGTATCGGTCTGGAGGTCTTCTTTGTCTTGTCGACCTTCTTGGTCCTGTTTGTCGTTGTTGGTTCGTTTCTTTTTCGACAGGTTGATCTTCAGCTTCCTGCCCTGGAGTCGGTGGCTCAACATTATGGTTTGATGTCTAGCCTTGATCTCCCTCTTGAATTGGCAGCAGTGTGAAGATCTCATGGCCTTTAGCTTCTTTCAATCTAGGAAATCACGTCTCTGCTCATTACCACCTTCTTCGAGGTTGGGTTGTAGAGCTTGTAGATTTGTGATCCATTCGAGTTCCGACCATGACTGTTTGTACCGATTTTTTGTCGAGCTTGTTTCTTTTTTCTTTGGAAATGTGCATGTATGTTGCACATCCGAACACATGTACATATGACAAATCAAGCCTTTTACCTGTCCACATTTCATACGGTGTCTTTTTTTACAAGGTTGTTGTGTCGTCTGTTCTGTAGGTGTACAACTACATCTATTGCTTTAGCCCAAAATTGAAATGGCAACTAGGTCTGTGCTATCATGCATCTAGCTCCTTCGACAAGTGTCATGTTTCTTCATTCTGTAGTACCATTGTACTATGTGTATGCAGGAGTGATGAACTGATGTTCTATTCCTTGTTCTTGGTAGAAGTTTGAGAACTCCTTGTTCTTGTACTCACCACCATTGTCAAACCTGATGGTCTGCACTTTCTTGGAGGTGTGTCTCTCTGCGAATGCCACGAACTTCTTGAAAGAGTCGAACAGTTCGGATTTCTTTTTTAAGTAGTAGATCATTGTCATCCGGCTCTAATCTTCCTTGGCTCTTTTTCCTTCATGTACAAATGGAATTCGATGTTGCTTGCCCTCTGACAGGCTTCACAGAAGTCGATGTGTTGTCTAGATATCTTCAGACTTGTGACTATATCTTTCTTGCTCATGTTGTAGAGGCTTCACATATTCAGATGATACATTCTCTTGTGCTAGAGTTGATCTTCATTCTCTGATGCATTTAGTATGCTATCACAGTTGCTGACAATCTTTGCTTGATACAGGTTACCTTCTCTGGACCCAACAGTTAGCTGCTTGTTTGATTTTTGCTCGATCATCCGAACATGCATTGCCATCGAACATGACTCAAATTCTGAGATCTGCCATCTTCGAGACTGATAGCGGGTCTCTTCTTAGTGAGGGTACATAGAGTGCTCCTAGCAACTCTGCTTGTTCCGACAATGTACGTAGCTATAGGGATCCGATGCCTTCGACATCATGTCGGCTCCCTTCACCTAGTATCACTACTCTTGAACTATCAGGTTCTCTGTAGTTGATCAAGACATTTTTGTTGCAGGTGATGTGTGAAGTTGCTCCTGAGTCGATGACTACATCGTAGTCATGATGTGTGTAGCTGGTCGAAGCCTCATCAAATATCGTGAAGGCTTCATCGCTCTTGTCCGCATCCTTCGACGACTCTACAACATTGGCCTTTTTAGCCTTGTTCTTTCTTTTTGGGTTGTACATGCATTCATATGTTGAATGTCCTTTTTTCTTGCAGTGCATGCAAGGGATTGACGGGTTGAACCAACATCTGTTAGTTGTGTTTCCCGGCTTTTGACAATGATTACAAGAAGAGGTTTGTCAATTATTTCTGCCGTTTGTCAAAGACTTCGATTGAGTCTTGTCGAATCTTGGATTGTTTGTTTACTGATTCCCTGCCCTAGAGAATCAGTTGGCTGGTTCTTTGTTTCTTCTCTGGTTTCAAAACAGTTTTTGCCTAATACCAAGCTACGTTGGGCAGTTTCTTGAAGTTAACGTTCTTATTCAAAACCCAAATTAGGCAAAAGGGATAGATGTACATTGTAGTTTATGTCCTGCCTGTCAGAGGACACCAAGGAAGGTCACTCTTGGACTAATGCACATGCATAAACAACCACTCATATATGCCAAAACGTTCAACCATAAAGTCAATGTGCAAATCCATTGAACAGACAATAAAATTGCAAAACGAGTTTGAATCAGATCTTAAACATTAAAACTATTCTACACATACATTAATCCACAAAATTGAAATAGGAAACTAATCTAGCAGTATTTTAGAAGTCCAAGAATAAAAAAACACTCATTTCTTGATTCTTGGACATCCCAAGAACATCAAGCACTAGAATGTCAAGAATTTACAAGATTTACACCACATTTCTATCCTCTAAAGTTTACCTGAACGTTGAAACCTACTTTAAAATACAAGCAAGAAAGAAAATCTAATCCACAACTAGAAATGCAGGAAACTAATCCACCACTAAGTTCCACAACCACACACAAAGGGAATGGAAGAGCAAGATCATACATGCATCACTCAAGAAACAAGCATGATCAAGGAGCTCAAGGATGAATCAAACTCATGGAAGCTATTCTCATTTTAGCATGGAGTGGATACATTACACAAAAAGCTCTCTTCTACAAAGGGTGAGTCTCTTAAATAAACAAGAGAGCTCCTTAGGTGGCATCCTAGTGGCATTTCCACATTTCACAAATTACAAGTGAAATAATGCTCTCTTCCTACATGGTCATTCCATCTTTCGGGGTTCACCATGAGGCTTACACAGTTTCTACTTGACAATACTAACTAGTATTCTTTGGCTCTCAGTCTTCGTTTGTCTCATCTTCTCAGAGACCTCTTCGGTCTAAGATGAGAGGTGCTCTTGGGTAGCACTGGTCAACTATCATGGGGATTCATCAGAATCAGCCAACATCATCCCACCCCTAATGTGTTGCAAGACCCACTGCAACTCGTACTGAATGATGTAGCTCCGCTTCCGCATTGGCATCTTCGATCGTCACTTGGAAAAGCGTAGATCCTCGTTCGCTTGTGTGAAACCAAGTGCTTATTGCCGCCAGTCTGTATTACAAAAATTGTTTTTCACAATCTATCACAATCTTCTTCCTTTGATCCATTACTTTTGGATCTCTTTGGGCTTCATAGAAGGAGATTTAACTATCATTGCTCCAGAGAGTTTCTTTTGATCTTTTAGCCGCTTCGGTAAAACTATCAGGCTTTGAAAAAATTGGGAATTTCTCAAATGAACAGTGGAATGATGGCAAACAGATAGATGGAAGGTAGGGTGGAGGTGGTGACATCGGTAGATGGTGTGGGTGATAGGCATGAGAATGGATACAGATGTATGGCAAGAGGCTGGTTGAAAAAGGAGACTGATTTTCCAATGCTTGTGCTTCCATCTTCTGAAGGATCTTCATCGTGACTGGGGTACTTCTTCTGATTGAGTCTCTTTGGATTGCCCATCTGTTTTCTTAGCCTTGTCTTTTTTGTCTTTGGCGTTGTGACCTTGGCTGGTGATGTTGTCGCTGCAATGTGGCTACTTTAGTGGATGTCTATAAATCCACTCTCTCTCTCTCCCCCCCCCCAAAAAAAAAAAAAAAAAATCTGTTGGTGGGGATGTTGTTATCGGTAACTTGCATGCTCAAGGTTGGATAGGCGTTTGGAACACACAGTTGAAACACGTCAAACGTGCAACTGGATTAAAGATTGAACAAATTTTAACAAAATTTGTTTTGATCTTGCTGTAGTTGACTCGAAGATGAATATCTCTATCAAACTTTGACATGACGTGGATTTCTGAAGGTTGTTGTATGCTCAAAGATCCTAAACTCTGTACAAGGTGATCTGAAGATGGATAGATGAATGAAAATGTGTTCTTGGGATACTCTACGAAAGGCTCTCGTGCAATAGCTATTTCTCATACAAAAATCAATCACACAAAAGGAATGAAGAGGAACAAGAAAATAAACGAACGGTATGGAGAGTGAGAACTGTATGGCACTTGTCGAACAAAACTCTCATTCATCAACATTCATAATTCACTTTGACAATTGCAATATCTTGTTTGTCTTGTATGAGAAAACTCTGATATGCTCTTGTAAAAAACAAGGCAGGGTTGGTGACACTAAATCTACCATCATTGATAGCAGATATTGTAATATATGTCTTGAAATACATAGAAGAAGAAGATACTATTCTCATTAGTATCCTTTGGATCATGAGATTCATAAAATGAATCGCTTTTAGAATTCTGATTCTCAGATTTGGTTTGTTATATCCAGTGGGTGGAAATTTTGTCAGAAAATAGAAAGACATATAGATTTGAGGTTGCAGGAGTGGAGGGTGCTCTTGTCTGGGATTAGTGACAGGATATCGGTTTCACGTCTTGCAATAACTCAGTTCATACAGCATCTATGTTCGATTATCAATATGGTAAATGTCGTGGTAAAGTAGAAGTTCTCAAGGAACTTCTCGATTGAGCAGCATGTTTAACTGTTGGTTGCTATGGTGCTCGGTTGGTGTTGTCGTGAGGATCCTAGCATGATTCATAACTGACATGTCGGGTAGGTAGGATCTTGTTGGGTTGTTTTGGAAAGTATTTGAAACTGTGTTTCCAGACACAATCGGGACACTCGGCATGGTACTTGGTCTTGACTGGACAATCAACCATGAGATGGTTGGCTTCACCATAGATGAAACATATGTTGTTCATGGGCCCATGTATAATGGCATAACCATCTTGTATGGCTAGTGGTTCTGGACTTTCTGGTGGGTATTCGTGATAATGTGAGAAATGTCCAGATTGTGACGGTTGTTCTTCATATCGTTGGATGGCATGTGCTTGGATAGGCTGATATGAAGGACAAGCATCAACATGATGCGTAGCCTGGCAGTGTGGGCACCAGATGGGTTTTTGTCTATTAGGTACCTGGGCAGTTTGTGGTTGATAAGGCATACTGCGTTGGATAGAGTTCAGAGTAGTTTGAAACTCATTGGTGCGTTTCTCCATCTGCAGTTGATGTTGCTCCAACTGTGATTTCCAAAGCTGATCTCGAGTCACCCTCGAATCGGCTTTGACTCATGGATAGGAGCACGAGGTGCTTTCCATTCCCTAGGTTCGTCAACCTCTGATCCTTCATCTTCTTCCTTGATGGCATCAGACATAGCTAACTTTAGGCTCGTATATTCATCATTGGATCAAAACTCTCGTCTAATCCATCTTGGAAGGCTAACTAAAAACCATATGATGAGCATCTGTTCAGTGGGCTGTTCTTGTACTTGACTCTTGAGGCGCTTGAATCACTCGAGATAGTCTCGTACGTGTTCGTCTTTTGCTATTTTGATGTTACTTAATTTGACAAAAGGACTCTCTATCAAATGAAATGATTTGAAACGCTTGATAAATGCTCTTTCAGAATTGACCAGTCTGTCTTATCTTCACGATCAAGGTTAAAAAACCAATCATGGTCATGGAAAACAGTTGGACCATAGTGTCAGGAGATGTTTCGCCATACACATCACATGCATTTGAAGAAACCAAGAGTTTCTATCTTTCAAAGCCTTAGTATACTTTCTTAGTTTTTCCTTTGCTATTTTTCGTGACTATGCATTTTGAACTATGTTTCGCACAGTCTGCATTTTTGAACAGTTTTGTTGCATAGTTCGCATTTTTGGGACATGAGAAAAATTCATCCCTAGGTCTAAAACACTTAGAAAATAATTCTAAGAACTTTTCCCGACACTGTCGCATTTCTCGCATTTTTGCGAAAAAGGCAACACTGTCCCTAAAATGCCTTAGAAAGGTTTAGACACACTCACCCTTGGAAAAGCGACGTTTCCCTTAGAACTGATTTTTGCCCTAAAGCAAACTTTTTCGCCCTTCAACTTTTTTGGTTTTCAAAAAAAGCTACAACTGCCCTTAAAAAAAGGACACCTACCCTTAAAGTTGGACACTAGCCTTACAACTATTTTCTGCCCTATAGTCAGCTTTTTCGCCTTTTGGAAAAAAGCGACACCTGCCCTTAGAAAAGGGACACTATCCTACAGTAGCGTTTTTTGCCTCCTTACAAAAAGGGACACTGCCCTTAGAAAAGATTTCTGTCTTATTGTCACGTTTTTCGCCTTTTGGAAAAAAGCGACACTATCACCAAAATATCTTAAAATCCTTTTAGGACTATTGTCGGGTTTTTTGCGAAAAACTTGCCCTTAGAAAAGGGACACTTTCCCTTGAAAAAGCGACACTGCACTTAAAGTCACAAAAATGTTCTTTTCGCAGAAGCGAAGGCCTGCAGCGTGAAGGCACAACACAACGGGCAGAAGGCAGATGATTCATAGAGGACAACAACAGAAATCTGGAATCAGTTTTGTTTAAGGCTGATGCATTTCTTTTGATTACATCTTTTAACCTAATTAGTTCCCTGGATTGATCACATAAAGGGATTAACGAAGGATACAAGGTAGTAAGTCACGGACACAGATAGACAGCCTAAGATAGCTCCAGAGCGAGTTTACAAATTAGCAATAGTTAGTCATTTTATTCATGAGAAGAGAACATCTCTCTTGGGCCAACGTGCTGATCTAGGAAATAGACAACGCTCAAGAATTGTATTGTAAATCCAGTTCTGATATAGAAGCAATTTTCTCAATGTTTTGTTCAGTGATGTGTATGATCCGCAATATTTTAAAGCATGCTATCAGTAGATAAATTTTTGTTGTTGTTTTATTCAACATTATCTGTTGTTTACAAGTTTAATTATTACAATAGATTGTTAGAAGCGATCTGGGGCTTTGAAGAGAAATTAGACCGCAGTAAGTAGCAGTAGCTACCCCTGCCAAGTCAGCTCTATCCGGCCTTTCATTCTCCATCATTGGTATCAAAGTGTTACGTTTCTGAATTTCCATTAGTGGTATTAGAGCGTTCTTGATGTTTCTGAATTTCTATCAGCATTGTCAAAGATTTGTAAGAATCTTTGAGGGTTTGAACTACCGTCAAACTTGGGTAGATCGAAGTTGGGTGTTCTCTTCTCAAGATGAGCTCCGTGAGTGGCAAAAGCTCCATTCAGGTGTGTTCTGGCATGTGATACTTCAACACCATGAACATGGGCTCGTGCTCGTGAGACTCGGCTCTATCAGATTCTTGTCCCTCAAATGGGTTTGTGGATGGCTCATGTATTTGGGACCTCATTCGGTAGAACCTATGATGTCTTATTTGTTTAGTTGTAGGAGACCTTATTTTGTATGGATAATCTTCTATTGTGTACTGTCGTGTATTTTTGTGTTTTGTATGGGTTTTTGGTGTTTTTGTGTTTTTTTTTATTTTTTAGGGTTTTTTGTTTTTTTGGCCTTGGACAAATGCATATGCATAAATAGCCACTCATATATGCCAAAACATTCAACCATAAAATCAGTGTGCAGATCCGTTGAATAGGCTAATATTGCAAAACGAGTTTGAATCAAATCTTAAACATTAAAACTATTCTACAAATACATTAATCCATAGAACTGAAATAGGAAGCCAATCTAGCAGCATTTTAGAAGTCCAATAGTTAAGAGACCCTCATTCCTTGATTCTTGGACATCCCAAGAACATCAAGCACTAGAATGTCAAGAATCTGCAAGATTTACACCACATTTCTAGCCTCTATGGTTGACCTAAATGTTGAAACCTACTTTAAAACACAAGCAAGAAAGAAAATCTAATCCACAACTAGGAAAGCAAGAAAAATAATCCACCACTAAGTTCCACAACCACACACGAATGGAATGGATTTAAACGATTCTATGGTGAGCGCAAGAGCTATGATTCTGTTTGGCATTTAAAATCTCTACTCTGATACCAAGAGATCGTTCTTGCTGGCAGTTAGTAGCAGCCTATATCAAAAGAGTTATTATGCACTCCATTGTTCTCTCCAATCCTTCTCTCCATCCTGAGATTAGGTCCTTCTTATCCTCGCATTTCATCCATCAGGTGGCGTCAGTCCGCACATCCTCTCACATACAAAAATCTGATTTAATACTTGTAGCATCTAATTTCTTTTTTAACTCATTACAAACTTTAGAGAAAACAATGCATTTAAAGACTTAAATATTCTTGACAAAGGTTTTAGAACTCATCCAAATCTCACGAGAGATTTTTTCCAAAGCATTGCTAATGCACTTGTTTTGTACATGGGTTCTTGTAGTTGCCTAAGGCACCCTTCTTCCAAGGCCATGCCTTTGGATCACTTGTCATGCAAGGTTTGTATTCCTAAGGGAGTAGTGCAAATGCTTCCTATGTTTAACAAATTATATGCAATCTGATCATCCACATCTAATCATCCACAGCTAGTTATCCAATCCTAATTAGCCACAACAAGTTTTTTTGAGGGAGGTGTTTTACTCCTTGCCCTTCTTGTCCTCTCTCAGAAATGCATAAAGAAATTCAAAAGAACAAAATAGCAATGATAACAATTGGAAAGCATAACAAAAGCAAGAGTAATAAAGTGAGCTATTTTTAGAGTGGAAGGGCTTCCACATGATTCATGTGAGTTTCTCTAGTTTTAGAACCTTAGCTAACTTGACTTTGAGCCAAATCTCTTTATTCCTAGCTTACAATTTTGATAATTGTGCTCATTGGGTTGGATTTATACTTGCAAAATGCCATTGCCCTTGCACTTATTAACCTAGCTATGTAGTGTTCTAGTGGTGGGACTACTAAACACCCAACAGTTTTTGAAGCTATTACTTCTAATATCTAGGAATGCACAGGAAGTGAATATGGGCTAGCATGCACTTTGCACTCTCTATGAGGGTTTGATTCCTTCTTTCAGCCACTCCATTGAAATTGTGGTGAATAGTTTTTTGTAACTTTTTGTTGTATTCCATTTGATTTGCAGAAATCTTGGGATTCATAGGATGTCAATTTTTCTCTTCCATCGATTCAAAGAGCTTTTATTTTTCTTGAAATTTGGTTTTCTACAAGTTCTTTGAAAAGTTTGAAGAACTTGCATCTAATTTCTTCTCCAAGAAATAATTAATTGTCCTTTTAGAAAAAAACATCAATAAATATCAAATTTTTGTTTGCCCCCCATTGGAAAAGATTATATAGGCCCACAAATGTCAATGGAAAAAGTCTACATAGGCCCACAAATGTCATTGTGGAAAAGATGTAGTAAATCTTCAAAAATTTGATTGTAATCTGATTTAAAAGGTTTTCTTGAATGCTTGCGGATTATGCAGCTTTCATAGAACTTTGGATAGATTTTCCATTGTAATGTAGATCTTGAACTAAGTTTAGATTTAACATTTGTTGAATACTTTTAAATAGATAATTAAAGATGATTGATAATAGTCCTATAGCATTTAGTAGTACTGCCACTCAAACTGTGCCCACGTGCCTTTCGATTTGTCAATAGTTGAGCTTAGTGCTTAGCAAAATGAATAACCATAATCTTCTCAAAAATCAAGAAATGGAAGTAACGTTGCAACAAATGAAAGTGTTAATCTCCCCAACTTAGATATTCAATTGAGCCGTA
The DNA here is from genome assembly GCA_029204225.1 of Diphasiastrum complanatum. Classification (NCBI taxonomy): domain Eukaryota; kingdom Viridiplantae; phylum Streptophyta; class Lycopodiopsida; order Lycopodiales; family Lycopodiaceae; genus Diphasiastrum; species Diphasiastrum complanatum. The sequence continues at coordinate 35,963,520 of CM055093.1, read as the reverse complement.
TACTTGGGAGAAACGTCATGATAAAAAAATTGAAGTAGTGGAAGCCTGGTTAGCTAAGTGGAACAATTATTTTAATCTCAATAATGTCCATGAGGAGAAAAGAATTGACGCACTATTCTTGTTCTTTGGAGGAAGGCACCCTTGTGTTCATACTACTAAATTCAACTCAGGTTCCAAGTTCAAGAGTCATCTTTTGATCTTTGTTTGTTATATAGATTTCTCATTCACACTACTACAAACTAACCAACTATTATCAAAACTATCATGGCTATCTACGATGCCTCAATTAGTTCTAGATAGCAGACTAGATTGATAGTCTGATAGTATCATTTGCATGCTAATGAACTTGTGAGAAATGCTATATAGTCATAGAACTAATAGATAGTTGTGTCTATTTAATCATATGGAATCGACTAGTATCAAAGTTTTTATACTCATGTGAATCCCTTGAGTTGTATATTTTAGCATACATTTTATACTACTCTCATAGAGCCTTGTGTGTAATACTTTTAAAGACTCGAACTTTGATGATTGACTTTTGGTTGATAATTGATTGAAAGATTTAAATTGGGTAGAGGAATATCTCCATTTTGAATGGTACCATGAGAATTGAATTTGTTTACCAAACAAAAACTTTGAGTGACTTTCATTTGGGACGTAAATTCCCAATGCTCAATATTCAATTTATAAGATTTGAGGAGAGTAATAAATGTCGTGTAGTCATCTTTTGTCTTGATTATAGTAATTTTTGTTATAATCATGTTTGTCCTTTGATAACAAATGTCTTTTCTTGTCTTAACTTTAGTGAATAGGGCTACATATTGAGCTATCCATTCCAACAAGTGATAAGAATTCAATATTGCCATGAATTATTAACCATTATTCTTTTAAACTATGGCCTCAATGAAAAGGGCTTTCCTATCTTTGCTTGGCCATTGATATGCTTATTTACATGGTGAGCTCGAGTGATAAATTAAAAACTTATGTTTACTGCCCACATTTTTAAAGCTTCGCGAGCGTGAACTGTTAACAAGGCTTGTCAATGATGATTTCTCACTTTGTAAGTAGAGACTTTTGAAGACGTCGTCCTAGCAAACAATAACTCTCCTTATTCATTTTGACCGTCTATTTACATGAAGGTTTGCTTGCCTCCTTATTATTCATATGAGCAAAGAGTTATTTTCCATAAGAATGAATAAGAGAAGAATGAGAAAGATAATGTCCTCCCATTCTTGTAGACTATTATACCAGGCCCTTTCCCTATTTGGATGCTCTTACACAAGCTTATCTACTTATGAAAGTTTCTAGATCTCTTCCAAAACTTAGACCTATCATGACTAGATTCAATGCATCTCTAGGAAATTTTCTAACATGGAGTGAACATATGAATAGTTTTGAATAAATTATCTATATCTTGTTCAAGGCCTTTGGCCGAGGGTGGTAGCCCGAGGTGGAAGTCCCTTCCCACAATGGAATGGTCGAGGAGGTGACCTTCCTTGGCATGAAAACGTTTTTTACTTTTTACTTTTCTTTCTTTTGCCGTAGAATTCTTTTTACATGCACCTTCCAAGCGGAAGGTGCACATAACAAGGTGAAATTTTTTACATGCACCTTCCAAATTCTAGAAGATGCATGTACAAAATTTGACAAAAAAAAAGGGAAGCGCACATATTCCGTTCAAGGATGCGCCCCCCTTTCCTTTGTGGAAAAGAAAAAATTGGGTCGTGTTGGCATTTAGCTTGATATGTTTGAAGTGGATTAAATCATGCAAAGAAATCCAATATTCATTTTGGAAATTATGGTTTCAGCGTTGTGTGTGAGCTATTTTATGGAAACCGACCGCAATAGAAAATTTAAAGTAGATTATCATTGGCAAAAGCAACATGCAACACATTTCAAAATCAAGGCCATAAAACTTTTCAAAAGCAATTTATAGCACATAAAATGTATGTACAAAGTTTGGGATAGCACATCTTACCTCATACATAAGAGGGCAAAATCTATAGGATCTAAAAATTATTTTTAGACATAATGTGAAATGCCAAGACAAGCTTGGGAAAAGTCTTTTTAGTTACACCCAATAAAATGTTCATTCAGTTATGACTCAGCCTACTCTCTTTGCCAATGCCTATACCACTATATTTCCTTCTTGCAACTTTCATTGATTTGCATTGCACGTGCTTCTAAGAATTGATTTCACGCCATCTTTGCTAGCTAGCTGAGATTGGGTATACTCTGCTTTCCGGTCAAAGGTATGAAGCTGAAAATATGGTTGTCCCAAAGGACTTGAGATGAGCAACAACATATGGCACGTCGCACAGGTGCTCTCTCATTTGTTTAGTAGTGCAACAAATGCAAGTGCCAAGAAAGTTCGGCTTAATGTAGTTATTGCTGAAAGGAAATAACTTGGAAAGAATCAGCCAAAGCATTACACTTCTACCTACTTTAGCATTACACTTCACCTACTTTAGCGGTCTCATTAACAACGATAAGGGTTCTTAGTTATTAGTTAGTACTAGTAGTAGTAGGCAAATTAAAGCAATGGAAAGATTCTCACAAAATTGTTTCCTCAAAATTCAAACTCTTCCTCCGTGCTCTGCCATTTTTCCCACGTCTCAGAATCCCTTATTAATTGTAGCTTCCTCAGTCACGCTCCTTTGTTTGTTGGCAGCTCTTCTGCTGCACCTTTTATTGCTTGTCATACAGCCTTTGGCTTGGGATGGATTTCGATATCAATGTTCCTGTCCCTAAACGTTCGAGTTTTACAAAAGATGGCCTGGCCTTTCCCCATGCCATCTTTTGCACAGAGTTTTGAGGTTTGTGTTTTTCAGATGATCTGCCAATATTGAGCTTTGATCAGTTCTAAGGTGGAGCTTTGCAAAATCGAGTGCTGTTAACTAGATGCGATCAGGAGCTATGGCAGCTGATCACATTGCTTCAAGAAAGGCATGCATTCTCGTCTTGGTTCTTTTGTATGGCTCGTTTTATGCATTGCTTCTAGGCAGGTCGTTCGCACAGCCTCTGGATAGATGGGCGGGAGACCATCGCTCTGAGCAGGAAGCAGAATCAGGCGATCGTAGAAGTGTTGGATCACAAACCTCTGATGAAGTGGGCATGCGCCTCAGACTCATCCATCGTTATTCCGATGAGTCGCCTGACTACAATCCCAATGTGACTTCAGCACAAATACTGCAGAAATTGTTGGAAATGGACAGCCTTAGATCCATAGAGTTCCAACGTGCCTTCCAGATGAAAAGTCAGCAACAGGAGCGACAATCTATAGCCAGTGCTGATCCTCAGCTTTCTTCATCTGCTAAGTTGAAGGAGATGTTTTCTGATCAGATAGACATTCCAAAATCTAACATTTTTTCTGGTGCCTCCCTCGGCCTCGGCCAATATCTAGTGGAATTTTCGCTGGGGTCGCCTGCACAGATATTCCTGCTAGTAATAGACACAGGTAGTGATTTGATTTGGGTGCAATGCTACCCTTGTCGCAGCTGCTCTTCCCTCTCAGGCCCCATTTTCGTTCCCAGCAACTCCTCCACCTTCTCTCAGCTTCCTTGTTCGTCTAGTGAATGTTCGCTCGTCCCAGCTCCAGCTCATGACATTTGCAATGCCCGCTATCCGAGTTGTAAGTACCTGTACCAATATGGAGACGAGTCTCAGAGCAGCGGAATTTTCTGCCGAGACACAGCAACTCTAAAATCCACTTCAGGAAAGTGTGTGCAGTTTGAGAATATAGCCTTTGGATGTGGGAATAGGAATGCAGGTAGCTTCAATGGTTCTGGTGGGGTGCTTGGTCTGGGACAAGGTGACATATCCTTCATTTCGCAAATCAGCCACAGATACAATAAATTTTCCTATTGCTTAGGGAACTATATGAGACCTAACTCTTCCAGTAGTCTGCTATTGTTTGGAAACGGAACTCAGAATGAATCGCAAAACAGTGTTCTCCAATATATACCTCTGGTGAAGAATTCTTTAGCCTCAACGTTTTACTATGTAAGAGTAGTGCAGGTGAGTGTTGGAGGGGAGGTACTTTCCATTCCCAGCAGTGTGTGGGAAATTGATCTATTGGGCAATGGTGGAACTGTCTTTGATTCTGGTTCTACTCTTTCCGTCTTCAGAATGCCTGCTTATGCTATCATTCTTGGAGCTTTTGAAAGGGCAATTCACTATCCTCGCACTCAGTCCGTCCAGGGTTTAGATCTTTGCTTTAATTCGTCAGGTAGTTCTCAACCTGCCCTGCCTGCTTTTTATATCTCATTTGAAGGATATGCAAATTTCCAGCCTCCTCCTTCCAATTATTTTGTTGAAGTTGCCGAGGATGTTAAATGTCTCGCTATTCAGGGGGTTATATCACCTTTCGCATTCAATATTATTGGTAATTTGCTCCAACAAAACTTCCACATCGAGTTTGACCGTGGCAACGCCCAGCTTGGTTTTGCACAGTCGGATTGCGCGGTCATGTGAGAGTTCTTTTCTTCAAAGCGTTATGGTGTCCAGCTTGTTCAATAAAGGCTTGAAAGTTGTGCATATTCTAATTGATGAGCAATCATTGGACTGTCTGCTGTCTGATCCAGATGGTATACTTGATGATTTATTTTGAAAACTGATACCTAATTAGAGACTAGTGTCTGCACTCAACGGACTCACTGCAACAAATATCAACAGTGTTCCAAATGAAATTAAAGAAAGAAATGGCTTCTAATATGAAGGCCATTTGCGGGAACTCATTTATGTTTTGTATCTGGTTCTCTCATTCAGGAGAAGTTATAACCCAGCAGTATACTATGTCACTAGAGGTGGACCCTGGAAAGGCTCTTTAGAATTGACACATTCAGTCATCAGCATTGGGATGATTTATTTGCATTATCAGCGTGTTCATCATTTTTTTTTTCTGATAATGTGATCGTCATATTTCTTTATGGGTTTAAGCTTCAAGCTAAGCTTTATGTATTTGTTGCTGATAATGTCATCTTCCTTTATGGGTTTAGGGTTCATGCCTCAGTTTAAAAATCTTCTCTTTATTATCTCTAACCGTTACTTGTAGTTTTACGCAAAATTACTATCCATAGTGCATATAAAGAGGAATGATGACTATCCTTCCATAAAGGACGAGAATGCATGTCATGGGAGTACCACTAACTAAGGAGCATGGCGTGTCATTACACATCTTTGGTTGTTACAAATTACCACTTGCTAATAAGTAAGGTTGAATATACATTTAGCATTTGTAGATCATCACTTACATGATTGAACATACCCAACTAACTAATACTATTGAACATACCTAACTTCAATACTCTGGAGCATAGATGCAATGGAAAGTGAGAACATACCTAACTAATTATTACTATGGAACATAGATGTATTGGAACGTGCCGTTGCATCTGCGTTTTAAAACACGAGTTTTCTTTTTGTTTTTGAAATTATTTTGTTAAATTGTTTTTGTTATTATGTTGGAATTTTCTTTTTATGTTACTATGTATAAGTTCTACTGCAAATTTGCCAAGCTTTAAGTTGAACTCCAATCAGTTGCTAGTCAAAGTGTAAAAGTGGTATAATTTTCCTTTTTGATCAGGTACCAAATCAAAGTTTAACATAGTCTATTGTAGCTTGTCCACATAGGTAGTTGTAGCAGAGGCATGATGTTTAGAACATTCTTGGAAACATTTATGCTTAACTAAGAATATGTCAGCAAATGTCACCACCATGCAAAATAGTCTGTCCTAACCTTTCTTCTTGAACCAGATTACATTTGTGATAAATGTAAGTCTTTTGATTTTAATACAAATGTTCCAAGATGTATTCTAGGAAGGCTTTCATAGCAACTCATTCCAATAATGCAAATTTCAAGTCGCATAGTTTCAACAATATTAGTAGGTTCGCATAGAAAGCTTTGTCTATTATTATCGTAATTTAGCTCAGTATTTTGACATTTTTTGTAATTTTTTTGAAGGAAAACATTCTATCAAACTACGATGGAGAGCGTTGACAAGTCACCAACACGATGACATTTGTTTTGGGACTTTGACCTAAAAAAGAGTAATCTTTTTTGGTGTTTTTTAATGGTCCTAGTTTTAGGCCAAAATCATGGATTTTTTTAATAAATTTTTAAATTTTGTTTTAAAAAAAGCCAAAAAATGCATATTCTAAATAAAGAGCTACAAGTTTTTTGTTACAAACTTCATAAAACCATCATAATTACAAATGAAATATTCAAGAGAATAAATGATTTTTGAAACTCGAAATCCCATTGAAATACAAAACGACTTAAATTATATTCACACATTCTCTTTTTTAAAGTACATTTTCCAAGGACTTTTCACTGATGCCTCTCAATTCAGAACTTGACACTCAAAGGGATTCCCAAAGGGAACACAATGGAAATGCCAGATAACAAGTTAGAACTTAGGACTTTAGAACTCTAGAACTTAAGATAGCTTAAAATAACTTAGAATCTTTCTAAGCTTAAGTTTTCTTAAGTCTAAGTTCTAAGTTTAAGTTGTTTTATTTATTTAAGCTTCTACCCATAGACTTACAAAACACATGCCATAGTAGAAGTGTATTAACATTTACTCATAGTCCAAATCATGAACTGAAGAACGTCTAGACATGTTACCTACCGATCTATGATTAAGGTGACCAAGTCTATAATGCCAAATCAATCCTTTATTAATAGATGCCCACAACCCTAAGGTTATCACATCGCAGGTAAACAGAATCATGTATGTAGACTCCATAAAGCACTTTATGGCTTGAAACAATATGCTCGAGCATGGTTTCAAAGGATCAATACTTTCCTTATCGATCATGGCTATACACCAAGCTCTTCAGATTCTAATGTCTACTTTAAGTCAGTGCAACATTTTTTTATATTTTCACTTTGTATGTGGACGACACATTGTTTTTCCAGCAACAATATCGATCTGATAAACAAAAATTACCTCATTATTGTCTAGGTATTCAAATCCAAAGAGATAAAAAGCATAAGTTGATTTACTTTACTCAACAAACATACAGTCACAATGTGTTAATAAGATATAATGTGATTAATTGAAAATTAGCTCTCTCATCAATGGAACCAGGACTCAAGATGTCGAAGGACCAATGTTCTTGAACAATCGAAGAGGGTAGATGCGTGAGTATCCTTACCATTCGATAATAGGATCTCTTATGTACGCGATGATCTGTACTAGACCAGACATAGCTTTTGCAGTCAGGTCCTTAAGTCAATTTATGACTAATCCTGGTATTACACATTGGAAGGCTCTTATCAGAGTTTTGAGATATTAACTATGGACTTTTTCATTTGTTATGGAGGATTCGACAATGACAAACTCAATATTCTCATTGGTTATTCAGATGCAAGTTGGGTAGGAGATGTAGACACTCGTAAATCCACTTTTGGATTTACATTCTTCCTCAACAATGGTCATATTTCATGGAACAGTTGCAAGCAAACTTCGATTGCTCTATCTTCTACTAAATCAGAGTATATTGTACCCTCTCAAGCTACAAAGGAAGCAGTATGGTTGAGAAACTTACTTTTAGATGCTAGTCTGAATCAATATGCTCTGACAACTTTATTTTGTGAGAATCAAGTGTCGTTGCTTTATCAGCCAACCCTAAATTTTATTCTAGGAGTAAGCACATTGAAATTAAATATCACCATGTCAGAAGTAAAGTTCTCGACAAAGAGGTGAACTTTCCGTACTATCGAACGCAAGATATGACAGCGGATGTTTTTACTAAAGCATTAAGCTCGGATGCACACAGGAAGTTTTGTGCAAAACTATTGAAGGTCAAAGCATTCATGGATTCAAATTAAGGGAGAGTGTTAGATTATTCTACTCTTTGTGTTGGATCATTCTACTTTTGGAGTGACTCAAACACATAATCAATTCTTTTCATGTTTCTACACAGTTTGCAGAAATACTCGGGAATCACTCTACAAGTGGCTCCAAAATATCGGACATCATCCGACTTATTGACGATGACGACAAAAGTCACAGACATCAGCCATGCCGATGAAAGACAATCATTGTTCTAAATCATCATCCAATCCTCAAACTTCACAAAGAATTAAAATGAATCTGCTTTGGAAGATTATGTGTCCAAGCTACAAGATGTCTTGTCTAAAGCCCAAGAATAGGTCGCCAAAGCCATCATGAAAGCAAAACAACAGTTACCAATCTTGTAGGAGCAGTTAGATATGGCGCAAATTGAAAAGAAAAGAATTTTAGAAAGAGTTAGATGATGTGACTGTGAAAAGGAATAATTTGCTACACACACCCATAGCAGACAAGACAATCTCACAACATGAGATCAGTTACATAATCCACGAGGGTGGAGAGATTTCAGGGGACATTTGATTCTTACAAGTCATTGACCACCAAAGAACCTGGTAAGGGCAAAGAAATAATAAAGACTTAGAGGAAAGGTGCATGGGCCTCCTCTTGCCTCCTCTTGCACGGGCCTCCTCTTGCCTCCTCTTGCCTCCTTTTCATAGGTTTTATTGTGGCATGTTTCTATTTGCTTATTGTTGAGTATTAGCCACAATCTTGTTTCCAATTCTCTTTTGGGTGTTAGATAGGATTTAGTTCAATCATCTTGCTAGTTGGGTAACCCTTAACAAGAGTTTGTTATTCCATTGATCTTGGCTAGTTGGGAAGTCTTAGCCAAGTTTAGTTTAATTTACATTGTGAGCACCAGTTGGGAAGCCTTGGTGCTCCCTTTTTGTTCATGTTTTATTTCTAGTTGGAAGGTTTTTGTAGATCTTAAAAGGTGAACGACCGGTCTACCAATATACTACGCAAGAACCCTTCATTAGACCTAGCCATCGTAGAAGAGTAGAAATACCATCAACATCTGCCAAAGCTGTATCATAGGAAAGCAGGCAAGAAGGCCATTTAAGTCAAATCAAGAACATATATCTAAAGATTTTCTACACATTGTACATATTGATACATGTGGCCCAATGCAAACACCATTATTGTTTGATGCTAAATTCTCTATTACATTTATAGATGACTATTCCAAAAGAATTGTTGTATATTTTCTAAAGCACAAATTTAAAGCTTTTTAGTTCTTCAAGAAATACGAAGAAAGTGCTAAGTTGCAGACGAGCAAGAAGATCAAATCTCTCAGGAGACACAATGGCAATGAATACATCTCAAATGAGTTCAAAGACTATTGATCAGCCAATGGCATCGAGCAACAATTTGCTCTTCCTATTCTCCACAGTCAAATGGACTAGCAGAAAGGAAGAATAGGACCTTAGTCGAGTCTGCCAAATGCATGGTAACTCGTGCTTCATTGTCCAAATTGTTCTGGAAACATGTTGTTTCAACAACGACCTACATGCAAAACCGATGCATAACTAAAGTTCTTCTTGATAGACCCCTCATGAAGTTTGGACAGGATCCAAGCCTTCATTGAATATTTGAGAGTATTCGGATGTACTGCCTATGCTCATGTCCCAAAGGACAACAAAAAGAAATTAGATGAGCATTCATTCAAGACTATTTCTATTGGGACTATACAATATAGGCACCTGTAAAGTTTTTCACTAATGGGGATGTGACTTTTATTGAAGATCAGTTATATTGATTTGAAGGGCAAGGACCAGAAGAAGATGAAGAAGTTAAAACTCAAGAGTAACCGACACAGTTGACACAAAGTCGAATCTTGCATCTAGAGACTTCAGGTAGAAGATCCACAAGAATTTGAACTCAACCTATCCGATACACTGATGGGTTCGCTCACTACTCTATTTAAGAGCCAACCACAGTTGAGGAAGCTATGTCTCTGCCGATTCAGATCTCTAGAAAGAAACCATGGATAAGGAGTACAATTCATTGTTGAGGAGCAGCAATATTGGACTAAAAAAGCACACCAAGAGGATGCTATCCCAAGAATTCAAGATGACAGATCTTGGAAAGGCATATTATTGTATCGGGATTCAAATCCACATAGACAGAAACAAAAGACTTTTCTACATTACCCAGCAAAGGTACTTCTACAATTTGCTGATAAAATTCCATTTCATGAATTACAATTTGCACATAATCCCATGGATCCAGGTCTAAAATTATCAGTGAGCATTTCCCTCAGACCAATGAGAAAAAGGCCAAAATGAACGGATATCCATATCAATTATCGGATCCCTGATGTATGCAATGATCTCCACCAGGCCCGATCTTGCATATGACATCAGCTGCTTGAGCTAATATATGGCTAATCTTGGTATGATCCATTTCAAAGCTCTTTTCAGAGTTATTAGATATGTACGAGCTATTGTTGACCTCTGTATCTGCTATGGTGATGTCGATTCATTCGATATCCATGCACTTCATAGATATACATATGCAAATTGGGCAGGTGATATCGACACCAAAAGATCAACTTCTGGACTTGTCTTCCTATTCAATAATGGTCCAATATCATGGAATAGTAAAATTGCAATGTCATCTATAGAATTTGAGTACATTGCAGCCTCTCAAGTGAAGAAACAAAACGTTTCTATTACCAAAGCTTTGCTAGCTTTCAGCCCTTTGCCTGACAAAAATGTTTGCGAACGCGAAAGTCAAAAGATGTGAAGCGAAAATGTTCGCGAACACCCTGACAAAAAGACACAAACACAAAAAATTCACGAAAGAGAAGTTTTCGCGGAACAACAGGAGAAAGTCAGACGACGAGAAAGTCAAATGACTCGAAGCGACACGAAAATAGTCGTGACACCTTTTCTGCCCTCACTCTCCAAAAGATCAAGAGGATCATGCAAGTACCTAGAAGTACAGATATATGATTTGATAGCATGAGGTCAGTAGATACACCCTAGGTTGTGGCTAATCTACCACTCTTGTAATTTGTGATTAGCTATAGATGTTTAATCACTCTAATCTAGAAGTTAGACGAGGCGATTATATACTTTATGGATGATACTTGACGTATACAAGAAGAAGTATAATGCTAGTAAGCAAGAAGACAAAAACACAGAACACGAGTCTGCCTGCGTGCGAGACCATTCTTTATAGGATCTGTAGATCCACAAGTCCACTAGTAAGCGAGACACTACACATGCCAATGCACTACGTGGATCTGCAAGCAATGCTTGAAGAATCAGAAGAATCAATAGATGATTTCTTATCTTGTCTGATATTGAATGTAAATTAGTCTGTTGCTATTCATGTGTATGATTCACTTGTTCATTTAATTCTACACCTTGGTTTGAATTTTGTTGAATGCTACATTAATATGTTAACGTAGTACAGCAATGTTAGTCTACATTCTGGAGGACTGTAGGAATGATGCAGCTGGCAGTGACCAGCAATCATATATGAAATCCATCCAAATTATTTGCTTTCACGATTGCCATTCGCATCAAATTCGTGATGCAGCCTAGCTTGTCATAGTCTGACATAGCCAAAAAGGCTATCAGATCCAGGAGGACGAGCATTCAAACGAACAACCCATCAACAAGTGAACACACTTCAGAAGCAATGGCTTCAATCAGTAGCATACAGAGCAAGATCTATATAGTTCTAGATTCTTAAGGATCTAAATTTCTAGCCTAGAAAATTAAGACATCATTGATACTCAAGGGTGAAAGTTTATTCCCCTGGGTGGATGGCACAAAAGAGATGCCTATGACATCAAGCAAAGAGCTACGCGAGTGGAGAGAGAAAAATGACAAGGCAATAGCCTTGCTATCTTCATCCATTGAAGATAGTCTCATGCTTGACCTGGCTACACTCTCCAACACAAAGGAGATGTGGGATACACTGCTCACGAGATTTCAAACGAAATCAAGAAGTCAAATAATGATGCTGGAAGATCAGCTGACAAATCTACAGTGGGATGGAAAAGACCTCACTTCTTTTGTAAGGAAGATGAAGGATCTATTTCTATCAGTAAATAACTCTGGAGCATAGAAGGTAGTGTCAACCGAGAAGTAGCTCACTTACTTAGGAGGCTCAAAATATTGAATAACCTTCATTGATAATAATAGTAAATTTGCTCTTTATTCAGAATATATTTGAAGCACTTAATAAATTCACAGAATATGTGAATTGGGCTGAGAGATGCACAAGCAACAAAGTGAAGCAGATAAGGACAGACCGAGATGGTGAATACATTCCGAATCACTTCACTTACTTCTGCAATGATTGTGACATCATTCACAGAAGGACTGCAGCCTACACACCGCAATACAATCTACATGCCAGACACGAACACTGTGAAGACAATGAGAGATGTCAGATTTGATGAGAGCAGGCCAATGGCCAATGACGATCCTGTTGACTATGAGGTTCTGGAGAGACAATACTATGATTTTTCACCAGTGACAGAGGGAGCAGAAGACGAACACGAAAATAAAGATTTTCGAGTCGCTACGATATACATTCATCCCTACGATTGTTATTTGCATATGCAGCTGCTTATGACCTTAGGATCTATATTGTGGATGAGAAGACAACCTTCTTGCATGGCAAGCTAGACGAAGAGGTCTATATGGATCACCCCCCAGGATATGTCTCAAATTCACTTCCTGATTATGCATGCAAAATGCATAGAAATATCTATGGTCTGGAATAGTCAGTTCGACAATGGTACAAAAACAAGGATCAAACCCTGGAATCATTAAGATTTAAGCCACCGTTGGCTGATTTCAATGTGTACATCAGAGTCACAGATGGGCAAATCAGGCTGTATATGTGGACGACACTCTGATACTTTGCAAGAGTGAGAAGCTGATTGCTGAAGTGAAGACAAACATCTCGAAATATTTCGAGATCGTGGATCTGGGAGAAGCCAGGTGTTACCTCGACTTGCAAATTGACAGGAACTATGAGGGAGATAAGTTGTACCTTCACTAGTCCAGATACACCCAAAAAATCCTAGAGGTTGGGATGCTGAATTGCAAAGGAGCGAATACTCCAATGCTCGCACGAATAGTGCTGACAAACGATGATTGTCTGAGGACTGAAGAAGAGAGAGAACAGATGCAGCTCACACCTTACAGGAAGCTGATAGGTTTGCTGATGTACCTTGCAGACAACACATGCCCTGACCTTGCTTATGCAGTGTTTAGGAAGAGCCAATTCTGCACGAATCCAGGCTCGACACATTGGAAGATTGCAAAATGAATTTTGCAATATCTTTAATTAACGAGAAATTATGGCTTGTGTTATTGTCGTGATGCAAGTTTTCAGATGATTTCCTACAACGATGCTAGCTGGGCATCCCTCAAAGACAATTGTAAAATCGTCTTAGGAGGATGCACCATCGCGTCAGGAGCGGTAGTTCTCTGGGTCAGCAAGAAGCAGACCATTGTTGCTAAGTCATCCTGTGAAGCAGAATATGTTGCATCAGCAAAGATGGCTCAAGCAGTTCCTGGACGAATTGGGCGAAACAAGGAACGAGCCTCTGGTTCTGCAGATGAATAACACATCTAACGAAAGATCCTGTGTTCCACTCAAGAACGAAACACATCGCAATCAAGTACCACTTGATCAGAGATCTCATTGAGAAGAAGATGCTGCAGACCACCTTCATCGGAACGAAAGACATGGTTGCTGACATCTTCACAAAGGCCCTAGACAAAGTACTTTTTGAGAGACAGAGGAGCAGTCTTGGAGACGTCAAGCTATCATGCTTTGAAAGGGAGCTGAAGAAACAAAATGTTTCTATTACCAAAGCTTTGCTAGCTTTCAGCCCTCTGCCTGACGAAAATGTTCGCGAACGTGAAATTCAAAAGACATGAAGTGAAAATGTTCACGAACACCCTGACAAAAAGACACAAACACGAAAAATTCGCGGTACAGCAGAAGAAAGTCAGACGACGAGAAAGTCAAACAACTCAAAGCGACACAAAATTAGTCGTGACACCTTTTCTGTCCTCTCATTCCAAAAGATCAAGAGGATCATGCAAGTACCCGTAAGTACAAATATCTGATCTGATAGCATGATGTTAGCAGATACACCCTAGGTCATGGCTAATCTGCCACTCTTGTAATTTGTGATTAGTTGTAGATGTTAATCACTCTAATCTAGAAGTTAGAAGAGGCGATTATATACTTTTTGGATGATACTTGACGTATACATGAAGAAGTCTAATGCTAGTAAGCAAGAAGACAAAAACATAGAACACGAGTCCAACTGCGTGCGATACCATTCTGTCTAGGATTTGTAGATCCACAAGTCCGCTAGTAAGCGAGACACTACTCATGGGAGAGCTGTATTTCTCTCACACCAATGCACTGCGTGGATCTGCATGCAATGCTTGAAGAATCAGAAGAATCAATAGATGATTTCTTATCTTGTCTGATCTTGAATGTAAATTAGTCTGTTGCTATTCCTGTGTCTGATTCACTTGTTTATTTGATAAGTACCACTACATTAAGAGAAAAATACTAAACAAGGAGGTGAATCTGAAATTTTGTGGAACCCAGTATATGGTAGTTGATATATATACAAAAGCGTTAAATCAAAAAACACACCAAAATTTTTGTGCTATCTTGAATTTGAAAATCAAGGCATTCAAGGATCCATATTAAGGGGGGGGGGGGGGGGGGGGGGGGGGGGGGGGGGGGGGTGCTGGATTTCTATCATCTCCATCCCTATCTCACTGCTAATCTAGATCCATTTACAAGCTATCGTAAATAGTTGTACAATCACATACTCTACGAAAATACACATGTTTCTTGACAGTCTACAGATATACAAAGAAATAAAAGCCAATGTTCTGACGACTCAACCGACATTGATTATTCGGCCACCCTTTGACTATTCGGCCTACCTCGACTATTCATCGATCACATCTACTCAACCTTTTTGTATATATCCATTCAGAAATGTTGTCTGAACATCCATCTAGTGAACTTTCAAATCTTCCACAACTACAATAGCAAGTAATAATTGAAGCAACTGAAGTCTTACTACTAGACTGAATGATTCAGTGTAGTCAATTCCATAAGTTTTTTCATATCCTTTGACGACTAGTCGAGCTTTCCATTTGGTTATACAACCATCTGGATTGAGCTTCAACTTGAAGGTCCACTTAGTGTCAATAATCTTTGCATCAGGAGGAGCTTCAACAAGATGCCAAGTCTTGTTCTTCATCAATGAGTTATACTCAGTATTCATGGTGGTGCGCCAATTGTCTTCATTAGAACTCAACAATGCTTCTGCTACTAATGAATTCTTGAGGGATATAGCAATCAGGCTCTTGTTAGTTTCGAGCAGACCTTCAAACAATAGTCAATTTCTGAGATGATGATTCTCCTTGTTGAGCAACATGTGTATCTTCGATTGTTGTCAGAACAGTCATAGGTCGAAGCATGTCAATGGTGATGGGAGTCGTTGGAACGAACTCTTGCATTGGCTTTTTCTGCTTGAAGTCGTAAAATTTATCTTCAAGAAAGATGATGTCTCATCGACTGTGATTCGGCCCGATTCTACAACGTAGTTTTGATAGGCTTTATGTGAGGTCCAGTATCCGATGAAGATACTTCTATAGCTAATAGGATCGAGCTTCTTTCTTAGGTCAGATGAAATCTACACATAACAAAGACAACTAAACACTGGGAGGTGCTTTAGACTCGATTTGTATCCATGAAAGGCTTCGAAGGGTATCCTTGAGTCGATTGCTTTATTGCTTGAATAATTCTGTAGATAGCAAGATGTTGAAATTGCTTCAGCCCAAAAATTCTTGGGTAGCTGAACATCTGACATCATTGATCATGTTGCCTTGAGATCGACACAGATACGAAGTTTGCCATTTTTCTTGGGTACAACCACAATGGGTGATACCCAATTAGTATGTTGGACTTCATAAATGAACCTAGCATCCAGCAATTTCTTAATGTCTTCATCGATTCTCTCGCGATAGATGGGGTTACTTCTGTAAGGTTTAGCCCAAATAGGCTTAGCGTTGTCTTCCAAAGAAATCATATGAACCACTACTTCAGGCAGAATTCCTTTCATTTCTATATAGTTCCATGCAAGTACATTTTTTTATTTGCGAAGTAAAGTTTCCAGATCAGAAAGTTGTTCGGACGCAAGGTGGGCACCAACATGAACTAGTCGATCCATTTCCTTGTCAGGATCTTTAAGGTTTAACGACATCGTTTTAGCTGGTCCTTCAAATGAGTTGGAACTTGGTGCAGGTTCTCGGTGTGGCTGCGGTAATTGGATAACAATGTCATTCAGTGTGAAATCTTTAAATGTTTGTGGAAGATCGAAAGGTGGTTCCACAGTTTTTTGGAACTTTGGGAATGAGTCTATGTTGAGTCACTACCGGACGTGGAAGCTTGGTCTGATGGTTTGGTTTCCGTGTCTTTAGACAAGGGCTTAATTTGCTGCTTAAGCTTCTCACGCATTTGTTTTTGACGCTTGGTTAATTTTGTATCGACAATTTTATTTTTTTGTAACCGAGGTTTTTGTGATTTTTGAGTGGGCGGTGTTGTTGCCTCACTTATCATGTCGTCATCAATTGTCTCCCAGACTTCGTCTGGATACACATCCCATGTGTATACTTTGGGTTTGGGCCTATACGCTTGTGTGTTGGGTACTTTGGATGTTAGTTGGACATGAGCCAACGGCCCTGGTGACTTGATCTCCTGAAAAATTGCTTTTGGCGAATAACGTTGGCCATCTAGATAAATGAGTACATGTTCATCCGTCATTTCAACATCATCCATGGAAAGAATACCTTCTACCATCTTTGGAAGTTTGAAATGAAGGTCATACTACTAGCTAAAGAACTGTGGGACATTGTTGATGGCACAGAAGTTAAACCTGAAGGTGATGAATCCACTATCAACAAATGGAGACTGAAAGATGACAAGGCTTTTGCCATGATCACTCTCAACATTAGAGACAATCAAATTAGTCACACAAGTGTTGTTCAGACTGCTAAGGATGCATGGGACATCCTAGCAACCCTCTACAATATCAGAGACGTCACCTCCAAACTCCATTTGAGAAAGAAATTCTTCACCTTGAGAATGTCTAAAGTAGTAAGTATTTCGAGTCATATCAACACTTTCCAAAATCTTATCGAGCAGATGACTGCAACTGGCTTAGTCAGAAAAGATATTGATGCTATTATGACTCTATTATCGAGTCTACCTGAGGCTTATGAAAATTGGATCCTAGAATTTTTGATCCAGGAGTATCTCACCTTTTCAAGAGTAATTTCATTGCTTCAACAAGAGGAGGCCAGAAGAACTGCATCCTCCTCAAGCTCAGGGATGGATCCTCAAGATCTATACTAAAAAATCAGAACTTTAGATCCAAAAAGAAGAGCAATATATAGTCTGGGTCGAATTTTGACACAGGGAATAAATTTTGGCTCAGGGTCAAATTTGAACTCTTCATCTTTTCAACCAAAGTTGAAACTATTTTGCAGATACTGCAAGAGAACTGGACATGAAGTCAAGGACTACAGAACTTTGAAATTCAACAATGAGAAGAAGAAGCAGTTCCAACAACAAGCACATAGCGTTTCAATAAGTTTTTCGACCCAGCAGCAAGAGGAAGATGAAGCAGCCTTTATGACCAAGGTTGGAGAACAACGATTCTTGGTATCTTGATTCTAGAGCAACTCAAGACATGACTCACCATCAAGGCTGGTTCAAAGATTGTAAATCTTTCACCCATTGTGCAACTTGCAGATAACTCATCACATTTAATCCAGGGTGAAGGAACAGTCAAAATCAAATTTCAAAAGGTGAAGTCAAGTTGTTGTTCTTTGCGTTGATAGTCTGTCCACTTTGTACATGTATTAACTGTAATGAGGTGGTTGTAATAATTGCAACAAAAATGAATATTGTAGATATTTTGTTGTATATCAATCCTAGAATCTTCAATAGAAAACTTCTTCTAATAACTCTTAATTTGATCAATCTTTTTGTAGCCAGCGTTATCACGCTCAACGAATGTAAGCTGAAGTTATCACTTCAAGCATTGTACTCACTGTTTGATATTAATCAGAGTACAAATTTTTAGTCTCAGTATTGTACTGTTTCATTGAGTATTTGTCTAGTTCATTCACTTTGAATGTTCTACTGCTATCTGTTGTGCTTTCGATCCTACACACCAAGCTTGCTCATAAGCTTCCGCTCATTTCCACTGATTTCCGACAACATACACATATATGTATAGATACATACACATATACATACATACACACACACATATACATACATATCTACAAACACACACAATAGCACACACACACACACATACATATATATACATACACGTACACAAACATACAATACATAGACACATCCATATATATACACATATTTACACATACACATGCACATGCACATACACATATATGTGTAGATACACACACACACATATGTATACATACACATTCACACATAGACAAATGCATACACATACATACATACACATACACATACACATACATACAAACACATACACATATATACACACACATACACATACATATATATACATGCACGTACACAAACATACAATACACAAACATATACACATGCACATAAGCACATAAATACACATATACACAAATACACAAATCACATACATATCGATATACATACACATACACATACAAATACAAATACACATACACATACACACATGTACACACTCATGCATACACACACACGTACATATACATACATATGCATGTACATACATAGATATACACATACACATATGTGTACATACATGTACATATACATACACATAGATATACACATACATACACGTACATACACATACTTATATAAACATACACATATGCATAAACACACATACAGACATACACACACATACATACACATATACACATAAATAGTCACATACACAAAGACACACACACACACACATATACACACATATCTATAAAACTATTTGTGTGCATGTGGTCGTGTGCATATGTATGGGGGCCCCCATGCACCCTCCTCCCCTCACCCATGCATACACACTTTCTTTATTAAAATGATGGGGAGGGGGATGCATGTATGGGGAGGAGCATGCATTTCTCTTGTCCACATGCATGCATGCATATTAGCCACCTAAGACCTTTATTAACCACATCTATTGGCCACCTTTCCCATTAGTGACTAACAGGCCAATTCTTATTCCTCTCTCTTTTCACGTTGGGCCTCTCTATCTTTCCAGGATGGGCCTCTCGTGTTCGTTTGTTCTGTGTGTGTGTGTGTGTGTGTCTCTCTCTCTCTCTCTCTCTCTCTCTCTCTCTCTCTCTCTCTCTCTCTCTCTCTCTCTCTCTCTCTCTCTCTCTCTCTCTCTCTCTCTCTCTCTCTCTCTCTCTCTGGATCGGGACTAGCCGCTGGCCGCTATCTCTCTCGCACTCTATGGAGGATTGTGATTGGTCGCATCTCTCACTCTTTATCTGTGGATCACGACTGGCTATGTGTTGCGCCGGCGCCTCAAAGGGCGCTGGGACTTGAGCGGTTTCCCCAACACGCGCTTAAGTCTAACATTCATCCATCATGCACTTACGTAAAAGCCAACTCAGAATCGTAACAAGCTTAACCATTCAGACTTAAGAAAACTGGAATCCCAACCAACCCGAAAGCCAACTCAGAATCCGTCCCCAAAAGGTAACCAAAGGCAAAGACAAGCCACACATAAAACCCAAGGCATAGTGGTCGCCAAACTGACCAATTGGCGAGACAGACTTCAGAACCTTTACAGACCATCAAAATTATCAAACCAACCTTCGCAAGCAGCATAAATGGAATCGTGGTAGTTGAATTGACTTGACTATAGGCTGGGTTTGAAGAAAAATATCGACTGGAGCAACTTGTACAAGAGTTCATTTCCTACAAGTGTTGAACCCTCACCAGACTTTCAACACTCTCACAGGCAATCCAAATTATCTTTTGAACCTTCGCCAACTTTTTTGGGATCTTAGAAAATCATCAACAAAGTTCTTGCAAAATTTGGTAGTGAACTGAGCTCTGAAAAGTGCACATTGCCTAATACACCATCTGATTCTCCGTTATAAAAACAGGGAATTCAACTCATTTATCACTCTCTTTTTTCTTCATAATTTCCAACTTTATCCGATTGTCCTCAAAACCTGCACAAGCTCTCCTCAACATTCAATCACCATGCATCCAAATGTGCTTTCTCCCATTTCACTCACATCCCTCTGAAATCACTCATTCCACCCATTTCACCACCCTTTGAGTGATTCCTACCAAACTCTCTTTACCATCTAACCCGTCTTCTTCCCATACACCATCACGGCCTCTTTAACCAACCCTAACAACACTCCTTCAAGCCTTTATAACGAGATTGGTGCCACTCAGATTGCTCGCCACAACGTCCCTTCTTCCACCCATATCTTCGACCTTCCAACTGACACCCAGATCACCCCATGGATCCAATCTACCCAACCTCTCCTGGAATCTATTCCCAGCTTTTCACCTATGCCTTATGACAGGGACCCTTAGGCGCCAGCGACGCAAAAAGGTTGTAGTAAGGGTCCTTCCACTTGGACCAGTCCCGGAGGCGAAACCGAAATGGTAATCATCCCCAAGGATCAACTTTATTAGATTTGGAAGAGGTTACATTCATACATAGATTGACCGGTCTCGGGGCCACCAACACGTGCTGGGCATTGTGCCTGGCTCGTGCTGGTAGAGGGAGCTGAGACCTGGCGACTGGATTCCTGGCGCTGGTTGAGCTGCCCAAGTTTCTGTCTGCCGGACTCCCCCTATAGTTCTGCTGTGATTCGGCGCACCCCCTCTGGTTTGAAACATAGTGCTTTCTGGTAAAGCACGCTTTTTAGGACTTAGTTTTTATTTTGCTGATTAAGTCTGGCAAGCTTGGCAGAATCAGTCTGGCTCCCGGACATGGGTCCCGGGAGCCGTCCCGGCGGCCGAATCAACCTGCTTTCCTGACTAGGCCATGACTCGAGCTCCAGAGCTAGCTCATGACTTTGTGACTACTTGACTGGCTCACCACAGGTCGGAGGCTCAGTCCTTGACATTCTAACTTGCTCTGGGACCTTAGGGAGTGTCACCCCTTTGAGTCTTACAGGGCACGCTGGGTGCACCCAAGTCAGCTTTACAACATCCTCCCCTCGTTTGAGAAAGCTGATGTCCTCATCAGGGCCAAACTAGAACCTAAGACTCATGGCACGGGCTTAATTCACCGGCCAGACTTTAGTCACATATACAAGGGCACGGGCTTGATTCACCGGCCAAAGGAAACCAACTGTAAAGTAGAGTAATGATATTGTGTTTTACACCCAGCACATGAAAAGTGTGGATCTAGTTCACTTACGTAAAACCTGTGTGAAGCTGCTGCACTTAGACATCAAACTGAAGCTCACTCCTCAATGAGAAATGCGGCTTACTTTATTAGCATGAAAGAAAAAGGTACTCACGGCTCCCTTAAGCCTCAGATATGTCGTTGTCGTCGCACATCTGGATGAGTCCCCTAGGACTCTAGATATTTCGTTTGGTCGTCCAGGTTGAGCTCCTTGAGCTCTGCATCGGCACTTAGATTCACCTTTGACGTAGAAACTGCAGGCAATGTTGGCTCCATTTGACCTCGCGTCAGCTGGTTTGTCACTGTTGGATGTCTTTCATTAAAAAGGTGAGTTTTCGCTTGGTCACACAAGGTGAGCTCTTTGAGCTTTGCATCGGCACTTGAATTCACCTTTGATGTAGAGACTATAGGCAATTTTGGCTCCATTTGTTCCCGTGTCAGCTGGTCTGTCACTGTTGGTTGTCCTTCGTTAAATAGGTGAATGAGATTGGGAGGAATGGTTGGCTCAGGTTCATTTGTGTCGTTCTTTTCTAGTTGGTCCCCTGGCACAGCTCTGACGACACAAGGTCCTGCCATTATATAATAACACAAGGTTAACCCCTTTTGCCAAGAAGGCCACCACATGTTCGTTAAACCAACTTAATCCCAAAATAGCGTCGAAGGCATCCATCTTCAAGATTGTGAACGTTAGTCGATTCTTCCAGGCTCCCAGAGAGATTGGTAAGTTGATTGCCAATCTACAAGTGGTCATTGTACCTTTCGCGGTCTCCACACAAATAGGAGTCACATTTTCCTCACATTGGATGTCCAATTCTCCTGTCAGTTTTTCTGACAAGTAGTTATGTGACGCCCCCAGGTCTACCATGAAGTAAATGATCCTGCCTTGAATACAGCCTTTCAGGTACAATAACTTGGATCCCCTCGCAGGAGTCGCCATAAGATGTTCACGATAAGCCGCAAGTGCCCCTATCTGTTGCAAGGCATTCAGGTCAGACTCCGTCAAATCCGTTTCTGGGTCCTCTTCATCATCTTGTTCACATCTTCTTGATCAAATGCCTCTCTCTCCATCCTATCAAATCCTTCAATGGCAGCCATGATTTTCTTATTCAATGGTTTGGGGCATGATCTCCAAGAGTGACCTTGCTGATGACAGTTGAAGCAATGCATGGAACTGCCCACTGTTGGTGAGCTATTGCTGTGACTAGTCGAAGGTCCAACATTGTTTCTTCTCTGGAACATGTTCCCTCCATTGTTGCCTTGGTTGCCAAACCCTGTTTTTGTTGGGAATTTATTCACGCTACTCGAGGCTTGGTTGTCATTTGGAGCTGAGTCCCCCCTTGAAAAGAAGCTCGCACTCGGTCTGGATCCACTAAATACTCTTGTTGAGGTTGCGGGAGCAGCTGGTGCCAATGTGCTCTCATAATCACAAACCATTTCAGCCGCTCGAATAGTTGAATTGAAATCATGGGGCATGTAGCTGTCTATCGCACGTCGGGTCCAGGATTGCATTCCAGACAATAGGTAATGAGTTTTGTCCGCCTCGGACATATCTTCAATAACCCATACACTCTGTCTGAATCTATTGAGGTACTCTCGCAATGACCCTTTCTGTTTGAGCCCCGATAATTCTGTCCTCAATCTCATGTGTAAATCCTTCGGTATGAACTCCTCTCGTAATGCGGCTTTGAATGCGTCCCATGTTTGAAAATGCATTCCTGCCATCCGGTACCAATTTGTAGTGTAGCCCTCAAAATATGCTAATGCCAAGTCAGTTCTTTCTTCCTCAGGAGTGTTCATTAGACGGAAGTAATGGTCCATGTGAAACAACCAATCTTCCACAACTCGAATGTCACGCTCTCCTTTGAAAGTAGGTGGTGCTTTCACTTTGGCAGTCTTTCTTGGGCCCTCCGTGGTTCGCGCTCGTGGTTCTCTTGGTATCTGTGGAGGAGGCGCCACTGCATTCTCCCTAGTTGCTTCCAACTCTTCAAACCTGGCTTCGAGCTGTGTTAGCCCGTCTCTCATTTCTCTAGCAAGGTTAATTTGGGTAAGATTCATGGCTCGCAAGGATGTTTGCCATTCTTTCCTTTCGGTTTCTCTATCCTTCTTCACCTCGCTAAGCATAGCCGTCATTGCGCTTGATAAGTATTGCCGCATCTTCACTTCAAAGAGGTCCTGTTGTGCCTCTGGCAAGGGTTCATCTCTTGGTGTAGGTTCAGAAGGGCCACCCATCTCTTCATGGAGGGGCGCCACTGTGGAGTGCATACGCTCTTTCTTTTTCGACTTGGATCTGGTGCCATCTCGATGCATGCGAGAGCTGTATTCTCGAGTCAGCTCTTCTCCGTCCGTCAGTGCTCGTAACTCTTCAAGATGGTCCTCCATTATAGTCAGAGGTGTACTTCCAACAGATTATCGCCTCAATACTTTTTATATTTGAAGCTCTCCCTTCTGTCAGCCGGGCCCCACAGCTCTCTTTTCTTCTTTATTAAATCAGCTTCAATGAAAATATCCCTTCCTCAAACTTAGCACGCCCACATCACCTGAGAGCCAAGTAGAAACCAAGTCATTTGTGTCCAAGCAAGCACACGACAAACGGAACATACCAACCAAAGCAAACACAGAGGATCCTTCTCAAGCCACAAACCCCCCTTGAGACCGGACGTAGGACCTTTGCCTAGCCGCGCCCACACAAATCTATCACAGAATTAGCCCACGGGAAAACATCCATCCAACCATCCGTGCTTTCACCATTAAGCAGCACATTGCCTCAGTCACGCCCCACCACTTTTTGGTCGATAGCCCTTATAGCTAAACGATCGGCAGCTATCCCGCACCGGCAGCTAACCACCCGTGCTTTACACCCGAATTCGAACAGCATCTCTGTATCAATGGTTAACCCGTACAGTTCGAATATGTCGCCCCGCACCCCACAAGGTACAGACCGTGCTTTCACCTACCTAGGCAGCACTTTGCCTCATCCGTCCTACGTGCAGACAGCGCCAGGCCCGAACCGCGAGAACTGACCGTGCTTACACCTCGAGGGTAGCACTTTGACTCATCAAGTCCCCCGTTCTGCCGACCACCCCGACCGTGGACGCACCCGTGCTTACACTGTGGGCAGCACCTTGCGCAACGGTTGTCCTGACAAATCCCAAAAACGTGGCCATCCCTGTGAGACTTGCGTAGCTGACCGGCTAGTCGGCTCTGATACCACATGTTGCGCCGGCGCCTCAAAGGGCGCTGGAACTTGAGCGGTTTCCCCAACACGCGCTTAAGTCTAACATTCATCCATCATGCACTTACGTAAAAGCCAACTCAGAATCGTAACAAGCTTAACCATTCAGACTTAAGAAAACTGGAATCCCAACCAACCCGAAAGCCAACTCAGAATCCGTCCCCAAAAGGTAACCAAAGGCAAAGACAAGCCACACATGAAACCCAAGGCATAGTGGTCGCCAAACTGACCAATTGGCATAGCGGCAAGCCCCATGTCGATGACAGGGACCCTTAGGCGCCAGCGACGCAAAAAGGTTGTAGTAAGGGTCCTTCCACTTGGACCAGTCTCGGAGGCGAAACCGAAATGGTAATCATCCCCAAGGATCAACTTTATTAGATTTGGAAGAGGTTACATTCATACATAGATTGACCGGTCTCGGGGCCACCAACACGTGCTGGGCATTGTGCCTGGCTCGTGCTGGTAGAGGGAGCTGAGACCTGGCATTCCTGGCGCTGGTTGAGCTGCCCAAGTTTCTGTCTGCCGGACTCCCCCTATAGTTCTGCTGTGATTCGGCGCACCCCCTCTGGTTTGAAACATAGTGCTTTCTGGTAAAGCACGCTTTTTAGGACTTAGTTTTTATTTTGCTGATTGGCGCTGGCTGGATTCTGGTCACAGTGGCACCATGTAGCGCAGGCATCCCAAAGGGAGCCGGGAACCATGACTTAGCTTCCCAGCCTTCAACTCTTGCCATCCAAACCCACTTGACATACAAGCAGCCAACTCGCCAACAACGATCAGACTTAACCAACTTGAAGTTCCGAAAACCAACATTGAGATCCAACCTGACGCCATGCCAGATCGGGGGTCCCGATGTGAGTGACTTCCCTCCAAGCAAGCCGTCCGACATACATCAAACTTAACCAACTCGAAGCTTCGTTACAAACGAGTAACATCCATTCCAAGCAAGCAGTCTGACTTACATCAGACTTAACCAACTGAAAGCTTCGTCACGAGTGCTTGAAGCCAACCTGGCGCCACGCCAGACTGGACAGCCATAAACAGGTAACTTCCACCCAAGCAAGCCATCCAACTCAGCCAACAGGTTAGAGCCCGTTCCCCAAGAGCTTAACCCATTCACGTTCATGCAAGGAACACTCAGAACCACAAGCCGCGACATATATGGAGACAACCAGTTCTTGGGCCAAATGGTCCCGACAGCATACCACTGGCGCCACGGACCGAATGGCCCCGACAGCATACCGCTGGCATCTTGGGATACGACCCTCAGCTATGTGCCAAGTTAAAAATTTTGAAAGCGGCCTTACAACTGGCGCTGTCACCGAACACTGAAACCCAGAAGGTAATCAAAGTCAGTTTGAGAAAAATCCCACTTTATTGATAAATTTGAGAAGGTTACATTTCAAGTGTGTGACCGACCCTAGTCTCCAGGGCGCTAGCATGCCAAGGCGAGAGCCATGACAACATTCCAGCAAGGGAGGCTGAGACTTGGTTGGAGCTCGCCCTGAGTCGCAACCCGCACTCCCCTATAGTATTGGTGTGATTCGGCACCCCCCCTCATACCAAGCACTCTACCCAAGCTAGTAAAGCATGTTTTTCTCTCTCTAGGATTTTCTCTTTCTAGAAAGTTATTTTCTCTCTCTAGATTTTATTGATCTCCAGGCTTCCTTTAATCATGCCTAGATCGTGTGAGGTGATTGCACATCAATCTGAGCTCTCTGGACTCCGCTAGAACCGATCAAAGATTTTCAGCCATAGGAACTTGGCGGCGGTTGGATTCTGGTCACGGTGGCGCCGGGAGCGGCGCCGGCGCTGTTGGCCCCGGGAGCAGCAGAGGCGCTGCTGGCGTCGGGACATAGCTGGCGCCGATGGCGCCGGAAGTAAAGCTTGTAAAGGTAGCTTTACAACATCCACCCCACCTTTATAAAATCTGATGTCCTCATCAGATGTCAGATTAAAGTAAATGTGTCTCCCAATTAAAATAACTATACATTTAAGCTACTTGGCACAGTACTCAATTTACTGGCCACTTTTTACTAACATTGAAGCTGGCACACCACAAGTCGGAGGCTCAACTCTTTGTACTGAAAAATTACATAACTCGAAAATATATCTTTGTCTGGGAAAAGCGTAGATTTGATATCACTTTCGTAAAACCCGAGAACCTTATTAACTGGTGACATAGGCCTTTCTTGGAAATGTTCGCCCCTGTCGCTTCTGACTTTCGACTTTGGAACTCCTTTGAGCTCCTGATTTGTCCTTGATGCACTTTGTGTTGAGCTCCCTGAGCTCCAGATTTGTTCAGTTCCGCACAGGTATCAAGGCTCCCTGAGCCGAAGGATTTATCATTTGATTGCCCACTTTATGGTCCACTCCGTGCCTTGTTGCTTCTGCACCTTGATTTCTCTCCTTGTCCCAGCCTGATCTTGATACTTTTCCATCTTGGCTCTTTAAGGTAGGCAAAGATTGAGTACTCCGCAATGCACCTCTCACTTATCTTGAAGTAGCTCTTTGAATCAGCCGAAATGTAACCATTGACCTCGTGGAAAGCCAAAGGGTCGCACCAGTTTGATCCACATCCGAACTACCTCTTCGCGTTTGTCTGAAGCACCATGTCCGTCGCGCAAAACTTGACTTTCACAATTCCATCACTGGTCAGTTGCCTCACAGTCAAAACAAGAAGTGTACATCGAGCTTGGCTTCAAGTAGCTCTCTTTGAATCAGACAGATGCACCCAGAGTTTGCACTAGTCCGATCTCAATGCGAACTGTCCCTTAGCGTCCGTTCGAAATACCAAGTCTCTCATGCAAGACTCAACTTTCACAGTTCCTTCATTGATCAGCTGCCTTACACGTAACACAAGCCAGCGTACTCATATGTTTCCTCATCATTGCTGGTCCAGAGAAAACCTATAACAAACTTTCCTTTCCACAACAAAAAGTTGTCAACTTATTAGGTCCAAAGTTTGCCAGTCTCCTCGTGTGAGTATGGCTAGGTCACCTTGAATTTGCGCCCGTTTTGATCAACTTTCATTCAAAATTTGCCCCAAGAGAGAGGTGTGTGTGATAGTTCCCCTCCACTTATAAAATCAGCTGATCCGACTTAGAGTAGAGTTCTTCGGAAAAAAAGCCTTTCCAACACTTTGCTTCCCATCTGCTAGGATTAGGGCTTGATCCAACTTGTTGCCAATCTCTGAAGAGGATCCTAGTCTTTTCCCCTTTGAGGAAAAACCCAACTGATACTGGTTATCACCCATGCTCAGTGAGTTTCAGTTCCGAAGGTGGTCGTCCCAAAATGAAGACCAATTGCTCCATAGAAGATCTCCCCTGAAATTGCCCTTTCCAGCTTTTGACTTCCTGCTTGCGTCTGGTAGACATTGTCGCAAATGAAACTAACCCAAGAAACAGGCTAGCCATCCATCCTTTGCAAACATTGAGTCGTTTCGTTGTCGTTCACGTGTGAGTACTTGAATTGCAAATCCGCCCCACAGATTCTGTAGTCCTCTTGGTTTGATGGTATCAGCCTTCAAAAGAAAAGGTTCATTCTCGAGCCATCAGCTCCTTGTATCACAAGCAATCATGCAAACCAGGCAAAGCACGAGTACTACATACAAGTAAGACACTCATGCAGGTTTACTAACAAGTAACAAAGACAAGGTCCCCCTTTCAGATGGTCCTGCCAACAGACCTTTGCCTGGCCGCGCCCATACGAATCGATCACGGAATCAGCCCACATAGGACACCCCTCCAACTATTCGTGCTTTCACCATTAAGCAACACATTGCCTCAGTCACGCCCCACCACTTTTTGGTCGATAGCCCTTATAGCTAAACGATCGGCAGCTATCCCGCACCGGCAGCTAACCACCCGTGCTTTACATTCGAATTCGAGTAGCATCTCTGTATCATTGGTTAATCCGTACAGTTTGAATATGTCGCCCCGCACCCCACAAGTACAAATCGTGCTTTCACCTCCCTAGGCAGCACTTTGCCTCATCCATCCTACGTGCAGACAGCGCCGGACCCGAACCGCGAAAACTGACCGTGCTTACACCTCAAGGGCAGCACCTTGACTCATCAAGTCCTCCGTTCTGTCGACCACCCCGACCGTGGACGCACCCATGCTTACACTGTGGGCAGCACCTTGCACAACAGTTGTCTTGATGAACCCCAAACCGTGGCCATTTCCGTGAGCTCCGCATAGCTGACCGGCCAGTCGGCTCTGATACCACATGTAGCGCAGGCATCCCAAAGGGAGCCGGGAACCACGACTTAACTTCCCAGCCTTCAACTCTTGCCATCCAAACCCACTTGACATACAAGCAGCCAACTCGCCAACAACGATCAGACTTAACCAACTTCAAGTTCTGAAAACCAACATTGAGATCCAACTTGACGCCATGCCAGATCGGGGGTCCCGATGTGGGTGACTTCCCTCCAACCAAGCCGCTCGACATACATCAAACTTAACCAACTCGAAGCTTCGTTACAAACGAGTAACATCCATTCCAAACAAGCGGTCTGACTTACATCAGACTTAACCAGCTGAAAGCTTCGTCACGAGCGCTGGAAGCCAACCTGGCCGCCACGCTAGACTGGACAGCCATAAACAGGTAACTTCTACCCAAGCAAGCCATCCAATTCAGCCGATAGGTTAGAGCCCGTTCCCCAAGAGCTTAACCCATTCACGTTCATGCAAGGAACACTCAGAACCACAAGCCGCGACAGATATGGAGACAACCAGTTCCTAGACCAAACGGTCCCGACAACATGCCGCTGGCACCACGGACCGAATGGTCCCGACGACATACCGCTGGCGTCATGGGATACGACCCTCAGCTATGTGTCAAGTTAAAAATTTTGAAAGCGGCCTTACAACTGGCGCTTTCACTGAACACTGAAACCCAGAAGGTAATCAGAGTCAGTTTGAGAAAAATCCCACTTTATTGATAAATCTGAGAAGGTTACATTTCAAGTGTGTGACCGACCCTCGTCTCCGGGGTGCTAGCATGCCAAGGCGAGAGCCATGACAACATTCTAGCAAAGGAGACTGAGACTTGGTTGGAGCTCGCCCAGTCGCAACCCGCACTCCCCTATATTATTGGTGTGATTCGGCACCCCCCTCATACCAAGCACTCTACCCAAGCTAGTAAAGCACGTTTTTTTCTCTTTAGAATTTTCTCTTTCTAGAAAGTCATTTTCTCTCTCTAGATTTTATTGAACCCCAGGCTTCCTTTAATCATGCCTAGATCGTGTGAGGTGATTGCACGTCGATTTGAGCTCTCTGGACTCCGCTAGAACCGATCAAAGATTTTCAGCCATAGGAACTTGGCGCCGGCTGGATTCTGGTCATAGTGGCGTTGGAAGCGGCGTCGGCGCCGTTGGTGCCGGGAGCAGCAGGAGCGCTGCTGGCGCCAAAAGTAGAGCTTGTAAAGGTAGCTTTACAACACACCAGGAGCGGCAATGGCGTTGCTGGCGCCGGGGACAATGCTGGCGCCGGTGGCGCTGAAAGTAAAGCTTGTTAAGGTAGCTTTACAACATCCACCCCACCTTTAAAAAATCTGATGTCCTCATCAGATATCAAATTATAGTGAAGGTGTCTCCCAATTAAAATTAACAATACATTTAAGCTACTTGGCATAGTACTCAATTTACTGGCCATTTTTTATTAACATTGTAGTTGGCACACCACAAGTCAAAGACTCAGATTAGTGGCAAAGGGCTATTCACAAAGGTATGGAATTGATTACCAAGAAACTTTCTCTTCCATAGTCAAAATGGCTAGCATTAGACTATTGTTTGCATATGCAACCCAACATAATCTTGAGATACATCAGATAGATGTAAAAACAGCTTTCTTGCATGGTGATTTAGAAGAGGAAATATACATGAATCAGCCAGAAGGATTTCAAAATCCAAACCTTCCAGATCATGTGTGTAAACTTAATAAATGCATTTATGGTCTAAAACAGGCTTCACGTTCTTGGCATCAAAAGATAGACAGTTTTCTTAGATCTACTGGAATGCAGCCTATTTAAGCAGATTGCAATGTCTATGTCAAGGTAGAGGACAACCGATTTATTATTATGACTATGTTTGTTGACGATTCTCTGATGTTTGGAAACTGTCTAAAATTGATAAAAGACACTAAATCCCTAATGGGACAAAAGTTTGAAATTACCGACTTAGGCGAAGCCAAGGTCTATCTCGGATTACAGATTATCAGAGATAGAACAATGGGCATAATTCAGATAACACAATCCAAATATGCCTTGAAAGTACTTTTAGACTATAACATGATGGAGTGCAAGGGAAAGCCGACTCCCATGGCATTTGGAGTCAAATTTTCGAAGATGGCCCCAAAACTAAAGAGGACAAGATTAGGTAAGCCGTTGTACTTGAAAGTATTTTGTGTGACAATTTTACATGGTCAACCCGTAGGGAATGTTGATGTAGATGAGGACGAGGACACTGCAGATTCTCTCACTTTGCATATTACGTAGAGTGGATTTCTCTCACTTTACAAATTTTGAGAAGTGCTTGGAATGTTCTCGTTGAAAATAGACGACCGTTGGTTTTTTTTCTCTCTTCAAGATTTTGCAAAAAAAGTGACATTGCTTTTAAAAAGCCGACACTGTCCTTAAACATGCGATGGTGCCATTAAAAAGACGACAATGTCTTTAAAATAGTTTAACTTATTCAGGAAGAAACTGAGGCAAGTGTCGCATGTTTCAGGAAACTGCAAAAAAGCCGACACTATGTTGAAGTGTCAGCCTACCACTTTTGGAAACCTCTTAAGATCATACACAAAAGCTTGAAGACAATACACAGAGCAATGCTCTCAATGGAGGAAGAAGGGTGACAATGATCTATTGATCTCTCTCAATAATACAATAAGTTTCTCCAACCTGTTCTCCACAAATTTCAGCTTAATATAGGTGAGAGAGATGACTCTCTCTCCTCTCTCTAGAACTTAGGACCCAATTTTAGGGCACCAGTAGCCTAAAATACCCAATTTTGGCCTATATGTCCAAATAACATGATTTTGGTGTCATTTCGAAGGTCCTGAAGTTGGAGACTTCTTCAATATGAAATATATACTAAAATAAAAGTATCTAGGCCTCTTTCACATGTGTAAAAGGTTAGATCCAAAACTATGTACAAAAACTGCCAATTTAGGCCTCAAACTAGCTAGGGAATGTTGACAATTTTCACAAACTTCACTTTTGATAAGGATGGTGTTGGTGATCAAAACTCAAATGATGATATTTTTTTGATCTCTTCTTGTTGGCTAAAGATAAAGGACCTTAATTAGGGTGGATTCAATGATCAATTAGTTTGGATGTTAAGTTTAGGTTATGAAAAGTACAGAGACGCCCTAAAATGCTAAGATCTGAGCTTGAAATGTATAAATATGTGATGGGATCTCCATCAATTTGAGTAAAAAATCGGTTTTCAATCTACCAATGTTGTTGGTGATCAAGATGTTGATATTTGCTATTTGTGTTGAGTAATTTGACTTTGTGAGATTGATTTGGAAGTTTAGGTACTGTACTCTGCCTGTGGCAATCCATACTTTCACACGTGTAAAGGGAATTGCATGAATTTGGGCCTACAAGTGGACTTCAAGCCAAGGTGAAGCTAGGAAATACTAAATTGGTTGGTGTTTTAGCTATAGAATCTTAATTGGATCCATTCAAGGTGCTTCCTCCGTCATTTTAAAGTTTTATTAGAGTCTATTTGCTACATTTTTAACATGGTATCATAGCCTTGTTATGAAATAAGCTAAATTCTTGCAATTTGATTCACTAGCACCATAGATTTTGATCAATTTAAGGCATTGACTGATTCTTTATAATTATCTATAATTGGTAGCTCCATTATTGATTAAATTGAGCTCTTGTAGGATTTTATTTGAAGGTTTTTAGGCTTCTAAAACCAGGTTCTAAGCATTTCTCGTCTACAAGATTGAATTAACAAGTTTCACTTTCTTTCTCATACATGATCCAAGGCAAGTTTTGGAGTCAATCTCGAGGAGTAACATTCAAGCATTGGAGAGATAGGAGGATTGAAGCTTTTGGAGTTGATGTAGGTTTTTATTAGGTGTGTGAGAGACCTCCTAAGAGTGATTTAGGTTCATCTCAAAGTATTTTGCATTTACTCATCATTAAGATCATTTTTTTTGTCAAAATTGTGATCTTGGTAGTTTGTTCTTGGAAGGTAGATTGTTTTGATTCTTATATAAAGTATCAACCTGATCTTATAAGAGTGATTTAGAGTGTCATTTATGTGCAATTATATCTTCTTTTCTCAAGTTGATTGGATTTTTATAAGCCTTGTGAATTTTAGATCAAGGAGTCATCATTTTTTATCATTTTTTTTACATCAAGAAAGCTAGTTTCATTTTGCATTTTTCAATAGAATTGGTTAAGCTCAAGATCCAGTAGTATCTTGTTGAGAATTCATTTGTTGATCGACAAAGCTTGGATCTAGAAAACAACCTTTATGGAACTCACTACATTTGACAACTTGGAGCTCAAATTATGTTCTTATTGTAATAAGTGATCATACTCACTACATACATCAAGAACCTGATAATTATGTTGTTTTTATGCATGTAACTATTATTGATCTAGGATAGTCTCATCAAGCTAAATTGTGAGGAGTGTAAAAATTGCACAATTCTAGCTTGACCAATTTCGGTCACATGCATTGTAATTGGCAAAATGCCCATGTAAATGGATGCCACACGTGCCAAATAGAATATGATGCTTTTCCAAAGTTTTATTCTACATCCTACATTGTAAAGGCACCTTTGAAATAAGGCCAAAGGGTGCTTAGATAGGGTAGAGATAAAATAGGAGCAAAAAATAGTATGTTTTACATTGTTTTTGGATCTCGAGATCAAGGACCCTAATTAGGGTGGATACAATGATCAATTAGGTTGGATGTTAGGGTTAGGCTATGAAAAGTATAGAGATGCCCTAAAATGATCATATCCAAGCTTGAAATGTATAAATATGTGATGAGACCTTCATCAATTTATGAGTAAAAAATTGGTTACTACCAATGTTGCTGGTGATCTACATGTTTGATATTTGCTATTTGTGTTGAGTAATTTGACTTCATGAGATTGATTTGGAAGTTCAGGTACTATACTCTGCCTGTGGCAGTTCGTACTTTCACACATGTGAAGGAAATTGCATGAATTAGAGCCTACAAGTGGAGTTCAAGCCAAGGTGAAGCTAGGAAACACCAAATTGGTTGGTGTTTTAGCTATAGGATCTCGATTGGATCCATTCAAGGTGCTTCCTCCATCTTTTAAAGGTTTATTAGAATCTATTTGCTATATTTTTAACACTTGACGTGCCACCTCTGAGAGCTATGGTGATTGATTGATGTGATCTACATACTGCACTAGATCCTATCAAAATTTTAACTATAGACTTTTTTTACTAGCTGAGCTACAAGATTCTCAATGAGATATGTGAGTAACATATGCATATTTTGGAGGGGGCCAAGTTGGTCCAAAAGACATTCTTTTTTTATATATAGTACAAAAACAAAATTAAGTGGAGGGGCCAAGGTGGTCCAAAAGACATTCTTTTATAGTTTTATGTACATATTTTATAAGACTATGTAGTCATTGTCAAGCTAGTCAATCTAGACCATTGATTTGATGGATGGTGGAGATCTAGGGCTTAACCATACATCAAGAACCTGCCAAATGCAGCCTACTATAGTTATAAATAGCTGAATACTATACCATTTTGGTAGTTGATGCACATACCTCATTTTGGTGATGATATTGGAGAAGGGAGATCGATCTCTACATTGTGTGGAATTTCCTTGTTTGTCTTGCTTACGTGAATAATGATTATGACATGTTTTGTATTCATCATTATGAATGTTATGCTCTCTATCATTTCACATTATTACAGGTCCAAAAAATGTTCTTCCTTATATTTGATCCACTTGAAGAGTTTAAAGATCTTTTGGATGTTTCTACATCTTGACCTGATTTCATAATTAGAGATGTGTAGACAATCTTATTATATTTAGGTTTGTTCCTTTATGCATTAAACTTTCACAATATCTTTGAAAAGCTAAGTAACCTTTTTGAATTTTTCACCTTTATCACTATGTAGATGTTGATTTTCAAATGTTCGTGAAAATTGGGAGGGGAATATTTCGACATTTTAATATTCACATTTAATTGTGGTTACCAGTCACTTTTGATGCGACTACAACAAGTTAGATTTATTTTCATTGAAAGTTGTGTAGGAAGATGCATAAATAAGTTACAAAATGGTAATTTAATAGCTTTTTGTTATTTTTCTCTCTCCTACATGGCATTCCTTATAGGGCTCTTTTTGAGCTCATATCTTTTCTAATGTTCAAAATTGTGTTTCTAAAAACACAATAAGTCTAGTTGTACCCTTTTGCTAGCTTTGATTTTGCAATGTATTTTGAAAGAGATTTGAACCTCATAAGCTTTTTTCAATGACCCTTTCGACTTTACTTTTGATGATACAATAGATTTGGTGGTAGGGAAAATGACCTATGCATTGTGCACCAATAAAGCACCTTTGGAATCATTTCCTAAGAATGTCTCACTCATTTTACCCTAGCATCACAAACTTTGATTTCTAGAGCATCTTGCAATACACATAAGCCTAGCAATACTATAAGGAATCTAATTATGAAATTTAATATCTTTCTTCAAATTTTGTAATGTCAGTCATTTTAAGCGACTTTTTTTATCTTGCAATTGAGTGAATTTGTACTCAGCTAAACTAGAAAATTTGACATTAGCGGAGGATCACATTTTTTAGCTTGGTGAAAATTTGAGCAAGCATGATGTGTCCTCCTTTGTTGAATACAACTTCCCAAAGGTATCATTGCATATTGTGTGATCAAATGTGTTAGAGCTATCTTGCAAATTGACCAACCCACTCAATAGTTCATCCTCATGCATGTTAAAAATTATGAAAGCCTAGATAATCTCTACCATTATTGATGGCCCTGATTTTCAAGGCCATTTCATTCCACTCCATTGACTCTTGGATAGCCTCCAAAGAGTGTGCAAGAACAGTGCTATCTCTTCTTCATTGTTGATTGGATCCTCATCCCCAAGCTCATTCATGTTCCATAACATACTTGCTTCCCATGATTTAGAAGTAGTAGGATTAGATGTAACAATAGAAAGAAAGATTTCTCACTTGAGATCACATTTGATTCTAGGTTTGATAAATTGATTCTATGCTACTCAATTGATAGAACTCTATGTTGATTTCTAGAAATTGTTATATATGTATATACATATATGTATATATATATATGTATATATAGATATATGTATACATATATGTATATATATATGTATATATAGATATATGTACATATATATATACATATATATATACATATATATATGTATATATATATACACATATATATATGTATATATATATACACATATACATATGTATATATATATATACACATATACATATGTATATATATATACACATATACATATGTATATATATATATATATATATATATATATATATATATATATATATATATATATATATATATATATATATATATATATACACATATACATATATAACTAACTTAATTATAGACTAGTCCAAGCCCTAATCTCACTATTATATGTATTTTATACTTTTCACCATGCTAATTATAGTGTGTTGTGAAGTCTTGAGTTCTCTATCTTCGACCTCCTTTTGTCCATGTGTTATTACTCATGCCAATGTTACGTCCACATCCAATATTAATCATTTGGAGTCTTTCACATAGTTATGTCTCAAAGTTCCATTCAAGGAATTAATAACCTCGAGAGGGCCCAAGCACTTCGATTGTGACATGTGAAGTAGTTCATGGTGTTTGACAGCTATATATTGTAGGGTGAGGGGTATAAGTCGAGTTTTGTAACGGAAAACTACAAGAACTATGTGAAAACTTGGAAGTTTAGGAGGGTGAGTTCTAGTAGGTTCTATGTAGTTTTGTAACGGAAAACTACAAGAGGTGTATAATAACTTAAAGGTTTCCACAAAAAGAAAGAAAACTCGATGCTCACAATATAATAATTCAAAAAGTCTGTGATTATGGTACATTAGAATAAAATGAGGTGATTGAATATAAACCCCCCCCTCTCTCTCTATCTCACTCTCTCTCTCTAACATTGTTCCATTCTACTCTTACAATCTAATCTATTCTAAAATGTTGAGACTTCAGTAAAATTCAATGCAATTTCTCAAGAAAAAGAAGATGCACTATGTATTTCATTTTGTCTAGCTTCTAAAGCAACATGCAAAGCCAATGCTACAAGAACCCATGGACCAGTAACTTGCACTTGATATATTGATTGATGCTATCCCATGGTCATTCAGATGTACTTCAAGTAATTGTCTAGGATAATGTTATGCATATGTTTCCTAACCCTGCACTTATTTTTAACACCCTGAGCACTCTCTGCACCATGCCAAGGAGTGCATCTAAGGCTGAAAAGAAAAAGCTTTTATAAGCTTTTTCTTGGTTCTTAGCCCTATATGCATTCCCTGACATGGTACAGGGAGTGCTCAAGGTGCTAAGATTAAGCAAAGGGGTTACCTAATAAGACATGATGCTTCAAACCTCAAGTGTGTGGGCTCAAGAAGACAATATATGGCTTAAAGCAAGTGCTAAGGACAATGAAAGTCATGCTGGATTTTCACCTAACTTTGCAAAAGAAGTGTGTTTTACTATGTATTCCCATTCTCCGTAGTGAGAAGATAGAAACTTTTTGGAGCCTCAAGGAGAAACTCAAGTTTCCTCTCATTGTATGGTGATTACTCTATTTTTCCAATGAAACCCAGCTTTGGCACTTTGTAAACACTGTCTACAGGCCATCCTATAGCCTTATTTCCACACATGTGGAGTTGGATTATACTAATTAATCAATGCTTTGATTGTCTCTACTTGTTTCCTATCAAGCTGCTAAACTAGATCTTGTTTTCTGATGACTAGTTTCTGATAGATTGTTTAACAAGCATACAATCACCTTGTGGATCATTCAAAGATCCATTTATGGTCCTTAGTACTGTACTTTTCACATGGTATCAGATCCAAATACAAGGCCATTGATCTGTGTCTGAATCTAATCCAGTTTTAGCAGGTTTTGGTGCAAAAAGCTAGTATTGGAAGGGCGAGCTGGTATCCAGGTTTTGGTGAGGGGATTTGATCCCAAACTTTTTCAGGATCAAAATCCATACTATTAACACTTGTGG
Organism: Diphasiastrum complanatum; assembly: GCA_029204225.1. NCBI lineage: Eukaryota > Viridiplantae > Streptophyta > Lycopodiopsida > Lycopodiales > Lycopodiaceae > Diphasiastrum > Diphasiastrum complanatum. The sequence goes on along the minus strand of CM055093.1, from coordinate 35,925,677 downwards.
GCATCTCTGAACCAGCATTTAATAACCCATATTCATTGGATCATAGAAAATTCATCGGGTGTCAGTTTGATGTAATTTTTGGTGCAAATCCTAGGATAAGCTACCAAGATCACTTGCCATTGATTAGTTTTGAATTTGTTTCATGAAAAATAATTAATCTAGGCTGATTTCAGACCTTCTTAAAGTGGAAACCAGGTCTTGAAAGTACATCAAAGTCAATGAGAGAGACAGAGTCAGTTTTTGTCCAAGAATAGCGAAGATTGGCAAGATTTGCTTGAGTGTAGTTTTCATCTCATCTTATCTTCATTCCAGCTTGTGAGGGAGTGATAGAACTGTGATTACAAATCCATCTGTTGGATTAGAAGTCAACATTTGAGTGAAACACTGCAAGTTAGAAACCTTTGTGAGTTTCAGGTACAAACAAATCTATATTTTGTGTGTAGAATCTTGCTAGTAAGATGGGGTCAGTGGGAGCCTACCTTCTAGAAGCTAGTGAGAGGTTAAATTCTACCAATTATGCTCTTTGGAAAGTGAGGATGGAGTCACTAATGGTGCTCCAGGATCTTTATGAGTTTCTAATAGATGATGAAGATGAACCTCTAGGTGCACATGAATTAGTGAGATACAAGAAGAGGTCTAGGCTTGCACTTCACTGTATTAAGATGAATGTAAGCAATAATCTTTAAAGGGAAGTATCATCATGTAAGAGTGCTAAAGAGGCTTGGGAATCTTTAAAATCTATCTATGAGTCTAGTAACACTTCGAGGGTTCTCATGCTTAGGAATCAGATTCTACAAAGCATGAAGAGGAGTGATGAGAGTGCACAAGATTATGTGCTAAGAATCAAGTCTCTTAATAGGGAGTTAGCTTCCATTGGAGAGAAGATTCAAGATAGTGAGTTTGTTCAGATTGTCCTAGATGGTCTAGGGAGTGGTTTTACAAATTTGGTCCAAAGCTTTGCAATCCAAGACACTTTGCCTACTATAGAAAAACTACACAGTGTATTAGTAGCTAAAGAGTAGGATGTTGCATACCAATGCAAGAACGAATGCTATTTCTCTGTAGGATGGTGATGAGAAAGCTAATTTCTCATTCAAAAGCAAGAAGAAGACCAATGGCAAGAAGAAGCACTTCAAGGAGACCAAGGAGGAGGATGAGGCTTCAAGCTCAAAGGGCAAGATCAAAGACAAGTCCAAGTACAAATGTTTTTTCTGTGGAAAGAAAGGACATTTTGCATCAGAATGTCTGAAGAAGAAGAAGACACAAGAGAGCAAACAAAGCAACATTGCACATCAGGAGGAAGAGGAGGATCAAGAGTCATCCTTGATGGTTTCCAACAAACCACCATCATCCAAGAGCAACACCAATGATTCTTGGTGGATTGATAATGGGGCAAGTTCCCACATGACATATCAAAAGGACATATTCTCCACCTTACTTTCTTACAATGACTTACATAGATCAATCTATACTGCAAGTAGTCAAGAATGTAAGATAAGTGGAATAGGAACAATTCCCTTGTATGTGGGATCATCCAAAAGGATGAATCTTGATAATGTTTTTTATGCTCCTAAGTTAACCAAGAATTTGCTTAGTGTTGGCCAGTTAATGGATAATGGCCTAGATGTACAATTTAAGCATGGAGTTTGTTCCATCCTTAGAAATGATGAATGTATAGCCAAAGGCTTTAAGCAAGGTAGATTGTTTAAGCTTGATGCTAATATTGCAGTGGAGAGTGTTAACTTGGCAAAGGTGGAGCTATCAAAGGTGGAACTGTAGCACAAAAGGTTGGGCCACCCCAACTACAAAGCCATGGAATCTATGGCTACAAAGGAGCTTGCAGTTGGACTCCCCAAGCATTTGTCAAAGTGTGGGAAGAGATGTGAAGCATGCAGCCTCTCAAAGGCTCACAAACTACCCTTCTCAAGATCTACATGAAGATCAAACTCTCCTCTTGAACTCATCCATTCGGATGTTCATAGTTTTTCACATGAATCTAATGGTGGTGCCAAGTACTATGTAATCTTCATTGATGACTATTCTAGATTTTGTTGGATGTACCTCTTGTACCTTAAGGAGTGATAATGGAGGTGAATATATCTCCAGTAAGTTGATTGACTTTTGTAGTTCTAATGGCATAAAGAGGGAGTTGTCATGTCCAAACACCCCTCAACAAAATGGAGTGAGTGAGAGAAGAAATAGATCTCTTTGTGAGTGTGCTAAGGCCTTAAGGCTAGATGTTTCTCTATCCAAACCATTTTGGGGTGAAGCAATAACTTGTGCTAACTATTTGTGCAATAGATTGCCAAACCAAGCCATTGGAGGAATCACACCATTTGAAGCTCTATTTGGAGAGAAGCCCAATCTCAAGGATCTCAAAGTTTTTGGATCCACTTGCTACGTACACCAATCCTTGGATAAGAGAAGGAAGGATGATGCAACATCTATCAAAGGCATCTTTGTGGGATATGGTGAGAATACCAAAGGTTATAGAGTCTTCAATTCCATCACTAGCAAGGTGATAGTGAGTAGGGATGTTATTTTTTATGAAGGACATGCTTGTGATTTGGGTGATAGTGCTACTAATCATCATGATGCCAAGGATCATGCTAGGATGGAGGAGGAGCTTCCAAGTGAAGAAGAACTTGAGGATCCACCTCAAGATGCAAGAACTCCAAGAACTCCAAGAACTCCAAGAAGATCTGCAAGGGCAAGATCCGAGCCATTGAGGCTCACCTATGATGGTCAAGGTGATCAAAGGAAAGGCTCATCATCTTTCACATCTTACACCTTTCTTACTTCAATGTTAGATGAGCCAACATGCTATGAAGATGCTTGTAAGTCTAAAAGTTGGATGGATGCTATGCAAGTAGAGTATGATGCTCTTATTGAGAATCATACTTGGGATCTTGTGGATCTTCCTCAAGGGAAGAAACCTCTTGATTGCAAGTGGGTGTTTAGATTGAAGTATAATAAACATGGATCAATAAGCAAGCATAAAGCTAGGCTTGTTGCCAAAGGTTTTTTACAAACCAAAGGCATTGATTATAATGAGACTTTTGCTCTTGTGGCTAAGCTTTTTACTATCAGGTTGATCATTAGTCTTGCTACAACCTTCAATTGGGAGCTATTCCAACTTTACTTCACAAATGCATTCCTCAATGGTTATTTGGTTGAAGAGATCTACATGAGGCAACCCGAGGGTTCATCAAGACAAAGCATGAAGGAAAGGTGTGCTTTTTGAAGAAGAGCCTTTATGGGCTCAAGCAAGCACCTAGAGCATGGTACTCTAGGCTAAACTCTTTTCTCATTTCCATAAATTTTGTAATGAGTGCCTATGATCCATCATTGTATATAAGTTTTCATGATGGCATGATCATTATTCTTGTTTTGTATGTAGATGACATTATCTTGAGTGGTAATAATCTAGATGGAATTAGAGATGTAAAAATTGCTTTAGCAAAAGAATTTAAGATGGTAGATCTCGGCCTATTGAGCTTCATTCTTGGAATAGAGGTTATTAGAGGATGTGATTTTAGCTTCATTTGTCAATCTAAATATGCTACATCCATCCTAGATAGATTTGGAATGAAGAATTGTAAAGGCATTGAGACACCAATGGAGCAACATGTAAAAGCATCTATTGGTTGTGATGAAGCATCCTTTGAGGAGATCACATTATATAGAAGGCTTATTGGCTCCTTGATCTATTTAACTATAACTAGACCTGATTTTAGCTATAGTGTTGGAAAGTTAAGCCAATTCATGCAAAGTCCTCTAGTTTCACATTGGAAGATGGCCAAAAGAGTTCTTAGATACATTTCATTCACTAAGAATTTTGGTATTTTGTATAGAGGAACTAATATTGGCTTAAGAGCCTATAATGACTCGGATTTTGCAGGTGACAAAGTGGATAGAAGATCAACAAGTGCCTTTGCCACCTTTCTATGTGATGGAGTAGTATCATGGCTTTCCAAAAAGCAAGATACCATCTCCCTATCTTCCACAGAATCCGAATACAAGGCCTTGACATCAACATGCAAGGAGGTCTTGTGGCTCAAAAGGCTATTGGTGGAGCTTCATGTCATGGAGGAGGAGATCCCTATCATCTATCGTGACAACCAATCAGTACAATCACTTGCAACTAATCCTACATTCCATGCAAGGAGCAAACACATCGAAATTGCTCATCTTTTTGTGAGGGAAAAAGTGCAAGCTAAAGAGATCAAGCTCCAACACGTGCCATCATCAAGTTGCTTGGCTGATTTGTTTACTAAACCTTTACCTAAAGATTCATTTGTCAAGCTTAGATCTTCAATTGGAGTTATTGATAAAAGCATTGTGATCTCCAAGGCTAGATTTGAGGAGTGTGAAAAATTGCCTACATTGGCAAATCTAGTCATGTAGAATATTGTACATTTTGTCAATATTGTTTGTTGGTTACTTCAATGGCCAAAGTGCCACTTGTACATACACACCTAAAGTAGGTTACCACGAGTCAAGAGGAGTGGTTGTGTCTATTTGGTAGTGATTCCTACTTTGTAGGATCTAGACCATGATTTATGATGAGATTTGTACCTACCATGCACCTACCAAGCATGACTCTTGGATCTAGGCTAGGGTTTTCACATTAAGGCAAGAAAGTGGAGTCTACTTCCTTATTACATGCTGGATTTTCACCTAACTTTGCAAAGGAAGTGTGTTTTACTATGTATTCCCATTCTCCATAGTGAGAAGATAGAAACTTTTTGGAGCCTCAAGGAGAAACTCGAGTTTCCTCTCATTGTATGGTGCTTACTCTATTTTCCCAATGAAACCCAGCTTTGGCACTTTGTAAACACTGTCTACAGGCCGTACTACAGCCTTATTTCCACACATGTGGAGTTGGATTATACTAATTGATCAATGCTTTGATTGTCTCTACTTGTTTCCTATCAAGCTGCTAAACTAGATCTTGTTTTCTGATGACTAGTTTCTGATAGATTGTTTAACAAGCATACAATCACCTTGTGGATCATTCAAAGATCCATTTATGGTCCTTAGTACTGTACTTTTCACATAAACTCTTCACTTTCCAAATCACCAATTGCAAGCAGTTGTCCTCCATCACGAATGCACGAAGCCACCTTCTGTACATATACAACCACTTTGTCTTTAGCAACTATAGATTTAGTGAGTCTTTAAGAAAGAACTACAATAAAAGAAGAATAAGTTCTTCCAAAAAAATTGGAAAGGATATATGTGTAGATAATTGATAAACTTGGTGTAATTTACATCTACATTAAAAATTGGATGTGAAAAAGAGAATTTAAGGAGAACCCTAAAAATTAATACCCCCGCAAGCGTTGGTTACCAATTGACATGTGACATGTTGGCTTTGCATTACTTCCATGAGTAAAATCTAAAAGAGATTTTAAAGAGAGAGAGCGAGAGAGAGAGAGAGAGAGAGAGAGAGAGAGAGAGAGAGAGAGAGAGAGCATGTTATTCAAATGCCATGTCGACAATGGGAGTTTAGGACACCCCATATCAGTCTACAATCAGTAAAATGCTTTATAAGGGAGATAAGAATCTATTAAATATAGAAGCCACAAATGAGGACTCTATTTGAGAAGGACTGCTGATCTTCCACTCTAACATGTTTCAAAGGAATTATAGCGATATGGAAAAGTTTATCTTGAAGGGAATTCAAACATGTATTTCCAAAGTTTTCGCAAGATAAAGCACACATAATATGGTGAACCGTGAGAGTTTGAGATAGAAATTTTTTTGTTTATTTCCTATTGTGTGTCCTCGTTTGTCTGATGAATTAAGTTGAACCCCTTATCTCATGGAGAGGAAAGGAAGTCCTAACCAACTTATTACTTGATGGAAGACCATTGCTTTTTTTATCTGTTTGCAACAGAAAACCAACTATATCATATTCATAAAATGTACATATTAAAGGATTAAAGGGGCCCAATGGTGGTGTGCAAATAAAAACAAGCTCGAGTCCAAAACAACAACAAAAACTACATTTACTACAAAATGGAACAAGTATAAAATTGGAGATGTGAGAGAGAGTGCATGTAGTGATGGAAAAACACGACTTTGTGATTTAATTGGTACGTGTCTACATTCAAGCTTTCTACTATGATGTGAGAGAGAGTGCATTTAGTGATGTGTTTTAATTGCTACGTACGTGTCTACATTCAAGCTTTCTACTATTAGTTGACTGGCCTTGATAGTTTGGACGATCATCTGGGTTGTGAAAAAAAAATTTGCAGGAAAATTATGAATCAAAACCAGCTAATGTTAAAGTTGGATGTCGATGTCAAGGGCACAACACCGCGCTTGGAAGCCGAGGCCGTGCGGCTAAAATGTGGCTTGCGCAGTTTTTATTGTAAAGCAAATTGTTAAACAAAACCAACTTTTTCCATCAGTTCGAGAGGATGTCAAGTTTTGAGATAATGGCATAATACCAGTGCTTGGAAACGATAATCTGAAAGGGTGCTCACAACTAAACAAGAAAGTGACAAGCTCTACAATTGGGGGGGAAAGCGAGAGAGAGAATCTGTATATGCACCACCAATGGAGATCAAGAAGCATTTTGAGTTTTGATTTGGCTTGATGTCCATTGACGATGGTTGGGTTCCTACATGCGAACTAGCTTATGCAATAATCTGAGAATCTCTCAAAAAATTTGGAGTTGGAGAGAGAGAGAGAGAGAGAGAGAGAGAGAGAGAGAGAGAGAGAGAGAGAGAGAGATTTACCTTACTTATGGGTCCTCCCACACAATCAATACCAACATAAACACCTTTTCCTCCCGTGATTTCGTTCACCCTGGCAACTATATCTGAAATACATCCCCTCTCAACTTATCAAATGAATAGGTGCAGTAGTTACTATGGTAAACTCTTTTAATCGGTAGACCAACAACTCACATGAATAGCCGCAGCAGTCAGTATGGTGAATTCTCATATTCAGTAAACAGACAACTTGGGTAGCCTATCTATATGGTTAGATTCAGCACCCTTGACGTTCAGTTTTGAATCTTCTATATCTACTAATAATATAGTGTACTTCTGTTACATCAACTAAAGTGGAGAGCAAATAAGGAAACGGGTTATAAAATCAAAGTTTTGAGAACATCAGTTGTTCGAAGGTCGAACTGTTCAAACTGAGTATACAAGAGTGCAGTTAAGTTACTATTACATGTGCTCAGATATGAACATTCAGATTTACAAATTCTGAATATTTTTCATGATGTTGCAAAAATTCACCTTTATTTCAAGATGCTAGAAACAATTTCTTGCTAGACAAAAACTGGGAAATACCACCACAATACATGACAATAAATGGAAGTTTCACAGATTAAATAGCGCACAAATAATAAATCAGGTAGTGGAGTGAATACCCTCTGTAGTGGAGTTAATAACCTCGTCCGCACCCAGATCTTTGAGTTCTTACTTCACCTCATCACGTCTCACAATGTTAATAGACTTCAAACCCCATCGTCTTGCAACCCGTATTACCCACCTAATCTTGTGCAACGTAGACATCTCGTGTATCAAGAAAAATAAGAAAGGCAACACGTTTTTCATTCAGACCACAGATGTTGAAAAATTAAAACCTTGCATACGAATGGCAATTAATCTGTATAAGGTTACTGCTAGCAGCACAAATCGTTCTCACCTTCCGATACTGGAGCCTGCAGCTGTTTGCAATAAATATTCCCCTTCTGGAAGACCGAGATCCAGAACAAGAGCGTATGCAGTCCAAGCATTCTCCAGTTGCGCAGCAACTTCGTTCGGGATGGAATCTGGGACAACTAGCAGATCTTCCTCAGGTACTGTAGTCCTGCCAGGACCCTTCCCCCTGTTCATCATATAGGGAGCTTACGAAAAACGGATGCACTCTCTGGCCAAGGTTGAACTTTGAGGCTCCTTCGCCAAGCTGAAATTACATGTAATGCAATTAATCTGGCAGGTTTCATGTTGTTGAAGGATGAACTTCAAGACCTTCAACCTGTCAAATTCAGCCTTCAGCCGCAACCTGACAACGACATACAGAGCACTCTGTTAACTAACCACCTGGTTAGCACAAAACAATGCATTACAAGAAACATTACAAGATAGATAGGAAGGATATAAATACCTGATAGGCATCAGACAAAATGTGCAAGATAAAAAGTATAGGAGATGATTAAGTGCTTAGAGAAGCACGTTATCTGTATACTCCTTTATGAAAGCTTATATGCTATTCAATCCTTCCATCTTCAACGAGTCTGTTATTCTGCTGCTATGATGTCTTGTGTTGTTCTCTGTGAGTGTTAGGTTGTATCGTTTGCTGTTTTGTTTGCTATTTCTTTATGCAGGTTAGGTGACTCACACACAAAATCAGAGTCTGAGACTAACTCAGAATATCAGAAGACCAGCTTCCGCTCAATCATAAAATGCAACAGTGGTATCCGAGCAGTTGCAAACTCAGAGTCAACCAAATAGCAAGGAATGGCAACAAACCTGCAACAGAAGGTTGTCATAACATTCGATAGATTAAACTATCGAATTTGGAAGCACAAGATGAAGATGCTTCTCAAGGGAGAGGGATTATGGAATGTCGTGGAAGGAGCTGAAATCAGACCAGAAGCTGATGCTGCAGAATGGGACAAGAAGAATGATCGTGCTATGGCATTAATCACTCTGTCTCTTGCTGAGGACATAATGATGACCACAGAGAATTGCGAAACCAGCCAAGAAATTTGGCAGATATTACAAAACAAGTATGAGCAGAAGACTGGTGCAGAAATTTTGCACCTCAACAACCAGCTTCTAAATATGAAGTGGGATGGTTCTGATATCAACCAGCATACTAGCAGAATGAAGAACATTTTTTCTCAATTGGCAGCAGCGGATCAAGAACATAAAATACCTGTGGTCCAACAGTTCCTGCATTTTGTCAAGTCACTTCCACTATCTTACCACTCCTTACGAACCATACTCATGAGGACACCAAACATGACACTTGATGATGCTGTAAAGGCTGTAGCAGATGAAATGGTCATGAAGGATCAGACAGATGAACAAAACAGTCAGGACAAGGCCTTGTACGTCAAAGGAAAAAAGAAGGATAAAGTGAAATCACAGGGTTTTACAACAAATTCAGGGCCACCTGCCAATCCCAAACAAAAGGGAAACAAATACATGACATCAATGGAGTGCTCCCATTGCAAGAAGAAGGGCCATGCAGATAAGGAATGTTGGTTTAATCCAAACATTTCTTGCATTCATTGCAAAAAGAAAGGTCACTCTGCCTATGAGTGTTGGTATAACCCCAAGGGCAAATCCAAGGGTGACAAAAGTCAATGTAGCAGAATCATCTAACCAGAAGGAGGAGGTTGAAAGGGCATTCTCTGTAATGGAATCAATGGCTGATAGTCCAGACCTCAAGGTTGTGATAATTCTGGTGCTACAGCTCACATACTTACAGAAGAAAAATCTTAAATAATTACAAGACCACCAATGGTTCAAGAACAGTTGTTTTGGGCGATGAGAGCAGACACAAGGTAGAAGGAACTGGATTGCTCCTACTAAAGACATCAAAAGGCCACAAAAATTTAGAGGAAGTGCTCTATGTTCCTACACTCAAGAAGGACCTGCTTTCAGTGGCCAGGATCACAGATCTTGGAATGAGCATTACATTCAGCAATGAAGAATGCAAGATAAAGAATAACGGAACTAATGAGGTCATTGCAACAGCTCCAAGAAGGGGTAATCTCTACCACGCTAGTATTGTGAATAAGATTGAGCATGTCTTAACAACTACAAATGCAGAAGATCTGAATAGTTTGTGGCATAAAAGGATGTATCATTCAAACATGAAGACACTGTATCAGATGTCACAAAGGATCTGTTAGATGGTCTAGAAGTTACAGATACGCAAATTGTTTTTTGTGAACCCTGTCTGAAGGGCAAGCAACACCGCGAACCTTTCAAATATGAAGGTTGCATGCAAAGGAAATTCTAGGATTGGTCCACACAGATTTATGTGGGCCAATGAAGGTCCCTTCAATCTCAGGCTCAAAGTATTTCATTAGTTTCATTGATGACTTAAGTCACATGACATTTGTATACTTTCTAAAGTATAAATCAGATGCATTTCAGATGTTCAGGGATTTCAAGGCATTTGCAGAAAAACAGACAGGAAAATAACTCAAGACTCATATTTGATAATGGAGGAGAGTATACAAGTTCTGAATTCCAAGCGTTCCACAAGAAGGAAGGAATTGAGAGACAATATACAGTCCCATATACCCCTCAATACAATGGAGTAGCTGAGAGGAGAAATCACACACTAATGGAGGCAGCTAGGTGCATGATGGCACAGGCAAAACTTCCAAAGCAGTTCTGGGCTGAAGCCATTGCAACCTTAGTGTATTTGCAAAACATAAGCTTGACTACAACTATCAAAGAAAGAACTCCAATTGAAGTTTGGTCAGGAGAAAAGCCACATTTGTCACATGCTAAAGTTTTTGGGTGTGCAACATACATGCATATACCCAAGGAAAAGAGAACAAAGCTGGATGACAAATCACATCAGATGATCTTCATTGGATATTCTACAAATTCTCATGGAGATAAGCTCTATGACTAGAACACCAAGAAGATTCATGTGAGTCGTGATGTGAAATTTGAAGAAAATACATTTCCTGGAGGCAATGATCCCACCAGTTACCAAGTACTAGATGTCTCACCTTACATATCTGACTGGACTGAAGAGGGAGAGCAAGCAGGGAACAAGGTTGATATTGGAAATCAAGACTTGGGAATTAACCACCAGAACCTGGACTAGGACTTGGACCACAACCTAGACCTGCAAGATCATGGAGATCATTATGAGCCTAATGAAGTCGAACAGAGACGTTCTTCAAGAGTTCGACGACCATCATTAAAGGTCATTGAAAATGCAGAAAGCAATGCTTTCAATGATGAATTCTGTGACATCATTGAAGAACCTACAAACTTCAAGGAAGCAGTTGAAGGTTCTGAATCCAGGCAATGGCAACATGCAATGGAAGATGAAATTGAATCTATGCACAAGAATAAGACCTGGACATTAGCACCTTTACCACATGGAAGAAGAACAATTGATTGCAAGTGGATCTACAAAAGGAAGACCAGACATGATGGGAGCACATATAGGTACAACAACAATTACATAACTTGAAAGTATCAGTTTGTCTGGGAAAAGCATCAAACATCGAGTCATTTTGTTGTCGTTCACGTGCAAGTATTTGAACTGCGAATCCGCCCCACAAATTCTATAGTCCTCTTTGTTTGATGGTATCAGCCTTCAAAAAAAAGGTTCCTTCTTGAGCCATCAGCTCCTTGTATCACAAGCAATCATGCAAACCAGACGAAGCACGAGTACTAAGACTCACCACGAATACATATAAGCAAGACACTTAGGCAGGTGTTTGATTATTCTCCTTCTTACTAATCGACTAATCAGTTTTAATTTTCATCCATTGTTTATCTGGTTTTGCGGATTTTTCTGTGTCTTTACACAGTCTGCAAAAATACATGGAGTTTGACAACAATGTGACATTTTCTCTCTCTACAATCCAGACTTTGTCGCCTATCAAGAATCTTGTGTAAAAATGCAGTGTCATCTTTTTCGCATTTTTCGCCTGTCAAAATTTGCGAGTAAAAATGCAGTCACATTTTTCGCATTTTTCAAAGTGCCTCAAATGTTAAGGAAATGACTCTTGGCAAATTGTGGTGTTACCCTAATATGAAAGAAATGAGTTTTTAGGGCATTGTCGAGTTTTTCACAAAAAGCCGACACTGTCGCCTGTGACAGTTTCAGTTCATTTCTGCAGAGTGAGTTTCAGTTCATTTATGCCAACAGACTGTTTACGGCCAATTTCCACCACTTATCAACAATCAATGAGAAAGAACTGGATGAATGCTAGCGGATACCAGTCAACTGGCAATCGCATTTGACGACCTAATTACTTAGTATAAATCAGCTGTTCATACATTTCTTTTCAAGTCTTGAATCAACATTGTGAATGTGAAGGGGCTGAGTGTTATTCATAATCAGAAAGTATCGTTGTTAGCTCTCTATCAAGCTTTCAAGCTTGAACTCTCTTGAGCATTCTAGCTCAGTCTTTTAGAGATTTATTTTAGAGTTGCTATTGCGCTACTGCTTATCTGCAGAGCTGCTTATTATTAGACTTATTCTCAGTTACTCAGAGACAACTTAGAGTGCATGGTTTCTATCCGCTATTGTTTTGTGCTCATTAGCATCTAATTTCTTTTCTGAATCAATACTATCTTTTTATTGCGTTCAGTATATGTCGGAATGCATGCATCTTTGTATTGCTTTTGAACTGATAGAAATTGTCTGAGAATTCAATACTTTATGTTTGGCTACATAATCACTTAGTATCTAGCGATTTCAAGGCTAGTTGCTAAAGATTGAACGTGATTTCCATCACTACTGCTTTGTTCAATTTTTGAAAGGCATAGTCATGCATTGGAAATAGGAATTATTTGCATTACATTATCTATCCTATTTTCAACATGGTATCAGAGCGTTGATTCTTCTTCAGGGCCTAATACTATTTCAATATCAGAGCGAAAGCTCTAATACTTGATATCTTTCACGATATCAAATTGATATCACTGTTCTTTAGTTCCTTTCATCTTTTCAGTATCAGAGAATTGATTTCCTGTTTTTGGCATTACTACATCTTAGCGTCAACGATACAATCGACAGACTAAGTTCCAGATGGATTCTCAAAGTAAAGCTTGTCTTATCACAGACAAGCTGAATGGATCCAATTATCACTTGTGGAAATTTAAGATGAAGACCTTGCTAATTGCCAACGAGTTATGAGATGTTGTTACAGGTATAGAAGTAAAACCTGAAGACGATGTAGAAGACTCAAAGTGAAAATTGAAGGATGGTAAAGCTTTCGCACTTATCATCCTCAATATATCAGATACATAGATTGGACACATAGCTGAAGCTAAACTGTCATTTTGGGACATCCTGAACTCACTCTATGACGTTGAGGGACGTAACTACTAAGTTACATCTACGAAGGAATTCTTTACATTCAAGATGTCTAATGGTGATTCTCTTTAGAGTCACATTAACCAGTTTAAGAATCTCTTGCAACAGATGGCCACTGTCAAATCAGTCATAGACGATCAAGATGCAATTATGACATTGCTTTCAAGCTTGCCCTCTACATATGAGAACTGGATGATGATCATATTGACACACTCAAATATAACTTATCACTATGTTGCTGCAAGAAGATAATAGAAGAAGTCAAGACACTTTGTCTACTTCCTCCTCTCAGGCTCTATATGTCAACAAAGGCTCTAAGCGATAGAAGCAAAAAAGCTCCAAGAAGGCTGCAACGAATCAGAAGCCGACTCAAAGTCAAGAAGAATCATCAAATACATAGCCTCCAAAGAGTGTGCAAGAATAGTGCTATCTCTTCTTCATTGTTGATTGGATCCTCATCCCCAAGCTCATTCATGTTCCATAACATACTTGCTTCCCATGATTCAGTAGTAGGACTAGATGTAACAACAGAAAGAAAGATTTCTCACTTGAGATCACATTTGATTCTAGGTTTGATAAATTCATTCTATGCTACCCAATTGATAGAACTCTATGTTGATTTCTAGAAATTGTGTGCATAATGAGCAATGCTCATTCATTTTCAATATGAACTTTACTAAACATCAAGGACGTTGTTTACATGTTTAGGCTGCCCACTTTTATTTGTTTTGCTTTTGTTGGTTATGCTATATAACAACTTTGTTTTTTAAAGAGCATTTTTGAATGTCGATATGTGCGAACAATGATCAACCTAATAGTTTATGATAATTCAAATTGCATTGGCCAAAATTCAAGATCAAAGTTCTCCTTGGGTTATATATATATATATATATACATATATAGCTAACTTAATTATAGACTAGTCCAATCCCTAATCTCACTATTATATGTATTTTATACTTTTCACCATGCTAATTATAGTGTGTTGTGAAGTCTTGAGTTCTCTATCTTCAACCTCCTTTTGTCCATGTGTTATTACTCATGCCAATGTTACGCCCACATCCAATATTAATCATTTGGAATCTTTCACATAGTTATGTCTCAAAGTTCCATTCAAGGAATTAATAACCTCGGGAGGGCCCAAGCACTTCGATTGTGACATGTGAAGTAGTTCATGGCGTTTGACAACTATATATTGTAGGGTGAGGGGTATTAGTCGAGTTTTGTGATGGAAAACTACAAGAACTATGTGAAAACTTGGAAGTTTAGGAGGGTGAGTTCTAGTATGTTATATGTAGTTTTGTAACGAAAAACTACAAGAGGTGTATGATAGCTTAAAGGTTTCCACAAAAAGAAAGAAAACTCAATGCTCACAGTATAATTATTCAAAAGGTCTGTGACTATGGTACATTAGAATAAAATGAGGTGAGCAATATAAAACTCTCCCTCTCCCTCGGCATTCCCCTCCCCCCCCCCCCACCCCCCCTCTCTCTCTCTCTCTATCTCTCTCTCTCTCTCTAACATTGTTCCATTCTACTCTTACAATCTAATCTATTCTAAAATGTTGAGACTTCAGTAAAATTCAATGCAATTTCTCAAGAAAAAGAAGATGCACTATGTATTTCATTTTGTCTAGCTTCTAAAGCAACATGCAAAGCCAATGCTACAAGAACCCATGGACTAGTAACTTGCACTTGATATATTGATTGATGCTATCCCATGGTCATTCAGATGTACTTCAAGTAATTGTCTAGGATAATGTTATGCATATGTTTCCTAACCCTGCACTTATTTTTAACACCCTAAGCACTCTCTGCACCATGCCAAGGAGTGCATCTAAGGCTGAAAAGAAAAAGCTTTGTATAAGCTTTTTCTTGGTTCTTAGCCCTATATGCATTCCCTGACATGGTACAGGGAGTGCTCAAGGTGCTAAGATTAAGCAAAGGGGTTACCTAATAAGACATGATGCTTCAAATCTCAAGTGTGTGCGCTCAAGAAGACAATATATGGCTTAAAGCCAAGTGCTAAGGACAATGAAAGTCATGCATATATGAACATTTTTAGGAGATAAGAATAGCAAAAAGTGATGCCAATCCAAGTCTTTCCATTCTCAAGTGTGAATGTAAGATTTTGCTCACTATTTTACATGTAGATGATTTGACAAATTCAAGCGGTGGTGAGCTATTATTGGTCAAATGTGAGCTGTGCTACTTTGCTTCAAGTGCACATAAACTGCATCCAACATCATGTTTGATTCAAGCCAAAGACATTCTCGCTCGCACCAAAGACATGGTCACATGTTTTGCAATGAGTTAAGATGTCATCATCATAATTACTTGTCTTCCCCGACTAGCTTGGACTTCAAGTATGGCTTCTTTGAAGTTTTCCAATGGGAACTTTCTCCATATGGGCCTTCATTCAAGAATTATTTGTTCAAATAACTTGAGGACTTCCATAACTTCCTTATCTTGCAAGTCCTTCGCTTGAATACAATGAGGTAATATGTCCCAATTTTTCAATTGTATTCCTCTAAATAAGTCAATTAAAGAGATGATAAACTCTTCACTTTCCAAAGTACCAATTGCAAGCATTTGTCCTCCATCACGAATGCACGAAGCCACCTTCTATACATATACAACCACTTCGTCTTTAGCAACTATAGATTTAGTGAGTCTTTAAGAAAGAACTACAATGAAAGAAGAATAAATTCTCCAAAAAAATGGGAAAGGATATATGTGTAGATGATTGATAAACTTGGTGTAATTTACATCTACATTAAAAACTGGATGTGAAAATGAGAATTTAAGGAGAACCCTAAAAATTAATACACCTGCAAGCGTTGGTTACCAATTGACATGTGACATGTTGGCTTTGCATTAGTTCCATGAGTAAAATCTAAAAGAGATTTTAAAGAAAGAAAAAGAGAGAGAGAGAGAGAGAGAGAGAGAGAGAGAGAGAGCATGCTATTCAACTGCCATGTCGACAATGGGAGTTTAGAACACCCCATGTCAGTCTACAATCAGCTTTAAAAGGGAGATAAGAATCTATTAAATATAGAACCCACAAATGAGGACTCTATTTGAGAAGGACTGCTGATCTTCCACTCTGACATGTTTCAAAGGAATTATAGAGAGATGGAAAAGTTTATCTTGAAGGGAATCCAAACATGTATTTCCAAAGTTTTCGCAAGATAAAGCACACATAATATGGTGAGAGTTTGAGATAGAAATTTTTTTGTTTATTTCCTATTGTGTGTCCTCGTTTGTCTGATGACTTAAGTTGAACCCCTTATCTCATGGAGAGGAAAGGAAGTCCTAACCAACTTATTACTTGATGGAAGACCATTGCTTATTTTATCTGTTTTGCAACAGAAAACCAACTATATCATATTCATAAAATGTATATATTAAAGCATTAAAGGGGCCCAATGGTGGTGTGCAAATAAAAACAAGCTCCAGTCCAAAACAACAACAAAAACTACATCTACTACAAAATGGAACATGTACAAAAATTGGAGATTTGAGAAAGAGTGCATGTAGTGATGGAAAAACACGACTTTGTGTCTACATTCAAGCTTTCTACTATTAGTTGACTGGCCTTGATAGTTTGGACGATCATCTGGGTTGTGACAATTTTTTTGCAGGAAAATTATGAATCAAAACCACCTAATCTTTAAGTTGGATGTCGATGTGAAGGGCACAACGCCGCGCTTGGAAACCCAGGCGGTGTGGCTAACATGTGGCTTGCGCAATTTTTATTGTAAAGCAAATTGTGAAACAAAACCAACTTTTTCCATCAGTTCGAGAGGATGCCAAGTTTTGAGATAATGGCATAATACCAGTGCTTGGAAACGATAATCTGAAAGGATGCTCATAACAGCCCTACAATTGGGGGGGGAGGCGAGAGAGAGAATCTGTATATGCACCAGCAATGGAGATCAAGAAGCATTTTGAGTTTTCATTTGGCTTGATGTCCATTGACGATGGTTGGGTTCCTACATGCGAACTAGCTTATGCAATAATCTGAGAATCCCTCAAAAATTTGGAGTTGGAGAGAGAGAGAGAGAGAGAGAGAGAGAGAGAGAGAGAGAGAGATTTACTTATGGGCCCTCCCACACAATCAATACAAACATAAACACCTTTTCCTCCCGTGATTTCCTTCACCCTGGCAACTATATCTGAAATACATCCCCTCTCAACTTATCAAATGAATAGGTGCAGTAGTTACTATGGTATACTCTTTTAATCAGTAAACCAACAACTCACATGAATAGCCGCAGCAGTCAGTATGGTGAATTCTCATATTCAGTAAACAGACAACGTGGGTAGCCTGTCTATATGGTTAGATTCAGCACCCTCGACGTTCAGTTCTGAATCTTTTATATCTACTAATAATATAGTGTACTTGTGTTACATCAACTAAAGTGGAGAGCAAATAAGGAAACGGGTTATAAAATCAAAGTTTTGAGAACATCAGTTGTTCGAAGGTCGAACTGTTCAAACTAAGTATACAAAAGTGCAGTTACGCTACTATTACATGTGCTCAGATATGAACATTCTGATTTACAAATTCTGAATATTTTTCATGATGCTGCAAAAATTCACCTTTATTTCAAGATGCTAGAAACAGTTTCTTGCTAGACAAAAACCAGGAAATATCACCACAATACATGACAATAAATGGAAGTTTCACAGATTAAATAGCGCACAAATAATAAATCAGGTAGTGGAGTTAATACCCTGTGTAGTGGAGTTAATAACCTCGTCCGCACCCAGATCTTTGAGTTCTTCCTTCACGTCATCACGTCTCACAATTTTAATAGACTTCAAACCCCATCGTCTTGCAACCCGTATTACCCACCTAATCTTGTGCAACGTAGACATCTCGTGTATCAGTTGTATCCAAGTTAAGAAAAATAAGAAAGGCAACACGTTTTTCATTCAGACCACAGATGTTGAAAAATTAAAACCTTGCATACGAATGGCAATTAATCTGTATAAGATTACTGCTAGCAGCACAAATCGTTCTCACCTTCCGATACTGGAGCCTGCAGCTGTTTGCAATAAATATTCCCCTTCTGGAAGACCGAGATCCAGAACAAGAGCGTATGCAGTCCAAGCATTCTCCAGTTGCGCAGCAACTTCGTTCGGGATGGAATCTGGGACAACTAGCAGATCTTCCTCAGGTACTACAGTGTAGTCCTGCCAGGACCCTTCCCCCTGTTCATCATATAGGGAGCTTACGAAAAACAGATGCACTCTCTGGCCAAGGTTGAACTTTGAGGCTTCTTCGCCAAGCTGAAATTACATGTAATGCAATTAATCTGGCAGGTTTCATGTGGGTGCTACCCCAAGAGCAATAATGTAAGAAAGCAAGGTCCAACAAATTTAAAGGCAAGTAGACACTTTTTATTGATTCAGAATGAACTGAAAACGCACTAAATCATCTATCTGGCTATTTTGAAGGATCTGCTATGCCTACATACGTAAGCTGCAAGCCCAAAACACATTTGTTTTGCATCCCTACTTATATGTATGTACCATGCAAAAGAAGAATAGTTGAAGCTGGATGGATTGCAGAAAATGCCACTATTCAGGAAGGCAATGTATTACATGGGCATCAATAGGCTATGAGAACGATCCGTGTTATCACACGATAATATATCAGTGTGCTCCCTGATAGTGCGGCATACGAAATTATTACCTCTTCAACCGAACCACAGCCATCTATTCCAACGACGACCTTCCCGCTGTACACAGAACGGAGCTCCAAACCCACGAATTCTTCCACATAAACGGGTCTAGTTGTCATGCGGACCACAACATGCCCCGCGGACGGTTTGGGCTTCTCTCTTAACACCATCTCTGTGCCGTCCAACAGATTTGCACTTCCAGCATTCCAAAAGACTGTCCGGTTCGCCATCTGCATATATCACCAGACTCAAGCTTGAGTAGCAGCGTAGCACATACACCTGATGCAGTAATGTAAACGAAGGAGTGTGATGGCTGCTTTGCAGCACGGTGCACCTATATACTGAATTCGAAAAGCCTCCAATTCTGGATCTTAGCAGACAGGCTTGCAGCGAGCCCTTAGCATGTAGCAGGGACCAGGCGGGGCCCATTTGCATTTTCATCTCTCACATGTCGACGCCAGGCGCGGACGCTGACTATGGGCCCTCCCCCTTGCACCCGGGTAATAAATTAGTACCAATCTGTTCCCTCAGTAGAATGGCTACATTCTAAATTCTGTAGTAGCAGACTGTAGTAGTACCAACTTTTAAGTATTCCTTGCAGCTACTCTGTCTCAACAATGGCTGAGCTATGGGGGTCCAGTGACCACTCATATGACCTGCTCATGCTGTATTTCCATAATGGACTAGGGTAGCGGGCGTGAGGGGGCCCGCTACCGGGCAAATGGTGGTCAGTAACTACTGAGCGGAATTTGCGGACAACGGTGTATTTTGAAATAGATCTCTTCCAGTCTCTCTTCTGAAAACCATAGACATCTCTTCCCGTCCCTCTTCCCTCTTCCGTTCGTTTTCCGATTATGCAGCAAGCTCCTACTGCTATGAACGTTGATACGATGGGTTCCTCTGTTCGTTTTCATGAGAATGTTTTATTGTCTTTAGGAGAGCCTTTTATTGCAATATGGCAATCTCTCAATGCTTATAACGGATATGCTTTCATGCAGGTACGATGAGAGGTGCAGCAAGAATTACAAAGTGTATATGAAACGTTTTCAACATGAGCATTTTCGCCCTATTGTGTTTTAGAGCACATGCCTGCCCTCTTGTGTTTTAGAGCACATGCCTGATGGTGCTAAAGATGGACACCTTTTCCTCTCCCTTATCTCTAATCCACCATCAAAGATATGGTTTAAGAAAGGTGTAAGGGAGAGTATTATGAGAGGATAGTATTATGAGGTGCTGGATGAAGCAAATGATTGAGACTGTTGTATTCAAGGTGATATTACAAACAAATCGGGCAGAGTGACCTCAATAACTCGCATGAGTGCTGCCCAAGTGCCTCGAGAGGTAATGACCAGTGTTACAGGTCACCGAAACATCAAAACTCTTGAGTGGTGTTGTTGGTCTACTATCATAAAACATCATGCAGCACAAGCTTTGGCTCGGGAACCTTACGATTGTGTCATATGGAGGGTGCTTGACTTCAACTACCATTACAACAAGCAGCTGGAGATGTGGCATCAAAATCATGATAGTACAATTGAAATAGATTCATCTCCTTCAGCCATTGGACCTACTTCTATTGACGTTGCCGCTCAATCTGCTTTTTCTGATGTGACCATTTCTGCTGAGCTTGTAAATGTAGATCCCCACATATATGCAATCTAACGTGGTTAGTAAGGCAGACCATCCTTCAACTAATCATTGTGTAAGCGAAGATTTTGTTGGCCAAACTATTCATAATTCTAGCACTTCAAAGGTTCCAATCAAAACTTCCAAGGAAAAAGAAATGGTTCAAGAAGGGCCCCAAACATTTTCATGCTAACTTGTAAGTCATCTTCATTCAAATCAAAGTCTACATTTTGGGTAGGAGCTAACCAACCATACATATGTTGAGGGTCTTCTGATGCCTTTTGGGAGCCATATGTAATTTGTCAAGAAAAGATAATACAATAAGTAGGGTCATATTTTAGGTTGTTTTCTTCCAAGTGACTAATGTAAATGAGAAAAGTGGACAATATTATGTTAATTTTTCAAGAAGAGCCACATATTAGTAAGTTGTGTTGGAGATTAAGTCTACAGTTGTCTCCTTGGTGAATGACTAATTTCTATTTCAAGATTCTTCTTGCACATTTATTGATCATTGATCTAGGGTCAGGTGAAACCAACTTTGGATAGGTGAATGTGCCATAATGAGGAAACTACTAAATGCGAGACAAGACGCTAATCAAGTAGATGAACTGAAGGAGAGGACATAAGTCGTCACAACAGGTACGCCAATGAAAAGACATGACATATAGTATAGGTAGTACCTCGCAACTGCAAACAAGAGCCTATTGAAAATATTAGTAAAATGAAGAGATACCGGACAACCACTAAATAGAGATAAAAAATGTTTTTGGGTCGCTTTGTAACTGGAAATTATGTGAAATGAACTACGTATAAGCTGTAGAAAGCTGCTAGAAATGTGCATGGACAGCCACCGATCAAATCTGTCAAGGAATTACTTTGGAGCTGAAAATTTTGCCAAGTATTGGAGCCAAATGGAGTGCTGGATAGCCACCAAGTAATGCTAGAAAAAAATGCTTCAAGTAGGCTGAAAAAACAACAAGTATGAGGGTGAGGGTGGAGATGGGTGCTAAACAACCTGCAATCAAATGTGGATTTGGGGTAGCAAACGGAGGCGGAACGTAGTAAAAATTGGAGGGGGATGGGCGCTGGATACCCTGCAAACAAGGTGTGAAAAATGGCTGCAAATGGAGACAAAAAGAGAAGAAAGTGACAAGTATGAAGGGGCTGGACAGCCTGCAAACAAAAGTGAAGAGCGGGCTGAAAATGGAAGGAAAAACGGCCGAAAGAGATGAGGGAATTGAGTGCTGGACAACCTGCAAACAAGCTGGATTTGGGCGCCAAAATAATCTGCCAAACGCGACAAAAATGATTTTTTTTCTCTGGCCGCCAAATTTAGCGGAAGTACTTCCGCTAACTATCCACTAAAGCTCCGCCAAGGAAAATGCTCTGATGGGCGCTGGTCCCCTCCTCCAAACTATGCTGAATGTTGCTGAAGCAAAGAGATGAAAGCCCTCAATAAAGAGAAAAAAAAAATCAGCAAGGAAAATGGGCGCCCAATCAAAAAATTAGATCTGAAATTCGACAATCAAGAAAGTGCTCTAATACCAAGTTAAGAATGAAGCCACAATTGATCTAGAGCTAAGCTATGAAAGCATCACATAAGCAAGACTTAACCCTAGAAAGCAGAAAAGAGAGAGATTAAGGAGACTAAAGAGAGAGATCAATATCATCAGCTGAATAACAAATGACATAGACTCCCTACTTATAGCCTAAAGGAAGCCCTAACAGGAAGCTTCCAGTGGCAAGGGCCCAACTGGGAAGGATAATAGTGCGCCCTCCAAGAAGGCCCCCACTCTCCAGTAATATGTCCAAATGTCCAAATAAGGCCAACCATGTAGCCTAAGTGTCAATAATGAATAAAAAAAGGGCCCAAGGCTTGCCTATGCCTAAAGTAAAGTAAATGTAAATGGACGTGGCGAATGTAATGAGACGATTCCATAACTGCCTTCATCAAGTTTAGATCTAATCTTGCAAGATCTAAGTTAAACTAGATAGATATCTTTTAAGGAGGAGTGCGAAAATTGTAAAAGTTATCTAACATGAGTTTTGGAAGTCCTTCGAATTTTCTACCCCCTTGTACATATATATTAGTAGGTGATTACGCCAAAAATAGCTCTTGATCTAGCTCGAGGTAGTGTAGGCCTTTGGCGTGGCTTAATGGTAGAAGGTTAGTGATATTTAATCATGTGTTGTAATGTGATCATGTGACCAATCAAAGAGACATATGCATAGAATTGGTCCAATCACATGTAGGAGAGGCCCAAGTCACTAGACCAATCAAATTTAGAGGTGCTATGTAAGAGATCCAATCATATTTCTTGATGACTACAGCTCTTGGAGCTCATGTCACTATGAGAGAGTGTGAGAGAGTCTTTCTACACTTAGTTTTTTGGAGAGATCTTGAGATACTACACTTAGAGTTCTTTGCACATTCTCTCTCTGCCCAAGAGCTACATCTCGTATTCTCTCTCTACCCGAGAGCAAACCACTTTTATACTTAGTTTTTTTCATCACAAGTTGCCTCTCAATGTGTTTGCTGAATGGTGAATGATTCATGCATGTTCTATGTGCTCTTGCCTTAGAATTTTCAAGATAGATTGTTGAATCAATCAAGCGCTAGATCTTTGTGCAATAACACACATCTTAGGAGATCATTCATATTGTTTGAGATGTCCTCACACGTGTAAAA
This sequence comes from Diphasiastrum complanatum, assembly GCA_029204225.1. NCBI lineage: Eukaryota > Viridiplantae > Streptophyta > Lycopodiopsida > Lycopodiales > Lycopodiaceae > Diphasiastrum > Diphasiastrum complanatum. Next base: position 35,902,611 of record CM055093.1, on the reverse strand, counting down.
AGTACACACTTTTGTGTGTGTGATATTGCTCATGTTGACAAAGTTTGATTCATCGTTGACATGGTATGAGAGTTGATTTAATTTTGAATAGCATGTGGAACAAATAAAGCTTACAGACAAACATAGTTCCACATGGGGAAGTCTCTTACAAGGGTCTCGTAAAGAAAACATTAAAAAACAAAGGTTCAAACAAAGTGAAAATCAATGGGAAATTGGACTAAATTAGAGTTATTTTTTAGGCAAAACGGAGATACAAATCTCATTTCGTAGTCAAATTAGTTTAGGTAAGTTGCTACTATGAGAGGGAAACCTCAAACACAACAAAAAAGAAAAAGATTGGAATGAAGGAAATAAGAGATTTTTTGCTTTCAGCAAATTTTTGTAGTATTGTAAAACACTCGTTTCTCAACCAAAATCAATGTCTAAAGGATTGTTGATGGAGGGCAAATCTAGAGGGTGACCACACTTATGATGTATGATAGTGACAATGAAAGTAGTTCATAGAATCAATATGGCTAAAAGAAAGTTGGAAAATGTATTATAGAAGGCATAGATTATTCAAGCATCCAATGAACAAATGAACTCAGCCCTCATCACATAGTAGAGTAAGCATAGAATCTCTAAGATGCAATCTTGCTAAACATTCAAGATTGCTTGATTTGAAGGGAAATTTAACATCACATTTGTTAGGTTTCATAACTTCGTGCTTTTGAAAGACATTATCAAAAATCTTTCATACAAAATTTTAAAAAATTCGAAGGGCCATAATTGAAAAAAACTCCAAGATGAAGTTGTAGTTTATTTTGTAACCAAAATAGCTATAGCCCTACTTTTGCCATATTTTGACCATTCTTGGACATCTGACTTGGAATACCTATTACAGTATTTTCAAGAAGACAATTTATGGCTTAACAAAAGTGCTAAGAGCATGGAATTTATGCATTGGTGAACCCTTTCAAAAGATCAGAATAGCAAAATATAAAAAAGATCCCAGTCCTTATTTTCTCAAACACAAATGTATATTGTGATCATTATTTTAGAAGGAGATGATTTGAAAATCACAAGCAATAACAAGCTATTATTGTTCTAAATGTAAGCTTTGTCACTTTGCTTCAACTGCACATAAATTGCATGTAATATTATGTTTGATTCAAACAACACAATTAGCAAAAGTTTAATGTGAATGTCCACTATGACACATATATTTATGCTTAAAATTTCGATGCAATGTGATGATGATGCTTGCATCTCTTAACCACAACCCATTCATTTTTTTGGCTGCCCGAAAGAAAAACAAAAAAATGTCTCATGTTTTGGATTGAATTAAGAAGTTATCATCACGATCCCTTGTCTTCCACGATTAGCTTGAACTTCAAGTATGGCTTCTTTAAAGTTTTCCAATGGGAACCTCTTCCATATGGGCCTTGATTCAAAAATCTTCTCTTCAAGCAACTTCACTACTTCCATAGCTTCTTTATCTCGCACGTCCTTTGCTTGAGTACAATGAGGTGATACATCCCAACTCTTCAACTTTATTCCTCTAGATAAGTCCATGAAAGAGATGACAAAGTCTTTACTTTCCAAACTACCAATTGCAAGCATTTGCCCTCCATCTCGAATGCATGAAGCCACCGTCTATACATAAGCAACCAATTCTAGTTTAGTATATATGGCAATTAGTGAGTCTTCAAGAAATAAATTTTGCAATGAAACAAAGAATAAGTTCTCCCAAAGAAAATATGAAAGGGTATATGTGTAGATGGTTGATAAATTTGATGTGTAATCTACATCTACATTGAAAATTAACATGGAAGCATGAGAATTTAAGGTTTTTCAAAAACCCAACAAATGATTCACCTACAAGTGTTGGTTATTGACTAACATGTGACATGTGACCTTTGCATTGTTTCATGACAAAAATATAAAAGGTATTTTAGATAATGTGTGTGTGTCTGTGTGTGTGTGTGTGTGTGTGTGTGTGAGAGAGAGAGAGAGAGAGAGAGAGAGAGAGAGAGAGAGAGAGAGAGAGAGAGAGAGAGAGAGAGATATGCATGCTCTCCAAATGCAACGATGATAGTGAGAGTTTAACAAGGACCATTTGTTCATGAAAAAAGGTCAAGAGTGAGTTTAAATTATTTACTTTTGTAACTTGGTTTACTTTTGTGCTATATGTTGTCTTTTTCTTGTAGTGCTAGAGCTATGTCATCATTTCTTTTTCCTTCTTTCATTTTCACCATCCTTCATTTTGTTCTATCTTAGGTAAAAACCCATGTGTCATCACTCTTTACAAGCAAAAGAAAGCTTTTTAAGGGAGATAACAATATGCCAAATACCAAAACCTCTCAACAGGACTATATTTGAAAGGAATGTTGATTTGCCACTCCAACATCTTTCAAAAGAATTATGGAGAGATGGAAAAGTGTATTTGCTATGTGCCAATCTTAGGATCCAAACATCTAATCCATTCTTAAACATCATATATCAACATAAAGAAAATAAGAAACTAGCACGAAATCAAGAAACTCGACAAATAAAAAAAATCTTCACCAAATATGGCAAAGATAGGTAGAAAATAGCCATTGATTGATCATTCAATACATCAAGCCTAAAACTCGAGCATGATCAAGCTCCCATGTGATTCTAGGTGCATGAACCATCCGATGGCAAAAGCTATAGCTCTCAAAAAGAAGCTCCAAGAACACATTAAATTCAAAATCAGAAAAATGTAGAATAGCTTAATATTTAACATGACCTCAACTATTTATAGTGGTCCTTTGTGCCTCTAATATGAGTTTGGAAGCTCATTTAGCTAGATTGGGCCTTATAAGCATTATAACAGTCTCGCTATTGTTCGATATGCTAAATATAGCGCAATTGTTCAAGCCAAACTATCCTATTAACCGATTCTATTCTAATTTAGCACCATGGCTATATTTAGCGATATCTTTGTTAAGCTTATTGGCAAATTACATGCGAGACATGACATTATTTAAAAGGGGATCCAAACATGTATTTTCATATTCCTCTTACAAGATAAATGGTAAATATTCTAGTGAGAGTTAAGAGAGCCAATTTTTCTAGTTCTTATTCCTATTGTGTATCCTCATTTGTGTGACAAATTAGAGCTTAATACCTTACGTCGTGGAGAGGAAAGGAAGTCCTAAGCAATCCATTACTTGTTGGAAAACAAAAAAAAAATTCTTTTTTGCAACATGAAACCAACTACATCTTCATGCTGGTAGTTGGTTTCATGCTGCAAAAAAGTATCGAAATTAAGCTAAAGCAAGATAACCATATCACAAGTTAAATCTAATGGTGGTGTGCAAATAAAAACAAGCTCCAATCAAAAGAAGAACAAAAATTAACACCTACTAAAATAAAGTAGAAGCACAAAAATTTTAGATGATGAGATACAGAAAAAATGTCTATGTAGTGATGGAGAAAACATGATTTTGTGTTGAATTAGTCCATGTCTACATTTGGGCTTTTTATTAAATTTTGCTAATTAATTGACTAGCCTCGTTAGTTGGGAGGATCAAGTGCCATGTGGTTGTGCAATCTTATTCGCAAGCGAACCTTGAAACAAAACCAACTATTCTATCAATTGATCGATGTCGAATAACACTAGTGCTTGGAAGCCCTAATTTAGGTGGGGTGCATGACATGAGGCCTTGTACGATTTTTATTGTAAGAAAATCTAGGTGGGTGCTCATAAATGAAGGGGAAAGTAACAAAAAGCCCTAGAATTGGAGGTGAAAATTAGAGAGAGAATGTGTATGTAGCAATGGATAAAGCACATTTCTAGTTTTCTTATTGATTCATGTATGTATTTAGGATTTTGAATGTGACCATTGTCCTCATTGTCTTGTTGAGATGGTTGGGTTGCTACATGCCAACAGTCCGACTAGCTTGTGCAATAATCAGAGAATCAAACCATCAAAACTTTTTGATTTTGGAGAAAGAGAGAGAGAGAGAGAGAGAGAGAGAGAGAGAGAGAGAGAGAGAGAGAGAGAGAGAGAGAGAGAGAGAGAGAGAGAGAGAGAGAGGTCTTTACCTTACTTATAGGTCCTCCCACACAATCAACACCAACATAGGCACCTTTTCCTCTCGTGATTTCCTTCACCCTGGCAAGTATATCTGAAAGAAATTCCTTCTCTTAACTTAGCACATGAATAGCTGGAGTAATCACTTTGGTAAATTCTTGTATTCCGTAAACAAACAACTCACATGAATAGCTGCATCACTATGGTGAATTCTAGCACTCAGTAAACACACTGTGCTTAAATTCAGCACCCTCGACGTTTTTCAGATCTGAATCTTCTTTATCTATTAGTAATCCTGTATACAATTCTGTTACATCTGCTAAAGTCAAGTGAAAAACGGGTTCATAAGTCAAAGCTTTGAGAACATCGGTTGTGCGAAGTTCCAACTGCTCAGATTGAGTATACAAAAGTGTAGTAAAGCTGCTACTACTTGTACTCAGAAATGAACGTTCAGATTGGTAGAAAGTTTGAACATTTTTAGTAATGTTCCAAAACTTCACCGTTGCTTGAAGATGCCAAAGACAGTCTAGACAATAAACTGGGAAATATCACCACAGTACTGCATGACAGGAGATGGAAATTAAAAAGATTCAACGATGCAACAAATAATAAATCAGCGTTACCCTCTGTAGTCGAGTTAATAACCTCATCCGCGCCCAGATGCTTGAGTTCTTCCTTCACTTCATCACGTCTCACAATGTTAATAGTCTTCAAACCCCAACGTCTTGCAAGCCGTATTACCAACCTAATCTTGTGCAATGTAAACATCTCATGCAGTTCAAGTACTCTAATAACTAGATGGATTTAGCCAAGTTAAGAAAGGTTTTAAAAAGGTAACATAATATTTCATGCAGATTACTAAACATGTTGTCGAGAGAAAAAAATAAAAAAGATGGTAAAAAATAAAAACCTTGCATACGAATGGCTGTTAATCTGTATAACATTACTGATAACAGCAGATAGCATTCTCACCTCCCAACACTGGAGCCTGCGGCTGTTTGCAATAAATATTCGCCATTTGGAAGACTTAGATCCAGAAGAAGAGCGTATGCAGTCCAAGCATTCTCCAGCTGCGCCGCTATCTCGTTCGGAATCGAATCTGGGACAGCTAGCAAATCTTCCTCGGGGACTGAAATATAGTCCTGCCAGGAACCTTCCCCCAGTTTCTCATATAGGGAGCTTAACAAAAGCGGAAGCACTCTCTGGCCAAGGTTGAACATTGAGACTCCTTCGCCAAGCTGAAAAACATAATGCAATGAATCTGGGAGGTTTCATGTGGGTCTACTCCCCCGAGAGAAATAATGTAAGAAACCAAGCTCCAACGAAGGCAAGTAGACACACTTAATATAGTTTCACAACGAGCTGAAAGCAAACTAAATCATCTCTCTGTGCATTTTGAAAGGAATTCTTATGTACAAATTCATCTACGTAGGCAAGCCAAAAACAGTTGGCTCATTAGTTTTGCATCCTCAATATGTACCATACAAAAGAAGAATAATTGAAGCTGGATGGATCGCATAAAATGCCACTAATCAGGAATGCAATGCGTTATATAGTAGGCTATGAGAATGATCCGTGTTATCACACAATAATAGTGTGCTCGCTGATAGTGCAGCATAAGACATCGATACCTCTTGTACCAAACCACAGCCGCTTACTCCAACGACGACCTTCTCGCTGCACAAAGGGCGAAGTTCCAAAGCCAACAATTCTTCAACATACACGGTTCTAGTTGTCATGCGCACCACAACATGCCCCGCAGATGCTTTGGGCTTCTCTCTTAACACCATCTCCGTGCCGTCCAACAGATTTGCACTTCCAGCCTTCCATAACACTGTCCGGTTCGCCATATGCATAGTATATACTATATACTACCCGACTCAAGGATAGCACAGTAGTTCGTACACTGATGCAAGCAGCGCAAAGGAGTGTGATGGCTGATTTTGCACCAGCAGTTGATGAGTGACAATGGACATTTATTTGATCCGCTTATCCTATTTATTTGAAGAAGCATTAGCTTTAAGGTTGGAATGATCCTAGACCAGGGAGCTCCCATGCATCCCTGATCATGGCTCATGCGGCGAACACCAGCCTGGCTCTTGCGAGGAGATGAGGGATGGCGATGATGCGGGAGGGCCCAGACTCAGAGGAGCGGCGGGCCCTCCCTGCAGCCGCTCGTGCGCCATGCACACATCACCGTACTACTGCTAGAATTATGAGAAATGTACTCAACTATTTGGGGATTTTCAAATTTCTTGGATTGACCATTTTGGCTACTACTAAGTAGCCTGCTCATTAGAGCCATCGGCAAACTGATGGGCCCTCATTAAAGCATCTCGTACCGTTGGCTTTCAAGGCACTTCTTAGAAGCGGTGCTTGGAAAAAACTTAACACAAAATTTATAAAAACAAGTGCATTGTGGCATGTTAGAGGGCCGTGCCTTTGCAATAAGTGCTAAACTACACTTTGTTCAAGTTTTTTTTAATCACATATGTAAATATATTGGTGAATGATCTGACCAATAAGCGTATGTAGATCTTGATAAACTTTTTGAATTTGTTATATTTGTTATTAGCAAGTACATTTATAATTCTTTCAGTTGCTCCAAGTGTCCTTGATGTGCTAATTCACGTATTTGTAAAAATGCAATTCTAGGAGCTAGTAGACGTTCTTTTAATTCATTGCATATTGCAGTTGAAGGTATTTCAACATTTAAACACATATTTATAGGCGTTAAAAAAGTTGGGGACTTTGTTTTGTAATACATGTTTTTTACAACCTTTGCATATGTACAAGTTGTTTTTTGTATATAGATCAAAAGAGATGTTTTTTAATGTTTTTATGAAATTTATGTTTTCAACATTTGCAATATCGAGTTTGACAATAAAAGCAAATGGACTCACAACGGATACACGGATAAAGAGGAGCACCTTCAATACGTTCGTAGTATTTTATTAAAATCAAGTTGTGATTGTCAAGTTGTTTGGTTGTTTGATTGGCAGTTGTTGATTTGAAATTCGTGATTTCTGCTTTGTTACATAGTAAATGTCGAGTGCATGTGATTCTATTTAAAATACTAAGTTTTGTACATGTTGCATTAGGATGCATATTTAGAAATTGAGTCATGAGCAATCTTGTTGATAGCATAGGTGTTGGCTGATTCTGACGAATCCCCAAGATACTCGGACAGAGCAACTCAAGAGCACCTCTCACCTTAGACCGAGGAGGTCTTTGAGAAGACGAGACTAACGAAGACTGAGAGCCGAGAAATGCTAGTTAGGAATGACAAGCAAGAGCTGTATAAGCCTCATGGTGAATCTCGGAAGATGGAATGACCATGTAGGAACTAGTATTTCTAGGCTAATGTAATAAATGCAAGTAGACCCCTCTTAAAGAAAGTAGAGTGAGCCACGTTTTGATGGTGACCTCTAGTGGAGAGCATTATTCCACTTGTAATCTGAGAAATGTAGAAATTCCACTAGGATGCCACCTAAGGAGCTCTCTTGCTTATTTAAGAGACTCCCTCTTTGAGAAGAGGAGCTTTTTGCATTGTATCCACTCCATGCTTAATAAGAAGATTTTCCATGAGTTTGATGCTACACTAAGCTCCTTGATCATGATAGTTTTCTTGAGTGATGCCCCTATGATCATGCCCTTCCATTCATATTGTGTGTGGTTGTGGACTTTAGAGTGGATTAGTTTTCTTGCTTCCTAGTTGTGGATTAGTTTCCATTTCTTGTTTGTGGATTAATGTTGGAACCAACATTCAAGTAAACTAAATAGGCTAGAAATGTCGTATAAATTTTGCATATCCTCCAACATTCTAGTTCTTGATGTTCTTGGGATGTCCAAGAATCAAAAGACTGGTTGGTTTCTTAATTTTTGGACTTCTAAAATGCTGTAGATTAGTTCTTGTTTCTTGTTTTGTCGATTTATGCAAGTATCATAGTGCTTACGATCTGATTTCAGTTCACTTTGCAGCCAAGTAGAAGTAGATTTCATGGTTGTTCACCTGGACTACATGCTGATTATTTGGTTGAACATTTTGGTTACAAGTTGGTTTGATTGCATGTGACACGGTTCAAAAGAGACAGACCTGAGTTGTCCTTTGATAGGCAAGACATTATTACTACAATGTAGATCTGTCCCTTTTGCCTGATTTTGGGCTTTAAACAAGAAAGAATAACTTAAGCAAGAGCCCACTGACTCTGCTGACAGGCAGAAGAAGAAGTAAGAAGAACAAAAAACTACTAGACAGATCCTTCCAAGTAGAGGATCTGTCAACAATAGGATGTTGTAAAATTAATTGTTTGATAACTGATAATACAGGTCGTGTCCAATATTGTTTGTTGAATTTTGGTTTTTGAGAAGAATTATTAGTATTTGTGACAAGTGCATTGTTCAAATGTTTATGATTACTATATGCTTTCCGTATACGATATAAATACAATTGTTTTTTACTGTAGTAGAAAATTTTGTTTGAAATTCATTGATAATATCTTTTTTGGATAGTGTTGGTGTTTGTTGCACAAGTTGTTCGATATAATTTGTCATATCACATACATGTCCCTGTTGGTAAGGAGTTTTTGTTAATTTTGTTTTGTTTTTTTAATACTTTTATACAATAAAATATAGTTCCTATAGTATGGTGTGGTTCATGAGATATGTGTTGAAATTTTGTTGCAATTTGTTTTCAAGTACAGTTGGAGTTACTTTCAAGTAATGTTTTTAGTACGTTTGTCATTGTAGATGTCCAAGTTACATTGTTTTTATTCAAATCAGAATTTTGTGAGACTTCAATATTTGTTTCTGTACTCATGTTTTTTTTGTGAAAATAGGGATTAGAATTGTGTCAAAGTTGAATGTTTGTTGGAGTGGCTCTGTTGTTTTATTTTACCAAAAAGTGGTGCTGTGTGATTGGAAATGTTATTCAGATTTTTGTTTCTTGCAAAAGGAATGCAAAAGCATGTTAGTAACATGACTTAGCACGAATATAAATTTAAAAAACTAATAGAATAAAAAACGGAACTTATGATTCACGAATTTAAAGTCCTTATCAGTATCAAGTACATCACATTATTCTATTATGAATGCCAATGGCAGATTTAGAGTTCCCATTATTTGAACTAAATCAGTATTAAAATATTGTTCTTATTTTAATCGTAACACACAAAAGGTTATATGTGAAGAGGTTAGTCCGGTTATATTATTTTATCTCCGTTTATTTTATTCTTTAGTTTGATAAATATGAAAACATATAATTGATTTAGTACATGTTTATGGTTTTCTTGTTTTTTATGGCAAGTAACGGAACATGATATCATATCAGAATGAATTCAGAATTTTGAGTTCTCATATAGATTTAAGAACATCATACCACTTTGTATTAGTGAAAACCATATATGCAGAGAAACACATTCCTCAGACCAAAATCGTACTAAGAAAAGAAGAAAATTTCTTTTCTTTTTTGGAAAAATAGCTTATGGCTGAAATTTTTTAATGGATCAATGGTCAAACTAGTGTTTTGCCTCTCGAAAGGAGATCTAGCATCAAAACCTATATCATCAATATGTGTCTATGCCTCCAGATTCAACATCATCAATATCATCATCAGAATGTGAAGAAGTGGAAGATCTATCCTCTTCATTACTATCAATCAAAACATTATCTTCATTCTTATGCAATTTGATGTCATCCTCTACATGCTTTTGTTTTTCAACTTCAACAACACATTCTTTTCTTGGCAGTATTTGACGAATGATTTCCTTTGTTGTTTTTTGAAAGTGACCCCCAAATTGGTTAATTCAAATTCATAAACAATAATGTCAACTTCTTCGAGTCTCAAGACAAGGTGACTTAAGTGGAACCAATTTTTTATTCTGAGACATTTTCTTTGTCATTCAAGTTTGCAATCATTTTAGGAACATGCTTTCTTGTATTTGAATCATGATGTTTTGTTCGATATCAGTGTACATTAATAAATACAATCTCACCATTCTCAAACTTTGACAAATCCACAACCTTGCATAACCAAAAAGGATCGCAAAGAGGATTGTCATCTACAAGTGTGGCAGCCATTGTACCCACCTTGATTTCCTGCACATTTTTCCTCCAAAAGTTAGCAAGTTTTTCTTGTCTTTGACAAGACTTGTGAGTGCCGAAATACATATACTGGCAAACCGGATTATCGAGAAAGCAAACAAGATTATTTCATTGAATCATATTTAATCTAAACATTTCTTGGATTTTTGTGACAACATCAGAAAAAACGACAATTTTTAATTAACAAAAGATACTATTTTTTCATAAAAACTCCTCTCTTGATACGCGCGGTATCAATTTCACGTATCAAGAAAGGAGGTTTTATGAAAAAATAGTATCTTTTTTAACGTATCAATCTTAAATATTGATATGTAATGATGATTTGAGTTTGCAATCATTTCAAGAACATACTTTTTTTTTTTTGATTGATATGTAAAATTGATCCTTTGACGAGATTTGCAAGTGCCCAAATACATATGCAAGATTTGTGGGTGTTCAAACACATTTTATTTACACCTTTTCCAAGGATATTGTTTTTCTGTCATTGTATGTGTTTTTTTAATTACAAAAAATTATGTTACAGTAGATTGAAATGTTATTGGATTTTTCTTACTCTCGACCTATAAAAATAATTTTTATAGTATTCCAACTACTAATTTTTCTCATTGCTCATTGTTTGGATGATATCACACATGATGTTTTATCTTTTATTTACAATATGGATTTGACATTATCCAAATGAAAGACAGTTTTTTAGTTAATAGTTTAAATATGAGAAAAAAAAAAAAAAAGACATGATCTATAATACAATTTAATTTTAGCTAAAAGAATGTTCTATAAAGATTTTGTTTTGGTTTTTTTTTTTTTTTTTGGGATTGCAAATTTTTTGCTTGTAAGACTTTTAAATCTTAGTTTATTTATAACGAATTGTGTTATAACGTTGTTTTAAAATATGATAAAATTTTTGGATGGGTATAAATCACTTCTAAATTTTTATTCCATGTACAAATTTTCATAAAATATAAGCTCTTAGTATATTAATACCAAGTGTAAAAAAATTTGTGAATAAAAAACTAATGGGCATTTTATAAAATGGCTATAAAAGAGCCAAATATTAACGGCAATCTTTTTTGGTAATCTACAACATTACCCATTTGATATGCAACGGTGTTAATCTCTGAAAAATCTAGATCCACTCTCTTTTGACCCATTGTTAACCAAATCTATCATTTTTCTTATTTCAAAAAATCTTATGAAAAAATGGTAGGCATAGACTCAGATGGAGATATTGATGCACCACCACCAGCCTATACTATTATTAGACAAACAGTATGCCAAACTACAATGGACAATCTTATCTAATAAAATTCCTTAAGATCTTTACAACATGTTGTGAAATTTATCGAGACGAAAATAAGTTGAAGTTACTTTCTATGACTCTTATTGGAGCTGTAAAAGATTGGTTTTATAATCAAGCCATAGAAGAACAAACTGATTGGAAAGTCGTTAAAGTTGTTTGATCACATGGTTTAAACCTGGAAAGTTTCTTGAAGATCCTTTTCTATTGTTGAGTAAAATCAAAATGGAAAAGAAAGAGATGGTTTGTGAGTATATCGTACATATCAAGCACCTCAAATATGAATGTGAACTTGATCTCATTACCAATGAGGCTATGATCATGTGATTTTTAGTGAGCTTACAGAAAAGAATCAGGTGTGAACTCAAATGCCAAGGAGATTACTTATGATTGCAACATGCAATGGATGATGCAATAATACACGAAGAAGACGAGGAGTCAGATGATGAGCCACATATTGGAATGCTGCCATACACTTGTTGGGAAGAGGTGTGATAAGATAGGTCGAATAAAATCGAATAAAAAGAATTGGAACGACAAGACAGAAAACTTATTGTGCGCAATGGAATAAACTATCTTTCTCTTTCTCTATGCATGACTACGTCTATCAATTTCGAACAAAACAATAGTGATAGAAATCACATTTGATCTTAAAGTAACTAATTTTGAAATCATTAGTACTACGGTGATTATGTAGCCAAACATTAAGCATTGAATTATCAGACAAATAATGAATCACAAAGAACTATAGAAATGCATACATTCTGAGACGAACTTGAACACAATAAGAAAATAGTATTGATTCAGTATGAAAACGAAACATATGTAAATGATTACAACAAGTTTGCGGATCGAAGCCGCGTACTCTAAGCTATCTTTGAACAACTAAAATAAAAGTCTGAATTAAACACAATGCTGATAAGTAGTAAGTGCAATAGCAATCGCTAATCAACTCTAAAGAAGTGATCTAGAATGCTCAAGAGTGTCCAAGCTCACAGGCTTGAGAGAGAACGCTAACTATTCAATACCTTTGATGATTGATCTTCATGCTTAAAATGTAGAAATATGAACAGCTATTTATCTAGGCAATTAGGTCGCCAATGCGTCATCTAGTTGGTTGTGATGTACTGGCATCCATCTAGCTAGGGCTTCTCAAAAATTACTTGCTGATGAATAAACACAAGTCAATGGCTTTGGTCGTAAATAGTCTATCTGCAGATTTAAACGTAAACTATAACTCTACAGAAATGAACGTAAACTGTCATGCAAAAAATGCGAATAACACGAAGGTCTTCGCCAAAGTTATTTTCTTAACATTTGAGACATCTGGCATTTTGCAAAAAATCGAAGTGAGAGAAAAAAATCTCGAAAAGTACTTCATCACGTTTATTTTTGAATTTTTCAAAAAAAACAATGGTGTATTTTATTAAGAAGAAGTCAGAGATATTCAACCTCTTCAAAGTCTTCAAGGAGCATGTAGAGAAAGAAACTGGTAAGAAAATTAAAGCCCTGAGGTCCAACAACGGTGAGAGTATATCTCTATATTCAAGGAGTACGGCCAGAGCAAAGGCATTGAACAATAGTTTATCACTTCCTATTTGCCTCAATCAAACGGCTTAGCCGAGAGAAAGAATCATACCCTGGTTGAGTCATCCAAATGTATGTTGGCACATGCATCATCACCAAAGAGTTTATGGGCTGAAGCTATCTCCACTGCAGCTTACATCCAGAATAGATGTTCGACCAAGGCCCTCTCAAGAAAAACACCCCATGAGCTTTGGATAGGATCTAGGCCTTCATTGAAGAACCTATGAGTGTTCGGATGCATTGTCTACGTGGAGATCTCGAAGGAGACTAGGAAGAATTCAACTTCCAAGTTCTCAGGACCATCCTGATTGGATACACTTCCTCTAACAACACTTATAAGTTGTACAACCCCGACCAACATATTTTATTTAGCAGAGATACAGTCTTTATCGAGGATCAACTCATTGACTTCAAAGGCAAAGGTAAAACTCCTTGAGAACCTTCGACACTTGCCAAAGACATGATAATTTGAGCCTTCAGCTCAAGTATGCCAATAGCCGATCAACTATTCGATAGTGAGTCAGAAGAAGATGTTACTGCTACTTAGCTACAACAAGTCCAAGGATTGGATCATCAGCCAACGCTACCTCCAGAAGATCGAACCGATTGCGCTCACAACCCACAAGGTATATTGATGAGTCCACCTATCTTTCAATTCAGAAATTGACTACTGTCAAAGAGGCATTAGCCAACCAAACTCCGATCTCTGGAGAGAAGCAATGGAAAGGGAGAGTATTCCTCTTTGATCAAGAACTAGACATGGTCATTAGTCGAACCACCTATTGGCAACAATCTTATGATTGCAAATGGGTCTTTAAGATCAAATACAATACTAATGGGAGTATTGACTGTGGGAAGTCCCGACTAGTGGCACGAGGATTTTCTCATATTCCTAACATTGACTACTATGAGACTTTTAGTCTAGTAGTCAATCATTCATCGATCCAAGTCCTCCTATCATTTGTTGTTGTGGTTGACCTTGAAGTACATCAACTTGATGTATAGGCAGCTTATCTAAACGGAGTCATTGAAGATTTTAGAAGATTTTGTTGAAGATTCTTATAAGGGATAATTCTGGTAAAGATTCTTCTAACGGATTACATGATGTTCATGTGAGCTATGGGGGGACTGTATCATTCAATTCGAATATGGAAGAATCAAAACTCAAAAAGAGACTTTTCCCATTGCTCCACTGACAACACATTCAAAAGTTAAAGAGAGTGCAAACAAATGAGCTACCAAGGGAAGCTGGTTTCTCCTCACCGAGTTGGTATGAAAAAAGTTCAATATTTGATCTTATAACAAATGTTGAGAGTGCCCAACAAATATCGCATGTTATTATGCCGCCAATCTACATCAGGAATGTTGATGAACAACCATGAAGAAATTCCAGAATCCAGATTCACCGAGAACGCCAATATCAGAAGGTCAGCAGATTGCAGACTGGCCAATGAGCAAAAACAAATCCCAGTGTCTTCCCAATATATCTCACAGTGATAGTAATAAAAACATGGCCAAGTCGGCATAAGAATTAGATCTATCAGTGATATAACGTTAGACACCCTTAGAAGGTGCATTATTGTACTCGTAAGCCAACGGTGAGAGAAGTAGAAATAGATCTAAAATATCAATGACCCAAAAGAAGAGAGGACCCAAGTAGTTCTAAAATGCATATTGGATCTTAACTTTTTATGATAGTCAAGTTGTTATGGCACATAGTTTTGGATAAACCAAAAACCCTAACCCTAACTCTCTTTATAAGTAGGGATGTGACACCACTTTGCAACCAAGTTTCACTTGTATGATTAGAGATTGAGAGAGAGAGAGAGAGAGAGAGAGAGAGAGAGAGAGAGAGAGAGAGAGAGAGAGAGAGAGAGAGAGAGAGAGAGAGAGAGAGAGAGAGAACAAAACCTCCTCCTCCATTTTTCTACTTTCGTAAAGTCCTCCTATTTTGATATTGTATGCTTTCTTATGGATGTTTGAATGCTTTTTCCTAATCACGCTATCACAATAAGATTTAGAGCTTTCATCCTCTTAATCCACAAAATCACACAATAGCCAAATCTCACCCCTCTTCTAAGCCATTCCACATCTAGATCTCATGCCAGGATTGACACCCTTGGTAGGCTTGGATTCCATCTAGATCCTTAGCTTAATCCCCTCCCCATTGGATCGAAGGTCGTACTACACGACGACTCACCCAGAGAGATCCAAACCCTGACTATGCCCTCTTGATCACGACGATTAGGGATGCATGGAAAGGGTCTAATAGAAGAGGACATCTATATGCTACAGCTTGAGGGATACATTCTCGAAGGTGAGAACTTTTCACACGTGTGAACCAGCTGCAAGTACAAAAGATCAAGAGAATGAATGATTGCACACTAAACTAGATTCTATTCCAAAAACAATGAGATGGAAAACATTGGCAAGCTAGTTAACATGAAGGCAAGAGCATTCATCACAATCTAACTATCATTACACCTCAAATGGATCAAATGGAAGCTTTACTTGAAGAAGTATATCTTGAGGTACAAAGCCACCTTATTTATAATACAAGAGGCCTTCTAGAACTCGTGGAGAGAGAGAAGAACCTAGATGCCACATTGCCTCTACCTCTCTACTAGATGAGAAAAAGAGAAATGGATAAGACCTAAGAATCTCTCTTTTTGAGAATCCTTTGACCTACAAGAGTAGCCTCAAATGCTTCTTGATAGGTTCTAGACCTACACATCACTATGAAGGCTAAAATCTAACTTGATTCTAATTGGAATATTAGACTAGTCTACCTCAAGTTTGGACAAACCCCAAAACTTGTATCTCTAAGTTTAATATTATTTTAATTTTACAATATTTTCACACTCCTCCTTAAAATAAAAATATATTCACAATACTAAGGACTTGGAGATCAAGCCAAGATTTGATCTATGTCTTTCAAAGTCCTTCTTAGCTAGAGGCTTGGTGAGTAAATCTGCATAACAATTTGAAGTTGGTATATGCTCAAGGAGAATCTCACCATCCATAACTTTTTCTATTACACAATGGTGTGCTACTTCTATGTGTTTACTTCTTGCATGGAAGATTGGATTACTTGCAAGATATTGGGCCGAGATGCTATCACATTTGATGCAAGGTATTTCCTCCTCTTGAATAATCCCGAGCTCCACTAGTAATCTTTTGATCCAAATAACGTCCTTTGTTGTGATAGTCAAAGCCTTGTACTCGGCTTCACATGAGAATAAGGAGATAGTGTCTTGCTTATTAGATTGCCAAGAGACAAGATTACCTCCCAAAAATATTGTGTAAGCACTAGTGGACTTTCTATCCACCTTATCACCTGCAAAATCCAAATCTGAAAAGGCAACAAGGTTTAAATCATGTCTTTTAAAACAAAGTCCATAGTCTTGAGTATATGCAACATATCTCAAGACCCTTTTCCTCTTTTTTCAATCATGGATCTTTGGATTTTGCATGTTTTGACTAAGCTTATGCACACTAAAAGTAAGATCAGCCCTAATGATAGTGAGCCATATTAAAGAGCCTATTAGACTTCTAAACAGTGTGATGTCCTCAAAGGATGCTTCATCACAAGTTTTAGTGTCTTTAACATTAGACTCCATAGGAGTATCTATGCTTTTACAATCTTGCATTTTAAACTTCTCAAGCATAGATCTTACATAACTTTCTTGAGAAATGAGAACTAAGTCATTAGAGATCTTAGTCTCTAATCCAAGTACATGATGTAAAAATCCAAGATCTTGCATTTTGAATTCCTTTCCTAAGGAGATATTGGTATCAACAAGTAAATCCATGTTGCTTCCACATAATAGAATGTCATCAACATAAATAAGCAACATGATTATATCATTACCAACATGTTTAAGATGTAATGATGGATCATATGAACTAATCTTGAAACCAATAGAAAGAAGATAAGTGTTCAACCTCTCATACCAAGCCCTTGGAGCTTGTTTCAAGCCATAAAGACTTTTCAAAAGTAAGCATACTTTTTATCCTTTGCCATTCACAACAAGACCTGCAGGTTGATGCATATATATTTCTTCTTCTAAGTAACCATTTAAGAAAGCATTGGAAACATCAAGTTGAAGCATTTTCCAATCATAAAAGCAACAAATAGTAATGAGAATTCTAATGGTTACCATCTTTGCTATGGGAGAAAAGGTTTCTTCATAATCTATGCCTTTGATTTGGGCATAGCCTTTAGCACAAAGCCTTGCTTTGAACTTATTGATTGATCCATCATTATTGAGCTTGATTCTATAGACCCACTTGCATCCAATGACATGTTGTCATTAGGTGGATCTACAAGCCGCCAAGTCTCATTTTGCAAAAAAGCTTCATATTCGGCCTCCATAGCTTTGATCCAATCCTTTGATTGAAGAGCTTCCTCCACACTTCATGGTTCTTCAATGGAAGTGTGAAAACATGTAGAGAACTTGAATCCTCCACTTGTTTTCCTTTTTTCAAGTAGGTGAATCTTCTAGGCTCGGATCTCTCTCGGGTTGATCTTCTTGGAGTCATTGGTAGACTCGGCTTCTCTTGTGATCTTGGCCCCAACAAGTCTTCATCTTGATCAATACTTGATGAAGAGACTCCTCCTTGATGAATAAGCTCTTGATATTCCTGCACATTGTCCTTCATGTACATTCGATTTTCATGGAAGATCACATCTCTACTTATCATAGTTTGATTAGTAGATGGAACAAAAATTTTATAGGCTTTACTTGAGTAGCCTATCATAATACCTTTAAGAGCATTAGCATCTTCTTTTTTTCTTGTTTCAAGAGGTACATGTACAAAGCATACACATCCAAATGTTCAAAGATGATTGACCTCGGGTTTCCTTCCATACAACTTTTCATAAGGTCAAATATCTTCTATAGCATGATTTGGCAAAAAATTGGAAAGATAGTTAGCACATCCTATTGCTTCTCCCCAAAAGTCTTTAGAAAGAGAGGCTCCTAGTCTAAGTGCCTTTGCACATTCACATAGAGTTCTATTTTTTCTCTCGGCCACTCCATTAGATTGAGGAGAGTAGGAACAAGTGAAATCTCTTCTAATGCCAAAATCATTACAAAAGTTTATGAACTTTGTGGAGATGTATTCACCTCCATTATCACTTCTCAAAGCTTTAATTTTACAAGATAGTTGATTCTCAACAAAAGCTTTGAACTTCAAAAAAGTTTCATATGCAAGTGCTTTAGAAGATAAGAGGTAAGCCCAACAAAAATGTCAGTAATCATCAGTAAATGTTATAAAACATGTAGCTCCACCCTTGCTCTTGGTGGATGAGAAATGGATGTCACTATGGATGTGTTCCAAAGGAGCTTTGGACTTGATGGTTGATCTTTGATGTGGCCTTGTATGTGACTTGGCCAATGCACATGCATCACAAGGACTTGGTTCCTTGATCATGAACTTAGGCAAACCATGAGCTAGCTCCAACTTGCACATAGATTGCATGGCTTTGGAGTTGGGATGGCCCAACCTCTGATGCCATAGATCTTCATTTGAAAGCTTTCCTTGTATCACAATATCCGAGCAAAGATTAGCATTTCCATTTCCATCAAGCTTGAATAACCTTCCAAAACGAGAACATGATGCTATTATATCATCATCTTTTGTGATCAAGCAAGTACCATCTTTCAAATCTACTTGTAGACCATCATCATTGAGTTGGCCTACACTTATTAGATTTTTAGTCAAACTAGGAAAATAGAGCACATCATTGAGATCAAGCTTATCTAGAGATATGCTTCCTATGCCTTCTATCATACATTCCTCATCATTTGCTGTATAGATACAACTTCTAGATCCTTTGTATGGTACAAGATTACAAAAAGAGTTTTTATCACTACTCATATGGGATGAGGCACCTCTATCTAGCCACCATACATTAGAATGCTTAAAAGAGGAAGATGAAAAGTTAGACATCATAAGTAAATCTTCTTTGTGACAAGGAGATTCATCTTCACAAGTGATGTTGGCTTGCTTTCTCCTTTTGTAGCATTGGGAGGCAAAATGCCCCTTTTTACCACATGAGAAACAAGTAACCTTGTACTTGTTCTTCTTCACGTTGGATGAGCTTGGTTCCTCCTCGGATGTCTTCTCCATTGCTTTTGTATTGTCCTTGGAGCTCTTGCCATTCTTCTTGTCTTTTCTCTTCTCCTACAATAGGCCGTACAGCTCTGAAATCCGAGAAAAAGATACATTAATAAGTGATGATGAGAGTGGATCTAGTTAGCTCAAAATCAAGTGCTAGTAAGAGGCAAACTTTCACCGACAATGACAAGAAATCATTCCATTTGACAAAGCAATGATTAGATGTGTATTCTCCTATCAAGCTCTGATACCATGAGAACTTTTCACATGTGTGAACCAGCTACAAGTACAAAGGATCAAGAAAATGAATGATTGCACACTAAACTAGCTTCTATTCCAAAAACAATGAGATGGAAAACATTGGCAAGCTAGCTAACATGAAGGCAAGAGCATTCATCACAATCTAACTATCATTACACCTCAAATGGATCAAATGGAAGCTTTACTTGAAGAAGTATATATTGAGGTACAAAGCCACCTTATTTATAATACAAGAGGCCTTCTAGAACTCGTGGAGAGAGAGAGAACAACCTAGATGCCACATTGTCTCTACCTCTCTACTAGATGAGAAAAAGAGAAATGGATAAGACCTGAGAATCTTCTTTTTGAGAATCCTTTACAAGAGTAGCCTCAAATGCTTCTTGATAGGTTCTAGACCTACACATCACTATGAAGACTAAAATCTAACTTGATTCTAATTGGAAAGTTACTAGACTAGTCTACCTCAAGTTTGGACAAACTCCAAAACTTGAATCTTGAAGTTTAATATTATTTTACTTTTACAATATTTTCACAGAAGGTATGAAGCATCATGTTTGTAAATTCCATAAAGCACTTTATGGCTTGAAGCAATTATGAAGAGCTTAATTTCAGAGGATCAACACATTTCACATCCAGCACAATTTTCAACCAAGCACTACTGATGTCAATGTTTATTTCAAGTCAGTGCATCATTCTTTCACTATCAACACCTTGTATGTCGACGACACGTTGTTTTTCAGCAATAGTACCAATCAGGTGAAGAATTCTAAGCAAAATTTGTCTTCCGAATTCGACATAACCAATCTGAGTGAAGCTCACTACTGTCTAGGTATTCAAGTCCATAGAGATAGAGCGAGACGACTAATTTATATCTATCCAACAAAGCTATCTTCATAATACCCTTATTAGATATAATTTGATCAATTGTAAAGAGGCTCATTCACTAGTGGATTTTTGGATGCAAGTTGGGGAGGAGATGTAGATATTTGTAAGTTCACATCTGGATTTACATTCTTCTTTTTCGATGGTTCTGTCTCCTGGAACAATTGTAAGCAAACCTCTATTGCTCTTTCCTCTACAACTGTAGAGTACATTGCTACTTCTCAAACTATTAAAGAAGCAATTTAGTTGAGAAATTTCATGTCAGACATTAGTTTGAATCAATCTGCCTTGACAATTGTATTTTGTGATAATCAAAGTGCTATTGCCTTATCGGACAATCCTAGATTTCATTGTAGGAGTAAGCACATCGAGATTTGATATCACTATGTCAAGGGTAAGGTTCTCAACAAAGAGGTAAACTTAGCATACTGTCGGACTCAAGACATGATTCCATGTTGGCAGATTCCAAGGAATCCCCAGATGCCAAGCCAAGCTAAAGACATAGATTATCTCTCACCCATGACCGAGGAGGTCTCAGAAGGAGGAGAGCAGAAGAAGCTGAGAGCCGAGTATGAGAGCCAAGAAATTACTAGCTAGGATGACATTGAATTATCTATGTGAGCCTACATGGTGTATCCCAGAGAAGGAATGACCATGTAGGAGCTAGTAATATTTCCTAGGCATTGTAAATAAGCATAGACCTCCTTAAATAATTTAGAGTGAGCCATATTTTGATAGTGACCTCTAGTGGAAGGCCAAATTCCACTTGTATTTTTCAAATTAGTGGAATTGCCACTTGGGCTCCACATGGGCAGCCTTCTTACTTATTTAAGGGCCCCCCTCTCTTGTGAGGGAGCTTTGATTGTATTGCCAATTGCTCTTGAGTTAATGAAGAAGATCTTCCACGAGTTCTTGATGATTGTAAATCTCCTTGTTCATGGCAATCTTCTTGAGTGAAATTTCTATGTGCATGTTCTGATTCCCTTTTGTGTTTGTGGATTAAATAGATTTCTTGCTTTCTCTCTTGCTTGTGGAATGTAAAAGTGGATTAACTTCCTTGTCTCTTGATTTTGTAGTTTCAGCATGCAAGTAAACTATAGAGGCTGAGATTGTGGATCTGATTTGCATACCTTCTAACAATCATGTCCTTGATTGTTCTTGGGCATTCCAAGCATCAAGAAATGGGTGTTTCTTGATCCTTGGGTTGCTAGAGTGATGTTAGGAAACTAGTTTTCTTGTTTCTTGTTTCTTGCTGAGTAGCTTAATCTTGTTATTGCTTTGTTTTTTGATTTTGGTAGATAGATTGTAGATTTGCTCCCTGATTCAGAACGTTGATCTATATTGAGTTAGGACTGGTTGCATGGCTTGTATATGCATGTAGCGTTGAGATCTCAACTGACGCCTCCTCTCGGATCTCGACCGACGCCTCTTATCAGATCTCAACCATCGTCGCCTCTCAGATCTCGACTGATGCCTCCTCTCAGATCTTGACTGATGTCTCCTCTCAGATCTCGACCGACGTCTCTTCTCAGATCTCGACCGACGCCTCCTCTCAATTCTCGACCGATGCCTCCTCTCAGATCTCGACTGATGCCTCTTGTCAGATCTCTTCCTACGCCTCCTCTCAGATCTTGATCGACGCCTCCTCTCAGATCTTGACCGACGCCTCCTTTCTGATCTCGACCAACGCCTTCTCTCAAATCTCGACCGAAGCGTTTCGATCAAATCTAGACCGGAGGTTATGGGTCCAATCTCGACTGAAGGGGTTCCTCACAATCTCAACTGGACCTAATCCACGCCAGACCATAGAACTTTTAAATGACAATCAGAATTGATGAGTACAACAGACATCAGATCCAACAGCTTGCATCGACATCGCATTTTGTTTGCATCTAACACCCTCTATCTTCGTTTGCATCTGACTCCCTCTATCTCGATTTGCATTTGATGCCCTCTTAGTCTGTTTGTCTCTAAGCATCTACACCTGTTTTCATTCGACACTCATCTGCATCCCATTTACATTCGATTGCCTAGCATTGATGGTGCATCCGACAACTTGAATCGATGATCTATATCCAACGTTTTTTGGAGTTATATCTAGCAATCCACATGAACCGCCAGCTGCACCATCGTAAACCATAGAAAGCGCAACTGACCACAATCAACCGCAACAACCGCATTTACCCACACCCCAACTCCATTTGCCCTTGACTCGCAACTGACCACAATCCCCTGCAACAACCGTATTCACTCGCACCCCAACTCCATTTGCTCTTGAATCGCAACTGACCGCAATCAACTGCAACAACCGCATTTACCCGCACCCCAACTGCATTCGCTCTTGAATCGTAGCGCCCACATTCCATTGCAAATAGGTCGCATTCAACCGCAAACAGATCTCATTCAACCGCACCCTGGCTGCATTCCACCGTGAACTGTAGCACCCGCATTCAGCCACAAACAGCTGCATTTCAACCGCATCCACTGTGAACCGTAGCACCCGCATTCAACCACAAACAGCCCGCATTTCAACCGCATCCACTGTTGAACCGTCACACCTGCATTCAACCGCAAACAGACCGCATTCCCACTGCATTCACTGTTGAACCATAGCTACCGCATTCCACCGCAAACAAACCGCATTACGAACAAAGAATCCAAAGAGTTAAGTGACTAAAGAGTCCAAGAGGCCTATTTCCACAATCCTAAGGTACTCTAGAATTGTTATGGATCATCCTTACGATCCGAATTCTACAGAGGACTATCCACCAGAGATGGTCTCCCCATCCACCAAACAGGCTCAATTTAATAGATATTCTAGGATGAAATCCCAAGTCCAAGAGCCATCCACCAACCCATTTGACAGATGGGAACCCATGCATATTGAAGCTCCATACGATCGACCACATTTTTATGCTACAGAATCTTCACATGCACGAGCTCACTTAAATGGAGCCTTTGCACATAATGTTCCCGTACTGAAAAATGTACTCCAAAGCTAGATTTATTTAAGTACAACGGTAACACTGATCCTCAAAGATTTCTTCAAGTCTTTGAGAATGCATGTGATGTCTATGGCGAGACATCACTAGACGCCATGATACAGCTCTTCTCAATGACCATGATCGATCGAGCATGACAATGGTTTTTTAACCTTGATCGTGAAGATAAACGAGACTGGTCACTCTTGAAGGAAGCATTTATCGAACGCTTCAAGCCATCTCACTTGATTGAAAGTCCTTTTGTCAAGCTAAGTAACATCAAAATGACAAAAAATGAGAAAGTACGTGACTACATTGAACGATTTAAAAGATTAAAAAGTCAGGTACAAGAACAACCAACTGAGTCTATGCTCATAATTTGGTTCCTCGTTGGACTTCCATGATGGATACGGCGTGAACTTTGCTCCAATGATGAATATACGTCATTGAAACAAGCCATGTCTGATGCCATTCGGGAGGAAGATGAGAGATCAGATGTCGATGAGCCACGTGAACGGCGAGCACATCATGCTTTCCAAGAAGCTCGACCAAACGAGGAAACACGAGGACAATTGTGGAAAACACAGATGGAGTTGCTTAATCAGCAACACCAACAATAGATGGAGAAACTCACGAAAGAGTTTCAAAACACTCTTAAGTCTATCCAGAGTTCGATGCCAGGTCAGTTACCCACTGGCCAAATCCACCATAGACGAGAGAACACATGGTTCCCTCACTGTCGAGGTGCACACACTGGCAATGAGTGCCCTTCATACCAACCGGTCCCAGATACTTCAATGATCAAATGTGACATCTGCGACTTTATGGGGCATACCTCACTTTATTGCTATTATAACCCGAGGAAGTAACCTCACAACCAGTTAGGAAGACATTATCAAGTTCCCAAACACCAGTTTGTTTTCCAAAATCAAAATTAGCACTATCCATCATGGCACAACCAAGTCCATATACAAGAGTTGCCTAGACAATCTAGACATGACCCTCAACCACAGCTAGTGCTCTTAGGACCACCTCCAAGGGGACAACCTGATCTAGGAGCACAAAAACATAGACATTAGGAGAAATTTGGGCTCAAAATGGGCCCTTTAAGAAATTTGACTTTAGAGAGAGTTTAGGTAGAGAGAGAATGGAAACCGGTACCGTTTGTTTGCCGTTTTTCGAGTTTTTGGTACTGCTCGCATTCTAACTACTGTGGTTAAAACTAGCTCTAACTTCAGGCATTAATTAGTTAAGCGTGCTTGTAATAACAACCATACATTTGTCATATAATTCAGGGCTGTAAACGTGCACCAATAATAATATTACAGCATGGTACTTGTGCCCATGCGACTAAAAGTAATGAATGATCTATTAGTAAAGAATAATGGCCACCGAAATTCCGTACCTAGAGATACGATACATTCATGGAAATCTACAAGGGCAATCATTTCTGAAGCTCCGCTCTACATAAGCACAAACATGACAATAAAGAAAACTTTACATTTGACATTCATGCCCGAATATCGGTTCAGCACGCACACAGATCATTCGGATATCCTTCAGCCATGATGGATCACATGGCATGCCCCTTGGCCTAGGAGATGGTGGTGAATTTCCATGGTGGCCTCCTTGCATTGGGACACCTTTGTGATGTTTGCTTCGTGCGAGCCATTCGCGGACCCAATATCGGAGCAGCGCGCACATAGAAAGTCAACAGCTGCAGAATGTAAGTCGGGCGCGCCGAACTGATATCAGACAGAATAGTCAGAAACTAAGCGATATCAGATGGGCGCGCGGGAGTCCGGAACAGGAATATCACGATTGAGTCGGACGCGCTGAATTGATATTGAAAAACGATAACTTTTGAAAGACACCTCGGATTGAGACGATTATAACGCCATTCAAAAGCCCTCGACGAGAGCTTTTCAACGGCATCCAACATGACCTAGTTCCAAGCTACAGTTAAAGAAATATTCTTAGTCAAAGTTTTGGGCGGTCAACAATCAACGGTCGACCTAATATCGGATCGACGCGCGGTTGACTTGTTTGACCCGGTCAAACCCTAAGGGCGCTTGCCAATCCGATATTAGAATTTTCAATTTTTTATTTTATTTTATTTTTTTTAAAAAGCTCGACGAGAGCTTCACAATGGCACTAGAATGACCTAATTTTGAGTTACGATTCAAAAGTTATAGGCAGTCAAAGTTTTGGGGCCCAAAACTTTGACTGCCTATAACTTTTGAACCATAACTTGGAATTAGGTCATTTCGGTGCCGTTACGGCGCCCAAAACTTTGACCGCTTATAACTTTTGAACCGTAACTCGGAATTAGATCATTCGAGAAGCTCTCGTAGAGTTCTTAATTTTGGATGTCAATTGTGATGTTAGAAGTGGAATTAAATATATGGATTACATTGGATCTGTTAATTGATATAAGCTTGTCCCTAGAGTTAATGCTCTTGGATCCACGGGGATTCAAAGCTTATCATTAGCCAGGAAGGATTAGAAGGTAATGAACCATGTTAATTCTTCTGTTTAAATCACTAGGATTAGGCGTGGATTTGTGATATCCATATGATAGGCATGCCAGTCATCTGAATAAATGGATTCTCCAGTTTTTTCAAAACAAGAGATAACATCCTATATGGATTATAGGACAACTAGATGATCAACGCACCTCTAGAATATCAAATAAGGTGGTTAGGGATTTTTTGGAAGGAAGAGCTGGTGGTATGGGACATGAGTAATTTTGGAAAGAAAATTCTAGGATTGTAAAGATCTGATGATCAATGGTGTACTTTAATACCTAGTCGCGATATGATCAAATGTGGGGTATCATGGAAAAATTTGCGGCTTAATCTAGATCCCAATGTGGTATCTCACTATTTACAAAATCAAAGGCCCTAAAATGTATTTCTTGCTTTCTTAATTAATCCTCTGCTTCTTAGTAATTTCTCGAATATAAGACATCAGACTGGTTTATATGGTTCTTTCTAGGTATTCTTTTGAAAGTTATGTCATATGAATTACTACTTTGGTTAATAGGCTTGGAATTCAGATAAATTCTAAGGTGAAAGTGTTTTAATTTTTTAAAACCTAGGATATCTCTTTTGCATAAATGGATTTCGATGGAATGGTAGTTTCTGTGACTCGGGTTGAAGATATTTGAAGGAAAATTTTATTGGATTATTCTTCTTTTTACTAATCGACTAATCGGTTTTAATCTTCATCCATTGTTTATCCAGTTCTACGGATTTTTTCGTGTTTGTATACAGTTTGTAGAATTACAAGTGTTTTTACACAGTCTACAGATATACACGAAGTTTGACAACAGTGTCCCCTTTTTCGCATTTTTTGCCTGTTTCCATTTGCGTGTAAATATGTAGAGTCACATTTTTCACATTTTTCACATTTTTCAAAGTGCCTCAAATGTTAAGGAAATAACTCTAACAAAGTGTGGGGCAAACCTAAATGAGATTTTAAGTCACTATCAGGTTTTTCGCAAAATACCGACACCGTCGCCTTTTTGCGACACCTTCGCTTGTGGCAGTTTTACTTCATTGTTGCAAAGTGACAGTTTTGGTTCATTTATGCAGACATGCCAATTTCCATCGCTTATCAGCAATCACTGAGAAGGAACTGGATGGATGCCAACGGACACCAGCCAACTAGCAATCACATTTGATGACCTAATTGCTTAGTATATATAGTTGTTCATATTCATATAGTTTTCAAGTTGAAGACAATGGTCAAGCATTTGAATAGTTAGCTCTCTGTCTCTCAAGCCTACGAGCTTGAACACTCCTGAGCATTCTAGCTCACTTCTTAGAGTTGTTTTAGAAATTGTTGTTGCACTACCGCTTATCAGCATTATGCTTAATTCAAACTTTCATTTTAGCCGCTCAGAGATAGCATAGAGTACGTGGCTTCGATCCGCAACTTATTGTTCTCATTTACTTCTGTTTCGTTTTCTTACTAATCAATACTATCCTTTATTACGTTAAGCTTCGTCTCAGAATGTATGTGTATGTGTATATGTATGTTTGTATATTTATCGAACTATTGAGTGGGTTGGTCAATTTGCAAGATAGCTCTAACACATTTTATCACACAATATGCAATGATACCTTTGGGAAGTTGTGTTCAACAGAGGACACATCATGTGAGTTGACACTTGCTCAAATTTTTTCACCAAGCTAAAAAATGTGATCTTCCGCTAATGTCAACTTTTCTAGTTTAGTTGAGTACAAATTCACTCAATTGCAAGATAAAGAAAGTGGCATAAAATTGAGTGACATTACAAAATTTGGTGACAGAATAGACACAACATCACATAATTAACCTAAATATGCTAAGATTGTCTACATAATCTCTAATTATGAAATCTAGTCAAGATGTAGAAACATCCAAAGGATCTTCAAACTCTTCAAGTGGATCAAATATAATGAAGAACATGTTTGGACTTGTAAAAATAATAGAGAGCATAATATTCATAATGATGCATAAAAAATAGGTCATAATCATCATTCACATAAGAAAGACAAATGAGAAAATTCTACACAATGTAGAGATCAATCTCCCTTCTCCAATATCATCATCAAAATGAGGTATGTGCATCAACTACCAAAATGGTAAAGTATTCAACTGTTTATAACTATAGTAAGTTGCATTTGGAAGGTTCTTGAAGTATGGTTAAGCCCTAAATCTTCGCCATCCATCAATCACTGGTCTAGATTGACTAGCTTGACAATGACCACATAGTCTTCTGAAACATTAGGAGAAATATGGGCTCAAAATGGGCCCTTTAAAAAGTTTGACTTTAAAGAGAGGTTATGTAGAGAGAGAATGAAAATCGGTAATGTTTAGTTGTCGTTTTTGAGTTTCTGATAATGCCCTAACTATTGTGGTTTACTAGCTCTAACTTCATGCATTAATTAGTTAAGTGTGCTTATAATAACAAAAGACAAAATTTTTCTGCATGTTAGCTAACTTGAAATCTTGGTATGCTCTTTGCAAATTTTTGTATGCTCATAGTAAAATATGAGGCGGGAGAATTATGAGTTCGACATAGCCAAAAAGCCTGAGGTATTGATGATACGTTCATGAGGGCAATCATTTGTGAAGCTTGGCCATTGTCTGAATTTTGTAGATCCTTGGTTGTACACATGATATCGATTCAGCGTGCACAGTTATGACTCCTAGTCCTTGACTTGGTTGTTCGCGCTTGATTCGATATGTATGGACAATAGGCAATATCGATTCAACATGCACAGACTCGTAGTGCTTGACTTGGTTGTCCATGCGTTGATTCGATATGTATGGACAATAGGCAATATCGATTCGGCGCGCAGATGTACAACCTCCCGGGACCTTTGGGCTACTGTTATTAGTACGAATAATATGAAAACTAAAGAGAATATTTTAATTTTCAAAGAGAATATTCAGATTCTCCACTTCAGCATGAAAGATTTCAAAGTGTGTAATTGTCCAAAAAACAAATATCCATATTGTGAAAAGTATGAAGACTAGGATTCAATCCAAAGACTTGACACAACGAACAATGGCCTAAGCAAGATCTTTGCTACTCCCAAAGGCTGAGTAAACACTTCACTGCTACACAAATAGCCACACAAGAATGCCAAGATCATTGTCACAAGATGCACTACTTTTGCTACTTGAATGCAACTCCAAACACTGTTAACTCCAACTCTATATAAGCACAAACATGTACTTAAAAGAAAATTTACCTTCTGTTATCGAATTCATTGTGACGACCCGGATATAGCTTCAACGTGCACAACCTACGCACTGCAATCTCAATACGCTCACTTGTACACTGATCCGCTATCAATTGTTGACTTTCATTCTCAGGATATTGGTTCAGCGCACGCCTCCTATACTGCCTCACTGTTGGTCTGTAAGAACGCATGTTGATCCGATACTAGGACAACAAATGGCCTGCACCAAGCAATCTACCCATCTTGATCCTGGCGGGGTCCCAATGCAAGCAGGCCACCAAGGAGATCCACCACCGCAATGCCCTCCACCACCTCCAAATTAACCTCAAGTGCACAATACGAGCAGCAAAGGAGTATTCCGATAGTAATGGTGGTCCAATCACAATCGTTTGTTCTACCTGGCGGGATTTTTAAAAATCACCAAAATTTGGCCGAGAAAGGCAAAAACAATTTTCATCCGTCAACCACTGTTACAGTTCATCATAGATGGACACAATTGATTGAGCCACTTAAGAGTTGAAAACATGTGAAGTAAAAAAAAGCATATTTAAAACGGCCCATGTTGAATTCTAATATTCCCTAATGATATATACATACAACTATAAAAGAATGTCTTTGGACCAACTTGGCCCCCTCCACATAATTTTGTTTATGTACAATATATATATATATATATATATATATATATATATATATATATATATATATATATATATATATATATATATATATATATAAACTTTGTTCGACTTTTGCGCATGGGTATGGGTGCACCATGCATGCTCCTCCCCTCACCCATGCATGCACTTTTTCTGAATTGAAAATCTAAAAAAAGAGGATGCATGCATGGGAAGGAGGATGCATAGTCCTCCTCCCCATGCATGCATGCATCCACTAATGAGCCCACCAAAATTCAAATCTCTCTCTCTCTCTCTCTGCAAATTCAAATTCTGCTTTAACCACAACCACACACACTCTTATTGATCATTTCTCTCTCTCGGAGGAGGAGTGGCATAGATCGTGAAGGAGGGGAGTCTCTCTCTCGGACAAAGAGCGACATAGATCATGAAGGGGAGAGATCTTGGTTGCATCGACTGGAGGCATGATTTGCTTTGCCACTGTCAACTGGCGCATTTTCATAGGGTCTACTGTACTTTGGATCAGAAACCCCTTCACAGGGTTCAAAAAGATGCTCCCATGTCCACCAAGCCGATTCTTTTTAAATGACACCGATGATGTTGAGGACTTATGAGAGCGTTTTCAGGCTCTGGTTATGAATCCAACTACAAGAGGATTCAAGCTACTAGTAGAAGGTTACTATAGAATGCTTGATGTTTACAATTTTGCTTCAAACACTTGGAAAACAACCAAAATGGACCTCCCATCTTGTGTCGACTTCAACATTTTGTGTCCATTTTGTAAGGGAGTTCTGTATTTCCTGGCAAGGAGCCCAACCAGGGTGGTGACTTATGATGTGACCACAAACATGTGGAATGATCACTTGGCCTTGATTAGCTCAACATGGATAGATTCACAAATTTTTTTCTCTATTTTTGAACAAAAGATCCAAAGTATCCCAGACCATAGCAGGACCGCAACCACCCAAGGAGTCTAGGTGGGCGGAGCAGCTTCTCAATAGTTGTGCATCCGCACTTACTCTTAGTTCTTGATGATGCGAGTATGTATGGCGTAGAGAATAACATGCAAGTTTTATGTCATGATATAAGAGGTCAAGATGCAACTCCATAAACTAATTGATTGATTAGTGTTATCTCCATGGAATGCATTTGATGCTTATAATATTTGTGAGACTATTATTTTTGTTGCGTTTTTCTGGAGGTTTTAGATTATGGTGCATTAACTACTCATTGCATTTGCAAAATGATGTATGCGGCTTTTATAATTGTCGAGTGGTTTTTGTCAATAGTTGGACATGATATTTGTTGGCAACTCTGTAAGCTGCGAGTATTTGTTGCTTAGCATGTTGGATTAGTTCGCCAAAAAATTCATGGTGAAATCTTTTTTTCTACGATTTCCTCCAGTAACTGTAGAAGTAATCTACACTTGTGAAGATAGTTGAGGACTATTAGCCAGAAATCATATCACATGATAAGTGATAGATTTTGCCTCTGGAAATAGCGATCTATTAGCGATGGATATTGACATCATCAATGCGATTGAAGTAGTGAATTATGCCACTGGAAATATCGATCTATTAGCAATGGATATTGACATCATCAATGCGATTGGCAATAGATAGATTCTACCTCTGGAAACAGTGAGCCATTAGCAATGGATCTTGAAATCATCATTGCGATTGACAACAGTGATGGGTTCTGCCTCTTGATGGGTTCTGCCTCTTGATTGGCAGCAGTGATGAGTTCAGCCTCTCTCCTTGCTCCTGGAATTCCGTCGCATTGGAGGAGTTTGGCTGCTTTTGTTGTTGCTTCTTTGCCTCGTTGTAGATGCGGATACGACACTCCTTGACGTCATGATTGGCTCTCTTGCAATATTTGTAGAAAAACTTCTTGCGCAATCCACTATTCTCAGCTTGAGTGTGAGGCTTCTGCTGTTGTTGTTGTACTTGATTCTTGCCCTTGGAATAGTCTTTCTTCTTGGTGTACAAGGCCATGGATTTGTCTTTGATGGACAGGCCACTGGTTTTTCTCCGTATTTCTTTTTGAAGTAGATGATCGATCACCTTTTGAAGAGTGAGGTTGGGTTGTGTGGAGATCATTACAATAAAGTATTCGTACGACTTTGGAAGAGAAGAAAGCAAGGTCATAACAACATCGGCATCTTGAATAGCACATCCTACAGATGATAACTGATCCAATAAGGATTTGAAACTATTGATGTGAGAAGTGATGGCAGTAGAATCAGACATGCTAAGAGTGAAGAACTTTCTTCTAAAATGTAATCTAGTGGTTACATCATGAGTCTCATAGAGATTGGATAACAAATCTAATGCATCTTTAGAGGTTTTGCATGTGGTAACATGGGATATTTGGGAGTTAGCCAGATTGAGTGTGACACATGCTAAGGCTTTCTGATCTTTGATCTTCCATGCCTTTGCTTGATCACCATCTACTGGTTTCAGGTCAGAACCTTCTACTACATCCCAAAGATCTCTATCTATCAGCATCATCCTGAGTTTTAACTTCCAGATGTAGAAGTTAGATCCATTGAACTTGGCAATGATTCTAGCTTCGTTGGCTGTTGTAGATGAAGAGCTACCAACAAAATAGCAATTACAACCAGAATGACGGCGTAACTGGGAGACTCAAAATCATTCATTTCATGGACAGAGCATCATGTAGAGTGTGTCTAGATGATCCATTTATAGAATTCATCCATGTATTAATTACAATAAATATTTGTCACCTAATTAGATAAGCCGTTGTACTTGAAAGTATTTGGCTTGTGTGACAACTACACATGGTCAACCCATAGGGAATGTTGATGCAGACGAGGATGAGGACGCTGCAAATTCTCTCACTTCGCATATTACGTGAAGTGGGTTTCTCTCACTTCGCAAATTCTGAGAAGTGCTTGGAATGGTCCTCGTTGAAAATAGACAACTGTCGGGTTTTTCTCTCTCTTCGGGATTTTGCGAAAAAAGGTGACAGTGCACTTAAAAAGCCGACACTGTTCTTAAAAATGTGATGGTGCCGTTAAAAAGACGACAGTGTCTTTAAAACAATTTAACTTCTTCAAAATAGTTGAAAGGAAGAAGCTCAAGGCAAGTGTCGCATGTTTCAGGAAAGTGTGAAAAAGCCGACACTATGTTGAAGTGTCACATTTCGGGAAAAGCCGACACTGAAAAACATAGTTCATTTCTGCAAACTGCTACGACACTTAGTGTACTGCAGACTGTTGCGATAGTTAGTGTATTTCTGTAGAGTTGTTCTAAATGCTAATTCATGGAAGTTCTTGAAGATAGCCAAGTCTTCAATGATCTTCAAATTATTGAGCTTAATATCTGAACTTGAAATATGATAGGATTGGTTACCCTTTGCTGGAGATCAGCCAGAAGGTTGTTGTAGACGTTCTTCAAATAGTTTGGCTATCTAAGTTGTGATTCCTGCAGGTATTAGATGAGCAAAAGTAGAACCAAAGTTGGTCTCACTTGGCCCTAGATCAACGATCAGTAAATGTGCAAGAAGAATCTTGAAATAGAAATTAGTCATTTACCAAGGAGACAACTGTGGACTTAATCTCCAACACAACTTACTGAATATGTGGCTCTTCTTGAAAAATTAGCATAATATTGTCCACTTTTCTCATTTACATTAGTCACTTGGAAGAAAACAACCTGTTATATGATGCTACTTATTGTATTATCTTTTCTTGACAAATTACATATGGCTCCCAAAAGGCATCAGAAGACCCTCAACATATGTATGGCTGGTTAGCTCCTACCCAAAATGTAGACTTTGATTTGAATGAAGATGACTTACAAGTTAGCATGAAAATGTTTGGGGGATTCTTCTTGAACCATTTCTTTTTCCTTGAAAGTTTTGATTGGAACCTTTGAAGTGCTAGAATCATGAACAGTTTGGCCAACAAAATCTTCGCTTACACAATGATTGGTTGAAGGATGTTTTGCCTTGCTAACCACGTTAGATTGCATATATGTGGGGATCTACATTTACAAGCTCAGCACAAATGGTCACATCAGAAAAAGCAGATTGAGCGGCAACGTCAATAGAAGGAGGTTCAATGGTTGGAGGAGATGAATCAATTTCAATTGTACTACCATGATTTTGATGCCACATCTCCAGCTGCTTGTTGTAATAGTAGTTGAAGTCAAGCACCCTCCCTATGACACAATCGTAAGGTTCACGAGCCAAAGCTTGTGCTGCATGATGTTTTATGATAGTAGACCTATCATACCACTCAAGAGTTTTGATGTTTCAGTGAACTGTAACAGTGGTCATTACCTCTCGAGGCACTTGGGCAGCACTCATGTGAGTTATTGAGGTCACTCTGCCCGATTTGTTTGTAATATCACCTTGAATACCGGCAGTCTCAATCATTTGCTTCTTCCAGCACCTGATAATACTCTCCTCTATGTTTACACCTTTCTTAAACCATATCTTTGATCGTGGATTAGAGATAAGGGAGAGGAAAAGGTGTCCATCTTTAGCACCATCAAGCATGTGCTCTAAAACACAAGAGGTCGAAAATGCTCATTTTGAAAACATTTCATAGACACTTTGTAATTCTTATTGCACCTCTCATCATACCTGCATAAAAGCATATTTGTATAAGCATTGAGAGATTGCCATATTGCAATAAAAGACTCTCCTAAACATAATAAAACATCCCTCCACATCTCTAAAATTTCATTGACTTACTTGAGATACGTTTTGCAGCTATTGTCAGTCTCCACTGTGAAATCACGAAACACGACCTTGTAGAGCTCAGAACTCCCACAAATCATAAAGACAATAAAACAAAAGAGAGCAAATCGTTTCTGAACTCCATGGGCATGAAATACTTGGTGAGCAGGCTGATCAAGTATCTTCCTCTCATGCTCATCAACTTTGCGACGTGATTTATTGGCTCCTGAGTCATGCCTCTTCCGCATTAGGGCCCTTTTTGAACTCAAAAGGGCCTCTTCCTTGCCTAAACAAGTTTCTTAATCATTATTAGTGTAATGCTAATCCATCCTACATGGCACCTTTACCATGGGTTACCACATAGAGTGAGCATGAGTTAAGAGCTATCTCTAAGATCTATTTTCATAGACTTTAGTAGGTTTGTTACATAGACGATACTAGGGTAACCTTAGAGTAGGACAAAGCCTATCATTGAATGTCATCCCAAAAGTACAACACATAGGAACTAGGCATGACACAATACTCCATATCTAGCTCATTTCAAATGCATACTTCAAACTAACATTAAGCCAAATTCATTTTTGAAGATCTTCTTGGACCTTAAACTTTTTCAACATGGGAACAAAATGTCACTTGCATGTGAACTTAGAGAAGGAGTATTCCACAACCAAAGCTGCATGGGGTGTTAACCTGAACTCATATGAAATGCATTGTTGGAGGTTAAAAGGAATGAGAAATATCGATCTATGGGTAAAAGGTGATTTGTATCCACCTAATCCATTGACCAATTTCTCCTCAATTTTGTGATGTACATAGTTTGTTAAGGTTCGTTGGTGATGGTGCGAACGGACTTCTTGGCTATTGTCAAGTTATGGATTCTCGAAGAATCCAAGCTGAAATGCTAGCGAATAGTGCAAACATTCATATTACATACATGAATGAGCAATTAAAATCATTGCAACAAACAAATCAGACATTGGCTAAAGAGATAACAAATCTAAAATTAGAGCTCACCAAATCTGTCACAAAGTTTGAAGAATTGCAATCTTCAAACATTAGTCTTCAAAAGATATTATATGGATTTCAGCGAAAGCGTCGAGTCTCAACGGATGACCAATCGCGAGAATGCAATTCATTCATAGAAAATGAATTAGGTGAATTCTTCCATATTCAAGATACTTTTAAAATATCCAGCAAGCAAAAGGGATCTATTGTTCATTTTCATTATAACCAATACAACAATATATTTTTGGATCTGGAAAAGGTCCAAGCAATGATGATATGACATTACAATGTCAAAAGAGATGGTGAGTTCGTTTCACAACAAGGAAAAGCTATATTTGTCATTAAGTTGGATGAAGCGGAGATCATAAAAGGTCGCAAACTAGAACGTGTCACAATCACGTTGATGAACCAAGCATTGCAGGAGTCAACTGGAAGTGAGTTCAATAAATTTAGTGTGCAATCCGAAAATCATATATGGTGGATAGCTGCATTTGAAGTTCATAAAGAGACCCACGATGTGTTGAAGTGGGTATTTGAACGATGCAATATATCCAAGGTAACACAAGCACAAAATGGAGGAGAATTGCCAAGTGTTGATGGGCAAAATTTTACTGTGGATTGGTACTTAGCTGTCGATTTGAAGACCCTAAAATGCATGTTTGGTTGCGGGCTCGGTGTGAATGCCAAACATTTTTGCATATATTGTATGTCTGAAAGTGGCCGAAATAAAGGTGTGTTGCATTGCAACCAACGAGTTCCACCAAACAGGCACAATCTAGACAAAGCATGGAGTCCCATATTAGAGATTCCTCTCGAAAGAGTCCATTTTTAGCACAATGCATGGTGAATTGCGGATATTGGACAAGTTGTTATATTTGCATTGTTGCTATGCATGGAATATGCAACCCAAATCACGCGCGGATGTTAGCATTCGAAATCTAGAGATAGTGTTATTAGAAATGGGACTTCACGGAGGCCATGTGACTCTTTCCAAGGATGTTGAGTTGAGTGGAAAAACTCAAGACTTGCCAGCAAAAGTTTCCATGGGGGGTGCAAAAGCAAGGCATTTCTTGTCAAATCATACTGGACGACGAGAAAGTAGTCTTCAATGGGAGTATTGGAAGAGAGTGTGTGAATGCACAACAAATATTAGCTCGGATCCCCGTATGGCTGCCACACATGCAAAGGTGTGGCAAGTATTTGATGCTTTGTCACTGACTATCAATTAAAAAGACTTGAGGGAGGAAGATTACGATAGATATCAGACGGAAGTACAAGCATTCACTCGATTGATGATTGATGCACGTGGAGAAACACACATCACTCATTATATGGTGAGTGTTTTGTCTTTATTTTTTCTTTGTAAGTTCTATCCAAGTGAAATGTACTAATTAGATTCTTTTGCAAACAACACATTTTGTATGCTCATGGACCTTGGTTTTTAAAGACATATGGATCATTGGCTATTTGGAATACCCAAGGGATGGAGAAGAGTCATTACAGGGCCAAGGCTGCGTATTTTAAAAATTCAAGACACGGTGGAGGTAAAGGTCTTAGCAATGCCTTGGTAGAGATATTTCAGTGGTCTTATAGAAGAGTTTTGAGCAAACAAAACACGGGCTCGAGGGCTGACTTCAATGATCTCTTCATCAAATTTAGCCAGAAGAGCCACTTGGAAGTCATCCACAACTAATGCAAATAGGAAATGGAGGATATCTCGGGTTCGTGTAGGGAAGCGGTGGGTTCATCGGCAAAGAACATCCAATGAAGAGGATGGCATTTCAGAAATAGCACACAATGAGCAAATAGAATCTATTGAGAATATTACATTATTTTGAAGTATGGTGGTATAATTTATTTGATTACTATAAATAGACTTTATCTAGTCCAATATTAAAATCATGTCTATTTTTGAAAAACTTTTCCCTATATAAGACCACTTTATCTCATTTTCAAGCACACATTTTTCTTGCTCTCTTGGCTTTCTTAGTTTCGGTTAAATGGTTTGCACTTGCGCTTGTACTAATAGTCTTTCGTATTGTCTCATTACGTTTACGATGCATCCTTCGAAGACAAAGTTGGCAAATCTATTGGTCGACACAACATTTGTTGATCAAATAGATCGCATCTATGCTATGTTCACTGCCAGAATAGATACCCTAGCAACTCTACGTGCGAATAGTGATGATTTTAGGTATGTAAGTGAGTATATAGAAGAGAACTTGATGCCTGACTCGGTAAGAATACCTGGCTATGATATTTCTTGAATCCCGTATAATTTGCTAACATATATATGGAAAGGAGATAGACCTTTTGCTGTCTGACTCAACAAGTTTGTTAGCCACTTGGGAAATGAGCACTTTTTGGAGTTAACGCGCGATCAACAAGTAAATTTTAATCTCAAAAGTGTAGGAAACAAGTTCTTGTCACGTGAAATTACTGTGATTTTTTTGTTGAATGAATTTCCTACAAATACCGTTGAAGAAAAACATGATCCTAGCGTGAACATCAGTGAAATGGAAGAGCAAGAAGCATAAGAGGAATTAACACCTGTGAAGGAAACATAGCTTGCATGACAAATGGCTTCAGTTGCATCAACATCTGTCCAACCGGAAGACGTAGATGACTTCGATCACATGCTGTGAATACGTGACCTTGCCCCAGTGATAATTAATGGACAAGAGTATTTGTTTCTACATGACTTGCAACATATCCTCATCTTATGAGAGGATGAGATGTTGGCAGGATTAGTGCAATTGCAAAATGGCACCAACACCCCACTCAGTGCCAGATGATACATTTCGACAGCTGATTGGAGATAACGCAAATACTAATGAGCAAGCTCTGGCAAAAAATTTGTGTGAACTAAAGACTCTGCAACCACTGGAGGTTGAGCATAAACAATTCGGAAAATTATCGATTGGCACAACTAAGATGCCATACAGAGGCCACAGAATTGTCCTTGCAAAAAGTGAGAATGAGGATGAAGGATCTCAGGCAAGTTCTTTGTCAACAAATATTCTCGTCCATGCTTATTCCCATTTCTTGATCTATTCATTGTAATTATAACATTCTTATATAATGTATTGCAGTATGCGGTGGAGATTGACAATTTTGCAATGAGGAGCGGAGGTTCTCATGAGGACCGAACAGAGCGAAGGCCAGATGCATCTTTGGCATACTACATTGGACAATTCCTTGACAACTATATCTTCTGTTTCAGCAATGAGTATAGTCCTGATGGGCCCACTGAGCTGGTCAAGTGCAAAGCATTATCAAAGCATCTTGCAGATGCTCCGTTTCCACAAACTGCACCAAAGGCCTACTGTGTACGAAGGAGCGCTATCTTGCACGACTTCTGCCCGGGGTTTGAGTCCAGATTACTTCTGGCCTCAGCGGTTGGACCTTATGAGGAGCATACTAATGCTGCTAAGCTAGCATCAGAGTTAATGAAGTCAACAATAGGACTAGAAAATAGATCAGAGTCATTGTTGGAAGCACTGGCTAATGTAAAAGAATTTTAAAGGAAAATGTGTTTTTTTCCAAAAATATTTCAATTCAAATTGCATGCATTCAAAAATTTCATTCATTATGGTAGGTTATGAATATTTCTACCAATCATCAAAATTTAAGGGCATTAAAGTTCATTTTGCACTTCAAACAGCCCCCCTCCGGGCCCTTGCTTGATTTGCACGCAAGGGCTCGGAGGGGGCCGTTTGACCAGGTCAAACACCCCGCCTCCGCGCCCTTTCGTGCAAATCATCCAAGGGTGCAGAGGAGGGCCGTTTGACCCGATCAAACGCCCACTGTCCATGCCCTTGCGTGCAAATCACGCAAGGGCGCAAAGGTCAAACACCCCGCCTCCGCGCCCTTTCGTGCAAATCATGCAAGGGTGCAGAGGAGGGCCGTTTGACCCGATCAAACACCCGCTGTCCATGCCCTTGCATGCAAATCACGCAAGGGCGCAAAAAGGAGCCGTTTGACTAGGTCAAACACCCCGCCTCCGCACCCTTGCATTTGCATGCAAGGGCGCAGAGAGGGGCCCTTTGACTCGGTCAAACGCCCACTGTCCGTGCCCTTGCGTGCAAATCACGCAAGGGCGCGGAGGGGAGATGTTTGACCAGGTCAAACACCCCGCCTCCATGAGTGGCGTCGCGCTGGCTCTGTATTAAAGAGGGACTTCCCAGCGACCTCACACCAAAATCATGCAGCAGGACATCCTCTACTTCTCTGGCCATATGTTGCTCATCTAGAGGTGGTTGTTGCTGCCCCTGCTCCTACCCCTACCCCTACTCACAATCCATGAGAACTTCCCCAGGATCATCCATTGTTGCCCGCTCATCCTGATTCTGGTCCATTTCCACCAGCACAAGTTCAATGCTACTACTTCTGCTCCTACTCCCACTCCTCGAGCGCCTTTCTCATGCTTCTATTGCTTCTATAGTGGCTTGGTGCAATAACATTGTTTCTCTTGGATTCCTCCTTGTTGTTTGTTTCGTACGTGCCATAAACTAGGTCGCCATGCAGATATAATAGAGTACTAATGTATAGGAATTGCAATAATGACACTAATTTGCACTTGTGTGAGCATAGAAGGATGATATCAACCTATGAAAAACAAAGGAAGCTCTCTGACACTAAGGATGAAATGGCGAAATGGGGACCCACACACCCTTATATAGTGTGTGTTTCCAACTATAGCAGACATTCCAAAAAGATCTCTCGATTGTTCAAAAATAGTAAATCAAGAAATATATACACAATGAAATTCTGTACATTTCTAAAACATGTTATCAGCAATTTCTTATAGAAAATGTCTAGTCAAAACCTTTACATTGCAATTGCATACCAAACCAAACCATATCATGCCCTAACAGACATGGAAACGATAGAACCAAATCTGTGATGAAATCTCTTCGGGTAGATCAATGTTATTAGTTAAAGCTAGTACATAAGAGCATCTCATAGTTCATGTATTTTTACGGTGACCGAATCTAAAAATGATGCGCACTTTTGGTGTTTTTTTGCGCGTCTCTTGATCTGCAAAACCAGACACCACCATTTCAATATTAAAATTTATTTTATATATGTGTTCAACAACCATTTACAAAATTTGGAAGCACATTTATTGTTTATACTTACAATTTGTCCATTGATAGTGAACGCAAAATTTGTGGGCACATCAGCATATATTAAACCAACCATAGCCCGTACATCTTCTAGACTCCATTCACCATTGACATAGACTTCCTGCACTTCATCATTTGGCATGTAAATGGGTAGTTCAAATTCTTGATGTGTCGTCTCTACATCCAAGCTATCCCATCAACCATGA
The DNA here is from genome assembly GCA_029204225.1 of Diphasiastrum complanatum. Lineage (NCBI taxonomy): Eukaryota > Viridiplantae > Streptophyta > Lycopodiopsida > Lycopodiales > Lycopodiaceae > Diphasiastrum > Diphasiastrum complanatum. The sequence goes on along the minus strand of CM055093.1, from coordinate 35,861,912 downwards.
GCAAACTTGAACCGCCTATAAACGAAACTGAAGGAGCACATTTGGCATGCAATGTGATATCTTATTGTCATCTTCTCACGACAAATGTCACACCTTATTAAATCACCTTTGTGATCTACATTTCGTGAGTCCCAAGAAGTAAATACATTGTCCAACAATGAGGATTATGTCGTTGTCCATACCCATAATGTATTTGTTTTTCTAAATGGTATTGTTTTAAATATGGCAACAAATACAGCGACAGGCATGCAAATGTTTTTCCTTCAGATAGCTATGACTAGCAGCACATAAAATCGTTTACGGGGAATTTTTCTGCAATACATGCAAAATATGGAGTACTAATACATGATGGGCTCAAGTCTTCTACGATCATAGGACTGGGTGTTTTCTTTTACGATCACATGTATGAAGTTCCAAAGAAGAACTTTGGGACTGGCAAATTATTGCCTCTTTCTGAGCCTACAATCGATTCTCACGATTGGCCTTATGTTGATGAATTGACCATCGAATTGACAAAATTCCAACTCGTCAAAGAGATTACGATGAATATGAAGCCAACATTCGGATCCAAACGTGTTTACACTGAGGTAATAGAATGAAGCAACAATAATCTCAAGTAAAATATCTTTGACATTCAAAGATGTAAGACTTACAATGCGAAAGTATACTTCTATCAGCAATTGCCGTGTCCAACAAAATATCTCTATGCATGTAGACGTGTTGCACTTTGGCTAGGTAATCTCTGTTGCAATCGATTTTGAATTCGTGAATTCTTCCTCTCTAATGGTGCTCTTTGTTGTCATGTTTTCTCTTTGCAACCCTATGAATACCTTTACCAGAGGGTTGCATATATACCCAATCAAGAGTCGAAAATGTCGTAAACACCCAATGGTCATTGGAGTCTTTGATTGGTGCAACAACAGAGTTTAATTGAATTTTTGTTCTTCTTGGTTGACTAGAAGTCATGATCTATGAAAAGACAATGTGTCTGGTCTTGAGTTAGAGAGTGTATAATACAGAGGAAAGATTGCCTATGTCAATATGGAGAATGAGTTGAGTGGGAGGTCGTTTAGAGAGAGAGAGAGAGAGAGAGAGAGAGAGAGAGAGAGAGAGAGAGAGAGAGAGAGAGAGAGAGAGAGTATAGGTTGTATAGGTTGAATATTTTGAATGAGTAGATAAACTAGCAATTAGGTGCAGGTATGTTGGGTGTTAATAGCTATGTGATAGGTGTAGTTAGCCTCCCATGTAGAGTTAATGTAGGGTTAATGCTACAAGTGTACTTAGTGGTCCCACATTTGATTTAATCTACACCATGCAATTTGCCATGTCATATGGGCCATTGCTACTCAATTGTCATTCTTTTATTGGCACACGTGTCGTCATTAACACTAATCATGATTAGTGAAGAGGCCCTTTTTGAGTCCAAAAAGGGCCCTAATGCATACCCCCAGATTCCTTACATACCATGAGAAAGAATTTGCAAAGAATTTGTCCAAGTTTTTGTAGCGGAATCTCTTCAATCTTCCTTGAACAGTCCATATGACAATGAGCCTTGCATGCATCAAATCTATTCCGACACCATGATTCGATTCGAGCGCTGGGATTTTCTGAATTTTTGATGAAATGATCCCATTTTTGCTTTTCCAAAGGAATAAACTCCGTAGGTTTAACATGAAATTGAGACCAACCTAACATCAACACAACTTTCCATGTACAACACAATTTCCATGCACGCAGATGATACAGGTTGAGCAAGCTTATCGACACAGACTCATGTCCTTTCTAGTTTGTGAGAGCTTTCTTTTCTGACTTTTAGATTGTTTCCCATGATTGAGATTTTCTTTATTGTTGTCATGCATATCCTCATGAAAACGAACAGAGGAACCCATCATATGAATGTTCATAGCTGTAGGAGCTTGTTGCATAATAGGAAAACGAACGGAAGACGGAAGAGAGACGGGAAGAGATGTCTATGGTTTTCAAAAGAGAGACTGGAAGAGATCTCTTTCAAAAAACACCGTTGTCCGCAAATTCCGCTCGGTAGTTACTGACCACCATTTGCCCGGTAGCGGGCCCGCTCACGCCCGTTACCTTGTCCATTATGGAAATACAGCATGAGCAGGTCATATGAGTGGTCAGTGGACCCCCATAGCTCAGCCATTAGCCATTGTTGAGACAGAGTAGCTGCAAGGAATACTTACAAGTTGGTACTATTTATTAGCCGTGTGCAAACCTGCCTGGTCCCTGCTACATGCTAAGGGCTCGCTGCAAGCCTAAAGGAGGTGTCTGCTAAGATCCAAAATTGGAGGCTTTTTGAATTCAGTATATAGGTGCACCGTGCTGCAAAGCAGCCATCACACTCCTTCGTTTGCATTACTGCATCAGGTGTATGTGCTACGCTGCTACTCAAGCTTGAGTCTGGTGATATATGCAGATGGCGAACCGGACAGTCTTTTGGAATGCTGGAAGTGCAAATCTGTTGGACGGCACAGAGATGGTGTTAAGAGAGAAGCCCAAACCATCCGCGGGGCATGTTGTGGTCCGCATGACAACTAGACCCGTTTATGTGGAAGAATTCGTGGGTTTGGAGCTCCGTTCTGTGTACAGCAGGAAGGTCGTCGTTGGAATAGATGGCTGTGGTTTGGTTGAAGAGGTAATAATGTCGTATGCCGCACTATCAGGGAGCACACTGATATATTATCGTGTGATAACACGGATCGTTCTCATAGCCTATTGATGCCCATGTAATACATTGCCTTCCTGAATAGTGGCATTTACTGCAATCCATCCAGCTTCAACTATTCTTCTTTTGCATGGTACATACATATAAGTAGGGATGCAAAACAAATGAATCAATTGTTTTGGGCTTGCAGCTTACGTATGTAGGCATAGCAGAACCTTCAAAATAGCCAGATAGATGATTTAGTGCGTTTTCAGTTCATTCTGAATCAATAAGAAGTGTCTACTTGCCTTTAAATTTGTTGGACCTTGCTTTCTTACATTATTGCTCTTGGGGTAGCACCCACACGAAACCTGCCAGATTAATTGCATTACATGTAATTTCAGCTTGGCGAAGGAGCCTCAAAGTTCAACCTTGGCCAGAGAGTGCATCCGTTTTTCGTAAGCTCCCTATATGATGAACAGGGGGAAGGGTCCTGGCAGGACTACACTGTAGTACCTGAGGAAGATCTGCTAGCTGTCCCAGATTCCATCCCGAACGAAGTTGCTGCGCAACTGGAGAATGCTTGGACTGCATACGCTCTTGTTCTGGATCTCGGTCTTCCAGAAGGGGAATATTTATTGCAAACAGCTGCAGGCTCCAGTATCGGAAGGTGAGAACGATTTGTGCTGCTAGCAGTAATCTTATACAGATTAATTGCCATTCGTATGCAAGGTTTTAATTTTTCAACATCTGTGGTCTGAATGAAAAACGTGTTGCCTTTCTTACCTTTCTTAACTTGGATACAACTGATACACGAGATGTCTACGTTGCACAAGATTAGGTGGGTAATACGGCTTGCAAAACGATGGGGTTTGAAGTCTATTAACATTGTGAGACGTGATGAGGTGAAGGAAGAACTCAAAGATCTGGGTGCGGACGAGGTTATTAACTCCACTACAGAGGGTATTAACTCCACTACCTGATTTATTATTTGTGAGCTATTTAATCTGTGAAACTTCCACTTACTGTCATGTATTGTGGTGATATTTCCCAGTTTTTGTCTAGCAAGAAACTGTTTCTAGCATCTTGAAATAAAGGTGAATTTTTGCAACATCATGAAAAATATTCAGAATTTGTAAATCTGAATGTTCATATCTGAGCACATGTAATAGTAGCTGAACTGCTTTTGTATCCTTAGTTTGAACAGTTTGACCTTCGAACAACTGATGTTCTCAAAACTTTGATTTTATAACTCGTTTCCTTATTTGCTCTCCACTTTAGTTGATGTAACAGAAGTACACTATATTATTTGTAGATATAGAAGATTCAGAACTGAACGTCGAGGGTGCTGAATCTAACCATATAGACAGGCTACCCAAGTTGTCTGTTTACTGTATATGAGAATTCACCATACTGACTGCTGCCGCTATTCATGTGAGTTGTTGGTTTACTGATTAAAAGAGTTTACCATAGTAACTACTGCATCTATGCATTTGACAAGTTGAGAGGGGATGTATTTCAGATATAGTTGCCAGGGTGAAGGAAATCACGGGAGGAAAAGGTGTTTATGTTGGTATTGATTGTGTGGGAGGACCCATAAGTAAGGTAAATCTCTCTCTATCTCTCTCTGTCTCTCTCTCTCTCTCTCTCTCTCTCTCTCTCTCTCTCTCTCTCTCCAATTCCAAATTTTTGAGGGATTCTCAGATTATTGCATAAGCTAGTTCGCATGTAGGAACCCAACCATCGTCAATGGACATCAAGCCAAATCAAAATTCAAAATGCTTCTTGATCTCCATTGCTGGTGCATATACAGATTATCTCTCTCGCTTGCCCCCCCAATTGTAGGGCTGTTATGAGCACCCTTTCAGATTATCGTTTCCAAGCACTGGTATTATGCCATTATCTCAAAACTTGGCATCCTCTCAAACGGATGGAAAAAGTTGGTTTTGTTTCACAATTTGCTTTACAATAAAAATTGCGCAAGCCACATGTTAGCCACACCGCCTGGGTTTCCAAGCGCGGCGTTGCGCCTTTCACATCGACATCCGACTTAAAGATTAGCTGGTTTTGATTCATAATTTTCCTGCAAAAAAAATTTCACAACCCAGATGATCGTCCAAACTATCAAGGCCAGTCAACTAATAGTAGAAAGCTTGAATGTAGACACAAAGTCGTGTTTTTCCATCACTACATGCACTCTCTCTCACATCTCCAATTTTTGTACTTGTTCCATTTTGTAGTAAATGTAGTTTTTGTTGTTGTTTTGGACTGGAGCTTGTTTCATCAGACAAACGAGGACACACAATAGGAAATAAACAAAAAAATTTCTATCTCAAACTCTCACCATATTATGTGTGCTTTATCTTGCGAAAACTTTGGAAATACATGTTTCGCCCTTCAAGATAAACTTTTCCATCTCTCTATAATTCCTTTGAAACATGTCAGAGTGGAAGATCAGCAATCCTTCTCAAATAGAGTCCTCATTTGTGGGTTCTATATTTTATAAATTCTTATCTCCCTTGTAAAGCATTTTACTGATTATAGACTGATATGGGGGGTTCTAAACTCTCATTTTCGACATGGCATTTGAATAGCATGCTCGCTCGCTCTCTCTCTCTCTCTCTCTCTCTCTCTCTCTCTCTCTTCCTTTCCTTAAAATATCTTTTAGATTTTACTCATGGAATTACCAACGCTTGCAGGTGTATTACTTTTTAGGTTCTCCTTAAATTCTCATTTTCACATCCAGTTTTTAATGTAGATGTATATTACGCCAAGTTTATCAATCATCTACACATATATCCTTTCCCATTTTTTTGAAGAATTTATTCTTCTTTCATTGTAGTTCTTTCTTAAAGACTCACTAAATCTATAGTTGCTAAAGACGAAGTGGTTGTATATGTATAGAAGGTGGCTTCATGCATTCGTGATGGAGGACAAATGCTGGCAATTGGTACTTTGGAAAGTGAAGAGTTTATCATCTCTTTAATTGACTTATTTAGAGGAATACAATTGAAAAATTGGGATATATTACCTCATTGTATTCAAGCAAAGGACTTGCGAGATAAGGAAGTTATGGAAGTTCTCAAGTTATTTGAACAAAAGATTCTTGAATCAAGGCCCATATGGAAAAAGTTCCCATTGAAAAACTTCAAAGAAGCCATACTTGAAGTCCAAGCTAGTCGGGGAAGACAAGGAATTGTGATGATGACATCTTGACTCATTGCAAAACATGTGACCATGTCTTTGGTGCGAGCGAGAAAGTCTTTGGCTTGAATCAAACATGATGTTGGATGAAGTTTATGTGCACTTGAAGCAAAGTAGCAAAGCTCACATTTGACCAATAATAGCTCACCACCGCTTGAATTTGTCAAATCATCTACATGCAAAATAGTGAGCAAAATCTTACATTCACACTTGAGAATGGAAAGACATGGATTGGTTTCACTTTTTGCTATTCTAATATAAGTGTAGGGTTAGGAAACATATGCATCTCCAATGCATAACATTATCCTAGACAATTAATTGAAGTACATCTGAATGGCCATGGTATAGCCTCAATCAATATATCATTTGTAAGTTACTGGTCCAAGGGTTCTTGTAGTAATGGCTTTGCATGTTGCTTTAGAAGCTAGACGAAATGACATACATAGTGCATCTTCTTTTTCCCGAGAAATTGCATTGAACTTTATTGAAGTCTCAACATTTTAGAATAGATTAGATTGTAAGAGTAAAATGAAACAATGTTAGCAAGAGAGAGAGGGAGAGGGAGAGGGAGAGGGAGGGAGAGAGAGAGAGGGAGAGGGAGAGGGAGAGGGAGGGGGGGTTATATTGCTCACATCATTTGATTCTAATGTACCATAATCACACACTTTTTGAATAATTATACATTGAGCATTGAGTTTTCCTCTTTTTGTGGAAACCTTTAAGTTATCATTCACCTCTTGTAGTTTTCTGTTACAAAAGTGCATATAACCTACTAGAACTCACCCTCCTACACTTCCAAGTTTTCAAATAGTTCTTGTAGTTTTCCGTTACAAAACTTGACTTATACCCCTCACCCTACAATAAATAGTTGTCAAACACCATGAACTACTTCACATGTCACAATCGGAGTGCTTGGGCCCTCCCGAGGTTATTAATTCCTTGAATGGAACTTTGAGCCATAACTATGTGAAAGATTCCAAATGATTAATATTGGATGTGAACGTAACATTGGCATGAGTAATAACACATGCACAAAAGGAGGTTGAAGATAGAGAACTCAAGACTTCACAACACACTATAATTAGCATGGTGAAAAGTATAAAATACAAAGAATAGTGAGATTAGGGTTTGGACTAGTCTATAATTAAGTTAGTTGTATATGTGTATATATATATAAACACATATATACATACACACACACACACACACACACACACACACACACATATATAACCAAAGGAGAACTTTGATCTTGAATTTTGGCTAATGCAATTTGAATTATCATATACTATTATGTTAATCATTGTTTGCACATATCGACATTCAAACATGCACTTTAAAAAACAAAGTTGCTATATAGCATAACCAACAAAAGCAAAACAAATAAAAGTGGGCAGCCTAAACACGTAAACAACGTCCTTGTTGTTTAGTAAAGTTCATACTAAAAATGAATGAGCATAACACATTTGATCACACAATATGCAATGATACATTTGGGAAGTTGTATTCATAAACGGACACATCATGCTTGCTCAAATTTTCACCAAGCTAAAAAATGTGATCCTCTGCTAATGTCAAATTTTCTAGTTTAGTTGAGTACAAATCACTCAATTGTCGCATAAAATTGAGTGACATTACAAAACTTGATGAAAGGATAGTCACAACATCATTATATTAAATTTCATTTAGTCACTTGTTGATTTCATAATTAGATTCCTTATAGTATTGCTAGGCTTATTTGTATTGCAAGATGCTTTAGAAATCAAAGCTTGTGATGCTAGGGTAAAACGAGTGAGATATTCTTAGGAAGTGATTCCACAAAACACTGTCTCAATTAATTTTGGACTTTCCTAAACTCCATTTTCAAAAATGGACTCGAGAATTTATAGCACACCAGGTTAAACATATTTTTGATATAATTAATACTTTGATTAATCCATCTAAATTGGTATCATCTAACAATAAAAACATCATTCAAATTGACAATACTTTCAGTATAACTGCAACAACATGATGACTAGTGTCTAAATATATTCAAACATCTTATGCGATATTTTGAAACTGATTTTGAATCTCACATTCAAATGAAAATATTCAAACATCTTATAAGACATTGAACAAACATCCATAACAACTGGTTTTGAAAATGAGTTTGTCTATTATATTGTGGAAAATGGCGGTAACAACCCCTGCCGCTTGGGGCATTTACAATCTATTACAAAATATATGCATCTATGCATTGCCCTAAGTATTATCTGAACCTGAATCTAATTCCACATCGTCAAGACCCACATCCCTCAACTGCGGTTCTTTGGAAGATTGGACTTCAGAACCCGACTGCAAAGATCTTACAACATCGAGATAAGACTTAGTCACCCCGATGTTTTCTGGAGTGTCGATGCATATAAGTTTGCCACCCATGACATTTAATAATGTCACCACACAGTAAGATAATATGAACAAGCAGACCGACCATTCAGGAGCAGAGAAAGACTCGTCGTGCTTGTTTTCTACCTCCAGATAGAGTTGGAGCTGAGGATGGTGCCGGTTTTGTCTCAGAGAATAATACCACTTCTGTTCCTCTTGGCTCACTAACTACGGCCGTGGCAATTTCAGTTGTCTCCATCATTGTTTCTTCACGTTCTCGCATCATTTCATGCAAGTTTTGAAGAGCAATCATCCCATCGAGTAAATTTCCATGATATCTACACAATACAACAGTTGAGTCATGAATTTCGGGTGCCTCCATATAATGCACTATATCCGAACAAGACAGAACAAAATGGCGTTCTTCTCCATTAGAACCCCGGGTCATGAATTCAACCCTTTCAATCAACATGGTGTCAGGCATTATAATTGCCCGCACCACACCTATAGTTTCAACATCCTCCATCGAAAATTCAGGCTCACCAACTGATACTTTGGAGACAACGACAAAGACTTTCATGTACTGGCCACTAGAACTAGGCTTCTGAACAATTATCCATGCCTTTGTAAAGAAAATTCGATTTGCATCACCAACGGGCATGAGGACTGTCTCTTCTGCTGCGTAGAAAGCTTGCAAACACTCATCATATAAACAACATTAGTATGAGAAGACGAAAACATAAAGTTTTGAATTAATATATATATATATATATATATATATATATATATATATATTGTATATATGAAAGTATATATATGAGTTTATGACAGTATATATATATGAATATATAACCATATATTATCTCATATGTGATTAAGGTTTTTAAATGCGAAAAAAAGTAAACCCCCCCCCCCCCCCTTGTTATATGAAATTTTCTGAATTCAAGAAAAGGTTAAATCCCTCGCCCACCCGCCGCGGCGGGTGGGCGGGGGAAATTCAAAAAAAAATTCTTATTTTAAATTTCTTGCCCCACCCCACCCGCCGTTGTTTTTAAAAAAATTTCCCTCCAGCTCAAAATTTTGCGAAGGAGCCCGTTGCGAAATTTCGCGACTCACCTTTGCGAAAATTCGCGACTTGCACTTGTCGCAAAATTTTCGCGTTGCAGCCTGTCGCAAAAATTTGCGAAGGCGAGTCACGAGATTTTCGCGACAGGCTGCAACACGAAAATTTTGCAATGCCTGGATCACAAATTTTCGTGGAATTCTTCTCCCCCCCCCCCCCACTCGCTCACCCGCCGCGATGGGTGGGTGGGTGGGGGGTGAAACATTAACAAAAATTTTCACAATGCCTTCGTGAAAAGATCACGATGGCATTTTTGGGATTTCGGGGTGAAACATTATCGAAAATTTTCGCAATGCCTTTGTGAAAATATCGCGATGACATTTTCGTCAATGTGTCAATGCCAAGGCGAGTGCCAAGACAACATTCCAGCAAGGGAGGCTGAGACTTGGTTGGAACTCGCCCTGAGTCGCAACCCGCACTCCCCTATAGTATTGGTGGGATTCGCCACCTCCCCTCATACCAAGTACTCTACCCAGGCTGGATTTATTGATCTTCAGGCTTCTTTTAATCATGCCTAGATCGTGTGAGGTGATTGCACATCGATCTGAGCTCTCTGGACTTCGCTAGAACCGATCAAAGATTTTCAGCCATAGGAACTTGGTACCGACTGGATTCTGGTCATAGTGGCGCCGCGAGCGGTGCCGACGCCGGTGGCGCCGGGAGCAACAGGGGCGCTGCTGACGCCGGGGACAATGCTGGCGCCAATGGCGCCGGAAATAAAGCTTGTAAAGGTAGCTTTACACAGCGGCTCACTACGAGGCTATCGGCGATGTCCTTGAGACCGTCAGAAACTGATGGCGGCGGTCGCTTGCGGTTGCTTGCGGTGATGGTTGAGCAGCCGTTGACTATCGTCAACTTACGGTCCCTTTGAGATGGGGAGATTGCGATTGATTGCAAAAAGAGCGGGCTGCAGTCACTTTGGGGTTTGGCGGTTTGCAAATTCAATGGCTGTCCACGTAGGAGCGGTCGGATTGAGGTCAGCTACGGTCACAGATTACGGTCCCTTCGCTGAAGTCTCTTTGCGATTGAAGTGCGGCCTTTTGCGATGGCGGTAAGTATCGTAAGTGAAGCCGTTGTCCCCCAAGTATTAAAAGGAAGCAGAGGGTGTGGTTTACCCTAAACCCTAAACCCTAAACCTAGGGAGGTGCGCCTGACAGAGCTGCAATTGGATTGAACAGTGATAACTGGCTGAACCGGAAGCAACCTGTTCTGCCGGTGATCGTCTCTCTCGCCCAGTTTCTGAGAATACTGTCTGATACAATACAGACCAGTGATGAACACTGACGCTTAAGGAGGGCAACACGACTGGCAGAAACCGTCCCACCCTCTGCGGAATGCTAGGGCGCGTCCTCCCACGCGATCAGCACCTTGAAATCTTGGCCACCCTTGATGTAACAGGATGTGAACGGATCAAAACACTGACAGTTTGGCCCACTAAAACAATGTAAGTAAAACAGCTTCTGGTTGGCAGTCCTCCGTTTGGGGATGGGGTTCAACTCCCCAAAGCTGGACAGATGAAGAGCGCCCGGAAGACCTGCACCCTGAGAGGCTAACAACCCACGAGAAGCAAAGAAACAAAAACAGCTAAAAGTTCCACCAATGGAGCGCGCACTGACCATAGAAGAAGACATCGATAGTAGTAAGCTTGGCTTGAGCTGAAAACGGTGAGGGCGGTCTGAGAAAACAGTCACGGGTACACTGAGATCCACCTTAAGCAAGGATATATCCGTCGCTGATAATCTGCTGAGTAGATCCGCTGAGAAGATCAACTATCGCGCAATCCCTGATGCATAGTTGCAATCCTGGAAGAGGGTTTAGATCGCGATCCAGCCATGGCGGCCAGCGGCCAGCGGCTGAAGGCGCTCCTCTCCTCCTCTCCTCATCGTATTTCTGTGCTTAAAAATATGAGGAGGTTCGAAGAAGGCACTAGGCTGTTTATATTTTGTAATAAGACGCGCCAGCGATCCTTTACAATTCTGGAGCAAAGCGATCTGAATCAGGGATTATGTATAAGTGACCCAGTGTCCTGCGATGCATCCGCCAGCGCTTATCACTGTAGCCTTTGACTTGCATTGCACATTGCAAATGCCAAGCCTGGCTTGCTGCATTCAGACAGTTTGGACTGTTGCTGTTGCAGATTGTTCTGATGCTCAGGAGTGGACTGTTGTCGTTGCTGCGTAACTGCTGTCTGAGTGATCTGCTGCCCTCTCAAAGTTCTTGCAAGGTGCTGCGTGACCTGCTGCTCTCTTAATCTTCTTCCAAACTTTCAACAACGAAGGGCTACACCGGATGGGCAAGTGAGGGTACATGTCCAACGGATTGAATCGTTGCAACACTCGTTAACGGATTGAATCGTTGCAACACTCGTTCCGCCAACCCATGGAGACACTCGTTCTGCCAACCCATGGAGAATCACTCTCTCACTCCTTTTCTCTGTTTATGTCCCATGAACCTCACTCTCTCACTCGTTTTCTCTATTTACGTCCTAAAAGGGTACCTCACTCTCTCACTTGTTTTTTCTATTTAGGTCCTAAAAGGGTAAAGGCACGTCCTAAAAGGGTAAACGCGTGAAAGGGTGAGCACGGAAAGAGGCCATTAATGTCCTCGAGGTCTTCGACTGGAAACTCTCCACATATTTCGTGAGTTTCGAATTTCCAAGGGGGGTTAGGGATGGATGTCCAAGTGGTCAAAGTGAGTTTTTGCAAGGCAAAGATGATCCGAACGACAACAATGATCTTGTTCAGAAAAGATATGGACTTATACTACAAGGCAAGCAAGGTGGCGATGAATTTCAATAGGTAGTTGTAGATAAACAGTTCGTAGGTAGAGATCTTCATGAAGCCTGTGTGGTTGATTGCTTGATGGGAACACTAAAATAGTATAAGGTAATAATTTGTTCAATAGATTCATACCATCAAAAGAAGGTTTCCAGCTTTATGTCTCATCTGACTGCTTTTGAATCTACTTCTGATCTGACTTCTTGAAAATACACTCTCAATGATCATGTGAATGCAGAAAAGTAAGGCATTTGCCATTTTTTGAAAATATGCATGCAGGTCATAATTTAAAAAATTACTTCGTATTCTTCAAGAGTGATAAAGAGAACAAAAGGTGTTCAAGTGTGATATAAAAAAATAGTTGAAGGGAAGCATGAGATAGTACAAACCGTAAATCGGGTAAGACTCAGATTTTTCTTCTACAGCACGGACGTATAACAATATGCAAGAAACCCTAAACAGCCAGTGTGAATAGGGTAAACGTGGTTAGCAATGATGGTAGCTTTCATGAAATCGATTATGCTTAATAGAGGATTGATATTGTAACGAAATTGGCGAGATTAGAGAGAACACTTAATACAACGTAAAGCTACAAGTTTTTTGAGAAGAGTGAGATGCACAAACTTATAAAGAAAAATTTATTCCGGACAAAGAGAAATGGTAAGAATCATTTGCTTGCTTAAATTGATTCCAATCAGGCAACAAAAAATGAAGGAATGGGATGTGACTAGCATCTGATAAAGATAAAGCCCAATATTTTCATGAAAAAAATAGAAACTGAAACGGCAGAGAGGCGGATACCCTAAATCCTAAATCGATGAGGTCATAGTTTTCAATTGCACAAACCACAACAAACTTTTAAGGCAAGTCCATGCGAAGAGCAAGCTGGATTCCAATGCAAGCTCATTGCTAAGGAAAGTCAAGAAAACCGAAACCACCACGAGCTCTAGAGGGCAGAAATTGGAATTTAGAACAGTACCAGGCCAAGAATGAACAAAACCACCGAAGCAGACTCGCATGTGAAGCTATCAATAAATGCTTGAAGCGGAAACAGATCAGAGACACATCGCCATAGTCGAGACGCACATCCCAGAAGGTACTGGTGTTGTTTGTGATGGCAAAACTGGCAATTGTTTTGCCATTTTTCTTTCAAGTTATCAATTAGATGGAAGTATTTCGCCTGCGCTTGGGAACCTCACAAGTCCTGCAACGTTGAAGCTGAATGAAAATCACCAAACGGGCAGAATTCCCTCTGAACTTGCAAAGTTTCCATTATTTAGAATTTTGGATCTTACTAATAACAATATCTCTAAACCTGTTTCTAGTTTTCCATCGCGTTCTCTGTAGGTCATTCTCTTTTGATCATTGCTTTTGTTTGTAAACTGATTTTGGAAACATTCGTTATCAAGTGTCAATATATGGTAGCTACAATGAATGCAGAAATAATGTTTTTTTGCTTTCTAATCAATAATAATACAGACATTATCAAAGCTGGAGCATGTAATTTGACTGACAGCATGAGCTATTCATTTCTACAAAGGTCAATACCGAAACAAGTAACCAAGAAAGCAAAGATTTTAATACTAAGTAGGACAATTCGTCAAACACGATTGGACGGCAAAAAATCTGACAAAAATAAGCACCTTATATTTACTAAGAAACTCAAAAACGTGTCCACAGGAGCATAAACGATAATTTTTTTTGAATCTTACTAACGAAATCCAGAAGATAAGTTACTAGTACTATGATGTTTTAGAAGAGCTTCACGAACAATATCGGCAAAGAAATGATATCGAAACCAAAAATTAGGTTATGTAAAATCAAGTTTAAGCTCCTTTGAATATGTTACATAAACTAGCTTCACAATTCATTGTACTTGTCACTCAAACTAGCATGTGATTGGGACCTTTAGTACAATGTTGCAAAAGAAAAATATAAGGAAGTTTCAATTATTTAACAGCTAGCTATTGTTCGAAGATCAATGTAACTTTTGTTGATGGGATTGTAAAGTACAACCAATAATCCATGTGTTTATTGAACAGAGAATAGTAAAGACCCACATTCATGTATGCAATATGCATTTACCATTGACCAACTTGAACACATAGATTTCGTCCAACGACCTAGACAAGAATCTTTGAGACATGTCCACAAAATATGCCGAGAATCCAAAAATATTTACCTTTGCAATCAACCATTTGAGGCATGAGGTAGTCCAGAAAATTATTTCCCGAAATCACCCTAAAAAGATTTCCCAAATCACTACAAAATCATGTCTCTATTTTATGTCCCTTTTGTTGTATCATGAGTACAAGAACTTCATATTGTTACTGAAATCACTACAAATAATGGATTTTTTTATACTGAATCGTTGGGACCGATAGATGCCTTCTACTGTTCACCAAATGTGGGTTTGTCGAAACCTATCCAGATATTAATTTACAGCAAATTCTGAACACCTTTCAATTACCTATTTTCAGATACTTTGTGCCTCGTGCAATGTCTTTCCAAAGTTCCGTTACTGCATATCCGATATTGTTGCGGCTGCAGACAGTGCGCTTCCAATGCACATCCTAGGGCCAGATTTAAGTTTTTTGTACTCTATAAATTAATCTGGTTGCCAAAAAAATCTGCGCACTCAATTTAATACAAGTGCAACAAAAAATCTAGATTCAAAAAGTATCTAGAACAGTTGCAAATTCTGAGTGTCTAGAAACTGGTTTTGCAAAATCAAACAATTGTAAATCCCCAAAAACATAGATCTTTGATAGTTGACTGTCTATGTATTACAAGATTTAACAAAAGCTTTCTCTTGCAAGCAAAGGACAATATAAGAATGACTCATTAAGAGGTTCAACTTATACACATTTCAAGAAGTCTGCCTCAAGAACATGTCACCCTAAAATTGGATTGTGTATGCTCTAAACAGCGCAGACCGCCTACTATTGATGAAAAAAATGAGCACAAAATCTAAGAAACTATACATGGTTCTAGCTTTGTACATTACCAATATTCTCAGTTGACTTGAATAAACGCACCGACTTGCCAGTTCTCAAGTATATTGTTACTTAAAACTATGAAACATGCAATGCAAAAGCTTTATGTATAAGGTGTCGAGACTGGAATCCAAGTAACTTGTTCTTTTGGAAGCGTAGCATGAATCACGAGGATATCTTGTTCGTGTGTAGTGTGAAAGATTTCAGATCCTTAAGATCCAATCTACTTGAATGATCTTTGGTTAGAAAGAGAAATACACTACCAATTTCACCAATGTAGAAAAATCAGCATCTACACACAATTTGAGATGCAAACACTAATAAAACTTGATCAAGTTTGAATGAAATGATTATGTACTGTTGTTGTCCATATAAAACCAGCAAGCTACTGTATTTCACACGTGTGGATCCAAAAATAGCAAATATAGATCATTCTACACATAGAATTGCAAGCAATCACCAAGATAGTGCACCAATGGATAGTAGAACCCAAGAGAACCATGTATAAGCATGAAATGAGATAGAGAAGAGAGAAGATGACTCTCTCCATGAGTTACATCCTTTTATAGCAGGTCCAAACCCTATTTGGCCACTTGGCTTTCCCACCAAAATGCTAACCCTACCAATTTTGGGTCTAGATTCAATGTACCCAACTTATTCAAATTGAATCTACTCAAACTCGCATTCTATCTTTCCCACACTTTCAAAAATTGTTTATTCAAATGAAATTTAGACTAATGAACTTTGAAAAGTCAACCTCTAAGTCTAAAAAAAGTTTTGGCCTCAATATGCCAAATATGAAAATATTGCAAAAATGTGATGAAACTAGTTGAATCTTTCACACTCCCTCTTCAACTAGTTTTAGCATAGACTTTGATAATACTCCAAGTGAAGTCCTATGCTTCATGAACAAGTCTTTTCCCAATGCTTTGGTGAAGATATCAGCTACACATTCCCTTGAAGACACATGTTGAAGCTCCACCTCCTTTGCAATGACTCGCTCCCTCACAAAATGATATTGTATCTCAATATGCTTGCTCCTTGCATAGTTTTTGACAATAGAACTTTGATCCATCATAAGAATGATCTTCTTCCTATGAATAGACCTTCTTTCAATGATCATGTAATGCTCAAAATAGAAACAATCATAATTGATATAGAGAATAGTGTCCACTTGGGATGCTTCATTATTTCTTACATCAATTTTACATGTAAAAATGTGACTAGAACATGAAGAATCAAATAGAATGTAAGTGAGATGATTCCACCATGCTTCCAACTCTGAACTCTCTGGAAAAATACATCAAACAAACAATAAATGTGAGTGATCAACTTTTGCTTGCATGTATCCTCCTCCTTGGTCCTTTGTTGCCTTGTATCCACCATGATACTCCATGAATGAGCCTCCATCTTCAGCTTGCCTCAAGATACCATCATACCTTGATGACTTGACCATGAATGAGTGACATAATGAACCTCCAATAGCTTCATTTCCATCAGCAAAATCAGCCAAGAATGCTAGTACAAATCCAACATCAAAACAATGCTCACCAATGTAGCTAGTTTTACCATATCTTGACAACCTGCACACATCCACATGAAATTGCTCAAACATGAGATAGAACAAGTAAAGTAAACTTGAACAACACTTCCTTGCTGCTCCTTTGACCTTACTTGAGTCTTCAATATGCTGTAAAAACAGATTCATAACACCTTTGCCAATTACCTCTCCTTTGATGCTCTTGACTAGCTCCAAATTGCCAACTTCCCTTTTGACTAGTTGAAGCGCTTTGAGATCAACCTCTTGATCTTCAACTTGACCATCAAAGTCATTGAACAAACTTTGTTTTCCAGATCCATTACTTGATTTTACAGCAAGATAACATCCATCCACTTGCATAGCTCCATGTACACAAGAAGATCCTCCAAAAGATGTTCCATTCTTCATAAGAGATCGATACTCAAGGTCCATTGGTTCGATCCACTCCTCTTCTTTCCTTGTTTGATCTACACTTGTAGGCTCATCCAAAGAGGTTAGGAAAGCAACATAATTTCCAGAAACTACTTTACAAGAGATTTATCTCAGTCAGTCTTCAGAATTTTTGTGAGATCAAGAGCAGCATCATGTACGCCCGACAATGCAGCAGGGGTAGCGAAGCCTCCCAGTTTTTAGTTCACAAACATAAAAGTCAAACACAACCCAAAACGTATTTCAATGCCTCTCATTGGAGAGGTTTAAAGAAGGGAACCAGGTTTTGTGAAGGCGCCATCATCCCATGCAAGGTCCCAAGTTTGATAGCAGAATGAATAACCAAGAGTTTGCATTCCCCTAGCTCCATAATGCGTTATCACTACCAGAATCTTTCCGTGTTCGTAGAAGAACAGAAATTAGTTCTTTACAACAGTATCTAAATTCTGTGTGCAACTGATGGAGCGGTGAGTCCAAGTGATGCAAATGAAGAGATGAGGTGTTGGCAGCTGTTTGGCTTTACGTACTGTGGATTAACTTGCTATTGTTTCCCTCTTGACCGGAGAGGTTCAAAGAAGGGAACCAGGTTTCGTGAAGGTGCAATCATCCCGTGCAGGGTCCCAAGTTTGATAGCAGAATAAATAACCAAGAGTTTGCTATTGTCCCAGCTACCATGATGCGTTATTACTACCATAATCTTTCCGTGTTCGTAGAAGAACAGAAATTAGTTCTTTACAACAGTATCTAAATTTTGTGTGCGACTGATGGAGCGGTGAGTCCAAGTGATGCAAATGAAGAGATGACTTGTTGGCAGCTGTTTGGCTTTACGTACTGTGGATTAACTTGCTATTGTTTCCCTCTTGTTTGAAGGCTTGGGTTTTGCTGATTCCTGAGTGCTCAAGCCTCAATGGTTGCGCCTCTGAGACTCACAACTCTAAATAGAGCACATTCTTCTATATTTTTTGCAAAGCGCTGACTTTTACAAAGCCAATCCAACAGGTACTCGATTCTAAATTTACTATTCAAATGTTTGTGTAAACAGAAAGCCTAAAACAAAGACAAGCAAATATGAAATCGAACTGGAGCTGCAAACATATTATGTATTTCGTACTGTATATACATTTCCATAGCAAATACTAAAAGGTACATAAAAAACGCACGGCTAGAAGACAGTAGTCAAAATTTGACTTGAATGCAGTGGACGTTCACGCAGTCTCCACCACAGGCAAAGCCTCACGCACACTGATTTGAAGAGAACGATGAACCACCACATTCTTTGATTTCGAAGAACGAGAAGGAAAGCCTCACGCACATTGATTTGAAGAGAACGACGAACCACACAGCCTCTTTGATTCGAAGAAGAAGAGAAGGAACAGGCGATTGATCTTGTTTGTTTTTGAAGAACAAGAGAAGGAACAAGCGATTGTCAAAAGCCCTTCAAGAAACAAAAGCCCTTCCAGAAAAAATCCAGAAACCATCGCATGCAGTGACAATCACCACCCTGAAAATGGCTGCAAATCCGGAATGAAAATGAAAACAAATCTGAATCCAGGTGTCAATCTGTTCATATCGAAGCACTCCAAACCCGAAAAGAAAAATATTGTAATAATATAAAGTGAATAAAAAGAAAAAAAAACAATAGGTATGTCAAAATCCTAGAAAAATATCCAATGTCATAACCACAAACCAGGGAATAAAAACACATTTACATATGTCATTTGAATTAAAACCAAAACGCAAGCAGGTCAATATTGCAAATGAATGCTAAGTCCTCCTTGCAAGCAAGGCAGGGCCAAAAACCATAAGAAAAGCAAAAAACTATTTACCATATTGTATTAGCAAAAAAAATGGAAGCAAGAAAATCTGAAGTAAGTAGTTATGTTATATGTAAGCTTAAAAATTTCAGAAGACGTTGTAAATTATCATTGTAGGGGGGTTTTATTTATGTTTTTTTTTTCCACTGTTTGATTTCATAAATTCTTATGGAACAAATGGGATTCCATGTGTCAGGAGGACATAAGATCTCAAGAAGACCAAGATCTCCATTTTTGGGAGACCATTTTACAAAATGGAAGTTTATGCTCCCAACTTTTGCGGAATCCACTAGTTGAAGAGTGTATATATAGATTGGAAAGTGTCAATGTTGCACCAAATGCTGATGGGATTATTAAGTGCTTCAGTTGTGCTCTCCTTCTCCTCATCCCTTCCATTGAACTTGCTAATACAAAAGTAGGGAAAAAACATGAAAATAAAAAAAACCAAGAGAGATCAAAATATTATAAAACATAAAAAAATAATCTTAAGAAAACCAAAAAACAAACATAAATAATGACAAATAAAATTAGAATGTTGAAAACAATCTAAAAAGACAAAATACTATAAAAAATTCCAAAAAAAACACCATTATAAACAATCTCAAAAGAACCAAAAACTAGAAAAAAAAAAAAAAACCTGAAAAAACATTAAAAAAATTGAAAAAAACCTTTTAAAAAACCAAATAATGTCAAAATAAATAAATTTTTGAAAAAACCAAAAAAAAATTTAAAAATCATAGAACTAAAAAAAAAACAAAATAGAGTCTAAATAAATAAATTTTTGAAAAAACCAAAAAAAATATAAAAAAAATTGAAAAAACCCTAAAAAAAACAAGATAGTGTAAATTTTTTTTTTTGATGAAACCAAAAAATAATACAAAAGAAATCATAAAATAAAAATAAAAAAACAAATTGTTGTCAAAAAAATAAAATTTTCGAAAAAGCCAAAAAAAAAAAACATAAAAAAATCAAAGAATAAAAAAAACAAAATAGTGTCCAAAAAATAAATTTTCGAAAAAACCAAAAAATAACATTAAAAAATCATAAAATAAAAAAAAACAAAACAGTGTAAAAAATAAATAGATTTAAAAAAAATTAACATAAAAAAATGAATACATCTAAAAAAATTAAATGGTATAAAAAAAATTAAATATTCAAAACACCAAAAATAAACGTAAAAAAATAAAAATAAAAAAAATAAAAAACAGAATAGTGTCATAAAAAAACTTAATTTTTAAAATAAAATTTAAAAAAAATAACATAAAAATATGATAGATTTTTGCAATTGCATTTTCTTAAGATGTAATTATGAGCTACTTGATTAAGTATTTATTCTTTTCCATGAATGAGCATGTATGCTACTTGCCTCCGAAGTTCCTCTTGGAAATTGTGTTGTGCGTCCACTTTTTTTTTATTGCACAAATTTATACATGTGACATGATTCCAATGTTTAAAGAAACATACAATCATCAAAACTGATGATTTTACATATATGAAATATGTGAGTGAAAGGTGCCGGGATACAATTATTGTCTTTGAATGTTTGACACAAATATGCAATGCGAGATTATCATTTGTTCTATATTTTAAAATCACAATGATGAATATTCAGGTATATTTTAAGCAATGCTTTTTTTTATTCTCAAATTTAAAATATTATTAAATTTCATGTGGTTATCTTTCGATAGTGCTTTGGTGAAGTAATCTGCTAGCATAAAATCGGCCTTGTAGTAAACGAGTGAAACTTTGTTGCTCTACAACTTTTTCCTAAGGTAATGGTATTTGATTTCAATATGCTTGCTTCTTGAGTGAAATCTCGCATTCAAGGACAATGTTATTGTGCTTTGATTGTCACAATAGAGGATCGTTGGTTGTTGTTTAGCAAGGTCGATATCTGCAAGCAGGTTTCTGAGCCAAATTGCCTCCTTGGTAGCATTTGTGGTAGTAATTTGTTCTGATTGGGCTATTCGCATTTTAGTCTTCTTAATAAAAAATAATTGCCTTCTTAGCCTCAAGCTACCTCAAACTCCATAAATATGTGTAGCTCTCCACACAATCAATAATGAAGAACCAAAGTTTTGTAGCTATCTCGTGCCATTTTGGATCTAAACTAATATTGCTTGTTATCTCTCTAGCTTTCTCTCTCTAACTCGTGTTGAGGCTAATGCTCATACACTGAAATCTTGTACTTTTATTCATTCTTTGATTCATTGTTATTATATTCCGTTGATTAGCATGCTAGATTGTAAATTAGCCATTTCTTCTGAACTAGATCTTGTTGATCAATCTAGAATCAGGTTATAGTGCCAATCACAAAGCTTAATCAAGATCAATCACTCTTGTGGACATTCCCCACACGTGTGAATTCTGGAAATTTTGTCATGGTATCAGAGCCTCATTAAGCTTTGCATGCTAACAACTCTGATTGTACAAGAAACTGACAGCTAAATCAAGCAAAAAAAAACAGTTAAGCATTTTTTCAAACCTTTCTCTGAAGTGTATTTGGATCAAATCGGACTTGAAGTGAATTTTTAGACCTGAATTGAGGTAGTATGGAATTTTGGAATTCCGCACATGTGAAATTTTAAGATTTTCAGTCCCTTTGTTCTCCTTACTTATAGATCCAAATATAGCAGTGTTATAGCTTGATGGAAAGCATTTAATCTGTACTTTTCATAGAAATTGAAACCAAATCAATCTAATGTGTCTAGCAAGAGTTATAAGCTCTTAAAGAGGATAGGGATAGGTCCAAAATCCGAGTGAGCATTTTGATTTGATTCAATTATACTTTGTTCTGAATCCATTGTTTTGAGCATCCAACAGAAGAAACTGTAGATCAAGATTGAGTTTGAAGTATTTGAACACCCTTTGAGCCTTCTGAGCGTCAATAGTGTTTTCTTTCGAAGCATTTCACACGTGCCAAAAGTAGGATTCAAACCAGCCAAAGTGTCTCAAACCACTTTTTGTGTCTGATCTAGATAACTTGTCTTGTGGAATATTTGAGATTCATCTCAAATATAGTTGCAAGTGTTTCACATAGGAAGGTAGTTCAACCTTGAAAATACCTATAGTGAAAAAGAACAGCAACTCTAAGTCTGATAGGAACAAGCTCAAACATATCTCAATCCAATAACTAAGAAGTCTTCATTATAATGGCATCTCAGGGAGGATATCTTCTAGAAGCCAGTGAAAGACTAAACACTTCTAATTACTCAATTTGGAAGTTAAGAATGGAGTCTGTTTTGATACTCCAGGATGTTATAGATATTATACTTGGTGTTGAGGAGGAGCCTCAAGCACAGGTTGAAATTTCTAAATATAAGAAGAGAGCTAGAATGGCTCTACATTTCATTAAGATGAATGTATCTAATGAAATTTTGAGAGAGATAGGATCTTGCACTACAGCCAAAGAAGATTGGGATGCACTAAAGACCATCTATGAAACAAAGAATACTTCTAGAATACTCACTCTTAGGAATCAGATTTTTCAAAGTTTCCAAAGAAGTGAAGAGAATGCATTTAACTATGTTCTGAGAGTTAAAGATTTACATAGAGAGCTTTCCTGTGTTGGTGTTACTATTAACCAAGTTGAGTTAGTTCAAGTCATACTGAATGGCTTGAGAGATGACTATGATAATCTTGTTCAGTCTTTTGCTATTAAGGAGGAGTTACCTAATCTAGAAACTCTCCAAGGAATTCTTATTTTTGAAGAATCTAGACAAAGCTATAAACTCTCCAGGATGAACAAACTTGAACATGGTGGAAGTGACAAAGCCCGCTTTGTCAAAGGCAAGCAGACAGGAAGGAGTAAGAACCAATTCTCTCAAGCATACATCAAAGACAAAGCCAAAGATCGAGATCAAGATGGTGAAGAGGATGAAATAGCTCATCCCTCTAACTCAAAAACCAAGAAGAAGAAAGTGAAGTGCTTCTTCTGTGGCAAAAAGGGGCACTATGCCTCTAATTGCTTTAAGAAGAAAAACCAACTCAAGCAAGCTATTCTCTCCAAAGAGATTGAAGAAGATTCTATTGCAAGTGATGGAGAAGGATCACTTATGGTATCCAGTTTTTTATCATCACCTTTCAAAAAAGATGGAGCCTGGTATATAGACAGTGGAGTTTCTTCACACATGTGTTGCTCACAGGAGTCATTTGACTCAATCTTACCTTACAAAAGACTAAACAGATCTATTTATACTGTTAATGATCATGAGTGTCCAATAGAAGGAATTGGCAACATCCCATTGAAGCTTGCTTCTTCAAAAGTTCTTGCACTTTCTAATGTTCTTTTCATTCCAAAACTTACAAAGAACCTTAATTAGTGTGGGAAAGTTGCTTGATAATGGATGTGATGTAAAGTTCAAATCCAATACTTGTTTTATCAAGAAAAATGATGAGATCCTTGCTGATGGATCAAGATGTGGTGGAATTTTTAAGTTAAATTCTTATGAGAATGCAAACCTTTGTTAAGTTGCTTTGTTATCTAAGGAGGAGCTGTGGCATAGAAGGTTGGGACATCCTAACTTTACATCTATGTCTTCTATGGTTAAGAAGGAGAAGGCTATTGGTCTTCGAAAATCTCTTTCTAAAGATTTCAAGCCTTGTGAGGCTTGTGCCATTGCAAAGTCACACAGAAAGCCATATCAGAAGTCTTATATAAAGACTACTTATCCATTGGAACTCATACATTCAGATGTACATTTTTCCTCTTCTAAAAGTATTGGTGGTGCAACATGTTTTGTCACATTTATTGATGACTTTACTAGATACACTTGGTTGTATCTACTTTCTTCAAAGGCTATGGTTTTGTATCACTTCCTTATGTAGAAAAACAGTTTTCTTGCAAAGTTAAAGCTTTAAGATGTGATGGAGGAGGTGAATATATCTCCAACAAGTTTTATAATTATTGTGAAGGTGAAAGAACAAAGTAAAAAAGCAATTCGAGTAGCAGCTTCTTTGCCTATTGGATATTGGGGTGAAGCTATAAATTGTGCAAACTATTTGTGCAATAGATTACCTCACAATGCTCTTGCTGGAAAAACACCTTTTGAAGTCTTGTTTCAGAAGAAACCTAAGGTAGATCACCTTAGAGTTTTTGGTTGTACTTGCTTTGTTAACATGCCCTTGGAAACAAGGAAAAGAGATGATCCTAATTTTGTCAAAGGGATCATGGTTGGATATGCATCCAACAAGAAAGCTTACATAATCTATGTTCTCTCTACCTCAACTATAATTGAGAGTAGAGATGTTATATTCCATGAAGATCAAAAATACATTCTTGAGAAGGCCGAGTTCAAAAATTCTCACAAAGATACTCCAATCATCACCCTTGAAGACCATCATGGAGAGATGGGGCTGAGATTTGAGGAGGAGTCACCTCGAATTTTTTCACCAAGGAGATCTCAAAGAGAAAGATCCGAACCTAGAAGGCTTACCTATGAAGATAGAGGAAAGCAAGTGGAAATCAACTCCACTAATTGTGCCTATTTTATTTCTCATGAGGAGCCGAAGGATGTATATGATGCTATCAACTCAAAGGAATGTTATGTTGCCATGAAGGAGGAATATGATGCTTTGATGGCCAATAATACATGGGAGCTTGTGGATCTTCCATCCAACAAGCATACCATTGGTTGCAAATGGATTTTTCGAGTCAAGTATAATCAAGATGGCACAATCAACAAGTACAAGGCTAGGCTTCGTGCTAAAGGCTTTTCTCAAGTATATGAACATGATTATGAAGAGACCTTTGTCCTAGTTGCAAAGATGGTGTCAATTAGAATCATAATTTCTCTTGCTTGTTTTTTTAATTGGCAAATTCTTCAACTAGATGTTTCTAATGCATTTCTAAATGGCTATCTAGAAGAAGAGATCTATATGGATCACTTATTGGGTTCATCCATGATGAAGGAAAAGTTTGCTTGCTCTTCAAAAGTTTATATGGATTAAAGCAAGCTCCAAAATCATGGTATTCTCGACTTAACACTTTTCTTGAGTCACTAGGATTTAATCTTAGTAACTATGATCCTTCCTTATATGTCAAGTTTTTTGATAAAGATATTGTCATCCTTCTTATTTATGTTGATGATATCATTCTGACAAGAAGTTGTATCAAGATAGTTGAGGAAACCAAGATTGCACTTGGAAAAGAGTTCAAGATGCAAGATCTTGGAAAAATTCACTATATTCTAGGATTAGAGATTGACTTTCTTAAAGATAAAGCTTTTGTATGTCAATCTAAGTATGCTCTTTCAATGTTAAAAAAGTTCAATATGTTGAATTGTAAGAGTATAGAAACACCTATGAAGCAAAATGCAAAGGACTCTAACAAATGTGATGAAAGATCCTTCGAGGACATCACACTTTTTAGAAGTCTTATAGGCTTCTCAATTTGGCTCACAATAACTAGACCTGACATAAGCTTTAGTGTTCGTAAGTTGAGCCAGGCTATGCAAAATCCTTCAGTTTATCATTGGAAAATGGCCAAGAGAGTGCTTAGATATATATCTTCAACTTTTGATTTTGGTTTCTTGTATAAAAGTGAAGATTTTTTTATTACTGATTATTTTGACTCGGATTTTGCAAGTGATAGAGCAGATCAGAAATCTACAAGTGCTTATGTCATATATCTTGGAGGAAACTTTATATCTTGGCTTTCCAAAAAGCAAGATACTGTATCACTCTCATCATGTGAAGCTGAGTACAAGGCGCTCACTACAACAACAAAGGAAGTGTTTTGGATCAAGAGGTTATTAGTGGAGCTAAAAATAATTATGGAAAAAGATATACCTATGATCATGTGTGACAACATGTCAGCTCAAGCCCTTGCCAACAACTCAATATTTCATGCAAGGAGCAAGCATATCGAAGTTGCACATCACTTCGTGAGAGAGAAGTTCATTGGAAGTAAAATCAAATTGGAGCACATCGACACATCATCTTGCATTGCTGATATGCTCACCAAATCTTTGAGCAAAAGTTCCTTCAACAAGCATAGAGCCAACCTTGGAGTTATACCAAGATCCATGATCAAATCATTATAGATCATTTTTAAGAGGAGTGTTAAAATTGAAAAACAATCCATATTGATTTCTTGGCTTGCTACAAATATTGTACCATGCAAGTATG
Organism: Diphasiastrum complanatum; assembly: GCA_029204225.1. Taxonomy (NCBI): domain Eukaryota; kingdom Viridiplantae; phylum Streptophyta; class Lycopodiopsida; order Lycopodiales; family Lycopodiaceae; genus Diphasiastrum; species Diphasiastrum complanatum. The sequence continues at coordinate 35,835,872 of CM055093.1, read as the reverse complement.
TAGTTCATTAATGCAAAATGTCAAGTTTGGCCTACATAGAACTCGAGCTACATGGTTATGTATTATCTAGTTTGATACATGCAACTTGCATATAGTTTGTAGACATAGAATTAGCATGATTATGCTTGTAAAAACTCGTGGCAATTCACATGCATTAATTGTAAGTGATCCATAGTGAAATGCAAGGCATGCACAAAGTTTAATGGACACATGCATGATGATTTGGACATTTCTAGTTAGAACTAGTACACTTGTAAAAAGTTGGTAAAATTTCATGCATGACAAGTGACAAATGTCACGTAGACTCTAGATGTCATTTTGGAATGGATGGATGTGGTTCTACCTCGAGCTACCTCAAACTCCATAAATATGTGTAGCTCTCCACACAATCAATATTGAAGAACCAAAGTTTTGTAACCATCCCGTGCCATTTTGGATGTAAACTAATATTGCTTTTTATCTCTCTAGCTTTCTCTCTCTAACTCGTGTTGAGGCTAATGCTCATACACTAAAATCTTGTACTTTTATTCATTCTTTGATTCATTGCTATTATATTTTGTTGATTAGCATGCTAGATTGTGAATTAGCCATTTCATCTAAATTAGATCTTGTTGATCAATCTAGAATCAGGTTATGGTGCCAATCACAAAGCTTAATCAAGATCAATCACTCTTGTGGACATTCCCCACACGTGTGAATTCTGAAAATTTTGTCAGTATGTTCTCAAAAAAGGAAGTTCATAATGTTGCACACAATGAAACATTTGTTTCACAGAGGTCCAACATAATTCATTTCTATTGGACCTGACGTTTTACACTTCCAGAATTTTCTACTTGGTTCTTATTAGTTCAATACGGCTTGTGAAATGTGCGCTGGTGAATAGTTTGCTTTAACTAGCGAGCCATTCAAAAATCTGGACTGTTTAGTGACGAGGCTGAATTTACCCTCTTTCTGCTTATATTTATTTGAAGTCTTTAGATTAGGGCATGATAACATAATTCGAGGTGAATATGTTACTCTTTTTTTGGGAAGCAATTTACTTGAAACAATACCTTTTCTTTTTGAGAAAAGTCTGTGTTTCAGTAATGTCTCAATCAGTATTCTTTTGAATGATACAATGATCCCTCCCCTTCAAAATGCAACCTATAAATGGACTTTACTATGCCTTAACAGTCTATTTAAACTCATCTAACATTTGATACCAAGGCACTTCCACAAAAGCACGGACTACATACTAACATGGAAAGAAATTTCCAAATAATAAGTTTACCTTCCAAACATATTCATTAGATACAACCCCGGATTCTGGTAACAAGTTATGGACTACAGACATAAGACTTTTTCACTTTTCGCATGAGCATCGGACGTTTCTTCTGCATTGTCAACAAGCAACAATGCAACCTTTCTTGGTCAAGGTCATGTTTATAAGAAATTCCTCAAAAAGGCTTGGCATGGAAATGGTCAATTTTCCTCACCAAAAGCTATCATAAGCAAAATGGCATCCCTGAGAGGGCCCAGGTTTCATTATATCATAGATCGTATTTATATGGAGCTGAAGACCTCAATCCTGCAGTAATGTGTACCTGAGAAAAATGAAGACACGAATGACAAGCGGAACATAATCTAGTGCCAATTCCGAATATAATCTAAAAAAATTTACAAGAAGTAAGACAGCTAAAGAAGAGAACTAAGCAGAAAATTACCCCATCTCGAAAGTCAAGTGCATCTATTTTCACCATATAGTTAAAAACACAAGAAATTCTGAAATCTGGAGAAAAACTGGGATCATAAGGAGAATTGGAACCAAAAGGTCGCAAAGAAACCAAAGAAAATGGAGGATACTGAACAAATAGAGCAGAAAATAGAATGAAGAAGAAATCTTTTTTAGAAAATTCTCACTCTCATAAAGGGCAAAATTGCAGCTTTCCAATTTGGAGCAGATACATGAAACAGCTAGATCACGAGACTCAGAAGAGGTCCCATCTTTACCCCACTATTTCACAGCCTAAAAACTAAGATGGCAAGGATCAAACAAATGTGAAAAAAGAAGAAGGAAAATTGTATAGCGGTCATCACCTTTTAAGTAGTCCGGTTACAATGCAATGACATGAAACATAAAAAAGTATTTCTAGTTTGTCTATTCTGTAAACATGAAGCGAAGGAAGAAGGATTTCCAAGGATTCCTAAACACCACGTCATAGTATTAAAAGTAGGATACAGCAAGCTTTCCTACAAACTATATCAGTACAGGTACCTAATCATCACCATCGGCGGTGTCGTGGCTCCCTTTCTTCTTGAAAAGTGTTCTCCCCCCTTCTTTAGCAAATGGCAGATGCATTGGGCCAAAGGGAGTGTCCACCTCTAGATTTCCCCGCATGGTATATCCAGCTCCTTTTCCTCGGATGATATCCCACATTGCCGATCCGAAGTCCTTGGGCCGGAAAGAGATAGGAACCTGCAGGAATCCCTCCCCCTCACTTTCAATCACTGCAGACTTGCTGAGATCAGCCTTTGCAATACGCACATCTGCCAATTCGAGCTCGTAGTCCAGATTCTTCACCCCCAGCTTAAATTTGTTGCTATTTTGCACCTTCAGGTGCAGGGTAGCTGCTGTTTCATCCATAGACAGATGATCCCATTCCACCTTATCAATATCCACATCGGGCTTGTAGGGTATAGGAATCTCTCCCGTCTTCTCCAGAGGCAGAGTGATCCTGCCAAACACAGGCACATCCACGATCAGATCCACTTTTACGCAGTATGGAATCACCTGCCCTGGCTTGATATCCTCATAGGTGTCTTTGATGTCCTGGTAGATCAGCGTCATGGGGATCTTGATGGTCTCTGACCCATGTGCGTGGATGGTGCCGGCGTCAGGCACTGTGCCTGAGATGAGCTTGCGGCCATCGCTCTCGATGATATAGGCAATGTCAATGAGAGGGATGGGAATGGGGTTGGGATTGGTGATGAGAACGTCCACGACCACATCGGCTTTCTCCAGAGTGATGGAGGGCAGGTGGAAGCCTGTGACGGAGGCTGTAGGCTTGCCAAACCCCAGCGTTGCTTCGATCTTGTCGCCTACACCATGGAAGAAGTCTGTCACCTTATCCATCTCTCCCTCCCTCTTCCTTCGTTCTGCTCTTTCCAAACCTTTCTTTCGATCTCCGTCTCTCTGTGTGTTCTCTCTCTCGCTCTCTCTCTCTCTCTCCTTATTTTCTCCATTTCATGCTGAGTAGCCTTTGGAAAAGGAGGTACCAAAAATCGAGTACGTGCACATCCACGTGGCTTTTGAATGGAGTGGAGCATCTATCCAATGGATATCCTAATATATTATAAGATTGCTTGTCAAATGCTTGTTAAATATCTATGGCCCACAATTTGTTCTGCACCAAGTGTGAAGGGTGATATCATATATAAAAAGCAATACAAGTCATAGCAAATCACATGCCATATCACCAAGGCAATACTATGTGTTTAGGTTTGTCAATGGAGATTTTGTAAAACTCAATGTTAAAGACAAAGCCATGAGTTGTTAGGGTTGGGTGCCTTTGTGCACTAGCAAAGCTTTACTCGTGCACTAATCTCTCTCTCTCTCTCTCTCTCTCTCTCTCTCTCTCTCTCTCTCTCTCTCTCATATGCAACTTTCAACTAAATGAAAACGGTTCTAGCATTGTTGATAGTGTCATGCCTTCATGTAATTTGTCTCGCTTTGCCATACAATTTTGATCTTTCATAAGGGTAGAGAGTCAAGTAATACATGTGAGAGAGGGAGAATAAAACACGTAATTATTATCTCAACTTTTGATCTTTGAAGCTCCTCTCTTCCTAATTTCATCTCGACAAGCATAGATCAAGTGCTCTCCATGATCGTGCGATTTTTGCGCTCAAGTACACCATTGAGTTGTGGAGTGTGGGCTTGTGTGATCTTTCTACCTATTTGGTTTTCAACCATTACATTGAAGCTTTTAAAAGTGGCAAAGGCATCAAGACTTCTTTTTCAAAACCATGTCTTTAAGAGACATATTCGTATAAACAACAATGGAAGCCTCTCAAGAAGCCACATCTACAAACATTCAGGTACGTTTTCATAGTGTACAAAAACCCTATGCAACTTAAGTAAGCACGGTATGTTTAGTTCTATATAGCTTTAATATATATCACTCTTCTACACAATTTCTCCTTTCTTTCTCTTTTTTTGGAAAAGAAACGACATAAGACCACATTTAATTTTTTATGCAAAACGAATGAACTTGCCTTGAAATAAAATCCTTGTCAAACTCAGTATAAACATTGGAAGTCACTTATTCAAAGTTAATCATATCTTTTCGATGCAGTGTCCTTATACCATGGCTGTTATGTGATTCATATATAACAATCATGGTAATATTTAACCTTTTATGACTGAAAAATAACTGATATGGACCAACTGCCCGTAAACTTATCAGCATGGCACTCGCCCTGATATAATAATATAATGGCTTGGCCTATCGCTAGAATATTGTTTGTTTGGGAAGATAAGCTGTCAAATAGTATAACTTCTTTTGAACATGAATAACAACTGACGTTCAGCCATGACACTTGTCTTCCTCATTAAACTAACTTGAGTGGTTTTGTTTTGTGGGATGGGCATCAGCTGGACATCGTGAAAGTGGTTATGTTTTATGGTACTTTATAGTATTGTATTTTACTTTTCAACTATACTTTACCTTGTTAGATTATGAATAAAGGCTTTAAAAGATTTCAGTCTTGCTTTGTCAAGAAGAACTAAGTGCAATCTTGTATCTCTCTTTATGCATCCTGGTGGTGTAAATCCAGCTATTCCTTGGTTGGGATAGTGCTGAAATCTTTATCTTTTATCCGATTCATAAACTAACAAGGGTCTGTTTTTATGGTTTAGTCCACAGGATGGTTTCAAGAAGCTGCCTCTTTGGGTTATGAGGAGTGTTTCAAATCAGAGCATGCACATAAGCAATCACACAGGAGAAGAGGAGAGAGAGAACACCATATCTTGTATTTTAATAATAGAAAGCACAATACGATGTAGAATAGTGAACGTGAGAGAGATAGAGAGGAGGTTGTGTCCCCTCACATCTAACCATTTCACAAATAGCCAATTTCACACTATAATGACTCATAAAATAGCATGAGGCACATTAGGCCTATTTTTCTAGTAACATTTGGCACGCAGGCCCTTTACTAGTGAATAACCAAAGATGGACATTACTGATATTCACCCTCTCTTAATGACAACTTTGGTTGAGCATTAATATCATGTCTATTGTTAGAGCACAAGGCCTCTACATTATTATTACATGACTTTATTCTTCATCATCTTCTGTATATCAGGATCATTTCATTTCTCATGATTACATACAATGACTACAGTCATTTGTCCTACCATGTAAAGTCTATCCTGCTATCTTATACATCCAAGATCTTCCAAGTGTAATTAGAGACATGTTATTTTAGTAAGCAAAAATTCAAAGGTAAATCAGCAAATTCAAATGATTGAGCTAAAGCTAAAAACAAGGAGTCCCTTCCTCCACCTAACCTTTTTGTTCAGACTATTATTTGTTGTATGAAAAAGGCCGTTGAGATGCATAAATTTATCACTAACACTGATAGGACTACTTGTTTTTTTGTTGGACCTGAAGATAAGATTCATTGTCTTATTGATTTGCTTGAGTCTATTGACTGGGTAAAGATTTATCTTGAGTTTATTAAGAAACAAGAACCGTTGAACCTAGTGGAAAATCTTTATAGTCGTCTTAATGATTTTGTTGAAAAGTTTGAAGAAGAGAAAAATTTTTGTAACTCGCACATTAGAAAAGTGTTCATGTGCCTAGAAAATAAAAACGGTATTGCTTATGCTGTCACTACCCCTTCTGCTTCTGATGCTCCGTTCTGCACCCTCTAGTCTTTATTGATGACCTTGATGAGGATAGTGCCTCTCAACTTGAGATCTCTTCTCTCAAGACATTTGCGATATCGGTGACCTTTTCTCTTATGATTTCTACCAATCCAAAAGCTGCCAAGTTCTCTTTGTTCCTACTAGAGTCATCGAGTTCAAATCCACTCTCACGTCTTACAAACTCTGAAGTCTTCCTTCTGTTAATTTCCTTGCACCTATCCCTATCGACCTTTGGATTCTGATGACTCATTTGACAGAAAAAGAAATATAAGTCTGCAAATTGGTTGCATTGCATAAGAATCATTCACTTCTTTTGATTCTATTATTTGCATGAACAAATTCGAACCCTCTCGATGCCTCTCTGAGCAAACATGGGCCACAATCTATTTCTTGTGTGTAGAATTTCACTAGTAAGATGGGATTTGTTGGAGCATACCTTCTAGAAGCTAGTGAGAGATTAAATTTTACTAATTATGCAATTTGGAAGATTAGGATGAAGTCACTCATGGTGCTCCAAGACCTTTATGAGTTCTTGATTGAGGATGAAGATGAACCTCTAGGTGCACAGGAGTCAGCTAAATACAAGAGGAGATCTAGGCTGGCACTTCATTGTGTGAAGATGAATGTAAGCAATGATTTATTGAGAGAAGTATCAGCTTGTACTAGTGCTAAAGAGGCTTGGGAATCTTTAAAGTCAATCTATGAATCTAGTAACACTTCAAGAGTTCTTATGCTTAGAAATCAAATTTTGCAAAGCATGAGAAGAAATGAGGAGAGTGCACAAGATTATGTGCTTAGAATCAAGTCTCTAAATAGGGAGTTGGCTTCCATTGGAGAGAAGATTCAAGATGGAGAACTTGTACAAATTGTCCTCAATGGTCTAGGAAGTAGCTTTACAAATTTGGTCCAAAGCTTTGCAATCCAAGACACTTTGCCCACTATAAAAAAACCTTCATAGTGTATTAGTGGATGAAGAGTGTAGGATGATGCACACCAATGCAAGAATGAACTCAATGTCTTTGCCAAATCGTGATGAGAAAGCCAATTTCTCATTCAAAGACAAGAAGAATCCCAATCGCAAGAAGAAGCACTTCAAGGAGACCAAGGAAGAGGATGATGCTTCAAGCTCAAAGGGCATGATCAAGGACAAGTCCAAGTTCAAATGTTTTTTCTATGGAAAGAAATGACATTTGCATCAGAATGTCTCAAGAAGAAGAAGACACAAGAGAGCAAACAAAGCAACATTGCACATCAGGAGGAGGAGGATGAAGAAGAATCATCCTTGATGGTTTTCAACAAACCTCCATCATCCAAGAGCAACACCAATGATTCTTAGTGGATTGATAATGGGGCTAACCCACATGAGATATCAAAAAGACATTTTCTCCATTTTACTTTCTTACAATGATGTACATAGATCTACCTATACTGCAAGTAGTCAATAATGCAAGATAAGTGGAATAGGAACCATTCCATTGTATGTTGGATCATCCAAAAGGATGAATCTTGAGAATGTTCTTTATGTTCCTAAGTTAACCAAGAATTTGGCCAGCGTTGGCCAGTTAATGGATAATGGCCTTGATGTACAATTGAAGCATGGAGTTTGTTCCAACCTTAGAAATGATGAATGTATAGCTAAAGGCTTTAAGCAAGGTAGATTGTTTAAGCTTGATGCTAATGTTGCAGTGGAGAGTGTTAATTTGACAAAGGTGGAGCACAAAAGGTTGGGCCACCCCAATTTCAAAGCCATGGAAACTGTGTGTGCAAAGGAGCTTGCACTCAGCCTCCCCAAGCATTTGTCAAAGTGTGGGAAGATATGTAAAGCATGTAGCCTTTCAAAGGCTCACAAACTATCCTTCTCAAGATCTACATCTAGATCAAGCACTCCTCTTGAACTCATCCATTCGGATGTTCATAGTTTCTCACATGAGTCTAATGGTGGTGCCAAGTATCATGTAATCTTCATTGGTGACTATTCTAGATATTGTTGGATGTACCTCTTGTCTAGCAAATCTATGGTGATTCTTTTGTAAAGTTCAAAACTTTGATAGAATACCAAGATCAAGGTATTAAGAAGTGATAATTGAGGTGAATATATCTCCAATAAGTTGATTGACTTTTGTGATTCTAATGGCATAAAGAGGGAATTGTCATGTCCATATACCCTTCAACAAAATGGAATGAGTGAGAGGAGAAATAGATCTCTTTGTGAGTGTGCTAAGGCCTTAAGGCTAGATGCTTCTCTATCCAAACCATTTTGGGGTGAGGCAATAACTTGTGCTAATTATTTGTGCGATTGCCTAACCAAGCCATTGGAGGAATCACACCATTTGAAGCTCTATTTGGAGAGAAGCCCAATCTCAAGGATCTCAAAGTTTTTGGATCCACTTGCTATGTACACCAATCCTTCGATACAAGGAAGAAGGATGATGCTGTGAAAAATGCAAAAATAAGCTTGGTAGAGGCCAAAAATCTTGTATATAGATAAACACACATGTGTGGAGCCTGTTCCCATGTGTGGAGCCTGTTCCCATGTGTGAAACTAGTGTACTTGTCATGTATCATAATCATATAGGATGTACATATGATTTAATTCAAGTTCTAGTGGCTAAAAAGGCCAAAAACTAGTTTTCTAGACATATGACACATGGCACCAATCTATTGATTGCATGAGCCACATCCTTTGGTTAGGTGTCATATCCCATGTGTAGAGGACAACTCACACATGTGGGATAAGCTGAAGTAGGCAAATTTTGAGTTCTAGAAGATTTCCAAGTAGATCTCCATATAGAAGGAAAATAGACCAAAAGTGCTCAAAATAGAAGGTTTTGTCCAAGTGTCAATTTTGCATGATGAATCATCATATGACAAAGCACCTTCACACATGTGGGATCAGAGAGATGATCAGTACCATGAGCTCCCACTTATTGTATATATAGAGCCACATTTGGCCACAATCATTGTGAGACACCAATCTTGGTTTTGGAAGCAATTTTGAGTGATTCTTTCCATTTGTCTACATTTGTTTTGATTGTTTTGAGGTTCTATCAATGTGTACTTGATTTTCAGGTTGGATTCCGTACTCAGATAGTGTTTCACATGTGTGAAACCATAAAGTACACTTACCTTCAATTAATGATTGTTCTTGTTAGAATTTTGTGTCTAGAATTGATCTAGATTGATCTTAATTTGAAGTAGATTGATAGATCAAGTAATCTGACAACCAATCCCTCTTGAGGATCAGATTAGGATCTACTCTTGGTCCTTTTTGTACTTTTTCCACATGGTATCAGAGCCTAGTACAAGAGGTTTTGTTGAAATTGATAGGGTTAATCCAAATCAAAGCCAAAATTAGCAGTTTTTTGGAAACTAGTCAAATTTTGTGTAGTGAGTTGGATTTGATAGCTATCCTCAAAATTTTTGGTCCAAATCTTGTTGTGGGCTCTAGGAACTCTTTTCACACGTGTGAGGCCATACATCTCCGGTTTTGGCTGAGAAAATTCAAAAATTTGTACAATTTGACTCACACACCCAATTTGAGAGATTTTTGGTGCAAAATCAAGCATTTTCTATAGAGAATCTAATCCCTTGATTATTTCTTGGATTAGATCAGCCAAAAAAATTAAAATTGAAGCTTGAATTAGGAGCATTAAATGATTTTCTCTGATTTTTTGAGTGCATGTTGAAGTTGAGAGAGATTTTGCCAAAATTCATAGATTAAGGAGTGATATGCAAGGTGAGAGGATAAAATCCACTGTACCATCACTCTAGATTTGTTCAAGAGTGATAGGGTCAAGTTTAGAAGCATCAATTTGCTAGAAAACATCCTTGGATCTGTCCTCCAAGTGAAACCTTTGAGAGTTTCTAGTGCATATAGAGCATCTATGCAAATCTTTTGTAGAATTTGACATAGATTGGCTTCAATTGAGAGTTCTAGAAAAGAGATTGAGATCCAAGTCACATTGTTCAACCCTACTCAATTTGTTTGAGTGATTGTAAGGTTTGAAAAGAGTCATTAAGGTGTCTATGACAAATGTGTAGAGAGAGAGATCCAATTTTCTAAGAGTTCCTTCCTTTGTAGAGGGCAAGATCTAGAAGCTCATTTTGTGTTGTTATTGGTGGTAAGTTTGTCTCTTCCCAGGTGATCAAATCTTTTTAAGTGGCACTAGCTCTTTGAAGCACAATATCTTAGTGAGAAAAATCACAACTTTTGATTTTGAATTTCATTCCAAGTCTTAAGAGGTAGAGTAATTGGTGGAATCCAATAGGGGTGATTGAATCAATTTGTTGAGCAAAAATTGACATAGTATGTATGAAACTCAAATTAGTTCTATTCAACTTTCTTTGTGAGAGTGTGATGGCCAATTTGTGATCCCATTGGATGACTAGAATGAGGAGGAGTCCATATTTGAGTATTCATGCATGGTTGAGATCTTTGTGAATCTCTAGTTGTCTAAATTTTTAAGCTTTGTGAAAAATTGGTGGTATAGTTTGTTTTCAAATCAAATCAAATTCATTCTAAATCTCAAGAGTGAGATTATTTGGGTCAAGAGTGAGTTTAAAAGAAGTGATTAAGTTTGATTTTCATGTATTTGAAACAAAACCCATCTTTTGTTCAAGAATCTCAAGTGTTGAGAGAACTAGTCAAGTGAAAAGGAAAATCTAGGTGTCAAATCTTTTTCATATCCATTTCAACTTTCAAAAGAAATAGTCATTGGTATTTGATGAGTCCAATAGGAGATTGGATCTGATTTCTTTAGTCATTTGATTCAAAGATTGTGTGCTTTTGTCTTAGTGATCAAAAAAGTTTCCAAGTGACTAGTCATTACTGTGAAGATTGATTCTTATGTTTGTGAGCTAGATCTTTTGTAGATCCTTCTAGATTGTTGAAGATGTTCAAATCTAGTCTCTTGAAAGTCACAAATTACATTTGTAGAATCATATCACAGGTCTTTATTCACATGGCATCAATAGGTGGCATCCTATTGAAGGAAAGGAAGGATCCTGAGTGCAACCTTTGTGGCAAGGGAGGATATTTTTTCTCAAGATGCTACAAAAAGAAGACCAATCCATCAGCAGAGGTATAAGTCTGTAGTTGATCACCATCATCAATATGTAGAGTCTCATGTAGGACATTATGCTGATCTCCACCTTAATTTGCTCGACATCGCTTTGTACGGGGACAAGTTTCCACTAGGAAGCTTGCACCTTACTATTATGGGCCTTTCAGGATTGTTAAGTGCCTCTGTCCTCTCCATATTGCCTTCCTACTATGACTGGTCTTGATACTTTCTTGTACATGAGTTTGGCTAGAATAATGAACTATCTCTACCAAACTCTTTCATCTTATTGTTAGCCTTCTTGCATGTATTGGCCCGTGTCATTAGTATTAAGGTGCACCATATGTACCACTTCACCTCTATACGTTGTTCCATATCTGTTATTTCCAACTGCTTTTCATGCATGTTGACCCACATCTTGCTTGGCTTTCATTTCAAGTAGCTCTGACATTGTATTTAGACCATAAACATGTAGTTTAAGTAGTTATTTCTTAGAGACTTCTCCTAATGACTTAACCCATAGACCTTAGTCTTGGGTTAATGCCTTCATTCGACAAGACCTATCTTCGGTATAGAACTTTGACTAACAAGATATCTAACATATTTGAGTTGAAATTGTTTTAGATGTATCTTAGAGTTCAATCCATAGTTCCAAAGAATCACAGTTCAAAACTTTGGGTTGAGATTGAATTGAACAAATTTGAGAAAATATTCTGCAACTTATGTATTCCTCAATCATCCTTAGACATTTAGATTTGGAAAAAGCATGTCAAATTGAATTGCCCTATGTTGATACAAAATTATGAACAAAAAAAAAATTAGCTTTTTTTTAGCTCTATGTGAATCAACTAACAACTATGGGATAATCCATGTACAATTCTTAGGATGAGTAACTGCATCTAGCACAGTTCTTTGAAAGAAGCTGGAGGGGCTTCTAGAAGTAAGTAAAGTTGCAGCAAATCAGATGAAACTTATGAAAGTGGGCCACTGCAAACACTGGGCATTAGCAGAGAAGCATATAAGGGGCTTTGGGAGAAATACATGCAAAAGATGTAGGGTTCTGACCTCTGGCATGGACAGATCAAGAAGAAGGATTTGATATGCACCCGGCCCTGCTGTCATCAGAATTTCCAGGCACTTTTGTCCAGAATCAGTCACTGTTGTCTTACATCCAATAGTCTCCATAAGACGGTGTGTTACAATTCTGTTGATTGCATTATCATCAACAACCAGAACCTGCATGTGATACAGATGATTGGGATGAAGGCTTCTCATGTTGAGATCTAATGCTCTGCACTACGCTTTCCAGCAAGCACTTTCCACTTTCTTTTCCAAAAATTTGAATAAAACATATGTTAGTGTCAAATATTATTTGACAGCCAGGTAAGCTTCATGAAAAAGCAAGTGTCAATGACACAACAACAGGAAAAAGGCAAGCCAAAAAGAAAAGATAAGGCACATTTGCAAATGCATCATGAAAATGTTATCAGATCAGAAATGTTCAGGACACAAATGTTAAAGAAATTTATCTTAAGAACTTCATCAAGTAAAACCTACCACAAACTGATATTTGCACCCTTATTTTATTCACATAAACCCAGAACTTTGATTACTGCCGGAATAAGCACAATTTGAATTTTAGAGCAGAAGGCCATGTTTAGGATCCTTACTTTGAGGCCTAGCAAATCTGATCCCTGTTGTAGTTTCTTTGGAGATATCAACGTTTCTGACTCCAAATCTGTCACAACACCAAGGGAAACCCAACGGGGTTGTCTTAGTTGGTTAGCTTGACATCCAAAGTTTCTTTGGTCTCAGGTTCGAGCCTCCCCTTGGAAACCAAGAAGCACAACACCAAGGGAAACAAAGAACTTGCACGTAGAACCCTTTCCAAGGCCCTCACTTTCTAACCGGATCTTTCCTCCCATCAACTGTCATCAATGAATATCTATTTCAGAATCCTGTTATCTGGTAATGTTAGTAGAGAATATTAAAGAGCCAAAAATCAACATGGAGACATTTGTGAACTGAAAAAATACCTCTACAAATTTCCTTGCTATTGCAAGACCGAGGCCAGAGCCACCAAAATTTCGAGTTATGCTGCTATCAGCTTGTACAAACTTATGGAACAAGCGCTGTAAGTCACTGGCTTTTATACCTATACCTGTGTCTTCCACATTAAAATGCAGAAACATATGCTTTACTTCTCTCCTGGGTGAGCTCAACTCACTTGGCATTGATTCACTGTCTGCATCTTCCACATATACGCATATTTTGATATGCCCTTCAGAAGTGAACTTGATAGAGTTTCCAACCTGCAACATTATAAAAACATGAAAACCCAAAGATCAAAATTATGCACAAGAGTTAAAAACTGATTATAGAAGGTTCCGTCAAAGAAAATGTAAAATATATAATCCAAAGCGGGACTCTTAGAGAGGTATAAAACTTGTCTGAGCTTTTTAAAGAAAAATAGTGTGATTTCTCAATTTTAGGATCTTCTATGTGCTCACCACATTTAAAAAAACTTGGAGAATCCGATTGCTGTCCGCACAAACATTTGAAGGAATCATTCCTCTGATTGCCATGCTCAAAGGCAACTTTTTAGATTGAGCCATTGGAGTGACCAGCTCTTCAGCTTCTTTTAAAAAATTGGAGAGCTGAAATGCTTGTGGATCCAAACATAGGCTCCCAGCTTCAAGCCTTGTGAAGTCTAGGACATCGTTTATCAACATTGAAAGAATACTGCTACTTTTTGATATAGTATCTATCATTGAGACTTGTTCAGTTGTCAGCTTTGATTCTCGAAGAAGAGAAGAAAGAGCTATAATGGCATGCATGGGAGTTCTCATTTCATGGTTCATTACAGCAAGAAATTCATTTCGTGCAACAACAGCAAGCTCTGCTTCACGCTTGGCACATTCCAGCGCTATATTCTTTTCAATAAGCAAATCCCTTGCTTGCATAGACTCCTCAACCACAGTAGCATGAGAAAGAGCAACCACTACCTGCTTATAGAAGCCTCTATTCGTCAAAGTATCAAAATTACTGCAGCAAAATCTGACAGCATAATCATTAAGGATCTGAGACCGTTTGCTGTTCCCGTTTTTAATGCATATTTGAAAACAATGAGTGTTGAGATTAAAAAACATGATTGCTATACCTTTCAAAGAAAATCAGCTAAATAAGTATGTAAATAATTTGATTAACCACCATATTTTTCTGTTTCAAATTTCATACTTTTATAATGCACAGGGAAGAGGTAATTTCAATACACAATATAATCTACCACAAACATACAAATCCCAAATTTCCATATAGACAGCCCATTTTAAGTTTTCTGAGACCTGTTTGTCTAATGCAAAGGCTTATGGGAAAACTTGGAACTAAGCAACTTGATTTGGCTAAATGATGGATCCATAATTTCATAGTAGCTTAGGTCGGTTCTCCAATGGCAAGCTCCATGAGGTTGAAATGGAGCATGTAAAGCTGGATTTTCATGACATAACTATTGAACTCTAAAATTTATGGCAAAGTTGAAACAAATACAGCAAGTGATTTTGGTCAATTTGCAAGTCGAAACTAGGTTTTGTGCATGAGATTTCCGTAGCCTTTATAAGAATGTTTTGTGGTTTCTTTTTTTGTATCTAGTATGGATTCCATTTATGATGCCGTCGTCAGTGTTCCTAGCACCTAGATCTTTGTCCTAAGTTTTTGTCTGATGCACACATGTCATCTGCTGGGGGTTATTTTGAGTTTCAAAAGTCCTTTGCGCATCCCGAAGAACACTTTTATATGCCATCTATGAAGTCTGAGCTTGCTCGCCCACTTCATCAATGTACCTTTTGTGCCCATAACACGTATTCTCAAGAAGATTACAATGGTGTTTTACAAAGTTGGCCTGTGCATTCCCAACAATGGTATGATATCTCCATGGACTTCATACCTGGCCTTCCTTGTACCCAATGCATTCATGACTCTTGCTTGGTGGTGGTTGATAGGCTTTCTGAATAGGCTAATTTCATTCCTGTAAGGATTACTTGTGCCATTATATTTCTCCTACTGGACATGATTGGGATCAACATTTTTATCTTGCTGAGAATAGTTATAATAGCTCTGTCAGTTCTAGAATGGGTTGTGGCTATTCACTTGTTTTGCCAAGTATTCTTGCTCCTAATTATGCATCAGTTACTATCTCTTCTCACCTGTAGTTTTGTCCTGCCTGTCAGAGGACATCCGGATGAGTCGTCACTCTTGAACGCACTTACATTCTAGATAAAGATGCAAGCCTAGAACGCTCTTTCACAGAACAGAATGCAGCCCAAATGAACGTTATATAGATTCTATTGCTACTTACTCTAAAAACGGATTGAAAGCAGATTCTACACTACACTAAACTGAGCTACATTTGAATAACTGATAAACAAGAAACAAGAACTAAACTATAGCGTGTTATTGCTAAAATTTTGAGCCTTCATATTTTTGTGTAGTTTTTCAGAATAAGTATGAACATGTTTCAAGTCTTTCATTACCTAATGGAATTGGGCTTGAGCATGAATTCTAACACAATATATTGATCTGAAGGGCAAGGACCAAGGAAAGGACAAGAAGGACAAGTCCAAGGAAAGGTGTTTCCTTTGTGGAAAGGTGAATGAGGCTTGGAGTCTCACAAGGACTTGCAAGATTTGTCTTCAAGAGTCCATCACAACACATGTCAAATCTTTTGAAATTTTTCATTTGGAAGTGCATTGTTTGGTTCAAGATGCAAAGATAGATGTCACTTTCATGAAAGTAACTTGGATTTATTTTATGTCCTTGGAAAGTATTTTGCTTGGAACTTTGGACAAGTTCAAACTTATTGTTATTATCCAAGAGAAATCAATCAAGAATAAGGAGCAATCACAAAATGAAAATAGTTTCATTTATGCTCTCATGTCAACTTATGAACAACCATTTTGCTTTGAAGAGATTTTTGTATTTCAAAGGTGGATTAAGGAAATACTAGTTGAGTGTGATGCCTTAAAAAATAGCAAAATATGTTTTCCTTGTAAGCTTACATAAGTTATGAAGTCAAGGAAATGGAAATATCCTCATAATGTAGGATCTTTTGGTTTCAATAAGATCATGAATGATGTGTTCATTCATAAAGATGAAAATTGTAAGTTTTCAATCTTAAAGGCAAGTTGTAAACTTCTTATGAGAATATGTGAAGCATCCAAAGTGGACACTTATATCCATAAGCAAGTAGTTAGCCTTATTGAGATGGAAATGCCTTTTGATTTCAATATTAGAAAAATCATGCCAAGTTGTGGTGATTTTTGGACTTATGTTTCTAGCATAAGTAATTTTGATAATCATAGGAAGTGCATATTGTGTGGTCATAGTTGTTGTGATCATTATGAGACATGGAGGTCTTGGATTTCCATCAAGAAGGAGCACCATGAAGAGCATCTTAAAGAATCATCTCAAGGTTCAAGTGTGCCAAGGATTGAGGAGGAGAGATCTTCTCAAGTTGTGATTCCAAAAAAAAACTCAAGAAATATGGTTGATTCCATGTGGCTCACATTTCAAGGGAAAGAGGAGCATATCTCATGTGATATACATCTCATACTTATTTCTCTTATGTCATTTAATAAATCAATTTGCTTTAGTGAGATCATTGCATCTCAAAATTGGAGTAAAACCATACTAGTTGAGTATGAAGTCTCTCTTAAGAACATAGATGATGTTCTTAAAAGGTTGAAATTGATTTTAAATCAATTAGAAAGCAAATGGTTATTTCATCAAATGTATGTTCTTGAGTCATGCAAGAGCAAAAGTGATTTGTTCACTCATAGTTTGAAAATTTGTATTGAGGCAAATTGTAAACTCTTTATGAGAGTAAGTGAATCATCTTCTAAAGACACTTATCTCCATAATGAAGTATATAGTCTCATTGAATCAGAGATTAGCATGGTAAACAAGCATGAATATATGATGCAAACACTTTGTTATTATAGCATGCATAGTCTTGCCAATTTGGATGAGTCTAATTCTCTAGATCGTGGTAACATGATGCTAGATCTTTGTGATCCTAATAAATCAAAAAGAAATATTTATTTTCTCATGAAGGAGCATGCACATGAAGAAGGAGCAAGCCTCAAAGTCAAGCATCTACATGAAATTTGGAAGGAATCAATTTTGGAGGTGCTAGGATGGTGCAAACTCTAAAGCTCATCAAAGATGTCAACATCAAAGAAGCACTATCATGGATATGGTGATTTCATATCAACATCAAGCTCATTGGTTGATCTTCACACCTTTTGAACCAGCAAAGACCAATTCAGCCCATGGAGTCAAGTTCAAGATCATCACGTTTTCCGTCAAGCTAGATTTACCAAGCTAGATTTTTGAGGAGTGTGAAAAATGCAAAAATAAGCTTGGTAGAAGCCAAAAATCTTGTATATAGATAAACACACATGTGTGGAGCCTGTTCCCACGTGTGAAAATAGTGTACTTGTCATGTACCATAATCATATAGGTTGTACATATGATTTAATTCAAGTTCTACTGGCTAAAAAGGCCAAAAACTAGTTTTCTAGACATATGACACATGGCATCAATCTATTGATTGCATGAGCCACATCCTTTGGTTAGGTGTCATATCCCATGTGTAGAGGACAGCTCACATGTGTGGAATAAGCTGAAGTAGGCGAATTTTGACTTCTAGAAGATTTTCAAGTAGATCTCCATATAGAAGGAAAATGGACCAAAAGTGCTCAAAATAGACGGTTTTGTCCAAGTGTCAGTTTTGCATGATGAATCATCATATGACAAAACACCTTCACACATGTGGGATCAGAGGGATGATCAGTACCACGGGCTCTCACTTATTGTATATATAGAGCCACATTTGGCCATAATCATTGTGAGACACCAATCTTGGTTTTGGAAGCAATTTTGAGTGATTCTCTCCATTTGTCTACATTTGTTTTGATTGTTTTGAGGTTCTATCAATGTGAACTTGATTTTCAGGTTGGAGTCCGTACTCAGACAGTGTTTCACACGTGTGAAACCATAAAGTACACCTACCGTCAATTAATGATTGTTCTTGTTAGGATTTTGTGTCTAGAATTGATCTAGATTGATCTTAATCTGAAGTAGATTGATAGATCAAGTAATCTGACAACCAATCCCTCTTGAGGATCAGATTAGGATCCACTCTTGGTCCTTTTTGTACTTTTTTCACACTCCAAGAAGATCCACAAGGACAAGGACCAAGCCATTGAGGGTCACCTATGATGATCAAGGTGATCAAGGGGAAGGCTCATCATCTTTCACATCTTACACCTTTCTTACTTCAATATTAGATGAGCCAACTTGCTATAAAGATTCTTGTAAATCTAAGAGTTGGACGGATGCTATGCAAGTAGAGTATGATGCTCTCATTGAGAATCATACTTGGAATCTTGTGAATCTTCCTCAAGGGAAGAAACCACTTGATTGCAAGTGGGTGTTTGGATCGAAGTATAATCAAGATGGATCAATAATTTAGGCTTTTAGCAAAAGGATTTTTACAAACCAAAGGCATTGATTATGATGAGACTTTTGCTCCTGTGGCCAGGCTTGTTATTATCAGGTTGATCATTAGTCTTGCTACAACCTTCAATTGGGAGCTATTCCAACTTGATTTCACAAATGCTTTCCTCAATGGTTATTTGGAGGAGGAGATCTACATGAGGCTACCCGAGGGCTTCATCAAGGCAAAGCATGAAGGAAAGGTGTGTTTCTTGAAAAAGAGCCTTTATGGTCTCAAGCAAGCACCTAGAGCATGGTACTCTAGGATAAACTCTTTTCTCATTTCCATCAATTTTGTAATAAATGCTTATGATCCATCATTGTACATCAGATTTCATGATGGCAAGATCATTATTCTTGTTTTGTATGTAGATGACATTATCTTGAGTGGTAATGATCTAGATGGAATTAGAGATGTAAAAATTGCTTTGGCAAAAGAGTTTAAAATGGTAGATCTTGGCCTATTAAGCTTCATTCTAGGAATAGAAGTTACTAGAGGATGTGATTTTAGCTTTATTTGTCAATCTAAGTATGCTACATCCATCATAGATAGATTTGGAATGAATAATTGTAAAGGCATTGAGACTCCAACGGAGCAACATGTAAAAGCATCTATTGATGGTGATGAAACATCCTTTGAAGACATCACATTATATAGAAGGCTTATAGGCTCCTTGATTTATTTAACTATAACTAGACCTAATCTTAGTTATAGTGTTGGAAAGTTAAGCCAATTCATGCAAAGTCCTCTAGTTTCACATTGGAAGATGGCCAATAGAGTTCTTAGATACATTTCATCTACTAAGAATTTTGACATATCGTAAAGAGGGACTAACCTTGGCTTAAGAGCCTATAGTGACTTGGATTTTGCAGGTGACAAAGTGGATAGAAAATCAACAAGTGCCTTTGCCACTTTTCTATGTGATGGAGTAGTATCATGGCTTTCCAAAAAGCAAGATACCATCTCCTTATCTTCCCACATAATCCGAGCACAAGGCCTTGACATCAACATGCAAGGAGGTCTTGTGGCTCAAAAGGCTATTGGTGGAGCTTCTGTCATGGAGGAGGAGATCCCTATCATCTATTGTGACAACCAATTAGCCCAATCACTTGCTACTAATCCTACATTCCATGCAAGGAGCAAGCACATCGAGATTGCTCATCATTTCATGAGGGAGAAAGTGCAAGCCAAAGAGATCAAGCTCCAACATGTGCCATCATCAAGTTGCTTGGCTGATTTCTTTACTAAATCTTTACCTAAAGATTTATTTGTCAAGCTTAGATCTTCAATTGGAGTGATTGATAAAAGTATTGTTGTTTCCAAGGCTAGATTTGAGGAGGAGTGTGAAAATTGTCTATGTTGGCAAATCTAGCCATGTAGAATATTTCTTGTTTGACACTTGTATGGCCTAAGTGCCACATGGCAATCTACACCTAATGTAGGTTAACTCGAGTCATGAGGAGTGGTTGTGTCCATTTGTTAGTGATTCCTACTTTGTAGGATCTAGATTTTGATTTAGCCTTGAAAAATTGATCAGTAGAGTAATGTCCAATAAAGCATCTGCCATGCAAGGGCAACCATTTGTCAATCTTGTGCGTGATGTTGTTGATTTTGTATCATTGTCTTCTGGTTCTTCCACTCTGAGTGGCAATGAGAAGAGTGTTCCCAGAAAACACCATGTGGCTGATTGGACAAAGGATGATGTCAATGTCTCCCACAGGCCCGATATTGTGTATGTGAATGTGTCGAGACAAAGCACAACTCAATCTGAAGTGTCTCATCGTGAACGCATCATCAAACGACATATACAACTTGCAAGTGCTATTGCAGAAAGAGAGATTCACAAAACCATGTGGGCTATCCGACGCATACAAAGTGGCAGTAAAATAATTTGTATGGGCATGCTAGATGGTAGAATAAAATGCGGTATTTTGTTGGCAACAGGAAAAGCAACAAAAACCATTGTTGCTCCTAGTTTTTTTGGTAGACGTCAGTATAATAGTGGTGAAACAATGCAGTATATGTCCTACTGATATCACTCATACGTGGCAGCTGAATAAAAATATATTGATGACACCCTCCAAAAATGAAGGTAGATGGTGTGTAAGCATTAGAACATCCCTTAGCCAAGATGAGGTAGACATGCTGAATAAGGGTGGCTACATGTTGGAGTGTATGAAAGAACATGAAACTAGAATAGCATGCCCATTTGATGGGCAACAAACAGGCCCACACATGGAAGAATTTGCAACTCCTCCGCAAAAAGAAAAACCAGAAGAAGACACTCAATTTTTATTGCTGCAAAGGAGAGAATTGCAAGAGCTATCGAAATGAGGGCATGCATTGTTAAGGAGGATGTGAAGGTAAAAAATCGAAAAGTTGCTTTTCATGTGCAGAGTTTTGCAACAAATCCAAATGGAAACATATATGTGGTTACAATCCAAGAATCTCAAAACTGCACTTGTGAGAATTTTGTGTTAGGCACAACGAGAGGAAAATTTACACCTTGCAAGCATATGTACTTTATCTACATTGTTGTTTTGGGGCTGCACATTGACAACAACATGGTTATGCATCAACCACATTTCACTATTTCTGAGTTATTTCAAGTATTATCTAGGTAGAGAAATGTACCACATCTCTAACAAGTTCTAAGTCTTGTGTGATGAAAAACTAGAACACTATTGTTGTGAGTCATTGAGTTTAAATGTATTTCTTGACCTAGTTTGAAATATTAGTCATTCTGCTATTGTCGGTGTTAGTTAGTTGCAATATTTAGCTTGTGGCATTCAGCTCGTCCATCTGTTACGTTTTAGCATGATGAAAGAAGTTTACTTGTATACTTTGACCCTAAACACTACAAAAAAAAA
The DNA here is from genome assembly GCA_029204225.1 of Diphasiastrum complanatum. NCBI lineage: Eukaryota > Viridiplantae > Streptophyta > Lycopodiopsida > Lycopodiales > Lycopodiaceae > Diphasiastrum > Diphasiastrum complanatum. Next base: position 35,814,476 of record CM055093.1, on the reverse strand, counting down.
CAAAAACAATACAGATCAACGAGATATAAATATTAATGTGATTGTGAATTAAAGACATGCTGGTTGGCATTCTAGGGTTGGACATTGACAACAACATGGTTATGCATAAACCACATCTCACTATTTCCAAGTTATTTCAAGTTTTATCTAGGGAGAGAAATGTACCAGCATTTTCCAGAACTTAACTTGCACCTTTGTTTCTTCCACCTTCATCTCACAAATAGCTATAGTTTGCAAGCTTTGTATACTGCACAAGGAAGTTCCAATTCTTAGATAGATAGCAATTGGTTAGAATGATATGAAAAGAAATCGTCCAATGGAATATACAGACCTGGGATCATAAACATGGGCTGCCATTGTGGTCCAGCCATGTATTCTTTTAACATGATCAAAACATATCCATGAGTGTTCCGGCGCACCACCCTTCTGCATTTGTTTGACAATAGTCACACCTGAAGCCGGCCCAACAATAGACATCTTGAAGATAAAACATCTTTCATTATCAATATCTGAAACCTGCCCAGGGAACAAGGATCCTTGGAAATAGTCATACTGACACTTCTCTTTAAGTTTCAAAATGGAATCCACGGAATCCATGTTGGGTTGATTGTTGGTATTGAAGTCATCTATCCACTTTCTCAACTTGACATTATCCAGTGAAAGAACCATTCATTAGCACACAACAAAACATGCAGAACGTATGTTAAAAAAAACCGATAATGAAAACAATCCAGGTAGATAAATTTTTCTATACCTCCTTCTTTGATTTGTCAAGGGTTGTAATTGGTCCAACATAGTTGAAAATTTATCAGCATCTAACATCTGAATCGTAGAGCCATTTTCAGAGAGCAGCTAATTCATTATCAACTCCTTTGCAACCTCTTTTTCAATTTTCTTTTGTCCAACACCAAGCAATTTAGAAACTTGATCTTCAACCAGATTTCTGACAATATTCCGTGTATGCAAACATTCACCTTCAGCCACCTCATGACAATGTGACCCTAAATGAATTGCGAGTCTTGTATATCGAACATCATGTGGTATAGCATAATATATTTTGGTAGGACAAGACCCAACACATGTTGGTCTAAAACTACAATGATAACACAAAAATTCACCATGATGTTTCTGCACAATTTCAATAGGACAACGCACGCTCAATCTTCCCTTCCATTTGGTTCTGTTTGCATTTCCAAAAGATTGTAAATTGCTGCATAATTCGTTCTCGCATATGAAAGAGCCTCCACAATACGACTTTCGAACATCACCAGCAAAACCAGAAGTAGTGGTTGTTACATAACGTACTCAAGGGTGGCCATCCTTGCTCTATTCCATTCCCTCCATTGAACTGTGTTTTTCAGAAATGCTTGGCAATTCATAGATGACATCACCATCGTATCTGCCCAGAAGCTCATCCACAATGAGAATATTTTTCACTCCATTAACAAGCTTTCATAATTTGTTGTTGATGGGAAGACTATTGATCAAGTCAAATACATGTATTGTGTCTGATACCTGAGTGGTTGTACTGGGAGGTTTTTGTGCAACAGGAGAAGGACTTGCATCCCAATGTGGATTGGGAGATGTGTCGTAATCCAAATCCATTATAACCATTGCATCTTGATCTGTGTGATTGGAGGTGCCAATACTCGATTCAAGTTGTATAGAAATGTTTTTGCCTAGACTATGTTCGACAACGAAAAATTTTGTAGCATAATGTTCAAATGTTCCACAAGGAATCAAAATGGAAGCGCTGGCAGATATTTGAGAGATTGAATGATAAGCCCGAAAGTTCTGATTTGCCAACGAAAAATGTGTATTGATCACATCCTCCGCAATCCTTGTGCTATCTCCATCCTCTCCTTCATAGAAGAATTTTGAGTCATGAAACATGATCCTTATGGTTGCCATGAAACCTTGAATTTGGAAGTTGATCAATAAAACTCAGGAGAGAAAAAGTAGTCCGAAGAGGGAGAATTCTACACCAAGAAATGCTTACAAATAAATGTTCAACTTCATAGAGTGTGTAGTGGTACGTTAAAGATGTTGAGTTGAAATTGATAACGTTAACTAGGAGAATCAATACTAATAATGGCTTACACAAACCACAAATTTGCCCTGGCCAGTGCCCCACAAGCAGATCTATACTAATAATGGCTAGTGCCCCACAGGCAGATCATCGAGCTCTAAGCTTTGCAAACTACTCGCATTTCAAGAAGCGTGGAGAGGTTCTACCATGCATCGAAACGTCTATCAAATCTACATTGATGAGATTTGAGATCTGAGAGAAGTAGTAGGTTGATTTGACACTGTAGCTATATTTTTTTTATGGATGGTTTTTTCCATGCATAAATATTGATGGAAAAGAGAACTTAAGAATCATAAATCAAACCGACAATTTATTATTGGCTAATTTGAAAAAACACCTATTTTATTGGTTTTCAGAGGTTAATGTTTTTCCACGACCACTAAACTACATGCCGCTCCAGGCTTAAAGTTAACCTAGAAGAATTCAAGGTAATTTTTTTTTTTTTGGAAAAGCTCTATCATATATTCACAACTATACATATGTCGTTACATTCATTACTAGCGGCTATCTTTAGGCAATGATTGCTTGTAGTGGGATATCTTCCTATTAAATTTCACAACTTTTTGTGCCTGCCACACCGACCGTTAGAGGTGGCATGCATTATGAATTAAACCCACTATCAGTTCCTACCGTTTTCCATCCAATTGGTATTCCATATACAAAGAGAAAGAGTTGTTATTCCACAGTACAGAGAGACTGAGAACGCGAGAGATAGAAAAACGATAGTGAGAGAGTGAACACTTTTTTTTGAGGCGAAAGAGAGAGTGAGCTAAATGAGAGAGAGAGAGAGAGAGAGAGAGAGAGAGAGAGAGAGAGAGAGAGAGAGAGAGAGAGAGATTGTGTGTGTGTGTGTGTGTGTGTGTGTGTGTGAGAGAGAGAGAGAGAGAGAGAGAGAGAGAGAGAGAGAGAGAGAGAGAGAGAGAGAGAGAGAGAGAGAGAGAGAGAGAGAGAGAGATTGAGTGAGAGTGAGAGAGATATATAGTTAGACAGTGAGAGAGAGTGAGAGAAAGAGACAAAGAACGATAGAAAGGTAGGTAAACCAAACACAAGGTAGAGAGAGCAAGAGCTTCTGAGGAAGAGAGAAAGGAAGATTCAGCCAGCAACAGAGCAAGATCCAACCATTTGATGGTATGCAATCTGTCATCCTTTCTAACGTTAAGCTTTGTATTTTTGCTATGATCTGTGGATTGCCATTTCAAAAAAAAAATTGTCGTGGCAACCCACCTCCATAGCACGCCGACATGTTATGGAGGTGGGCTACAAGGGCAAATTTTTTTTGCCCTAGCCAGCACCCCACAGGCAGATTCTGTGGAGCGCTAGCCAAGGCAAATATTTTTTGCCCTGGCCAGTGCTCCACAGGCAGATCTTATGGGGCGTTGGCCAGGGCAAAAAAAATTTGCCCTGGCCAACGCCCAACATGCCGATTTTGTAGAGCGCTGGCCAGGGCAGATTTTTTTTGCCCTGGCCAACGCTCCACAGACAAATCCTGTGGGACGCTGGAGGTGGGCTGCAAGGGAAAAAAAAAATTTGCTCTGGCCAGCGCCCTACAGGTAGATTTTGTGGAGCACTGGCCAGGGCAAATTTTTTTTGCCCTGGCAAATTCTCCACAGACAGACCCTGTGGGGCACTGGCCAGGGCAAAAAAAATTTGCCTTGGCCAGCACCCCACAAGCAGATCATACTCACTCATAACTATCAATTTCAACTTTCAAAGGCAGTATCTTGACGAGCTCTATAATCCATCCTCTGTTTTTGAACGAGCTCTATAGTCCATCCTAAGATGCTATATATAAATAAGTTCCAATGTTGTAAATTTTGCATAATGGTTAAATTTATTCGTTTTGAATTTTTTTTGCAGAATGGTTTTGACAAGATCCATGTACATGAGAGTTAAGGCTGAGTCACAACGCTTTTCAAGTGGTTTAGAAGATATTGAAATGTCTATTGATAGAGAAAACATCTCAGTTGTGGGTTTGGAAGATATTGTGATGGACGAGACACAAGAGAAAGAGGAGCTATCTACTCAGTTCTGTGTTTTGCAGGCAGACCTGCATGAGGATGTAATCTTGGATGACCCTGAAGATGATGGGAAAAAGAAAAAATGTAAGTCTCAAGACGATGAGATTTCTGCCATTCCACAAAACTTTCATGTGGAGATTGCTTTCGGCCACCATGAAGCATTTGAGGATGGTAAGAAATACTCCTCCTTCAACTATTCCTGTGTAGAGTTTACATCCATGAGAGTGTTCGTCAGGTTGGACCATTAAAAAAAGTTCTTAAGACTACTTTCAGAATGGACGGTTACCTTGAAGAAAAGGGAGCCTTTGTGTTGTCTTTGCAAGGAGTAGGTGTCGTATCTGTGAAAGTTAGCGATGAGATCAAAGCCACATGGGACTCAATATGGACGGAAGTGAATGACTCCTTTGAGAGAGAACTTGCCAACAATGAAGATTGGGCTAACCTTTCTGAAAAGATGTTCTTGCGCTGGGACGGGAATCATAGGAGAAAGGCATGGATTGAAGAGATTGCCGAGTCATTTCGTTTTGACAAAGAGAGAAGCATATTTCAGTGAAGGCCACATTTATAAATGTTTCACCTTCTGATTCCATGCCATTGTTGACAGCGTTAAATAGAATCAACAAGTAAGTAATGTTATGTAGTTCACTTTTTCGGCTAGCCACGTATGTTCCTTGGTTTTTATTCAATCTGTGTTAAGGCTGAATTTATTAATGTTTGATATTGCCTCGCCATGAATGTGTGTCTACTTGTAGATTGAATGAGGAAGTAGTGGTGAAGACGGAGTTGAAAAATGTGTTGTTCTCAATGAGAAAATTGGGAGAGAGTGACGCACCATATTTTGAAAGTAAGTTCACAACAGAAGAGTTGGCTCAAGTTTAGATTGTTAGAGATCTGGAGAAGAGAAAGGGGATTTTGCCATGGTACCCACTTACACGCTTTATGTAAGTGTTTCTCTTGTCTTTGAAAAAGGTTCCATCACTTTCATTGTTTGTTTGAAAATTTCAAAATGCATAATGTATTGCTTTTTATGTATCCAGAATGAGATTCAACGGGAGGTTGATGAGCTATTGAGTAGGAAAACAGACACATCAACTGAACCAAAACATCAGGCCGATGTTGAATTGCGTATAAGAAAAAAATATGGCAATCGAATGAGTAAATTATTGGGTATCGTGGATCCCAAGAATGGAGATCAAAAAGCTTTGGAAGAAAAGGGATTCTCATTGGCTTTGGAAAAATTGAATGCTTTGCGTTTGGCAGATGTTTCTAATGAGACCAGGTGTTACTGGCTCAGAAATTGCTTGGGAGGAGTTGTGGCTCGAGACCAATACAATATTCCTATTGGTGACAAGATGTTTCGCATTTGGATTGCCAGAGAAGTATTCTACGAGGCACTCAGACTGGAGGCTTTGAGGATTCTTGAGCTATGTCAGGATGCAAGAGGTAACTCTTTGCCAATGAGGTTTTTTACTATTGAACAAGAGGTTTTGAAGATTATTGAAACTTGATTTGACAACGTGTTTTTTGCGCATGTTATAGGATCTCTGGAATCTGCTACAAACACTTTCACAAAATATTTTACATCTATCAGGTTCAGGTTTGGGGATTACCTTTTTGACTCCATATCTTCTGTGATGGAACCTATCTTGACCACCGAGGCAAAGGAAGAGGCGAAGCTAGCAGCAAAGCGTGTGATGTGGAGGTGACTTTGAATGTTTTTACATTTGCATGGTACAATTTGTTTATGTGTTTTTTTTACTGTAATCCAACTTGATGTGTTCAATTGGACAAATATTTTTTTCATCTTAAATTGAAGCATGTTATGGAGGAAATGCCTCAGGTAATGGATATGTGGAATCAAATCTCCATGAAGAAGGAGGTTTCTATGTACTCTGCAAAGGCCAATCTCAATAGAAAAAATGGCCTGAGTGAGTGGGAAGTGAAGTTCTATCCTTGGTGGATAGACTTCAAGGAGGGAGAATGTCCTCCATCGAAAAAATACAGTACCAGCTGCATGAGAAAGGTTGTTTGGTTGTGGATGATGATGATGATGCAGCAGCAACAGAGATGGCACTGAGATCCTTGCTAATTGCCGCTCCCGAGAAGGCTCAAGCTGTAGAGAAGAAGAAAGTTGATGATGTTATGCAGCCTATAGACGTATTCACAACAACCTTTTAATTTTGCTCCATCTTCGTGTTTTCTTTTTGGTTAATTATTGCCTGCTTTAAATCTTATTCCATATATAATTCAAATGTGTTTTTGTTTCTATGTACAGGATACCATGCCTTACACGCCTGCTAAAAAAAGATGAGGAGTATGAGTACATGAAAGTGGACATGGTAGGTGTTAACACCAAGTTAACATCTACTATTGAGGTCATTGTGGGTGATGTAAACATGAAGGGAAGGATTAGCTCATGGGGACAATCTTCATGGAAAGAAATAATTCTTCCAGGAGGATTAGGAAAGGTAAGAGCACCACCTACAGTGTCGACATCATCATTGTGGACTTGCCATCAGGGTACACAGTTGATGGTGTCGTTGGTGGTGGGTCCACGTGGAACAAATGGTCTGATGAGACACTTGAGGCCAGCCTAGATATATGCATGGTTGTATTGGACGACAATGGTTGGATCATCCTTATCAATCCCCCCACTCATAGATTGCAAGTTGAGATTCAGATCGGCCGATGGAAGTTGGCTATTCAGAGACGTGCTGTGCTGAGAGGAATTGGAAAATTTGGAAGAGGAGAGGATGGCATGAATGTAAGTTGTGATTTTTTCGTTGCAAGTTTTTTCACATGCAATGCTTGCATATTTATGAGAATTAATGCACTGTAACTTGGATCTTCTTCAATACATATAGTTTCATCGTCATAAATTTGCTTGGAAGTATTAAGTATGTGACTATGTGAGTATAATTTCATAGTTATAAATTTGCTTGGAAGATCTATTTATGTAAGTATGTGAGTTGTTTGTTCTGACATAGTGTTGTCGTTACTTGCAGATGCACTTTATGGATGTACACCTTCTCTCGAGAAAAGGGTCCATGACCTTAATTGACCGAAATCGGTCAAAATATTTTGATACCGGCTTGTTGGATGTGGATAGTGATATTTGGACACACTATTTGCCACATTCAGGGTGTTCTAAAGACACAAGGAACAATAGGCCAATACGAGGTAGTTCTGAAAAAAGTGAATATTTCATGTTATTCTTGCTTTCCGCATTTTGCCCTGAGGGTGGTGTAGGGTTGGACCTACATGTAGGTGTAGGTACCTCGGTCCTTGCTGCTCGAAAGGCTGGTGTCCACCTTTTTGGTATGGACAGCGATGAAGAATGCATAAGTGGTTGAAAGAGAATAGAGGTGAGACTTGATTGTCAGAAGCAAGTGGGGAAAATATTTAGGTGCGTTATTTTTTGCTTTTGAAATTAGCTGTATAACGGTTTTTTTGTCTTGTGTAGTCATGGAGGCAAGCGTGGCTGTACCAAGTCCGTCAACAGAAGAACCTGTCATGTTACCTGAGTTTGCGTCCGAGGCATTTGAGTTGGGCTCTCCTGGATGCTAGTGAGTATGTCCATTTGGCTGTTAGAAATTGGATTTGTTAACATTTTGGTTTATATGACATTTGAATGACTAAATGATTTGACATGCTCTGTTGAATCAATGGCTAGGGTGATGGAGGCAATGCATGACGAGACCCCAGGTGCCATTGTTCAGAGGCCTCGACGAAAGTGTTTTTTTGTTGACGACGAGGCTGCAGATGTCTCTGACGACGACTAGTTCGTACTAGCTAGTTCCTTGCTATGTTCGCAGCACATTTGATAGATATTTTTTGCTTCTTGGAATGGACTAGTTGTACTGTGAAAATTGTATTTGTCTATGAATTATAGAAAATAACATGATGTCTTTGCATCCCCATTAATACTCGTAAACAATAATTTTTGTGACCTTATGAAAAAAACTTCTAGCTTGTAATGTAGTGTTTTTTTTCCCAAATTAGCCTAAAATAAATTGCAAGGCTGATTTTTATTCCTTGAGTTTTTTTTTTCAACAATATTTAAACGTGGAAAAAAAAACCTGTGGTAAAACATTTACCATTATAGTAAAGGATTTGGGCCATTTGGACTCACTCCATGTGAAACTACCCTTGAAAAACCTTAAACAATCTATACAATTTGTAAAGCCAGTGCTAATATGAATTGGAGCTAGTATTGATTTAGAGCTAGAACAATAAATAAACTGTCAAATAAACTTAATGCATGGATTAAATTTATCTTGATACTAGCCTCTGAGTTGAACTTTGAAGACTGACCCATGGAAGTTGACCCCTAAAACAGTTTCAGAGACAATAGTGTCAAACACTATCTGTGAGGCCTGTTTACAGCCAGTCACTCCCTGGCCATGAACGGACTTGATGGAGAATTGTAGTGGACTCCCACGTACTGTCCCAACCTCCCATACCCCCCCTCACGGTCGCTTGCGGGAAATTTGGGCCCAGTAGTCAGTTTTTGGTAGCATACTTAGGGTCTGACTTGCGGTAAGCAGTATAATTAGGGTACCATACTTGGTAGCATACTTAGGGTTCGACTTGCGGTGAGCATCATATTGCTCGTATACTCGTTCATTTGTTGTGCCCATGTAAGTTCTTTCTCATGAAACCACCCATTTGGCATCAATTCGTGACATATGAAATGAACACAGTTTCATATACTGCTAAGGTACACTTGTCAATTTGCTGGAGAATCAAAACTATTTGGTGTTGGTTAGCATGAGTTCTAGGCTACAAAGGAAACTCTTCCACATCTTTTCACTCCAGAATGTCAAAATAATTGCCCGTGGCAACACGTGAAATCTGACATCAAAAACCGTTTCAGGGATCAAAGTGCCAACAATTACAAAGGGCCCCTATTTGGGCCCGCGGGACTCCAGGCCCCAAACTGAAGTAGCAGACACACTCAATGGACATCCACGAGTCACGCCAAGGTGCCACACGTCCCAACCCGTCATGTCATCAGAAGGATGGGCCCGAAAACCCTATTTGTGGGCCTTGTCAAGCCCTAAATTTTTGCATGAGAACCACCCTGTCCATAATAAGTTTCTAACCTCCGATTGACGGGCCTTCTGTCACTGCCCAAAGAACTATGTGAGGGCTTGCAGAAGGGCACACGTCGCCACCAGACCGGCATCAGAACAACCGAATGGAACGCGCCAAAGCAGAGCAAAAAATCAAGTGCGATAATTTCCCCGGAAGGGCCCCTGCTTGGGCCCCCGGGACTCCTGGCCCCGGACTAAAGTAGCAGACACACTCAATGGGCATCCACGAGTCATGCCGAGGTGCCACACGTCCCACCCCGTCATGTTATCAGAAGGATGAGCCCGAAAACCCTACTTGTGGGCCTTGTCAAGCCCTAAATTTTTGCATGAGAACCACCCTGTCCATAATAAGTTTCCGACCTCCGTTTGACGAGTCGTCTATCACTAACCGAAGAACTATGTGAGGGCTTGCAGAAGGGCACACGTCGTCACCAGACCGGCATCAGAACAACCGAATGGAATGCTTCAAAGCAGGGCAAAAAGTCAAGTGCAGTTTTGGGCATCCACGAGTCACGTCGAGATGCCACACGTCCCACCCAATAAGTTTCCGACCTCCGATTGACGGGTTGTCTATCACTGCCCGAAGAACTATGTGAGGGCTTGCAAAAGGGCCGTCGCTAGACCGGCATCAGAACAACCGAATGGAACGCGTCAAAGCAGGGCAAAAAGTCAAGTGCGGTTTTTGCCCCGAAAGAGCCCCTGTTTGGGCCCACTGGACTCATGGCCCCGGACTGAAGTAGACACACTCAATGGGCATCCACGACTCACGCCGAGGTGCCACACATCCCACCCCGTCATGTTATCAAAAGGATGGGCCCAAAAACCCTATTTGTGGGCCTTGTCAAGCCCTGAATTTTTGCATGAGAACCACCCTGTCCATAAATAAGTTTCTGACCTCCGTTTGACGAGCCGTCTGTCACTGACCGAAGAACTATGTGAGGGCTTGCAGAAGGGCACACTCATTGCTAGACCGGCATCAGAACAACCGAATGGAACGCGTCAAAGCAGAGCAAAAAGTCAAGTGCGGTTTTTGCCCCGGAAGAGCCCTTGTTTGGGCCCGCGGGACTCCTGGCCCCGGATTGAGGTAGCAGACACACTCAATGGGCAGCCACGAGTCATGTCGAGGTGCCACACGTCCCACCCTGTCATGTTATCAGAAGGTTGGGCCCGAAAGCCCTATTTGTGGGCCTTGTCAAGCCCTAAATTTTTGCATGAGAATCACCCTGTCCATAATAAGTTTTCGACCTCCGATTGACAGGCCGTCTGTCACTGCCCGAAGAACTATGTGAGGGCTTGCAGATGGGCATGCGTTGTTGCCAAACTGGCATCAGAACAACCGAATGGAATGCGTCAAATCAGGGCGAAAAGTCAAGTGCGATTTTTGCCCCGAAAGAGCCCATGTTTGGGCCCATGAGACTCCTGGCCCCGAACTGAAGTAGCACACACACTCCATGGGCATCCACAAGTCACGCCGTGGTGCCATACGTCCCACTCCGTCATGTTATCAGAAGGATGGGCCCGAAAACCCTATTTGTGGGCCTTGTCAAGCCCTGAATTTTTGCATGAGAACCACCCTATCCATAATAAGTTTCCGACCTCCGATTGACGGATCGTCTGTCACTGCCCGAAGAACTATGTGAGGGCTTGCAGAAGGGCATGCGTCGTCACTACTTTAGACATCAGAACCACCGAATGGAATGGGTCAAAGCAGTGCAAAAAGTCAAGTGCGATTTTTGCCATGGAAGAGCTCATGTTTGGGCCCACGAGACTCCTGGCCCCGGACTGAAGTAGCAGACACTCTCAATGGGGGCCTCCACGAGTCATGCCTTGAAACTATTTGTTCAAATCTCTCAACAATAGTTTTTGTGGCATTTCATTGTCTTGTTTCTACCTATACTCATAAGCAAACAAATCTCTTCACTTTCATATCCATTTTCATCGCCATTTTATCCAACTTTGCCTTTTACAAGGAGAAACAATTTTTTGTTTTTGCACATCCTTTCGTATGTTCATGCATGACAGTGGTACAAAAAGCATCACATTTACTTTTGGTACTTAATACATAACAATGCACACTACTAGTTGTTGTTGCACTTTCATTTCAATACAAAGTATAGTATCTATGCTTAGTAATGTCATATTACATAGAATTTGTCTATTCTGAGGTTAAAACTTGCCAATCTAGTGGCATGCAAATACACCCAACAGATCGTGTTGATATGCTTGAGGGTCAACTTTCTCATATAAACTATATGCCAAGCTTGACAAGCTCGTGAAATAGTATGGAGCTATTTTCTCAAATCTCAACAAACAATGGAGCCATTGAAACAACTCACTAGTAGTCATAAAGTTTACTTATGAAGTTGCAGAAATCCCAATTTGAAGAGTCATTATGAATCATCCAATCTCAGTTTTTAAAGTGATTAGTTAATATGCTAGTGATTTTCCAAAGTGGTAGTAAATTTCTAATTTTATCTTTTGGTGTTGATCTTTTATTGACCATATGAATGATCATTATAAACAAAATTGACAAAAGCCAACCTATCAAATTTTTGCATCATACAAATTTTAGAATGTTGCTACTCAATCTTAGTTGCAGAGCTGGTGACTTGATGTAGATTATCTAAGCTTTAAAACCAAAGATGTCCAAAACCTCCTAAACCCTCCCTTTTTAGGCTGTACTCAAATATATCCAAATTATAAAATTTTAAAATCATAAAGCTTTTATAAAAATTATCCAAGAGTTGAGATTTTCTAATGTATTTAGAAGTTAGAGTTACTATCAATTCAAATGTGCAATTGCACAACGTACATCATATCCCTTATAACCATATACAATTTTCTTGGACTAATGAAATTGAGAATTTGATTTTCATCACCACTTACTCAACGGACTTCCAAAAAAGTCAAAATTTAATAGCATTCCATGCGCATTCAATTTTTGCTATTCTCATTGCGTAGAAACTCGCAAAACTCACAAGTGATTTACTCACAGAATGTCAAAGCCCCCTAAAGTGGCGTGCCTAGATTTGGCATACAAATACTTAGTCATATTTAGAAACTGATGAATTGTTCTCCTAAAATGTAGAAAATTGATCAATCATAGAGATGTGTCATATGCGCTATATGAGACACTTGGTCCAATATATGAGTGACATATTAGCAACCTCTACATATTTGTTTGTGTTGATGTCTTGCCAAGTGGCGATTGTTGGTGGTTACATGTGCCACATGTCAGCTCATAATGTGCCAACGTTTTGGCGGGTGCTTTAGAATTTAGATATGTGAGCCTTTGGAAAAACATTCCTCGTCCACTCCTATGCAACAAAGGTTGGAAAAAGATTTGCAATACTTTCCTTTTAGGGCTTTACCATTGTGGTTTGTTAAGAGATGAATAAAATGGAATATTTTTCTTTATTGTGGGCTATAATATGTCCATAACACATCATGACTAAACATTGTTACAGCCTTGGTCTGTCTCAGAATGTTAGAAGTCGATGTTCAATGCACCAAATTATTTTGCTAAGTACCTATGCTATAAATCTAACAAAGACCCAATTCTTATGACCAACGGACTTCCTTGAATGTATACCAATGAAAATCGTTGATGAAACAAAATATGGTGTTTCTAAAAAAGACCACAAAAACATGTCTATCATTCATTGATAGCACCTTGAAAGTGCTAACCGATTGTAGAAATGGAAACACTCCAACTAATTTAGTATGATATGAGCATAGTTCTTAAGCACCAAGATTTCTAGAGCACAATGTATAGAACTCAAAACCCTATCGCAATCTGATAAACTCGTCCAATAGCATATTGTATACAATATTTCTGTAACATGATTTCATATTTGCCTATTCATGATATTCAAAATGGCTTTTAGAATTTGCTTCTATAATGTCCCATCGTGTTTTCTTTTTGAAGGGAGATTGCAATCAATCACATCTTACTTTCAATCGATGAGGAAAAATTACAAGTGATCCAAAAATCTCGTGTGATGATAAAAGAGCACTGGATTTATTTCATCCTTCTTGTCACATATTATTGATTCAAAGAGACTCTTTTCTTTAATTAATACTATTGCCATTTCAAAATGTCATAAGACTGCTACAATAATTCTTGATTTCCTAAATATCTAATAGTCCACAGACCCTATGAATGTTCTTCTAGGACATCTACTGAACTATTGCATGTTGTAGGCATGTGTTGAACGCCCCCTTACACCAACTACACATGGACAATGATCTTCATATCAGACATGAAAAAGAAAAGGTAAAATCGAGTCAACTTGATTGAGCATGACAATATTGGCTAAACTTCCAAAGTAACCCATTGCAATCAGATTTACAAGTTTTTCATGAACTTATTTTTCAAAATATCAAAAGATATGCCTAGGCTATATATTTGTTGAATGACGTAGGGCAAAAACATCACATACCTTCTCATTAGACTTTCCCATTGTGTGTGATAGATAGAAATTCCAAAAGATTGAGCAACATGACATAAAAGCAACTCTTGCTTGTAAAGGGACAACTCTGCAAACCAAAATCCATCAAAATAAACCTAATAAGGGTCAAATGTAAACATCCACTGAAGCACTATGAGAATCTCACATTCTATCAAGAATCAACTTCACTACTGGCATGTGTTTAGTGAAAGTCCGGTCACTTTAAGTTATGACCACAATTCCACCCAATAAAATGAATGATGGGAGGGAGACTAAAGAAAATCACAGGCACAAATGCTTATTTGATCAAAAGGAGATTTCTAATGTAAGACAAAATTATGAAACAATAGGTGCTATTATGAGAACTCTCATCTCTAAGGCAATCATGGTAATATATGAGAACCAATACATATCTACAATCATTACTATTCTTTGTATGGTCAATTGCTAGTTGGACTCTTGATCCTTGTTTTTATTTATTAGTACATAAGCTTAGAGTGACTAGGGCAGTTACCAAGTCTTAAGTAGCAAACCCCATTGGAACCAACTAATCATAGTTTTGTAGCTTTTGGGAAGATTTTTTTGAGATCTTCTAGAACATTGTAATTAGAGAACTTAGATGTGTTCCAACTTGACGCGCTTTTTTCCGCCTTGGGAACCGGTGTCCATCTTGTCTCTACCCTGCTTCTTGAAAAAAATTCTTTTCTTTTTGCTCAACCTTGGGCAAACTTTGCTTGCGAGAGGCAAAATGGGCGTCATCGAAGATTTTCGCAAAGCGAACTGCATCTTCGATAGTTTGTGGTTGGTTATGCCGCACTTAGGACTGAAATTCTTTCGGAAGCCCCAAAATAAAATGTAGTTTTAACAAGATAGGATCGACTTGCGAAGCGAATCGGGACAAGATTTCTTGGAATTCTTGGATATAGGCATCTAACGGCCTAGTACTCATCTGCACGGTGGCGAAACGCCGCCAATGATTAAAATCATCCAACACCGGAAAAAAAGTCATTTCAAAGGCTTCTTGAAAGGCATCCCATGTAGAAGGAACACCAGCCCTGTCCTTCAAATCCTATCACCATCGTGTGAACGCCTTACCGCGTAAAAACATGAGAGCAGAGGCGATCTTTGTACTATCAGGCGCATTGTGCATGGAAAAATGACTATTCCACCGATTGAGCCATGACACCCGAAAAGAATTCCGGATTGAATAGTGGATAAACACCAACGGACCGCGAGTGCGTCGAGGAACGCCACTCTTGCTCGGCCGCGGCATGCTTGGCTTGCATGTCTAGGATTTGGTTTTGCAGCAAGTTCAAAGCTTGAACAAACTGATTAGTATCTACATCAGAAGGAGGAGGAGGTAAAGTCGGTCCTTCACCCGAGGGCCATAGCAGGATCCATGGCGCTCTAAGAAATGAGGCAAAGGAAAAATAGCAAGGGCTTCGCAACAATGTGGCTTAGGGAACTCCAGAACTACTCAATGAGACTAGGCCACAATCAAACTCCTCAATGATGGAAATGGAGCCTTTAACCTAAATGGCCTTGTTGGGTGGCGGGACTTATGGACGCCACCTAGCAAGCACATGGGCTCCAAAAACAAGTGGCAGCCCCTTATGGGATCCACATACCCTCATAACACATGGCCACCACCCTCCCTACGCCACCTCACCCAAGGGTCACTTGGGTCACGTCCTCACCCACCTTTTGGGTCACCACCTTAACCTCTTGGCCTTAAGGCCCAAAGACACACCTAAATCTCCTCTAAGGCTTGTCCTTAGCTTAGGAGAAGGTGCTAGTACAACTGTACGTTCAAGAGGAGAAGGTGCAAGAAAAAACTTCAAATTTCCTCCCAAAAGGTAAAGAAGATGGTGAATTTGCAAAAAAATTTGTGTACAGGTGGAGCTGTACAAGGAGGAGGTTTAAGGCCAAGAAAGAGACTAAAGAGAGGAAAAGAAGACCCACACAGGTCTGTACTTGCAACAAGTACAGCCTGCAAGTACAGGCTTGTATACTTCCCTTCTTTAACTCTCCCTCTAAAAATTTTGGAGACAAAGCTAGGTTTTAGAATAGCTTTTTGTGTTTTCAACCTTGCAAAATAAACTTTTAAACCTTAGGGCTTTACAAAGTTGTCTTTTAAAACTTTGAATACTTATATTAAAAGATTTAACATGTACTTTTCAAAGTACACAAAAATTTAATTAATAAAATTTTAATAGTTAAAGTTTACAAAGTTTAATAGTCAAAGTTTTCAAAATTCACGAAACTTTTGAGCAGCCAGGAGTTCGTTCAATACAAGGTCACCTTTCTTTAAAACTTAAGAAATAAAAGAAAACTTATTATGTACTTTTCAAGTACAAAACAAGTTAACTAGATTGAACCTACGTTCAACCAGAAAATAGTTTTCTCCAAGTTGGAATTTTAAATCTTTCAATCATAAAGTTTGAACTCACTCACACATAAATTAATGTGTGAACTTATAACTTGTACTTTATAAAGTACAATATATGAAGACTACAACAATCCTAGTACTCCTCTATCCCAAACAAGTAACCTGATGCTTGCGGCTCCTTGTAGTCTGCGACTGCTGTCTGCCTGTAACAAAATCTGTCAAAGTCGTACCGACCTCGTGCATGCGAAGCGCGCAGGTTTTTCAAGAATTTTTTTTTTTCCGAAATGTTTTTGAGGATTGCAAAAAAAATTTCAACTTCGAGTCTTAAAACCAAGGCCAAAAAATAGAATCAGTTTTTGAAATTTTAGAAATTATAAAAAAGTCAGAAAATTGACAAACTTCCACCATAGCTAGCAAAGGTGGCTCATTTTCTATCAAAACAACCTCAGATTGAGACGAACCAAAAAGCAAAGTTGTTCAATTCGATCCAACGAATACAACTAAGCCTTCAAAAAACATCAGCCGAAAGCTTAAACCAACCAAAAACGTAAGTAAAAGCGATTGCACCTTATACACAATGATCGGTGGCTCTGATAGCAAATATTAGAATCCTCATCGTCGTGTCGATCATTGCTAAAGCACAAACAAGTGACGAACGCTACGTTACCGCCCAACCATAGAGGTACTGTCACCTCATCCTCATGCACTGGTGCTATAGACCACCATCATGCAAGCTCGGATCTCATGTAGGCCCTGGTGTCCCATACCACCATGCCTTACCCTCGACCCTCGCCTACCTACATCTTGAGGCCTAGATACTCGTCCTGACCTGACCACCAGTGGAAGAGCTCTTCATTCTCCAAGAGAGAACGAAAGTCCTTTCTTCGCTTTCAAAAGAACAGAAGCGCCCCATGGTGATTTACTAGGTTGTATATGTTTCATCCAATAATTTTCTATTTGATTTGAAATCTTTGTCTCCTCTTTCTGAAAAAACCTGTAAGGTTGTCTAGAGACGAGTTGACTTCTTGGAATTAACTCAATCATGTGGTCTACTGACCTAGATGGTGGTAAACCATGAGGTAATTCAGATGGGAAAACATTCCTAAATTCATTTATGATCTGTAATACTTCCATTTCATTAACTGTAGAAATCTTATCCAATGGACGTACAAAATTACTGCCAAATAATGTAACTACCTTATCACCCGCCTTGAAAGTGAGAACATGCTTTTCAAAATCAATTATCAGAGAAGGCAATTTACTAATAACCATTCATATCCCAAAATTAAATCAGTACGGGCTAGGTCTAAAACATGAAAATTAACTAAGTCTATGTGTCTTCGCATCAAAACTAGGAGATTCGGGACTTTTACGTTCCAAGTATAAAATTATAAGTTGAACTACTGTCCAACAGAATATTCACTGCTTGATTTTTAATTGTGCCAGTTAAACGAAAAAATTCATTAGGCAAGAAAGAAGCAGTACCGAAAGAACATTCACACTCACAATCTGTCAGGTTAATTTCTAAAGTCTTACCATTACCACCTGGGATCTCAATCATATGAGCCGACATTTTCTTCCTTTCTGGACAAAACTTCATCATACGTCTAGGCTTTTTACAAACGAAACATAAGTTTTCTTTTTTAGCCTTTTCCCGAGACATAGATTTCTGAATCTCCTTCTCTTCGGTTTCCTAGATTCCGATGCTGTTTGATCCAATTCGTCAAAATATTTTAGTTAGTCTGAACCACGCTTCTTCTCCTTCTTCGTTTTCAAAGCGATTAAAATTTGCACAAACTGCTTCCTGGATGCCACCACTATGGAATCATATGCTTTCGAAATTCGAACGCATCATCGAGGCTTTGAAACACATTTCGCCTGCATTCGTTTTGATAGTCAGTTGGCAAACCCAAGACAAACTGCCATAATGCCAACTTTGCATCGAATGATGGAACCCTATTCTATAGGTCCATAAATTTTTGGATATAAGAGTCCAAGCTTTTATTTTGCAGTTCACGAACTTCAGGTAGTAGTCAATGTCATCTGCTATCACGCAAAGTTTTTTAAAGACTTCCACAAAAGCATTCCAGATAGTTGGCTTCACCGATAAATCTCGCCACCACGATGACGCTTTGTCGCGTAAGAACAGCACGACATTTTCAATTTCCTTCTCATCTGGAACTCCATGCAAGTTGAAATAACTACTCCACTTAACGAGCCAGTCTTCGACGACTTCAGGTTTCTTCTCCTTCTTTTCTCCCGAATAAATCTCCGATTGAAAACTGAGATTGGACGAAGATAACAACTTGACTTGATTCAGAAGAACCTTCGTTTGCTGATCTCTCATCTGATTCCGATTATTCATATCGTTGAGCGCCGTACTCAGCTGATGGCAAATCACCATATAGGATGGTGCACCTGGATTTGTAGCTTAATTTGAAGTTTTTTTGGCCATCTCGATTTATCTATTCTGAAAATTACTAAAATTAGTTAATATTTGATTAACTATTAGTGAAATATGGTTGACCAAAATCTGACTGAAATTGACTCCAGTATGGTCAATTCACTAATTTTAGTACATTTCATAAATGATTCAAGAAACTAGAAAAAGCTAAGAATTTTGAATTTTTGAATTTTAATATTTTTTTTGAATTTTATGTAATCGTAAATGTTCGTCAAAAGCATTGTTAGTATTTAGGCAATCAAAATCAAAACAATGATTCACTGTTCGATTCCTAATCTTACTGAATTAATGTCTATCAGGCATGCATAACACGCAAACTGCATTTTTTGACTTTACGAATTTTATGTAAATTTCAGTTCTATGAAAATTGTCAACCACATCTTGATGTGTCTTAACTGTCAGAGCACATGCATATAACCACTCAAAACAAATGTGAATCTCTCATGCATGTCAGAATCACTCTGAGAATTAATATGCAATCACTCCATGCAAACACAGTACCACAAATTAGAAAATTGACTAGCATGCAATCAGAACAATTTCAAATTTTGCCAATTTTACTCACAAAATTGCAAAACTTCAGATGATCATAACTTTGGTTACAAGACACCAAATTGGATGTTGTAAAGCTCAGAACAGAGAGAGACCTAGTGATCAAGACATGCGATATCAGAGCAGCCAAAAAACTATAGGAGGGACACCTTTTTTCTAGACCGATTGATCAAAACACATGCAAACACCTCACCAAGTCCAAAAGTGATGCTACCAACAGTCTTAAATGGTCTATTAGACTCCCATGAGGCATTTACACAGGTCCTATGAAGCAGTATGGGCTAAGAACGAAGATTTCTTGATTTGTAGAAGTCAAAATAGCTTCAAACTTGATGGACATGAAACATAAGCCACTGGTCATCAATTTATAGGTCTGATAGCTTGTTGAGAAGGTAAAAAGGAATACTAATCATGCTGTAAAAAAATCTAGAATGATCTCCTTATGGATTTAGAGAGATCCATCCCCAAAAAATCACCAAAAATGGTCATTTTTTGTAATTTTTTAACTTCCTACAAGCTTAATTGCTATAATTCTTGGCCCTAACTTCAAGGACATCTTCAAAAGACTTTGATTCACCTCTTTACAAGTTCTACATGGTGTTTTACAGCCACCTACTATCCGATTGTATGAGTCATGATTTTTAGCTCTTTTCCAGTTTTTTCTTCACTATAAAGTGGAAATTCATGAGATCCAACTCTTTTTCTAGAACATGCAAACCAATTTACAGAATTATAACCATCTAATTGATCTGATCTTGCTGAATTTTGGTTTTTACTATCTATTTTGTGTCAAAAAACATGAAAAACCAAACAATTTTGACCAAAACATAACCTAGAATCAAAGATCATTGAAAGATCCGATGTGCATCAATAATTTCATCACTAATATGAAAGTACACTTGCAAAAAAATTCAGATCTACACAAGATTTGAGTAACAAAAAGCTCCAAAAAAACAACACAAATTGGCTTTCTAAGACAATTCGCCATAAACCACAAAAAAATCAAGAGAGACATGGATCTTAGTAACATGCAAATTGAAATTGAGAAGATCCACCAACTTGCACACTTGTTCCACCACCTGGATGATAATACTAATTGATCTTCACCAAAATTCCAATAAGAAACACTTCTTCTCCAAGTTTCCCAATCTTCGTAAGTCTTGCTCTGATACCACTATAAGGGAAAGCTCCTCAAGATCATGCTTACAAGACAAACACAATGGAAAAACCACCCAACCAAGTAGAAGCAACCAATCAACTCTAAAAGCTTCACCACCAAGCCAAGGATTAGAAAGCATGAAAGTAGAGTGAGTCTGGCAATGAATCAACCACAAGTGTGAGTAGTAGGGCGAGTTTGGCCTCTTTATATAGAGCCTAGAACCACCTGTCCATGGTCATGCAAGGTCTTAGCTCTCCTTTATATAGATTCATCTAAAATAGAGTCTCTATGCATGGATCCTCTATTTATAGAATTGTTATTGATAACTCTACACATGCATACATTGTCCCAAACCTTGTACTAACTCTATTTAGTGTGTTCTGAGCCTCACAAGGATACTAGTTACTTTCGGATCACGTCCAATATGACGTGGCATAACTAACTTGTTTCACTGGAGTACTGTGTATCCAAGACTAGGAAAATACTGAATCCAATGTACTGGTCATGGACATAACAGAGAGAGCATTGGGTAATCGATAACATAAATTGTAGTACTAAGTAGGATTCTAGGTTAGAACTTAGAAATTATGATTTAGGTTTTAGAATTCTTGGTTTAGAAATTAGGGTATACAAAATTGGAATTCGACATCATAGTGAAGGCAAGAGATTCTGCTTGGAAACACGTCACAAATATTGCAAGATATGGTAGCTCAAGCACAAAGATGTGGACTTGCAGGTATTGCCATGCTATTTACATAGGTGGTCCTTTGTTGCTACGAAGGTAATATGAAGTAATATAGGGAGATAGAGAGGAAAGAGCTTAGTGATTGGTTGAAATCAAGTAATGAATTATTCCCCATGGAATGGAGGCAAGATAATATATGTGGTTAGTCACACTTTGGCCAAACTACAGGGTAATATAGGAAGAGAAAAGCTTAGTGATTGGCTGAAATCATGTGTGTGACAAAGGAGCAACCGAGACTTTGAAGAGGCTATTTAAGTTTCAAATCATTTACTCATAGTAAAAGTTTAACAAAAGAGTCTCAACATCAAAAAAATCTATTTTGTTGCTTCGTTGACTTTAGACAAGCTTTCAATACGATTCCAAGAATAAAGCTATACGAGTGAATGGAAGAATCAATGAATTCAAAATAGTGGTGTCAATCTAACAGGAAAGTGACAGCTCGAATTTTTACACACAACATTCTTTAGAATGTACCTAGATAAACTAAAAAATGGATGACACCACTTGTTTGAGTTCAGGAAGGTGGGAAAGCCAAGGTAACACACTTTGTCATCAAGCATCTACTATAGGTGGATAATGATGTTCTTTTGGCCAACTCTCCACAAAGCCTCCACCAACACTTAGATGCCCTCAACTAATTTTGCAAAGACTTAAGCCTCTTAATTAATTTGGATAAGACTAAGAGCTTAGTATTTTGCTCCAAAAGTTTCCTTGGTCCTACCTCTAATTATGAAGGGATTGTCATGGGAATAGTTCAAGAATATGAAGGAAATTGAAGTGCCCCAAATACTTTTTTGGAGCACTTGTGTAGACAAAAGATTAGGTGGGTGCAAGTTTATTTTGCAATGGAATTATGCTATCATCAATTGGATCTATGAAGATGGCACAACAGGAAATTATTTGGGGCTCTAGTCACTTAATCTTACTTTATGGATATGAGATTTGGAAAGAAAAAAAAACATTTCTAAGACTAAGTAATCTGTGTTTGAGAGAGTACAAAAGTGATTTCTCACCAAATACTCAGGACTAAACCAAACAACAACTTATCTCGTCCTCATGGCTGAAACCAATATGCTTCTATTGGAAGCCATAGGGGCCATGACGAGATTCAATGCATATGGAGGATTTCACATGGAAACTGCATCTCAAAGATAGCTACACAAAGTTGCCAACAGCCTACAGAGTGAAAAATAGTTGGTGTTTATACTCTCAAAAAATGGCCCAAGCACTTTAAAAATTGAATATTTCTTAAGAAGGAGGTTTTACATAAGCCTTTGGAAGGAGCTTCTGAACAAGTAATTGCAATACTATAGAGATCAAATAAATCCATGTGTGCTGGAATACTAAATGACATATTAGAATGGATATTCCAATGAAGACAAAACCATGCATTTCAAGGATGCACAAAAACTTTTATGAATTGCATTCCAAGATGAGGAGCCGGCTTAATTCAAAATGAAAATAAGAATCTACCTTGCATCAAATAAAGGATAAGTGGAAAACGAATGGCACCAGATTGTGTTGAACTCATTTTTGCTCATAATTACAAAGACAATGCTAGTGTTCCAAGCTATACTTTACTATCGTTTCATTCTCTCTCTCTCTCTCTCTCTCTCTCTCTCTCTCTCTCTCTCTCTCTCTCTCTCTCTCTCTCTCTCTCTCTCAATTATTTTTTGCTTAAATGTTAGAAATGTGATCAATTAAAATTTTACTTTTACAATCTAGACTTGTTGGATAGAATCTCAAAATCCTTTTTTGCAATTCCAATATTAATCAAGCAAATTATGAAATAACTCGAAAAATAGACCCATGCATATCTACCCTAAACTTGCCATTACCATAGATAACCTTAGAAAAAGTGAGTACGAGTTCACATGGGCTACGTAAGATAGTCTTGCGAATGAGTATGAGTTCACATGGGCTACATAAGATAGTCTAGGGAAGCCAAGTTGAGCCCATATGATAGTCACTATACGCTAGCAACATATGAGTGCTTCCAATTAAATTGAACTCAGTGAACCATAGCTATCCTATAGCTCGAAGACGGCTGGCAAGACAAACGTATAGTTTCAAGGTTGACATAAAATTAAATGCGCGTAGTACAATGGCATGTAAGGACCATTTGCAACCAAAATAGCAACCAAGACTTTAAGAGTATCAAAATGACAAAGAATTCCCTTGAATGAGTTGTGACATGAATATGGCTTTTTGTATCCATATGCATAATAACAATTCTATGAGCACAAATATTTAATATCCAAGGGCCATTAACTGTGGCCAACTGGCAATCATGGATGGTTATTTTCATTAGTGTATAAGTTCTTTTAATCTTTTCATTGCAAGATATTAGTTGATCGTGTCAATGCTCATATGTTGTGCAAACAAATGAAAGCCCACTAGACTTCATATGAACAAACAATTTATTTCATAAAAATCAAATATGATATTGACGCTTGTAGCTACAACCAACCATTAAAAAAAGAAAAGAGAAACTGCATCGCAAATGTATTGGACGGGCAGCTTCCCAAATCATTACCCAAATAGGAACACAAGTACGAAAACGCTAAAGCGGTTAAGAAAAGGAGCACAGCATGCAGAATTCTATGGCAGTTACTTTCCTTCTCATAAGTATAGTTACTCCCAGCCACACCCCCTATGGATATGGTTTGGAGTTGTATTGTTATCCAATCCTTGTTGGTTGTGGGTGATCGACATGATTTCATAGATGATGGTGATATCTTGTTTCTCATGGAGACTTGTGAGAGTTGGGGAGATGAGTACTGCACTTTCGTGGATACAAATGTGAATCAACTTTCAAAGAGGAGCTCAAATCAGTAGTGTTAGAGGTTCAAGTGAGGTTGCATGTCTATTTAGAAACTCTTTTTGACCATCTTTTTGACCATCAAAAATTGCAAGCTAGATACATATGAATCATGCTTTGAGGTGGTAATATTGAGCTACAGTAGGACGTCTTCATTGCAACACATAAGCTTCTTCCAGAGACTCCTTAGATGCTAGGGAGACATGTGTATCTCCATCTGTAGATATTTAGTGCACATTGTCTAATGATGTGAGCAAGGATACATCCTTTTAATCATAGTTGCAGCGAAACGTGTTTTGCTGGTTTCGCATTTCGCGAACCGCGATTCTCCGAAACGCGTTTCTGAAGTCGAAACTTTAATAATAAAAAAAAATTGGAAAAACAGCTTATGGTTGAAATTTCTTTTAGGGGAGCAATGGTCAAACCAGCGTTTTGCCTCTCAAAAGTGCAGTAGATAAGGCACAAACACATCTTATTATCAGTAGCTATTTGGTTGCTATTTGCTCTGGTTCTCACTAATTGTTAATGCTACAGTTTGGGCTATCAACTCTATGTATGATGATCACTTTTGCACTCATTTCGAGTGCAATGTGCATACAATTGGGGGCATAAATATTGGGCCCTTATCGGTGCGCATTTGGACCCCCATTTTTATCTACGGGAGGGTGCCGCCCCCCAGGGGGGTCCATTTACTCTACAGTTCTCTGTCTCTATCCGACTGGAACCATCTGTGATCGTAACGAACAGGCTAGAGGTTAGTTTTGAATTTTTATCCTTGATAGAACTTGACATGGATTAATGCACCTAAACTGGACCATCATGTACCAGAAACATTTGGCAAACTACACAACAATAATGCTCTTAATTAGAGCTTTCATCTGATATCCATATTGCCCAAAAAAAAAACACGTTTATGAGCATTTCTACTAAAAATCCGAAATGCGTTTCTGGACCGCGTTTCGGAATCTGAGTGCAACTATGCATTTAATAGGGACTTTAACACCCGAACATTAGATCATTCGGTGGAGCTACATGATATAGAGGATGAACCTCTACGTCTCCATGCATTAGACAATAACGAGATGGGGTATTCACAGATTATCAATAGAACGAGATGGACGTGTTACAGTCTACGAACAGTATTTGTTGCATGTAGGAAAGTCACATGTAGGAGTTGATTCCAACCATGAATATGCACACAAATTAGAAAACTTAACTATCAAACAAATTCCCAACCATTCATGTCTTTTCCTTATATTTCAAATGTGTTCCAAAACATGGCAACTATGATATGTACACACACACACACACACATGTGCGGGCGCGTGCTCACAAGCACACACGTGCACGCATGCGCGCACACACACACACACACACATAGAACTCGCATATACACTATAATATTGATACCTTTGTCAAGCACAACTAGGTACATATCATAAACCCCAACTTGATCAAATTGATAACTCTCTCTCTCTCTCTCTCTCTCTCTCTCTCTCTCTCTCTCTCTCTCTCTCTCTCTCTCTCTCTCTCTCTCATGCGGGGTAGATGTACCTCATGGGCATGTCAATCAATGAAAGCTTTTAAGTAAGATAGGGCAGCCAACAAACTACAATGAAAACTGGAATCTTTCTTTCTATAAAACATTATCTCAAAAACTTCAAAATTAAGGTTCTACCCATGCTTCTGACAAACATAAGTTAAGAATAACAATATGCATTGAAGAAGCCCTAAAACAAAGATAAGGTAAAAAAGGACTCTATTCTCTATAAGCATAAAAGCTTTAAACTAGAGGTCTAGTAGAAACTCACCCGAAATTCAAGACACTAGCTGGAGTCCAAAATTTCCAACCTGCCAAAATACCCAAAAGGCGTATCCATTTACACTCTTAGCCTTAGTTGGCACTAATTGGCAAATCTCCTTAATGACCTTTTAGAAATATGAACATAAAGCATGTAAAAAAATATACCATCAACAAGAGTTGGAATTGCTAGCGTCTTATATTGACTAGGTAACTCATGAATCCTATGCTGCCATAGACTATTCCATGCAAATATCACCAATATAACACATGGCCCCAATATAATTTGATTCAAAACCACCTGCAATCAAAAGTATGCACACCGCATTCTAGTTATATACATGACAACAACGACCAAATATCTCTCAACTACTAACTCTAAACAGAACGAAATGTACTAGCTCTTGCCATGAATATGCTTACAATCAGGCATAGTTAATATGAAAGCATTTTCAATATGGCACCCCAAAAATCCAAATGCTTACATGTCATGTCATTATTTTTTTGAGATACACGTTAGACAAAGAACAAAAAAAGTGATATTTTCTCGTTTGTGCTTGTAGAACAAGCAATAGTTTTCTAGCTTGCACTAGCCAATCATAATACATGTAAAAATAGGTAAGTAGTTTTTCTTTTTTAAAATAAGTTCTTTTGTAGAAAACACATGCACATGGCCTAAAAAATGCCTCAAAACGTTTACATACGACATTTTTAGCCATTGTGAAATTCAAAAAACATTTCATAGGCATATTTTGGCACTAAACCCTAAAATGTTGTTTTCACCAAAATATGGCATTTTTTGGCAACTATGCTACTATGGCATGTAAAGAGTCAAGATTAAAACCTAATAATGTTTTCAAAGCTCAAAAATTCAAAAAAACATTTGATAGTGTCCCATATGATTGCTGCCCATTCATGATGCTTACTTTGCTAAGGTGGTAGTGACGAACATATAGGTCTATCTTAAAACTCAATAACAAACACAACAGATGAAAGCTTGAAGGAAACTAGCTATGGAAGCATCAACAATACAAGAAAAGCTTAAGCACCACAAAAAACCAAAGCTCCAACTGCTTGATTGATTAGAGAGGGGAGGGCGTGGACCTCCTGGAAGGTGAATCCTCTCTTACATGATTAGAAGCTATAGAGGTATCATCACCAGCTTGAGTCTTATGTCACATGGACACTCGGCCACTTGGACCCAACTTGCACTTACTTATTTTAACTTACAAAGAGGGGTACAATGTACTTACAATTAAATTGCCCTCGTGACAAATGCATAACATAAAACCATGTAAGTGCCTAGAGCCACTAGGCGTAAAATAGGCATTATATTTCAACACACACACACACACACACACACAATAACGACCACTAGGAGGAGTACTAAGATGAGAATAAGATCAACACACAAGGGGAGAGCCAAACCACCCATCCAACTGAGAAATATTCGAACACCTCACCCCCGAGCCATGGCAAGAAAATACTTGAAGAGAGGAGGAAACCTAGCAACCAAAAGCCAAAAACTTAGGATGGAGAAGGTCGTGTCCCATACCTGTATACATAGGGCCAAGAAGCATGTGCATGCACCCATGCAACCTCCCATGCAGTCCCTCTAAACATAGGTCACATATCTCATGCTATCCTCATGCATATGACCATCACAAGCCATGCACTGCTCCACATGTCTCAATAGGAGTGTTTGGGTCCTCTCAAGGTTATTACTTACAAATTGACCTTGACATGAAATTAAATCGAGGCGTAACCAACAATCTCGAATACCGGAGGGGCAATCTACCATATTAGGACTATTCCAAATCCTCAGCTAAATATGGTCGTGGCATTCTTCCCCCCTTAAACAAGTTTTATCCTCAGAACAAGAAAAAAAAGACATGCAATTATTCCTTAACCTTTCAACTTTTATCCAAGAATTATTATTCTCAGTCTAATCTTCCATCTAGAATAAGTACTCAGAGATGCAACAATTCTTCAATTGTTTGCATCTACACAGGAGTACTAACTTAGAATCCAAAGCTACACTAAGCTATAAATCTTCTGAATGGGTTTATCTTCTTCAAACAAAAGATATCACCTTCAGGTAATTTCAATTACACGATCCATTATTAACCTCCGTGGGACAATATTCAAGCGTGATGTCGCCATTATGAAGCTTCTCCCGAACAAAGTGATACTAGATCTCGATATGCTTTGTTCTTGCATAAAATACTAGATTTCGTGCAATGGCAATAGCACTTTGACTATCCGTAAATAGGAGTGTAGCTGAGGGCTGGCCATGCTTCATATCGACAAGTAATTGTCTTAGCCATATACACTCCGTAGTGGTTCAAAACGTTGCTCTATATTCTGCTTCGCTTGAGGATGTAGCAACGGTGGGCTGCTTCTTGCTTAACCAAGAAACTGCAGGATTTCCAATGAAAAAGCAATGACCTCTAGTAGAGCGTCTAGTGTCTTGATCTCCACCCCAATCCGAGTCACAAAAACCAGCCAAACATGCATCATAACTAGAAGGATAAAACAAACCAAGTGTTTTACTTCCTTGAAGATATCGAAGGATCCTCTTCAATGCTTTCCAATGTGATGTCAATGGGGCATGCATGAATTGACTCATGAGGGAAACACTATAAGATATGTCTGGCCAACCGCTTGACAATATAGTGTAGTATCAAATGGTTCAGCACCACTTTGATTACTTAACTTCAGGCCCGTCTCAATTGATGTAGCAACCTGCTTGCAATCTTCCATTTTGAAACGCTTCAAAATCTGCTTAATGTACCGTTGTTGGGTAATGAAGATTCCAGCCTTTCCTTGCAAAAACTCAAGACCAAGGTAGAAATGCAATTGGCCTAAATCTGATGTATCATAAACTGAAGCAAGATCAGATTTTAAGGCTGCAATATAGTGTTCATTACTACCCGTAATGATAATATCATCAACATATAGCAAAATGATGATGATAAACTCAGATGTATGCATGACATAAAGCGTAGATTCACTAGGACTGTTAGAAAACCCACGATCACAAAAGTATGTGTGTATCTTTTGATACCACATCCTTGGGGCTTGTTTTAGTCCATAGAGAGCCTTCTTGAGAAGACACACTTTGTCTTCTTGACCTGCAACCAAAAAACCAGCAGGTTGCTGAAGGTAAACTTCCTCACTAAAATCACCATTGAGGAAGGCTGTCTTTATGTCAAGTTGGTACATACGCCAACCATGATGGGCAACCAAAGCAGTGACTATCCTTACGGTAGTTATTCGTGCGGTAGGTGCAAAAGCTTCCTCATAATCAATGGCCTCCTTTTGCGCATAACCTTTGGCAACAAGTCTTGCCTTGTACCTGTCAACAGTACCATCGGACTTGTACTTGATTTTATAAACTCATTTATAGCCAATTGCTTTCTTTCCATGTGGAAGATCAACAAGAACCCATGTTTGGTTCTTTATGAGTGAGTCATACTCCTCTTTCATCGCGTCCTCCCAACATTTTACTCCTCTGGCCTGCTCATAAAAAAAATGTTCTATTGCACTATCCTCAATAGATGTAAGAGCAAAATCAAAAAAATCAGCAAATTCTACTGATTTAGATGAGGCACGAGTCTTTCCTTCATACAAGCGGTTCACTTTGTTGTCCTGCAAAGTCTGCAACATCCATTTAGGGACTGGTTTAGGCTGTCCAACAGCCTTACTTTGATCAACGCTTTGTTGTCCAAAGTGATCTGAACTGTCAACACTTTGCTATCCAAAGTGCTCTGAAATTGGACTACGTTGTCCAAAGTTTTCAACAGGCCATTCCTCTTCATAAATCTGCTCCTCTTGGTGAATTATGGGCTGTTCGCTTGAAGAACCAGTGGGTTGTCCATTAGAGGATGATGGCAGTCCCTCATCTTCAACATTAGATGGTGATACCAGATCTGGAAACACTTCAACATCGTCATCTTGGGGGATGTCCCCTTTCATGACATGAATGGGCGCAAGATCATAGGAGTTCTTCTCATCAAAATGAACATCACGACTCACTATGATTTTGTTAGTATCCACATTAAACAATCTATAGCCTTTACTTTCACTACTATAGCCCATAAAAATGCATTTTACTACTTTGTCATCTAGTTTGGATCTTAGCTTATCGGAAATAAACGCATAAGCCGTGCAACCAAAAGTGTGAAAGTGAGAAACCGATGGCTTCTTACCATACCAAACTTCATAAGGAGTCAAAATCTTCAAGGCTTTAGTCGGACACCGGAAGAAGAAGGCTTACCTTTCCACTTACCCTTGCCTTTGGCTTTGGTGAAGAAGGCTTGATCTTGTTCACCAAAATTAATCCTTGTTTGCTCTTCTTGGAGAAGTAAGCCAACAAGCTCTTCAAAGGAGATTTGTTGTCCCCTAAGAGATATGCTTAAAGTAGACACAAATGGAAGATAGGAATGAGGAAGTGAATTAAAAAACAAGAAGGAGCCGAACAGTTCTCTCTCCACAAAAATCAGAAAAATTTTGATTTTTATGAACCAAAAGAGGAGAAATGTGGCTGCCTATTGGGTGCCCTCCAGCAAGCAATCAATTCTGAAAAATGGCTCTGATACCATGTAGGAATCCAGAATCAAGACTATTCATTAACAAAAAGTATTCTCAAAGAGAAGAGAGAGATGGTTAGATGACCCTCTTGTAGAAACTTGTGGACAGCCAATATGAGCAGTAGATTGCTTAACAAAAGTGTGTCTCATACAAATGAATGGCTACATATAAGTAGTCCAAGATGGCTATCTACCTTCATGACTGTTGGCTGTCCAATACTTGACTAATGGCTATCTAGCTACCATAAGTTACATAAAAGATTAATTAAGTACCCCAAATAACAAGTTAGGTACTTAATTCACATGTATAGGCCCCTAGTGGCCCACGAGTCCCTACAAGTTAGTTTCAAACTAACTTGGGCCTAAAATATAAATGACTATGGTTACACAGATTTCGACCTTTTGGGTCATAGTAACCTATGGCTTCTACATCATTTACATTTATTATTCTAATCAGAATCTCTAGGAGATCCATCAAGTCCCAGACAACTATAACTCAATCCAGAGTACTACAGTTACTCTAAGGAGTTAAAAGTCCCATTTCTAGCATCTCATGCAAGAAATCAGCAATCCATCTAAATCTCAATAGATTTCATTGTCTCCTATAAGAGATGTAGACTGAAGTGAACTAGTAAACAAGCACACATATAGACTACAATCTGTAGCAGAATACCATCCACTAAAGTAAGCAAAAACAATTTACTTTACGAGAAATGTCTGTGAGGTCCATAGGTTTCAATAAAACACTAGAGTAAACTCAACTCATTTGATAGGTCAGAATTTACTCAACATACTTAAGAATTAACACGGTTCCTGATTATCCATTGATAATAATTAAGTATCTGTTTATGACCTGTCAATCACAAATATTTAGATTTATATGATTCGTCAATTATGATTCACTGGAATCCAAAACCATACTTAATCATTAAGGAATACTAGAGTATGTGTCCAACCAAAGTTCTGTTGAATTTCATAAAAATTCAGTTGTCATTCTTGGAACCATTATGATTCGTTATCCAATTAAGCTCTCTGAGACACAATCACTAATGAACTGATTCTATTTCTCAAATACTCTCCCAAAAACTCCGTATATCCCATGCACAATTTTTTGATTGATGAATCCAAATGACTCACATATCATGCGACTTACATTATCAAGCAATATAACTTAAAACAAACAATTTTTGATGAATTCTCTTCACACTGTCCATTTCACCAATTAACTTTCCACAAGAGTAAACCAACTACTCAAGTTAATTGCTAATGATTCAGGAATTTCAAATGTCCAGGTGCAGTTCTTAATTGTACCAATACAACACCACATTTAGATCCTTATCCAGATCATTTTTAAAGTTAACAAGTGAATCTTTCATAACAAGATTTGTTAACTCTGCAAGTGATTGTCTACCACAATACTTGATTCTATGTCTATGTTCACCAACTAGGTTAAGTGCACCAAATCACCCTAGTAACCAAGAATACATAGTAAATCCATACAAGATTAATAGTGCACACATGAGAATAATCTCACTATGACCCAATACATACACATATGTCCTTATCTGGCAAAATAAATTCAAAATCCGCATATGTTACTCACATACCTCACTGAAAATCTTGTAACTCAGCCACTAAAGAATTCTATTTCTCTTGAGTAAATAACATATCTGGGAAATCTCTGAGACTGAGAACACATTCTCTCTCACAAGTTTTCCCATCCAACTTATCTCTTACCACCGAATTTCTCCCACTTAATCAACCCTTTCCCTGATCCTAGCATCCAAGCTAAGATTAGATTGATCCAATACATACATTCCTTGATCAAACTTACTCCTATCCCAAACAAAATTGGATTGGTAACTTTTGATCTTACTCAATACTACTTATAATGATTTCCAATTTCAACCCACCTCTAGTTCTAGATTATTCAATGCAATCCCTAAAAAATCTCTTATCCAAACTTGTGCAACTGATAGGTCCTCTAATAGAATCTTACCCATCACTTCACCTCTCCTTTTTAAAGAAATTTCTAAATTTCTTATAAAAATTAGCTAGAGAGATGACACATGAAAATATATGAATCATGAAAAGTCAATAATAAGTGCCTTCCAAAAAGGATTCACTCTATTATACACAAGACTTTTTTTCCCAAACATTTTCAACACGAGTGAGAGTAACGATCATCCATCTGAGATCTATCTGTGCATTAAAGACAATTTGGGTTTGAGAGATTGAAATACAACTAGCTTGGAACGTCTCAAATTCCAAGCCTTAACCATACAAGTAGTAATTCACATGACGATAATAGTCCTTCATAAAAGAAGTAGTTTTCATGCAAGAAAGATCATATGATGTCTAGTATTCGAGAAAATTAAAAGAAGGGTTCTTTAGAAAGTGAGAAATAGCTCTAAGGGTTTCCGACTTGTAAATTATGAGATACCATTAGGGATCCGAATCTATATCTCATAATTTTCCAAATTACCATGAAACAATTAATCAATGGATTTACCCGTTAGCATTACCATTACTGTAATTACTAATCATTGGTCTACAGATCACTCTCATACAAGAATTTCCCTTTCGAATCACTACCATCAACTTTTCCTCCAAGAAAGTTCTTTGCTTGGAGAGGTGATGCAAATGGTGACCATGTATCCCAATGTGTCTCTCTAGCCCTCTTTGGCCTTGTCACTTGCATCTCATCAATGTTCTCCTCTTGTTCTTGCTCTTGAGATTCTCATGCTCCTCCACCTGAGGTGCATAGTCTTCATCAAAGGCAACATCTCTACTCAAAATCTTATTTCTGGTCTCGAGATTATACAATAGATACGCTTGGCTTCCTCACTCCCAAATGTAAATCTAACAGATTTTGCGTCTAGCTTCTTCTTGTCATCCTTGGATTTGTGTGCATAGGCGATACATCAAAGTACTCGAAGTAGTCCCACCTTTGGCTTGTTGCCACTATAGGCCTCTTCAGGCATGATTTCCTCGCTCCTATTTTACAAGAATATAGCAACATACACAACGTCAGCCCAAAATTAGTTTGGCAATGTCTTAACCTTGAGCATTCTACATGCACAGCAACACGATTCTGTTGAGTATCTAGAGTAGCACAAATCATTGAACTCTCATGATATGGACTCACCACCCTTGTTAGATCTAAGTATCTTTATCTTCATGTCGACTTGAGTTTCAACCAAAGCCTTGAAGATCTTGAAGTACTTGATTGCCTCAGATTTTTGCTTCACAAAATAAACCCATATCTTCAGTGAAAAATCATCAATGAAGGTCATGAAGTAGAAAGCCCACTCTTGCAGATCTAGTTTGCATGAATCCATCTGTATGAACAAGTTCAAGTACTTGCTTTGCCCTGACAACTTATGATTTGGAAAATCTACTCCTTTGTTGGTTGCCAAGTGCACACCCTTCACAAAAATCGCTTGACTTGATAGAGGGTAATCCAGTTACCATATCATGCTTCTTCAACACCTATAGGCCTTGATAACTCAAGCGGCCATATCTGTTGTGCTATATCTTATCCTGATCAAAAATGTTTGCAACACAGGCTTCCTGAGTCGGAATAGTAGCATGCAACCTATAAAGACCACCTTCCTACAATCCTTTTCCAATGATGCTTCCTAAGTCGAGATAGTAGTATGCAACCTATAAAGACCACCTTCCACAATCCTTTTGCAATGCTTCGATCATCTTGGTCATTGTGCTTTTTGCTGAGCATAGCCTTTGGCAACGAGCCTTGCCTTGCACCTTTCAATGGTACCATCTGCCTTATACTTGATTTTGTATACCCATTTAGAACCAATTGTCTTCTTCCCATGAGGAAGATCAACAAGAACCCAAATCTGGTTCTTCATAAGTGAGTCATACTCATCTTGCATCGCATCCTCCCAACATTTTACTCCCTTGGCCTACTCATAGAAAACAAGTTCTTCTGCAACATCTCCATGAGATGTAAGAGCAAAATCTGAAAAATCAACATAGTCCACTGATTTTGTAGAGGCACGTGTCTTTCCATCATAAAACTTTGCTGTCTCACAAAGTCGACAATAGCCACTGTGGGACTGTTTTGGGCTGTCCAA
Organism: Diphasiastrum complanatum; assembly: GCA_029204225.1. Lineage (NCBI taxonomy): Eukaryota > Viridiplantae > Streptophyta > Lycopodiopsida > Lycopodiales > Lycopodiaceae > Diphasiastrum > Diphasiastrum complanatum. Next base: position 35,780,199 of record CM055093.1, on the reverse strand, counting down.
CAGCCATGTCTCTTCTTACAAGTTGTTGTCCAAGATCCTCCGACACCGCACTTGACTGTCCAAGATCTTCCAAAACTAGTCCTTGCTGTCCAACAGTTCCTACAGGCTGATTATGAGCAACAATGGGCAGTTCTTGATGAACATTAGGCTCTAAACTTGATGAGGTGGGCAGGTCGAAACTGGTTGATTGATGCCCCTTATCTCCAGCAATAGAAGATGGTACCAAATCTGGAAAAGCTTCAACATTCACACTATGTGGTAGATACTATGGGTCAAGGAGACCTTTGCTATGACTTTGAGAACTTTATTGCTTTGACATTGGTCTCTTTGAACATCTTCGAAGTAAAGATCTCACCAACATCCATAACAAAAATGTACCAACAATGATACAAATAGAATGTCATCCGTGAACCAAACAAAATTTGCAAGTATTAGATCATCTCCAATAGAAAGACATAAATATGCAATACTTCGTCACACAGAGTACTTAATATTATCTTCTCCATGGAATATCCTGCCTCTACCTCGCACATAAAGTCCCTTGCCTTGAAAGTAATAGATCATCTCCATTAGATAAATTTGAAGTATGCAATACTTCCTTACTACTGGGCAATGCCTTGGAAAAACTAGGATAGCCTCAAGGAATACATAAAAATAATTGGATTCCTTTAAACTAATGTTATTCAAAGTTATTGAAGGTTTAGGGCCCACTTCATCACTATGGTAAATGCGCTTCAAAACTTCAAAAATGAGGTCTAGTTAACAAAAATACCTTGACCCTTGATCTAGATCCCAAGATGACCTTGGCAGTCCAAATTGCTTTAACTTGAATCTTACGATCAAGCTTACTCTTGGGCATCAAACTCTCCTAGCTTCTCGAAGAAGACACTTCCATACACAAAGTGACTTTCGGTTGCCGCACAAATCTTGTCCACAAATAAGGCTCTTAAAGTGGTATTCATCCTAAATAGTTGTCACTACCAAAACAGATCATATATTCATGCACATATTCTACTGACTAGAGACAAACTCTAACTTTGACTATCACTACCAAAAGTAGGCCCCTAGTCATAGCACACAAAAATTCTGCGACACTAGCATTGCATTTGCATCAATCCATGGAGGATGTTTGGAGAAGTAGCCTCGAGTTACTATGTGATTGCAAACAGTCTCTAGTACTGGAATTGAAACATACTTAACTTCTCAAGCAAAACATTCCACATACCATCAACCCATCTATGATCCACATACGATATCGAGTGTACCGTAATTGGTTGATCCCAAAAGAGTTGGTGATGTCTCCCCCCGATTTCAAAATATGTTGAACAATGGAAGCCAAAATGCTCCTCTGTCTCAACCTCTCCTAGGGTACATAATTGCAGACCCTATCCTCCCAAGGGGTCTTGTGGAAGCAATCGCTCTTCATTTGTAGTCGGTGTGAGGAAACATAGTTTTCTCAAAGCAATTCGAAGGCTATGTGAAAACAAGTACTATGATAGTATATGAACTCAACAAATTTCGTCTCCAAAAATGTGTTTGGTAGAAGTCCAATTGTTGGAAGTAATGACTATTGTTATCCCTATCAAGGCTAGACAGCAGCCATAGACGACAATAACGACCTACAAGATCTACAACATTATCATGCATCGCACTTGCCCTCAACATACACATTGCAGATGCCGCCTTGATGCACAACATCACCCTCAAATACCTCAGCTACCATCACAATTACAATTTTTTCCAAACCTGTAACTTGAGATATAACTAGATGATTCACACTAACTCAGCTGAGTAGAGTCATGAGAGATTATTGTCAACTAGCCACAAAGCTTTATCATGTTTTGGGACTGTTGCTAAATTCATTTCTAGATTCAGTTTAATTTGTATTATGGACACGTTTATGATCCCATGTCATAGAACATACTCAAAATGCTCCTCTCTCTCTCTCTCTCTCTCTCTCTCTCTCTCTCTCTCTCTCTCTCTCTCTCTCTCTCTCTTGAATTTTGATTCGTAAAATTGGTATTAAAATAGTTGTCATAAGAAAATTATCAACATGGTGCATAATTGCTTACCAAATAATCTCAGTATTTCAGATAAGCTCATGAAGTAATCCTTACAACTTCAAGCTAATAAAATAGTCAAAAAAAAAAATCGTTGAGAAAAGGAAACCTTCACATGATTGTATAGCACACCTTAAGGGAAAGGTTTAGTGTGGTCTTTTTTTGAAAGTAACGGTCCAACAACTCATACCATGCTTGTGACCCAGGTCCATAAAGTAAAAACCCATAAGTAGCCATGCGAATAGCCCTTAACCAATCATGATTTGTCAAGCTTGCATCTTGAAGGGCCTGCCAAGTTTTCTCATCAAATAAGCAAAAGAGGTAAAGCTAGCTCTCTCTCTCTCTCTCTCTCTCTCTCTCTCTCTCTCTCTCTCTCTCTCTCTCTCTCTCTCCCCCCCCAAGTACAACAGACTTGAGTCCAAAGGGCAATAAATTTCAGATGATCTCATATTTCAGACACAATATCATCATTCAAAGCCTAGCAACATTACAGACAGAACATAACAAAGATAGATAGAAAACATTGCAAATGTGAAGAATGAATATATGGATGAGCAGGACCGCTGTCGAAGCTATTGTAATGACGCTGTAAGACTCACCATAGGGTGAGATAGATATGGCTCAGAAAGAGATAAGAAAACAACCAACAATGGAGGTGACAAGGTAGCAAATAAGAAGGACATCAACAATCAGGAAGTGTTGACACAAATTAGAGGAAGGGTCACACAAAATTGGTGGCAAAAGAACCTGTGACAAAAGTGTGGGAGCAACAGAAGTCATAAACAGAATGGTCTTCATTTTAGTGCACTAAATAAGATGAAAGAAAAAGCTAAGCATTGGTAGGTTTCAAAAAAGGGTGTACAGAAGAATAAAAACATGGAGAAACATATATAAGCCTAATAATGGCTAAGGCGTCCCACTAGAACTGGCAATGGTACGTGAAAAAAAACAGCAACGTCAGATGGGCAAACATAGGTTGCTAAAACCGTCTGGCCACATGTCCCAATCAACATTTAACGCGTCCTGTGACCAGTCAGCTCCCACATTCTAGGAAGTCAATCCAAAAACTCCAAGTGAGAACCAATAACCATTTGCCATTTCAAATCTAGTCACTTACAACTGTTACCCATTTTTACATAGCAATTTACAATTGTCTCCATAGGCTAGTGACTTGGCCATTTACAAATGATATTTACAATTTTACAATTACAGAAGGTAAGGAATTTAAAATGCATGTGACACAACTCCTCCTAGATTGAACCAAAGAATCATCTTAGGGGCTTTTCATTGTTGGTATTATTTTTGGCCTTCTATTATAGCAAAAACAAGTGCTAATTTAGGGCTTTAGGGGTGCAATTATAGTTTGTACGGTGTTGAATGCTCAATTAGGTCATGTCCCTTGAAAGTTGATTCTTAAATCACAAATGCTTAGGAAGGTTGAGATTTGAAGATCTGTTCGAGGTTGTTTTGAAACATATGAGGAAATACATGATAGCGAGTGAGGTAGTGAGAGAAGATCTTAGAGGAGAGGGGGCTTTTCACCATTTGATTTAAATTTTGCCATTGAGAGTTGAAACTCGAGAGGAGCATTCATAAAATTAGCAATCATCATTGAAATTTGGTAAGAGGGCGTGAGAGGGACAGGGAGTGTGTGTGTAGGAGAGAGTGTGAGTGTGAGTGTGAGGGAGAGGGAGAGAGTTTAGAATTTAGGAGTGTGAGCCTTGATGCTTGAGAAGAGGGAGTGTGTTAGAAGTTAAAAGTTAGAAAGTCTTAGTACTAAGTAGGTAGTAAGTAGGTCGAAGGTTCAAGGTTGGGGAGTAAATTTTGAAAGATAATAGATTATATAAAATAGATATTAGGAATTAGGTAATTAGTGATAGGAACTAGGTATTAGGGTTTAAGGTTTGGGTAATAGCATTACATAGGAATACATAGTATGAAGTCGAAGGTTACGGATCACTCATGGGATCATGTGACAATCGAAGCACAATATAGCACATCGGGCACAAAGCAGTGGACCTGCAGGTAAAGTTTAAACCGTAAATGGTAATAGTTAGTTTCAACTTTCAATTTCAAGTTTCTATCTACTATCTAGTATCACATATAACTTGTACTTGTGAACACTAAAGTTTGAACTTTGATCACTGAGCATTCAATTGTCAAGTGTCGATAGACTACATAGATGATAGCACATAGTACATACTACATAGTACAGTTATCAGTGACTCGTGAGAGAAGGTCCCCTTTGAGGCTTGAGGTTTGACCCTTGACTCTTGAGCCTCGACTCTCTAGGGCCCAATCTTGAATCTTGAGTCTTGAGTCTTGAGTCTTGAGTCTTGACCTGATCCATGATAGGTATTGCGATGTTAGATACATAGGTGGCCCTGCTCGAATAAAGGCACACATGTTACGCTTACGAGGACATTAAATTGTGGGTTGCACATAGGCATCGGAGTCGTTACGAGAGCTCCTACATGCACCTACCCTACCTCCTGAGGACTCAGAGGAGGCCCGTCCTTCGATGCCCAGAGGTGGCTCTCTTGACTCCTGAGTCCTATAATCTATTTGAATTTATAATTTTGAAATTTGGAATTTGGAATTTGAATTTCGTTGTAAGTTGTAACGTGTTTGAAGTCACGACTCAAAAGTTCAAGGTTTGAAAACTGAAGCTTAAACATTCATCATTCTAAATTCTACTTTCTTTCAATTGTCCCTTATGAATGTAAACCATGATTCATAATTTCATTCAGTTTCAAGTTTCAGCTTCATTACTTAATTTTTTTAAGTTTAACAAGTTTAATTGCAATTTGCCACAATCATCGACTGTCAATGTTGAACTTAAATGGCCATTGGCTACTAGATACCAGGTATGGGTGTACCATCATATTCGATGGCTGGATTGGTGTAAGGAAGTGGCATATTCTGAATATCTTGGTGCCTTCCTGCATGGGCACGATGTTTTTGAGAGCCATCGACACGTCCAACAGGCAGGCACATCAGTCACTGACGAGTAAATATTTCACCATATCCAAGAGGCCATTGTGGAGGTGGGACCAAAGAATGTTGTGTAGGTATAAATTGTCCAAATTTGCATTCATGTTACGCCTCCTGAAAGTTCGTGCAAGCTTGAGGCAAATGGTGGTTTCAAACCGTTGGACGGAGTGGGGGCCATCAAGGGAGCCAAAGGGTAGGAAATTCGAGGTTCTCGTGCTCTCATCTTCATTTTGGAATGAGGCACAATCCATTGTCCCTGCGTTGCAACCAATATACAGCATCCCTGCGTTACAGATAGAGAGGGTTGCACATTAGGCCTTCTATACGAGTTCATGGACAGGCTGGAAAGGTAGAATCGCATTTGCACTACCATCAACTCTCATAGGTATGTATTACGTGATTACTAATATGTAATATCATATAGTAAATTGAAGTTGTAACATTATTCACTATTCAAATTTCAAAGTTCAAACATTGTTCATGGAAGTTTCGAATTAGCAGTTACTAAGTTGCTTGATTTTTTAATCTTGATAAATTAATTGATTCTTGAATCTTGATAAATTTACCAGGCTCCAGGAGATATGAGACCTATGGCAGTCTCGATGGGAGTGGTATCACCATCCCTTGCATGTTCTAGCAAATGTTCTCCCTCCTTTATGGAGGTCTTCGCAGCAGCTCCATGATAGGGACCTCAAGAACGAATGGAATGAATACATTAGTAAGGTATATCTGGTTTCTGCAGACGAGGACTCACTCAATGATGAGGTTGAGGTTTTTAGAGGTGAGAGCCTGGAGTTCGGTACCATACCAGCACAGCTGTTGCCAAGTATATGCTAAGAAACTATAGAGGCTAGTAATAAGTATGAGTATCTACTTTCTTTTAAGTTTTAACTGTTAACATTGAGTCTTCAGTAGTCAATGGTCACTACTAGCTAGTCACTAGTCAACTTCGTATCTCATGCATTAATTTTAGATCACGATTCACATGTGTCTTTGCATCTCATTTACCTACCCCTGGCTCTCATCTATACTAACTATAAGAGACTGAAGTTGTAAAGGCTCACCGAGGACTAACCTGACATGTTAACTACTACCTGCTAAATAGGATACAGTTTGCCACAGTCTAGAAATCAAACTCAATACCCATTGCCCAAGTTCCAAGTTCCAAACATATGGCATATTCGAAATCCATGCTCACCCCCAAGTCTAGGAGTTTGCACTGTGCAGCCACCAGTGTCCACAATGATCAATCCATCCACAGTCCACTAGACACTAATTGTGGCATCCTGTACCAATGACCATTAAGGTCCCATGCCACCAGGTAAATGCCTTGCCTGATTTGAATGATCATTGATTACAATTTACTTAGAAATTATGCATCAGTTTAGGCATGTCTTACTAATGTGAATCATGATTAACCCTTCGAAAGCATCAAATTTCAATAAAAATACAAAAACCCTAAAACTGATCCAAACCTAGCCTATCCAATTCGAACGTCGTACCATCGAATCGGGGGGTCACTAATTAGAACCGGGTATGTAAACATTGGATTCAGTGAACATTAGACCTTAAAACAAATCATATTTTTAGAAGAGAACCATTCTGAACAAAAATTCAAAAGAGTCAAAATTTGACCTAAATTATTTTCCAATTCGAACTAGTTTAAAGAGTTGTTCAATGAACCACTCTACCACATTCAGCCACAATAACCTCTATGGCAGTATTTTTCCAGCCACTACCTCAGGCTATTTGTGACAATAGAAAATCTAGAGAGTAGAGTGATCACATCGTTATTTCTATTATATCTTATACATGTGTTTTATTGGTATCCTAGACTACATCAATTTAACAAACAATTATTAAATGTAAATAAAATCTTTCTGCTTTGATAAAATCATTGCTATAAATCAACCTCCCTACCTGCTTGTGCAAGGAAGGATCGACTACATCCGAACAACTTTCCAGAGCCTTGCGTCGAGCCCATCGTGCCTGAAGCTGTGCAGCTGTGTCCCCCAACAAGGCGAGTGCACCTGCCGTAATGGCTGGCTTCATCGGAAAGCGCCATCCGCTTTTGCCAGCTCTTTGTCCCTGTGATCCACTGCCTGCTGCGCTCTGACCTCGTTGAGATTTGTGTAAGCTGCGCCTTGAGCGACGGGAGAAGCTGCTCCCGTTCCATGTGAGTGGGGGGATACCCAGACCCATCGCCATTGCTAGGCCTTCCCATCTTCCGAATCCCATCTCTCGCGCGCGCTCTGGCTTGCATCACATGCTTACGCTGGAATCCTCCTGCTCTTTGCCGAGAATTCGCCGTTCGGTGAGCTTTTAAGGAGAATGACGCTTTAACCCTGACAAGTTACGCCACACAATTTGCCAATGGAAAATTTATTGCTCTTACGGGAAGGCTTGACATTAATAACCTTTGTCATGCCTTGCTTCTTATATGTGTTGCTTTCTCTCTTGGTCAATGGTGGTTACTGGTTTCACATGGAGTGTTTCACATGGAGTGGGAGATAAGTCCAAAACTCTTAAATATTTTATACCTTGAGTCATTCTAATATCTCTTAAAAAAAATATGGGAAAGGGAGGATCCACTGGGGTTGAGTTAATTGGTTAGCTTGACATGCAAAGTTTATTTAGTAGGCTTTCAAATTGGAGGTAAGCGATGGGCCCTTTCTCTTAATGTCTGTGTTTTGAAATGCAAGTATATAGTTTCATGTTAAAATGTTGAAGACATTTCTTTGAAGGGAATATGGGCTATCTAAAGAAGCAATCAAGCTTTTACATTTTTAAGAACCATGAAATTTGACACAAAAGGATTCAACTAGAAAACTCGAAGGTTAAATAAAGGTCCTATGCACCTTTTTGCATGTTGAATTCAACTCATCAGTAGAGAATTCTAATTGAAATATCTTCATCAAATTTGTCATCAAAACTTCTCATTCTTTTCCATTTCTACATCTGTCACTCAAGGAACAGTAGGACGAGACCTACAATCCTTTTTGTGACCAGAAGGATTAAGAAAAGGGTAAGAAAAAATGAGCTGGAATTTGTGCTATGAAGCTGGAATTCGAAGGAATTCCTAAGAACTTTGATAGTACCACTTAATTGGACTCAAAACTTATATAAGTCATTCGTCTGATGACAACCTTATTCCAATGAAATCAATCGATTCTTGGATGTTTTGATTAAGGAGCAGATGGTTTTTGGAGGAAGAACCTATGGTATGGGATGTAGGCAATTCCAAAAGGAAGTTCTGAAACTTGATCCGGGTGACCATAGTATGGGTGTTAGCCGATATTTCCACACGGAAAATCGGGCTAATATTGAAGCTTATTTTCACAAAACTGTAAAAATTGGCATGTAAAACTCGACTACTAAAGAAAAAAAATCATCATAAAATTGCCTATAGAACTGGGTCCCAGCCCTGCCCTAGAAGTGGCTAGAGAAGATTTTGCAGTCTTAGAAATGGTCGGTGAAAACATTTTACGGCTTTTAAAATTGGCCAATTACGAAAAAAAAAGATTTCACCATGTACTGAGTCAATTTCTACTAATATATGATTACCCAATGTATTTTTCAAGGAAACCAGTTTGTGAGGGAGCCCTTAGTTATGAATGCTAGAAAAAGTCATTTCGGGAAGAAAAAAAAAATCATCGAAGAAAAAATTTCATACAAAAAGTGAGACTACGAGATGTGGGGGCAATATCGAAAAAAAATCATGGAAACCCTACACACAAAATTTGGGCAAGTTTCGAAAAATAAGGAAAATGTGCGGGACAAGTCGGTAACTCAACATGGCAAAAGCCAAACGAACGGGCCACCCCAAACACGTTTAAGAAAAGATCAAGGAAGAGGCCAAACGGGGTACTAAGAAAAATGAAGGCCACCTACAAATATAGGGGCTGACAATTTTTGAGTAATAATGGGCAAAAGACCTTGAAAGCTAAAATTATTGAAGGGTGCACCCACTAGCTTTTGACAGAAGTGACCATCTATGCTAGTTTTGGGTGTACCCAAGAGGAAGGCTTTGAATGCACCCCCACTCTCTCATGGAGGCCACTTGGTGTACTTTCCAATAGGGTGTGGACAATCGGCAAGAAAGACTTGAAGTGTATGAAAGCTGGCAAAACCCCATCTTGAAGGGGGTTGGCTATAAAAAGGAGCTCACTCTTTGTATTTTAAAAAGAGCTAGTAGATTCTGGATTCTTGTTGTCTTGTCTTATAGTTGTGGGGTGTTTGAGCATGTAGTTTTGATTGATATTGTTTAAAGAGGTTAGTTATTTCAATGTTGCTTGTTGTGAGAGTGATGTTAGTTCTACTTTGAGGTTAGTTACTTGAATGTTAGTTGCTTTGATATTAGTGTGTTGAATGTTAGTGATTGTTTGAAGTTGTGTTTACATCTCATTATGGATTGATGGGTGGTGTGATAGTTGGATGATCGTGCTTCGATGGATTGTTGAATGCTTAAAGACTCTTGATTGATGTGTGTTTCTAGCTTGAGGAGGAAGTAATGCCTACTTCTTGTTGGTTGATAACTTGGGTGTTAGAGATAGGCATGTAAGTTGGAAAAATGAGCTAATTGCATGAGAGCATCGCTTGTACGAGAGAACACACACATTGTACGAAGGCACCATTTTACCACATGCAATGGCACAATCACAGAGAGCATCTTGTTGTACACAATCATTTGGAGCATGAAGCTAGCTATACTCTACGTGGCCACGTTGCTGCTCAGCGAAGCCTTCCCTGCAACAAACTTTCAGTGGACTGATCCCTACCTAACTACGGCTATCTAGTTTTTTCGTTGCTTACGGCAGTCCTCTGATCTTTTCCACCAATGCTTTCAAGCATTTTGGTGACCTTGCGCAAAGTTGTGGTAAGTCGATCTCACTTACTACAAGTTATCATAGTTGTTAGTTGCAGGAATGTCATTATTACAGTACTGTATGTTGTGTTAAGCAACCGTTTTACTAGTAGTGAATATGCATTGTTATTGTGAAATCTTTCAACTTTATAAGCTAGCTAGTATACTAATTATCGAGTTGGCTACAAAGAATCGTCAAGTTGAAATCGTCATTTCACTTTACTGGTCATGAGATTGTATTGAGAGTGAGCTAAATGGGCCCTGACCTCTATGAAATATTAAAGTGGGTAGTCCACCAAGCACGGCCGAAATATGCCGCCTTGGCTAAGAGTCGCAATTAGTCACTCTTGCCTTCAGTATTATATAACGAAACACCTAGACCTGAAGGATGGAAAAGTACTCTCCTTCCACAAACAGAGCGACATGTACAATTTACAAACCACCCCACTCAGTTGTAGCCTTATTGTCTAGCTTAAAACCAACTATTCACACAGTTCAAGATTTTATGACTCACATCGTCGGTCACTTCATAAAGCCAGTATTCTGCAGTCTTGTAGGTTCATTGTACCACAAATTGTATGTTCAACATTCGCTAGTGTTGCATTGTAATCAGCACCTAAGCCCAAGCTATCTTCACATATAGAGTAGAGGTGCAACACCATTTCCTGATAACAGATTGTACTAGTTGAGTGACCACCACTAATAATAGTAAGATCTCAATCCTCCTCCAACCATACTTCTGGAAGCTTGGAAAACTTCCATTTGCAGGAGGAGCACAGGGTGGTTGAGCGGGCCATCAGGATTGAAAGTGGCCATCCTCGATCACTAACGTAAGGGTAGTGTGGGCCCTTTCTCTTTTAGGGCTTTTTGGCGAGACCAATCCCTCGTCCGAAAAATCTCTAACAACGGGCTTATATCTTAAATAATGCTAATTTCTATTGGTCACAAGAGGGTATTTTGTCAAAAATTTGAGGTATTGGTCTGACCCCTTCTGGATATCTCAAATTTACAAAATCGAAAATCCTACAAGCTATTTTATTATTCTAAGAATATTTTTAGTAAATTTCTTAAGCATACTCAATTTCATGTGATTCCTTGGTTAGAATCAGTTATTACTTGACTATCTTGGACGATATCACATGAATGGTTAATAAAATTGTTTTCTAATCTATGATTTTTATTCCTTCAATCATCAATAAAAAACTATCTAGTTATACGGGCCAATTCTCCATGGGTAGCATAGAAAATCTTTGGATAAGTCATTCAGGAAAATGTGATTAAGCTAATTGTATTAAGTTACATTGATACAACACATATTTTTGACTTTCGAGATTATTTCAAAGTTCTTCACCTAGGCACGTCTAAACTGATTTGCGCCTCTTGGAAACTCGTGTAGTTTCCTATTAAAAGGGGGAGAAGTAGGTGATAGAAAGTTCTATTGCATAGATTTCAGGAGGATTTCGTAAAATATGTATAGATGAGAGACTTGTTTCTAGAATCAGGATCAATAAGATATTTTGATATTAAAAGAATCTTCTAAGGATTGTAGTAGATATCTATCTATAAGATGTAAGGGAAGGAACATTAGAAAACATTCTTGTAGTAGAAGAGTTGCTAAATACAAATTCGATTGATTTGTATCAGAACTAAAGGAAAGTAATTTGTTCCTTGCGAGTTGTGATCATCTTGATCTTAGTGTGAACTAGATCTGTGAGTTGATGCAAGGAATGAAATTCACTATAACAATTTTTTTTTTTGAAACAATCTCCAGTCGAGATTTTTGTTACGAAATAGCACTCTCTGTGAAATATATTCTCTTAAAATTAACTGAGCTACATGATTCTCAGTTGAAAAAGTATTGTTTACAGATTGTGTGAAATCTGTAAAGATATGCTATGTAGTGAATCATTGTGAGATCATGATTTCTTTGCGCAAGTTTTTAATCATGTGGATCTACAATGAGTTCCTTGAACTAGTTTGTATGCATGCATAAACTAGTCGGTAAAACATAGGCATCTTGATGAGAATTGTTTGAAGGCAATTTCTCATAGGTTAATAATGATTCCTTGATGAGAATTACTTATTGAACTAGGATAGATTTAGAATCAGATTGAATGTGGTGTTTTGAAATTGGGCCCACACCTAAACATTCAAATATTTTCTAAATGTGTTATAGCTAATCGAATTATTGCTCGATAAGAATTACTTATTGACCGAGGATAGATTTAGGATCAGATTGAATGTGGTGTTTTGAAATTGGGCCCCTATAGTGGCTCGATTTCCTATCATATCCTCAACCCAAGATCCAGCACACAAGCATCAAGGTGATGAAGTTAGTCATCACGCGGAGGTTCGATCCCATGAGAGCGATAGCATAAATCAAATCCAGCACACATAGATGATCCACAATTAACACTGACATCTGCTAACACTATACATTAACACTACATCCATTAACCCTAAATTTATTAACACTACGATCCACAATGAGATAGATACTTGCTTCTCTCTCCCTCCCTTTCTCTCTCACAAAAAGCATAAGAACATACAATCCCAATAACATTCAAATCTAACAATTAGCAAATACAACAAAAGCATGAGAGATGGAGAAAAAAGGATAGAGATCAAGGACATTCACAAGTCCATTCCATAAAAGAGCCAATCTACTTATATTAAAATGAAGATCTGAATATGAGGAGCAACTCGAGTTTGCTCCTATTTATAGTGGGGAGGAGGGCCTTGGCCTCAAAATCCTATTGGCCCATTTCTACCTCCCTAACTATTCAAATTTAAAAAAGAGAGGGAACCCATTCAATAATTGGAGGAAACCAATTTGAAATTAAAATTTGGTGGGAACCCCAACTTTATTCACTAACTTGACATTTAGGCCTGTGACATTAAAAGTCCAGCAAAAAGGCCTAAAGTCCTTTTATTGACTTTCTAACTACCAAATAACTATGTGATCATTGGGTTGGACTTACACACGCAGGGTGCCAAATCCCTCTCACTTATTAACTAGGGTTAAGATTGTCTCGATATCTGCAAACCCTCCAACAGTATCCCCCACCAAAATTGGTGGCAATCCCACGACACCTTGTGAGATTTATTCATTTAGGACTCTGGTTGGCCTTGCGTCGTCGTACCTTAATTAAATGTTACTACACCTCCATGAATTTCAAGTGCGCCGTATTGAAGTCTTTCTTGTGCAGTAAAAAGCACTTATTGGCCTTGGCAATCTGTTTCAATGTGGTCCATGCCGTAAATCTTGATTGCCACTGTCTGCCCAGCTTCGCAACACGATAGTGTAATCTGGCAAGTGGCAATTGATCTTGAACAGTGTCGGACACCATTGGTTTATATGTATCGAAAGCCAATTGCGGAAGGCAATCATCCCACCTTGTTGCTACAGACGACAACATTGTCAAATTGTTTGCAAAAAGTGCAGTTTTCCTAACGGTCGGATCTGGCGAATGTCTATACTCGGCCGCATAAAATTGTAAGGCCCTATTGAAATCTACGGATATTTGTCAATTAACACTTGGTGTATGATGGCCCAATTTGGGGTATGGATACTGATTTGATTAAATGGAATTCCCATATCTTTCCATTTATTCCTTCTTGGCAAGGTTTCTAAGACTGTATGTACAAAATATGATCCAAAAAGTGATTTCCTAAGTCATTTTTCATCGAAAATTAGCTCCTGAAAATATTTCCCTTCATTTTTTTTTTCTTTCTGATGACTTTTTTTACTTTTGCTCATCATTCTCTTTTCTTTTCTTTTAAGAAAAAAAATTAAGTCTTTTTTCAAAGAAAAGAAAAATCACTCAAGTAATAAGAAACAAGAAGATTGTAAAACAGTCAAAATTGACAAGGTATTGGATCATTCTGATTGAACTAGTTGATCTGGCTACCAAAACTTGCGTAGTTGGCTTTCATTCACCGGAGTGTTAAATCTTTTTCCATCCAAATGTTCTAAAATAACTGCTCCATAGTTCAATATTTCCTTTACTCTAATTCAACACATTTTTTTGCTAGTCCTTGGTCAAACTAATGGATTGACATGCAAGAAATAGATCCACTGATGGTGTCATGAAAATAACATGTGATAATATGGCTACAAAATACATTGAAAATGAGTAGTCTATATTTCGTAGAGCCAAGACATTTGAGACTTGGGTTGGCCATGGATGGTATTAATTCTCACGGCCATCGATCTTCTACTTGGCGAACAATACAATGAAGAATCCACTTTAACAGAAGATATGAAAATTTATCCATATTTTATACACTCTCGTATTGGCACAAGATGATACATGTATATGCAATTGACGTGTTCAACTAGTGACACATATAATCAAGTGTATTGTGTGAATTCTTATAATAAATAAGTTTTTTTTATGTTTTGCAGCATGTATTTCTTGTGGCGTTAGAAAAAGTGTTTGACCAAAGATATGCAAAACATTATGTCGACCTTTGCAAGGTATTGCTCATGAGTCTAATGAACCTTATTTAAATGAGCACATTTCGCATATATATTAATGATCATTTTGTACTTTTATATGCGACAAATATGCAAATGAATATCTTCAAAAGACATAATTATAAGAGATATAGAATGCATGCATCTCAAAGCTATTGAAATTGTTTGTGCTTTTGAGAGACGTCTCTCTCCATCATTTATAGACATCCAAATTCACCTTTTGGTTGATCTTGTTGATGAGGTGGAGCTAGCATGCCTTGTGAATGCAAGATGAACACTTTTTTAGAGCGTTATATAAAAGTCCCAAAAAAATTTATTTGCCAAAAAAGGTGTGTAGAAGAAAGTATGTTTGAAGGTTGGATAGCACTAAAGTCTTTGTTTTACATTACAAAGTATTTGGCATAATTAAATCCGAGGATTCCAAGACTGTGGCATGACAGTAATGATGAGAGCAACAAATCAGAGATCATTTTACAAGGTAAAAGAAACGCGTGTGAAATTTTTCGAGTGTATGAGAGACAATGTTTGCACGTTTATATTATACAACACACAAGAATTATTATCTTGGATTGATTTATATTAAAATCTAAAGAGCAACAAAATATTCATAAAAGGCGATGACATTGATTACATAGGAGACAGACTTTTCCATCTAAACTAGAGAAGCTTCCAAATCAATGCAATATTTCTTGGCTATATGAAACATGAATGATGCTCGTGCACTTGGAAAACATAGGGTGTAGTTAGCATGTTTGACTCTAAATTCAAATTCATCGTTTTATATATGTATTATAATTGTCTTGTTATTGTAGCACATTATTTTAAAATATTATTTGACATATCTATTTTTCAATTTGGTAGTATAAATGACATATCGCTCTTTGGTTTGATGGACAACGCTTTCACATTGTATGATTTGACAAAAAGTGAACGACATTCGATTGTGAGGTGATGACAAAGTTTCATTAGGCCAATCATAGTAGTGCAAGAGATACTAATTTGGTCTAAAGTGACATTGACTACGTTGGAACCATAATACAAGAGATATTGGAAGCTAACTATAGATCTTTCAAGATCTTTTTGTTCGATGTTAAATAGTTTCAAATAGTATGTCGAGGGCCATATGCAATTGTACAATTGGATTCAAATGTTTAATTTGCTTTTGATTTCACAAAGATTCTTTTCTCTTCCAACAAAACATTGGTCTTATCAAATCATTGTGATCAAGTAATTATAATAATTGTTAGTATCCTTAAATTAGTCGTTGAACACACTAGATTGAAGTTTCCAAATCATTTGTATCGTTTGTTTGTACACAGATGGCCCTTTATTCGGATCCATCCAATATGGTGTGGCTATTTGTCATGCAAATCAAGACAAGAAAAAATAAAATTTTTAAAAATATCGAATTCGAAAATCCAATAACAAACAATTATGATAAAGAAGATGAAAGCAATCGTGATATGAAAAATCATGCCAAAAAAAAAATCCACATAATGAAAAAGAGAAAACAATTAATTATTTCATGGAGCCAGAGTAGACCATTTGTTTGAAATCCATGAAAAATTAAGACTACTACATGAGTTTGAAAGTGATGCAAATGATCAAAACGATGAACTAGAGGTGTTGACGTTCATTCCAAGATGTATACGTAGATTTGAACTACATTTAGAGCTTGATTCGGATGAATGGCAAGATAAAAATGAAGAATTGTCTGCAAATAAAATCGATTGAATTGTGTTAAAAAAATTATAATTGTTGTTTGTAAAAATATCGAATGTCAACATTATATACAATATAAATGAGTTTATGTATGATTGTTTTAAAATATGCCAAGCAACATCTTTTATTGTCATGTTTATTTATTTTTTAATTATGATCAATTTATCAGTACCAAATATTTTTCACTCCCCTCTTCTTCTTTACTCTTTAAATATTTTTAATTAATTTCATTATCTTTGCTTCTCATTTGAAAAAAATGTAACACAATACAAATTGCAACAAAATTATCAAAAACACACAATTTACGGATCTATGCAACACAAGTTTCATCTTTGGGGTTTTTTTTTCCTGTAAACTTTATACAACGTTGCTCGGCGGCATTTATTTACTATCGTCGCTAAAGTAACTATCGTAAAGTGACAATTATAGAAAATCATCATGCGATGGATAATAAATGCATACCGACGTTTAGAAAGAAATAAATGTTGCCAAAATAGTCACAGAGCGATGTTCAATTTAGTAAAAACAAACGTTGCTAACTTTCGTCACTATGCACTCTTTTTGTGGTATTGCTTTGCATTAAAAAAAAATTCTATCATCTTTTGGTACATGCATGTAAGCTTTCTCACTAAACGCTTTTAAAATAAAAATCTTTCGCTTTTATCCTTGTGAAGGATTTTTCAATTGTTATGAGCTCTACCACTTTCATTGGACACATGTTCAAAAGATAAAATTGTCATGTTGCAAGCTTTTGTCTAACAGTTAGCATTTGTTTTTCAACATTAGTCGTTTTCATGATCGTCTTGTTTTTCACTCAACAATTTCCTTTTATTCAGGTGTGTTGAAAGTAGTAACTTGTCTTTGAATGCCATGATCAATGCAAAATGCTACAAATTTATTTGATTCACACTTATTACCCTTATCTAACCTAACAATCTTGATGAAGTTTTTCATATAACATACTTTGCAAATACATCCGATTTCTTTGCAATAAAATAAATCCAAGACTTATGACTGTAGTCACAAACGAACATCATAAAGTAGTAGGTATTTTTAGTGTATTTCTTTTGCATTTTTTCACAAAGATTTTGGCTTTTAACTTGGGAAATATCTTTTCGATGCTAATTTTTCATCATACAACTTTCATATATCTTTCCATCATATGACATATCAAGCAAGCCAATAATCACATCATGCCTTCTCAACATTTCAAGACTTTGTGTGTTAAGTTAACCTGATTTTTTATGCCAAAGTTCAAAATTTTTGTTTTTGGACAAAATAATTACTTTCACACCTATAGTAGCATCAAGCTTATAGAGTATATTAGCTTTCACATCTAATCAAAGGAAAATTACAATGTTAGCATCGGTGCATGATAGTGGAATGACACTGATCTACTCTAATCTTGCCTTTGCAATTACCAATAGCTGAGAAAATAAATGAATCAAACAGTCATAGACAAAATTACAAACCAAAAAAGACTTTTTTGAAATATTGTTGTACTCAATTGAAATGTCGAATTTTGAACTTTATATTTTTCAAAATAGAGATACATAATTCAAACTAAACTCCATGTGTTATACTATTATGAAAATTGAGTGTTATAGAGCCCAAAAACATAATTCAAATAGGAGGATTGATTACTAAAAATAAAATAAAAAAACAATGTTCTATTTTTTGAACTATAGAGAGCAAGAAAAATAAAACTTAGAGTTTTAAGTCTATAGCTTCAAAGCTTGTAGCTATGGCTACATTAAAGACCGTTATTGAGTAGCTTATGTAGACAACTTGTATCTGATGGTGATTAGGGCTTTTATTTTTGAAAATCTTAAATTCTATTGTTCTAGAATAGTATAGATCCAATAGTTGGATTGTAGTTAATATGCATTGATATTCATACATAATTAACATGAAAAAGTCGCTTTGAAGTGTGTGACAAAGATTGTGATCTATTTGTGTCAAAAAGTGCAGTAAGAGTACTCTTAACAATATTGATTGACATGTGAAGTTCGAATCAAAGGTTTGTCAGATAAATAAACAATTGTTGAGTGTTGAGTGTTTGTCAAATAAGTGTCGAACAATTGCGAGTGTGGAATGTTGAGTGAGATTTGAATATTCAATAAGTTTGAATTCAAATGAAATCTGGACAATGCTCGAATCAAGAAATGTTTGAAGAATTGAGTCTTTTGAAACTTTGATTGGTTGTAACTTTTGAATGGTAGCTTAGAAGTAGGGTGTCATTAGAAAAAAAATTCCAACACTCTCCTCTTTTGATCTAAACTTGAAGCACACATCAATGTCTCATACTAGAACCTTGCATGATTTGATTATAAAAAACAAAGATTACCTTTTAAATTTTACAAATTATTATTATAAAGTACTCCTAAGGACTTTGACTAGAAGGATGAATCACAAGCGAACAATAAAATGGTGGAACATTACAACCCAACCAAACCTAGATCCAATGGAAATAGCCTTGGAGCTATGGACTACAATCAATAACTCGCAATGTACTAGAGATATGAATCTACCACCATGTAACTACAAGTTGAACATTTCAGTTCTCTCATAGAGAAGCGTTAGAGGAAATATGGGCCTGAGGAGGGCCTTTCTAAAAGATGTCTTTTTATTTTTTTTCTCATTTGTGTTGTCATGTGCACCAATAGAACTACTGATATCAAGCTTCTACGTTACGTAGCTTGTTTCAAATTATAATAAACAAAAAAAAAATTAAATAAATAAATGTTTCGTCAGGTAGCATGTGGAAATGCTATTGGATGTTAAGGCCTGCCCTTCCAACTCATCACTGCCTGAAGAGACCCAACCAAATTTAAAATGGATATGCTAGAACACCATGCAGAGTTAAAATGAGTAAATTGATGCAACTTTAATGAGAATACCTTGTCAAATCATGGTTTACTAATTAACTAGAATTAATCCATAGCGCCAAAAAGCTCAGTGTTCAAAATTTTGTTTACACAAATTCTCAACAAGCTAGTTTTCTACACATAACGAATGACGTCATCAAGGAAACCATGATCCTCAATCAACTATGTGCTTCTCTTCAATGAGAAAGATGACAATGGATTATTGGTGCCAAGAAAGTACAAAAAACTCTTGGGTTTTGTTGCATCCATCATTAAAAGAAAAATTTTGAAACAACAAGAAGACAAAACTATCATTTCGATCTTGTTGGAAAGCCAGAATTATGAATCTATATTTGAAATATTAGTTCAACATGTGTATATGCATTAAGAATTAAATGTGCAAGGACTGAACTGTCATGATCACACAAAAAACAACTGTGAGTATTGATATATTTTTTGCACTTCTATTTGTTTCATTATGGATCATTTATTTCTAGAATACTAATATGATCATCTTCTATTGCAGATTTATATCCTTTCAATATAAATGAATGGGAATCATCTGGATCAGTTGCAGGTGTGTTGGATGTACTGCATGTTGATATTGGACAATTGCAATATAAAGGTAGAACTACAAATGATCTTGTTGATTGTGGAATCTTTTTCTATGAATCGACAATTTAAAAGAGGGTTCGGAAAAATCCAAACCATTCCACTATCTAGTTTTAGAAGTGATGAATGGTTATCCCTAATGCCTCAGTTTCAAAATTATTTTGATGTAAACTATAACATTAAAAAATCATTAAATATAAGTGCAGACTCAAAAACAGTCCGATTAAATTGGTTTGTTTCTTTTTAAATGTTTGTAGATTAGTTTACATGTGTCAATGTACAGAAAACTCCAACTATGTTTATATGTAAAAATTTATCAGAAAGTATATTATTTGAGCTCATGGATGAAGACTGGGATAAGAAATCAAATGGAGATATAGAATGCATAATCAAAATGTCCTCCATATGCTTTTGTTATCAAATAGAAAAACAAATGCTCAGCCTTTGCTTCCATTACCAAAGATGGAAAATGATTAAAAGTTAATGGGTACCATTGGATCAAGACCTGGAACAACGCTTCAACAATAACATTGTAGTGGGCTCTTTCCTATCCTACCCTCAACTCTAGATCCAAGCTGGTTGGCCTCTCTTCATACCTTGATCAGGTGGTACTGCACTTTCTCCATGAATTCCAGGCGCGCCGTATTGAAATCAGACTTGTGAGACAAAAAAATGCTTATTTGCGCCGGCAATCCATTTTGACGTTGTTCATGCTGTGAATCTGGACTCCCACGATCCACCCAACATCGCGGGACGATAGTACAAACAAACTATTGGCAATTGATCTGAAACTTTGTCAGACGCCATAGGAACATTTCAATCGAAAGCCAATGTGGGTAGACAATCATCCCATGTAGTAGAAACGGATGCCAACTTGGTCAAATCGTTCGCAAAAACAGTCGATTGCCTAACCGTCGGATCTGGTGAATTCTTCTACTCACATGCGTAGGCCTGTAGGGCTTTGTTGAAATCTACTAAAATCATCTAATTGTATTCTTGATGGATTATGGGCCAATCTAGGGTGGATGTTGATTTGATCCATTGGGACACCCAAATCTTTTCATTTATTGTGTCGCGACATCAGGACATAGTATGGATCTACTCGTAACTGGCGAGGGCTCGCAATGTAACTCCTTATTGAATCCTGATCTTTCTCAAAGACTATCATGCATCAATCTGGCTGCTCACCCAATGCAGGTAGCTTATCTAACTCTTTCCTGCTTCAATTTTTGAAGTCCGAAACTTGATTACTCCTCGAGGACTTGTGATGTGGATGTTGTCGTAAAAAATTCTGAATGTGCTCCTCAATGGACAGATTTCTGAAATAAGGGCCTTGCCTTTGATGTCGATGGCCCCGCTTCTGTGACTTCTTCTTCAACATCTACCCCTTCATTCATGCCAGTATCCACTTGACCTTGATCTTGCTGTGATGGCGAGAACTAAAGCATCAATAATACTTGAATCTAGGGGTTTGAATCTAGGATCGGAGCAATTGCTTTTTCGTATTCTTTGATAGTAGCCTTTGTCTTTGCCGAGTCAGTCGATGTTGTGCGTTTGAACTTATCAAATTAGCTCTGAAACTCAACCAATGAGGTACGATAAGTCTCAACTTTCTTGAACAAGTAGTTGATCTCGTCCGGTGAGATAGGATGATCTGGCACTTGATTTTGCAGGTATGTATCTCTCTCAAGGGTGGTTGCATCCAACTCTCCTTGGAGTCTTCCTCGATCAAGACTTGTCATGTCCAGTTGCTTCTGTAGAAGCGACACTTGCTGCTTAGCATCTCGAACGACTCTGTCCACTTGGCCTTGCGCTATTGTCAGAGTGTTCTAGAGTGTAGCCACATAAACTTCTAAAGTTTCAGCTGATTGCTTGGCCTTTTTTAACTCCGCTTCTAGCTTGGCTTCATGTTGTTTGGCGGTCTTCACTTCACAATTCAGCTGAATCACCTTCTGGCTGATCAGAGTGTTTTCAGATTTCAGATCGGATATGCGCTTCTCCATTGAGGTCTTCTCATCTATCATGGTCTGGATCACTCGCGCAAGGTTATTGACTAAACCAAGAGCGTCACCAGAATCCACGGGTGTAGTAACAGCAACAACAGGGGCTATCCTTCAAATCCTTCTGGCACAGTGGCATCGAACTACTTCGGAGATATAACTGCATGAACGATCTTTATAGTATCTAATACATCTTGTTGATCTGTCTAAAATGTAGAATCAAAATCATTAATAGTGTCATAAAACTGTTAGATTCCTCTTCCGGGGGATTGGAGTTCAAAGGGCAATGGACTCTTGGGCATCTTAAATAATTCATCTACTCCTAGGCGGTCGGAATCATCGAATATATCCATGAACTGTTGGGTTGCTAGAGAAACAGCTTGAGTTTGTGGGGGCGAGACGGCTTGAGCAACTGAAATTGAAACAATGTCTCCAATTGTTACAGACTGTCCTTGTGTGGAATCAGAGCCAAGGGAAGCATCAGTGGTTGGGGCAATAGGTAGTGCGGTGCGAGTGGTAGTGGGAGGTGGTAGTGTAGTTGACAATGGTTGTCGAGTTCGACGATGAGACGCGGGAGCAAGTCAGGAATAACAATCTCGCTGCATACCCATCGACGACTATGTGAGTTGGATGTCTGGCGGGAGGAGTCGACTGGTGCTACTTCATAGCTGGCTAGCATTGTGTCAACACGAAATCCATGGATCTTATTATTGAGGTATGAAGCGGATGAGGATGACAAAAGAGAACCAGCAGCAAACTGTTGCTTTTTGTTAGCCTTTATGGCTCTCTTGAGCTCTCCAAAACCCGTTTTATACCAATTATAAGGTTCCAAAGGTCCCTGACCTAACTTATGGTTATATTACACTAGGCGATGGAGGATCTGAGCTGAGATCCTTTCCTTCTTGAGGTTGCCAACCATCAAGAAGTTGTTGAGCGAGCGACCTAGAGGACAGGATCTCGAATGGCCTCTACCAGGTATGATCATCAATCAAGGTTACATAGTACTTAGCACCACCATTAGATTCTTGAGAGAAGCTATGCACATCCGAATGTATGATTTCAAGAGGAGTGTTTGTAGTTGATCTTGAGAATGGAAGCTTATGAGCCTTTGAGATGCTACAAGCCTCACAATGCTTGCCACATCTTGACAAATCCTTGGGGAGGCCGAGTGCAAGCTCCTTTTCACACATAATTACATAGCTTTGACGTTGGAGTGGCCCAACGTTTTTTGCCATAGCTCCACCTTGGTGATCTCCTCATTTGCCATATTAACACTCTCGATTGCCACATTAGCATCTAATTTAAACAATCTACTTTGTTTAAATCCTTTATCTATGCAATCATCATTCTTAAAGATGGAACAAACTCCATGCTTAAATTGTACATCACGTCCATTATGGATGTAGCATACTTAGATTGACATATGAAGCTAAAATCACATCCTCTTGTAACTTCTATTCCTAGAATGAAGCTTAATAGGCTGAGATGTACCATCTTAAACTCTTTTGCCAAAGCAATTTTTACATCTCTAATTCCATCTAGATCATTACCACTCAAAATGATGTCATCTACATATAAAACAAGAATGATGATCTTTCCATCATGAAACCTTATATACAATGATGGATCATATGCACTCATTACAAAATTGATGGAAATGAGAAAAGAGTTTGGCCTAGAGTACCATGCTCTAGGTGCTTGCTTGAGCCCATAAAGGCTCTTCTTCAAGAAACACACCTTTCCTTCATGCTTTGCCCTAATGAAGCCCTCGGGTTGCCTCATGTAGATCTCCTCCTCCAAATAACCATTGAGGAAAGCATTTGTGAAATCGAGTTGGAATAGCTCCCAATTGAAGGTTGTAGCAAGACTAATGATCAATCTAATAGTAACAAGCTTAGCCACAGGAGCAAAAGTCTCATCATAATCAATGCCTTTGGTTTGTAAAAACCCTTTTGCTACAAGCCTAGGGGATAACTCAAGGTTAAGGAAGGTAGGAAGACCACCATCCTAATCCCTTTCCCCTTGGAGACTAGTTGTTTTAAATTTATAAGATCTTTTGAGGATAGTTTATTAGTCGACAAGTCTCATGACTTTTAATTTTTAATTTAGAAGAAACATTTCAAAGGCATATCATTTACAATTTGTCTCAAATTATTTGTAATTTTTAGTTTACTTACTAGGCTCGCGAGATCACAAGCCATCAAATTTGGGTTCAACGTTTTGTACTCTTGTGTATAATGCTATGTTTGTAGGTTCATGTTGAAATGAAAAAGTGAGAATATGGTCTTGTTGAATTTTGGTGTAAAAGGTCTCATTGTACAAAATTTATTTTTTATGAATAGGGCCCAACAAGCTTGATGTGGTCATGGTATGAATAAAAAAGCTAGCATGCTGGACAAGAAAGAAAAGAAAAGCTAATATATCGTTAGGTTCTAGTGTAACAAAAAACTTATTAAAGAGAGTCTACTTTGTTTATTCTCTTGCATGATGACAATTCTTGTAGGGCCCATGTTGGTCATAATTATGAGTGACTATTCAAAAGGGCTAATAGTACCATTTTCATCAAAAAGATGATATCCAAACATGTTCTTATAAAAAACTAGTTTGTAAAAGTAGTTTAAGTAGTTTTGGAAGTCCTAGGTCTGGGGTTCATTCCATTGCTACCAAACAAATGAGAACATACAAAAGAAAATGAAAATCAATTTGTGTGCCCTTGAATAACAAATGCACAAAGTTGTGAAAAAAAGAAGCGTAAACTCTGGACTATAAGTTCTTCTAGAAATATGTATAAAAATAAACATCTATTTATTTTTTATTTTGCTTTACTAAATTTGGAAATTTTAATGAAACAAAACTATCATTAACTATAACATTTTATGAATCATGTTAATAGATGATGTAGGTCAAAGAAACTAAATAAAATACATCATCTTGATTCTAGATGTTGTATCTTTGATGTTAGAAAAGGAATGGAGGTAAATGGCATTGCACCTGGGTTGTGACTTGTGATGATAATCTCATGCTTCAACTCAACTATGAGGCAATAGTCCACCCATCACATAATAGTTGCACATTTGGGTTATTTGTATTTGATTTTATGGCTAGGCTTGTCCATCACACAAGAGTTGTACATAGTACATCATCATTGCCTCTCTTTTTTCTCTCTCTTGTGTGTCCTTAATTTGAGTAACATTTTGAAGTCTCGTATCTTAAACTCTTATTCTCCAAGGAGAGGAATGACAACCCTAACCATCTCAACAATTATTGGAGGACTTCACCTCCATTATAATCCCAACCAACACACCACTTATTGAAAGGCTTCACCTCTAGCTTTCGAAAGTTGCATACTTAAGTACCAAAAGGTCCCACGCTGCAATGCATTCAAGGGGCCCATTTTCGCCCAAACCATCCTAATCACATTGCAGAGCCTCTGAGCTCTCAAGCTAAACTTGCAATGTTTGGGTCATCCAACTGACGCGATTAAACGAGACACTTAGAATCTAACTCTTATATTCTCAATCTCTCACTTAACCAATTTTGTAAGACATGCATCTAGTTGCAGGCATTTAAAGCTTGTGCGCAATGTAGTGAAAGACACTTAAAACTTGGACCATACATGAAAATGGACTCGATCATGAGATGTACTTAAAGTTCATCCCCAACAGCCACGGGCCAATCCTCAATCGAGCACTCACTCAAGTAGTGCTCAGGAAACCTCCCTCAAGTTTTCTCTCTAATATCCTACACCTTTCAATGGATGTCGGCTTTTGAAAAATAATGTCTTCTAAAATCTTAACCTCAAAAGTGTTGCATTCTAAAATCCTACAAGTATTAAAGATTGTCATCTATCATAGTAGCTAGCCTTCTTAAAAAATAGTGCATCAATTGAAACTATTTTTGATCTCCTAAATTATATTCATCGCAATAAAATATTTTCATAAATTTCAAAGATCTTAGGCATCCAAATATTTTTCTTGGGCATCAACCTATCTTGGTCCAACAATTATTTTCATGGTACAATTTGTTATAAGGTTAGAAATCAGCCACGTATCAATAGGTTTACAAATCAACATCCTGCATTATATTTGTGAAGTTGTTTTTTGAGAAAAGTTACCGATTCCATTCCTAGACTGTGCCTATTTTCCGAGCACTCCTCCCAAGGCCTAGAGCCTGCAGTGCTACAGATTGAAGAGCAAATTGTCCGTCCAAGGTCATTTGCCCTTCAGATGACAACTTGTTAAGGCATTCTATCCTTCAAGTTTGAAGGACATATGTTTTCACATTTAGTCATTTGGAAGGCTACAATATATTATACCCTTAATTGAAGGGAAGCAAAAACTAAAACCCTTCAACAGATTCACACGCAATTGTCAAGGCTCCTAGGCAATGTGGGCATTGGGTAGCGTTTTAGCAATTGCCAAAGTCGTAAAACTAATCTAATACCAAGTGGCAAGTAGTAAAACATCATCATAAACTTATTGAGGTGTCAAATTTCAATAAGATAGAGAAATAGCACTTCATTTGCAATAAGTCAAAAAGTGAAATTGCCTTTGTATTTTGTAATAGGTTGGTTCAAGGTGGTTGGGTGTGTATTGTTTTGTAGGAAGGGAAAAAAATTCCCTCAAAGGATGAAAACTTTTTGAGACAAGATTTTAAGGGGGGGGGGGGGAAGGGGGGGAAGGTCCTGCTCCGAGGCCCTTCCGCCTCAGAATACTGTGCACCCATGTGCGCCCGAGGGCGCACAGTATTCCGCGGGCGGAAGTGCCGAGGAGCCGGCCTTTCTGTTTTTAAATTTTTTTTTTCTTTTTTTTTTTGACGTAAATTTTTTTTTACATGCACCTTCCGGGCGGAAGGTGCATGTAAAAAAAAGTAAATTTTCTTACGTGCACCTTTTGGTGTCCTGAAAGTGCATGTAAAAAAATTTTGTTAAAAAAAACAGTTTGCCCCATAAATTAAGTTCTGTGAGGCATCACCATTTCCTTTGTAAAAATCTAAAAGCTGATTTCACAGATATGATCATAGAAAATTCTTTTGAAGGAAAAGGTGAGCCTTCAATCTACACTGTGCAGCACTGCCTAGAGAGGCGACGTTACTTTCCGTAAAGTGGCGTCGGGCGATCGCCCGCAGCTGCCGCCATTATCTGGACATGGACACCGACGGTCGACCGCCAAGTTCCAACCGCAACCGGGACTGCAATCGCGTTGATTTTACCTGAATTAATCACATCGCATCATTGTCTTGAAGAACGCTCAAGTACTTTCGCTGATGTGGGCTATGTGTGTGCAGGGTAGATAGTAGACATCAGTACATACTTCTACATCGTTCTTTCTTAGCAGGCACATCCTGTGTACAGGGTATAGTATCCTTCATTTCTGATGTCGTACACGTACTGCGCCATGAATCTAATCTGGGTGGCAATCTCCAGAGTCCATTTACAATATCCCACATTTTATAGTATATGCTATATAGTATAAAGAGAAAGGTAACCTGTAATAACCTTTACTCCCCACTCCCAGTCCCAAGTTCCAACGCCTGATTCAAATTTTATCATTAGAAAGGACTCAGGAGTATTGCTGGAACCTAGAGTTTCTCTTTGATATCTTACATCTTAAAAGATGTAGGCTTTTGAATAATCATGCCTTCTGAAACTTTTAACTCAAAAATATTGCATTCTAAATATCTACAATTATTAAAGATTGCCAGTTATTATATTATTATAGTAGCTAGCATTGTTAAAGAATAGTGCATTAAATGAAATTATTTTTGATCTGCTAAATTATATTCATCATAATAAAAGAATTTTAAAATTTTCAAACATTGTTGGCATCCAACTATTTTTCTCGGGCATCAACCTAGCTCGCTCCAAGACTAATTTTCATGGTGCAATGTGTTATAAGGTTAGAAATTAGTCACGTATCAGTAGGTTTACAAATATAGCTTATATCAAAAATTGTGCAAAAGGTCGAGCACCTACAAGGTAGAATTTTTCAACAGTTCATGCATCCTATATATTCTTAAGCCAACAATATAGAATCCTGCATATATTTGAGTAATATACAATTTCCTACAAATTCAAAATTTTATCGATTTTTTAGAAGTCAACATCCTGCATAATATCCCTGATGTCGAATTTTTAGAAAATTTGCCGATTTCATTCCTAGACTATGCTGGTTTTTCCAAGCACTGAAAAGGAGCTATTACGTAGGGTATTCACTTATTGGCACGGGAACATCTTTGGCCCTGAACCGACGTGAATAACACGTGACCAGGCACAGAAGCATAAATTTTCCCGGTCGAGTGAGGGTTCTGTGGGTCCCGAAGGCCACCTTTTTAGAGGGCACCGTTGCCTCGAGGTCCCTGGACGTGTGGCTCCCGGCAGAAGTCAAACAATGCCTGGAAAGGCTCAAAATGAAATATATCAAAAGAATTTTGCTCATTACCATAAAATTCACCACATATAACAACATCAAATTGCACAGTAGCAAAGTATAGCAAAGGTCTCCAACAAAGACATCCAAACTTTAATCGTCCATCATTTTCATTGTCTCAGGAGACGGCGCCATGCCAATGATGAAGTCCAAAGCTACGTAGAAGGTATAATGGGAAAGCAAATCAGTCAGGCTTCACAATCACAAACTAAAGTTCATCATGTCCACAATAGTTGATCCTAGCAATGCTTAAAATATTGAACTATACTCATTAATAGTGGAGCTCCGTGGATGTTAACTATTGCAGCAAAAGATAATATAGAATCATCTGCCTTCTCAAAGTAGATTGTTAAAACGTAAAAGCCACAACTTTCATTTTACATATGCCTTGTTGGTTTCTTGGTATGTGACCACACATGGCTGCTTTCCGCATGAACTTAGAACCCATCTCGGGATCCTATCATCCTTATTCCATACTAGTTCAAAATGCAATGAATCATGAATAGTTTTGTTCATTTTTGTTGTTGTGGTCTCTTGTTTGTACGTTGCGCGAAAACCTGTCAGCCTAGATACAGACGGGGGAATGAATACCAAAAATGACATTTGTTGTGTAGCTCTCAAAGTTTTGGCAGCTTCCAGAGTGGACTGAGTATGAAAAGTGCGATCATATCTGTCAAATTACATATCTTCATGCTTCAAATCAAAGTGAACTACTCATGCTGCTGAACAAAAGATCTACAGTCAAGTAGCTTTAATATTGATAATAAAGGAAAAAAGGGAGTGAGCATACCTGGGGATGTGCTGGAAATAGAAATATTGGTATGGACCCTGGTTGCAAAAGTGAAGCTTTTACCTATCCGTGGAAGAGACCAACTTTCCTTTTGTAGTTGCGCTCCATGCAACCGATTGATGTATGTGCTATTATTGTTCTTTATCTAGCTAGGAGCAATGGAGGTGATGAACAACAACACCATAGCAATGATAACAACAATTTGCAACATCTTCCTTGGAAGAGAAAGAGCTGGTTGTTTGTGCGGAGGTGGTTTGTGTGTATAATCAGCTGAAGTTGGTGTTATAAAACATCATTTTAACTTAAAAGCTAGCCTCCAAAACCATAAAGGGTTTTTCCTTGTCTCTTCAAAGCATAAACAACATCCATAGCAGTTACAGTCATCCACCCATTATGCTCCGTGTACATCATTGCATCTTTGATCACATTCTAGAGGAGGATCTTAAACACGCCTCTTGTTTCCTCATAAATGAGGCCCTTGATATGCTTCACAATGTACCCATACTACATGGTCCAATTGCAACCTTAAGAGGTAGAAGGCTTCATAGCTGATTTTGCTCAAGAAACATACCAAAATTATGAATGAACAATGGGTCAAACCATCTCCAAATTTAACTTATCTTTAAAAATATTTGCTAACATCATAACATGAGACCAATAAAACTAGAAACGTTAACCACTACAATCATGCAAACATATCTTTAAGGATAGTATCATCAAAACTTTGCAAAAGACCTATGAGGACACACAAAATCGCAATTAAAAGCGAATCATATTCAAGATTCAAAGTGAGCTCAACAAATATTTCATGCATGAAGCATTTAATCTAATTCATTTTTGTTCATTTATTGATGAACTATATTTTCATGTGAAGTAAAGTCATAGTCAAACTAAGTCTTACCAGAACCAAAGATATGCAATTTGTTAAGCATATCGCACTACATACCTTCGAGAACACCAATTATGCGTCAACATGAGAATACATGCTACTGAGGACAGAAAAGAAAGCCACAAACAGACATAACACTTAGCATAAAATTTCCTCATTCAAGTTTCTAAAGCTTGCAAAAAAATCACACAAAAGACTAAAAACCTACCAAAAAAGTGCATTGTTGGTTGAGATAGTGATTTGAATCATCGTATGAACATGCGAAATTCTAGCTGTATTGGATAAGTTTTTGTCACATTGACTCTACAATGACTTAATACATTCTCATCACAAAAAAAGGTACATGAGCTTGTAGCTATGTTTCAGCATTAAAACATGTACATGAGCTTGTACGTATGTTTCAGCATTAAAACATGTACATGAGCTTGTACGTATGTTTCAACATTAAAACATGTACAATGTATAATCAACTCTAAAACATTGCTCGAGACAAGGAGTCAACGGACGTCTACAAGAGATAGTGCTTAAAATTATCATGGAAAGATGCAAAATTCTACGTTGACATGAGAACACAAATTCTACGTCAACATGAGAACAAATGTTGTCAAGCTACTAATGGTAGATACAAAGCCACCAACATAGACATAATACTAAGTGTAAAATTGCCTCATTCAAGTTACTAAACCTTGCAAAAAAATCACACAAGAGGATGGAAACCTACCAGAAAAGCATGTTGTTGGCTGACATAGTGCTTCAAATCGTAGTAGGAACATGCAAAATTATGTCTATATTTGGCTTGTGTTAGTTGATGCCATGAACCCCGAGGTGTCGATGCAGTGCCTCCTCACCCAAATGGGTTTCCAGTGGAGTTGATGATGAGAGCCGAGCACGAGAATTAGTAGTTGTTAGACTAAGTTGCATACTGTGAGCCCCATGGTAAATCCCAAAAGATGGAAAACCATGTGGGAGCTAGTAACTCGGGCCCCCTCAAACTTGAGTTGTATTTTCAAGAAAGAGGCCTCCTTGTAAAGTAAGAAAAAGGCTAGTGGTAGAACTCAAATGTTATATATTAGAGTTAGCTAGCTCGTGGCTATAAGAAGCAGCCTCCTCCACGAGTTCAGAGGCATGAAAATTGTATTGAAATGTTGTTGCAAATGCAATTGAAGAGCTTCCTACTTGCATTTCCATTTTGTGCTCCGTATTCATGCATTTGTTTGGGTACATTTTGTATGAACGTGTTTGTTGTTTTTTTCTTCTTCAAGATTCGTTTGTGATTAGAATCAAGTAGATGTGCAGGGCTTGGAGGTAGATCACGCTCAGCACTCATATGTGATGCTCCCTTGTGCTTGCTCCTTGAAACGTTTTTACTACAATTGTTGAGTGATAATTGTAGTAAGCACTTTGTAGGATTCACATTTGCTGTAGTTGTAGGTTGTTTTGCCTTGTAGATTAAATAGTAGAACAAATTAGTGCCTTTGTGTGCAGTAGCATAGTTTATTTCCACAATAGAGTAGAAGTAGTTACGAATAATTTGCAAATCTGTAAGCAAGAAATTAAGATCTGAAATAGATTTGTAGAAAACCAGATAGAACAGTCCTGACAGATCAAATAATCAAGCTGAGCATCCATTGTCATTGTTAGGATCGAGTTCAGGGTTGAGTAATGTGCTAAAGAATTGACAGGCGGGGCACACTTCCATTATACTACATAGGAGGACAAGAACAAGAAGATAGAGTAGTAGGGGGCGAGTCGGCCTGACAGGAAGGGCTGACAAAATAGCTAACACTTGGCACCGTTGCTGAGGACAATCTTCTTGATTTCTTGTCTATAGAACTTGTCCATCTTTGTGAATCTTTTTCAAGTCTACTTGCTTTTTTGATTGCTTGCTTGATTTCTTGTATTCTCCTATAACACAAGCATGCATTCCATATTATTTGCAAGCTCATACTGGCATCACAAGAATGCTAAACCAAGATCTGTGCTCTTTTTGAATTCTTACAAACTCAAATCACTATGCACTTCTACACGGCCGTGAAGTTTTCCAAACCTCTAGAGATACCATATTGCAGATCTCTCAACAGCTCGATATCCAAGATGAATTAAGACAACCGGAAAACAATGAAGTGATTCATACTTGGTATGAGCCGGTGTTGTTAAGCACTATAATTCTTATCCATCCATACAAGCCATTCTTGATAGTGGGTGTGGCATGAATATTATAGCCCTATCCCTAAAAAAGACATGGGAATAACAACATTGGAAAAGCCTAAGTACAAGTTACGAATGGCTGACCAAAAACCGACGATGCCTACAGGCCACATAACTAATTTTTCGATTAGAATTGTAGGATTTATATTCACTATAGAGTGTGTTGTGCTAGACCTTCCCGATGAACCACACAACTATAAACTCCTTCTTGAGACGCCTTGGTTAGTAGAAATGGATGGAGTGATCCAAGATTGGAAGAAAAATAAGATAGTTCTAGGCAACAAAGATAAAAGAATCCATATCGATGTCACGGGTAAGATAAAGCCTGCACGAATCGAAGATAATTGGTCTTACAATACTGACTTGTGTGAAGATATTAATTATCAACACCAAGTACAAAATAGACTCTTTACATTAACCAGACTATGTAAAACACGACTCATATCTTATCATGCACAGTTGGTTCATAAGAGACGACAAAAGGTTTGGCCTGATCGTCATGTCAAGGTTAAGGACATTCATGATGATGACAAAGTTCTTTTTTACACATCGTCAAAATTCTACCCTAGAAAGTTGAAATTCCATAGCCAAGGAGCCGCTTATGGAAGTACCATGAGGATACCTTTACAGTAAGTCCTATATAAACATGCACTTCTGAGTTATTTTTTTCCTTTTTTATTTTATTTGTATTTTCCATTTCTACTTGCTACATCCTATTGTACATCATTTTCTTTTGTTTTTTGAATTACTCTTGATTAAGTTGTTTTTTCTCTGTATATATATACCCCCATATCTTTACAAAATCCCCAAACAGGACTAAAAAATACTCTAAGTTTTACATACGACAGTAGGTACCAATTTACATCCCGACTGCAAGACCCAACGGTGTATCCGACAACACTACCTAATTGTACATCCGATGCCCTATCTGTAGATCTCACGAAGTTATCCATGATGAGTCATATCCGACGATCAAAACTGATGTCCAGATCCGACGAACCATATCCCACGATAGAACTGACTATTACATTCGATAACAGTATATTTGACAGCTACATCTGATGTTCAGATCCAAAGGTGCATCCTACGACTGCATCCGACGACCTACAATTGACGAAATCACATCACACCCCAACCTAAAAATCCATATAAATACGTCGGTCGACCGTGCCATTTCCACTTCAAACTTTTGCAAGAGCGTTCACGTCCGGTTGGCAATTCTTTGGCGATCTTTGCTATCAGACACCCAATTTTGGCGATTTTTTATGCAAACGACTTCCAATCCATCCCATTCCATTATACTACTATGTTTTAATCCAGTCCTACTCCCATCACATCAATCAACGGCTCACAAAACCCTCATTTTATTTGCACTCCAACAAAAAATTTGTTCTATCATTCAAGTTTTGATAACACGTCTTTTTTTCCATCTTTTTACCTTATTCATCCATCAAACACTTCATTCCCATTTCTCACATACTTAACCTAAAGAAGAAAAAAACACAAAAGTAACCGCTTTTGCGTTCCATTTGCACCACAAATTGTTTCCATTCTGCATCTGATCATACTGTTACAACCAACGGTACATCTACTTCTGCAGTCAAGAATATACTTCTCTCTTACAGCAGATAGCCCGTATGTCTAGATCTGAAGACTTTGCATTCAAATTTGTGTCCACACTTGCAT
The DNA here is from genome assembly GCA_029204225.1 of Diphasiastrum complanatum. Classification (NCBI taxonomy): domain Eukaryota; kingdom Viridiplantae; phylum Streptophyta; class Lycopodiopsida; order Lycopodiales; family Lycopodiaceae; genus Diphasiastrum; species Diphasiastrum complanatum. Next base: position 35,746,599 of record CM055093.1, on the reverse strand, counting down.
CCAACTTTGCATCATACTTGCATCCCACTATACATCCGACAATGCATTTACACTTGCATCCGACTGTGCATCAGATTGTACATCCGACTTACATCTGACATTGCATCCACACTTGCATCCGACTGTGCATCAGACTTTACATCCGACTTACATCCAACCAGTTTACATCCGCTGACTAGTTTGCATCCAAATAATTACATCCAACACTGTTAACATCAAATACCAAAAATTGTAAAAAATGGCCAAATCAGATTTTGACGCAAATGGAAGGGCAACCAGAGTTTATATCTCATGTTCCAGGCCTATGAGAACTTTGATAGCAAACAGTTGACATTTAGAATCGATATGCCAAATTTTCAACTTTTGGTCTATCTGGCTGGAAGCAACCTTAATGCCTTTGGATTTCCAATTGGCCATAAGGAAAAGCCTAAGAAATTGACCAACATGTTGCAGCAACCCTATGCAAAATTCATCGACACAAGGGTCGACAAATGGAAGAACAAAGATGGCATACTGTTAAGGTTACCAAAAGTAAGCCTGCTTCTGAGTCTAAGACCAAATTTGAAAGCCCACCACCATCTAAGATAGGAATACTAGTGCCTAGGAAGAAAATTTGAATGCCTGGATATGAAGCTGTGCCCTCAAGCAACAGTGGGAAAGATGATGATGAAGAGGAAGGCAAATTGCAAACAAGAATAGCCAAGTTCAAGAAAGCATCACCTACCTTCTCCTCTCAACAACTGCAGATCCAAGATACACAGCACGCACAATCACCAAACATGGGAACAACTCCAGACCCAAATTTCTTTTTCCCTCAAGTGCAGTCACCTAATCCCAGATCCAGATCAAGATCTCAGTCACCCACAAGGTCATTGCAATAAACACCCTCACCTTCTCATGTGCAACAAGCAATTGTACCTGTGCTCACACTTCATCAGCAACCACGGGCAACAATTTCAAGGGCCAACTCTTAATTCTATTGGACCTCTTGAACTTTGACTTGTCACACATCAAACTAACTAAAGACACTTGTCAAGAACCTATTTAGCTCGAGTTTTCCACTTGTGCTTTTGGCCTAATAATGACAAAACAAGCGTACTTCACTAATTGACCTCTAAAGCCAAAAATGGCTCAATCTACTAATGACACCTAGAAGCTTGACTATGAAACTGATCACTTGAGAAGTTTGTAAAGCTTTTTGAGTGGATCCTTGCATTTGTAGCCATCGGAAGAAAGATAGGCTATGAGAAGTCTCTTGACAAGAAGAAGGCCAAAAAAGATAAGCAAGAGGCGCTAAGCTATGCAGGGCTATCCTAACAAGACCCTTACAAAATTTGGGGCTATTGCAATGCAATGTGACGCTAGCTATGAATAAGTCTTGGTTTTACGAAGGCAAAAGTTGATCCATGCCTTTCCAAGAACCCGAGCGACAGAGCATTGACAGTGCAGTGGGACTTGCAACACTGTAGGGGGAGGATAATGTTAGCTGATGCCATGAACCCAGAGGTGTCGATGCAGTGACTCCTCACCCAAATGGGTTTCCAGTGGAGTTGATGAAGAGAGCCGAGTATGAGAGCACAAGAATTACTAGTTGTTAGACTAAGTTTCATATTGTGAGCCCCGTGGTAAATCCCAAAAGATGGAAAACTATGTGGGAGCTAGTAACTTGGGCCCTCTCAAACTTGAGTTGGCTAAAAGCATGGTTTGGTGGTACAACATGGACTATGAAGGACACTACCTCTTTTGGGTAGAAATGCATTTATGTTTTTTATTGGAGGAGAGAGAGAAGGCCCACCACTTACCCCCCAATACTCCAAGAGGGTAGGCCCATCATTGCTCGTGGGTAGCATCTATTAAGCTCCTTTCCAAATGTCCAAAAAGTGAAATGTACTACCAAAAGGTACAATGAAAAATGGGTTCTTTTTTTGTACCACCAAACCATGCTTTTACCCAACTGTATTTTCAAGAAAGAGGCCTCTTTGTAAATTAAAAAAAAGAGAAGCTAGTGGTGGAACTCAAATGTTATATATTAGAGTTAACTAGCTCATGGCTATAAGAAGGAGCCTCCTCCACGAGTTCAGATATATTGAAACCACATAAGTACACTTATTTTTGTCATTTATGTACTAGCAAAATGAATTTCATTCTATTAATCCCATTCATGTGCTTTTCCACAATACTATTTTGAATTCTGATTTATTGGATGACTAGTTATGACTTGAGTGGAACTATAAATAAGTGGAATGATGGAGACTAATTGGTGTACTCTACTCTTATCCCCTTAAAATATGGTTTTATGATTTGTTTGAGAATCGTGCAATGCTTTGGATATGGAAGATGGTTGTGAGCAATAATTTTAACTTCTGCGATTTTGGTATATGTAGCTTTCGCTACAACAATGGCAAACTTGACATTGATACCCCTCCACACATAAATTAGATACCACAGTGCCTAATTGGCCCTTTTCTTAGCTATGCGATCGGGAAGGTAGGGAAAGAAGACATGAATGCAAATAGATCATACAGATACTGTGATATAGAATGACTTGTAATAAGGGCATGAGGAATACTTTTCGAATTGTTTATGGGGTGGGGGTGAGAAACTTGCACGCACTCCTCTGGTTGATATTTGCATGCCCGTTGCCATTATCATTAGTAGGCATGATGAAACTTCTCTCTCTCTCTCTCTCTCTCTCTCTCTCTCTCTCTCTCTCTCTCTCTCTCTCTCTCTCTCTCTCTCTCTCTCTCTCTCTCTCTCTCTCTCTCTCTCTCTCCCCCCCCCCCCCGCACAGGATGTAGCAAACAGTGTAAGGAAAAAGAGAAAATTCACAATTACCAATCCACAAACAAAAATACTCTACTTTGATTGTAGAGTCTAACAAATTTTGTACTTGGATTGATAGCTCGAATTTCTCATTTTGCATGACCAAAAATAGCTTTTCTAGATCAGGAATAAAACACTCAACTATTTATAGTCCAAAACATAAATACCAATCTATTTAACTTGTCCTGAGCTTTTGAGATTGCCTTCTTGTTCCATACCTGCGCAATGGAATCAATTGAATTTCTTTCTATAGCAACATCCTCATGGTGATTATGCTTGTTGACTATGAGAAGATCTGAAGATCTATAAGTATAAAAAAATTAATTAATTCTTTAGGATAAATTTGAACTACCTCAATTGCAGTATATTCTAAAGATCTGAAATACTATGACTTGCATAATTGAGAACAAAGTTGGATTTTGTTATTTAAGGACATGAAAGATTATTTCTACAATATGTTAACATAACTTAATTCTCTCAACTCATTGGCACATACATTTATACAGGGAAGGATCTTAGGCTTTAGCTGTTTTGTTGGTCTTGACTCATTATGGTCTTCCAATTGACAAAAAATTTAGTATTCAAATTTTCCAACAAATCAAGAAACTCAATAGGTTCTATTGTAATACTAGATCATAAGTTCGATACCAGCTTTGTGAAAGCATATAAGATCATCAATTAGCAAAATAGATCATGATACAAATGTTAGCCAATGAAAACATAAGTATGAAGGATAAGACTTGAAAAAATATATAACTTCATAATTTATCAAAATGCAGACAGCAAAATTTATATCAACTTATCATTTGAGTTTGAAAGAATGTGCTTTTTTCCTTCTCTCCCTAAAATCCAACGAGTTAGTCTAGTTCTGTTCATGCAATTTAAGTGCAAGCTTACAAATTGAAGCCTTCGAACTTCGTCAAAGATGAAGTCGTTGCCTGTCCGTAAGGCTTCCTCTTATGAGACATGACACCACACGTCAATAAATTCATGTATGGCTACGAAATCAATCATTTATATCCCTTTGATTTCAAAATATTTCTCGGGCAATTCCACCCGGGAAGGCTGTGCACCCTCGGGCTACCGCCCTCGAAGAGAGTCCCCCCACCCAAACCAAATTACTATGTAAGATTTGATTACTTAGTGAGCAATCTTTTGAAGCAAAAAGTTGATCATAAGTCATTTTTAGATTCCGAGTCAAGATATTTTTGTGCCTTGTAATTTGTGTCTAACATTTGAGTGGTCTCTCTTATGCTTATATATGTTTGTTCCTTGTGAGTGTACAATGTACAATGGTCTCTCTTATGCTTATATATTCTGCCCATCACTTTCGTTAAAAAAAACACAAACTCTCTCTCTCTCTCTCTCTCTCTCTCTCTCTCTCTCTCTCTCTCTCTCGTCTGACGGCTTTTTTAGCTTGGATCGCAGCCTGTTCTTAACGGTTTGTTACCACAATAACCAATTACGCAGGTCGATTGTTCTTTTACTTGGACCTCACAAAACTTACTCTCTGAATTGCTGCAAATATTGATGCATTTCTAGTTAACAGCTTTGGCCCTTGCATTTTGACACAGCTGAGTTGTTTGCAAGAATTTGCGTGTATTGCTGATTAGAAACTCTTTGTTCAACTTCTATATCGTCAGAGGTCTCACAGAATTCAGGTGCCTTTTGTTTAAAAGCCAGAGGATCGTCATAGCACTGAAGGCTTAAGGGGCAAAAGGCATTACCCTTTAGTAAAGGCGTTTCTAAAGACGAGCGAGCTGACCTTTTACTGCAGAGAACATGGCAAGATCGTTGAGGAAGCTGCAGTGCATAACTGTGGATGTTACTGGTACCCTGTTAGCTTACAAGGGCCAGCTCGGAGATTACTATTGCATGGCTGCAAAAAGTATTGGGTTGCCCTGCCCGGACTACGAGCGCATGCACAAAGGCTTTAAGGTAGCATATACCAATATGAACAAGCGCTTCCCCTGCTTTGGATGGAGTGCCAAGATGGATAGCAGGGAATGGTGGCGTACGTGCGTTAAAGAATCTTTCATCCAGGTCAGTTACATGGGTTTTCGCTCTCGGGCCAATCAAGTACTCCTTGGATTTGGACCAGACATGTTCAGTAAATTTGAGTCTGGTGCAAGTCTCGTGTATTTTCTTTTACAAGAGAAATTGAATGAAATTTTTTGAAAAACATTGTTCATCAAAGCTTAGTTGTATGACACTTGCTTGGATAGTTCATGGGCATGCATTCTTGACGAACGTCGTTAAGATGACTTGTCTAATAGCCTATTTAACTACATGTTTTTAAGTCCCAAAGTACTCAACAAGTCTCAAATTTTCTAAACATGTTACTGCCATGGCATGCATACACAGTAGTTAAACACAAAATGTCATTCAATATTTGTCATGATTTCTGATTTCATGAATTACTATGTGCAATTGGAAATATGCGCAGGCAGGATACGAATATGATGATCCAACTTTCCAAAAGGTGTTTGATCGCATTTATGCCGCTTTTGGCTCCACTGCGCCGTACATCTTGTTCCCAGATGTAGTACCTTTCCTAAGGTGGGCACGAAGTAAAGGCATTGTCATTGGGATCCTCAGCAATTCAGATTCCAGATATCGAGATGTGATCTTGCCTGCACTTGGGCTTCACCAGGTCCCCTCATTATATTAATTCTGAGATCAATTTTAAAATTTTCTGGCTTAGATTAATTTCTGCAGTGTAGTGATGCTGATCCTTGCCTGCCTTCTTCAAATGTTGCGTGCTTGCAGGGATCTGAATGGGATTTCGGAGTTTTCTCTGGCACAGATGGGCTAGAAAAGCCCGATCCGCGCATGTATGAGCTAGCATTAAAAAGGGCTGGAAATATACCTGTGGCGAATGCATTACACATTGGCGACAGCTTGGAAAAAGACTATCTTCCTGCAGTCAGCATAGGGATGCAGGCACTGCTGCTTGATCGATTCAATACAGTGGAAGCAAGAGAGTGGAAGAAAAAGGGTACTGTTGTACTTCAAAATCTTGGGGCGGTTCAGCAGTGGATCATTCAGCACGAGGATCAATATCTGAGCGGCCTGATTACAAAGGCTTCTTCCATCCATGTGCAATTGAAAAACCAAGACCAAAGAGCGGCTGTTTGAGGCAATAATCTTGTGTGAATGCGAAAGCAAAATAAGCATCGTCAATTTCACCACCTTTGAGTATATCGGCCTGAAGTTTTGTTACGGCCAGCTCGTACTAGTGTTCATTGTAAAAATAGACATCCGCGTTTTCTATTCCAGATGTTACTTGTTAAACATTGTTGAATCCCCGTGCTTCACTAAGAATATGTACCTTTTGTAGTTCGGCTATATCATCTGCAAATGAGACTGAGTTGGTCATATCTCTTTGATGGATGAATGAACCTGTTGGATTCCAGTAGTATGATGACAGCTGAGTTAGCAACGGGTTCATCTTTGTGTATTCAAGGATTAGGAAAGTTGCTCAGGTTTTGACCTAGTTGTTGAATCCCTATTCTTTTGTTTATTCACAATCCTGCAAGAGTTCAAAGGAACTGTCGTTCTGGACCCACGTAGGCTGCAGAATTATCTGTTTGGCAGATTGCAGTAGGCAGGATGTTCTTTCCATGAGATCACCTGCTGCAATAAACAGGATGTTTAGTGGTAATGAAAAACTATTTACAAGCATGGGAGTCGTGCTAATGCTCTGAATGTACTCACTTCATCATAGATCCCTCCATGCACTTGGATTAGTGTATGCGCGCTTCCTAGATGTGAGGATCTGAAACAGCCAGAACAATGCATGTTTCGGTACCTTTCCCATGGTTGCATTGCAGTCCATTGGTGAACATTCGGAAGGATATGTGAAGCGGGAGTGCAGCTCTAGCGGCGATCAGTTCCAACCCGTGTGAATATGTAATTGAATCCCGAGCAACATGCGAGCCTGTGGGCAGCGAGTTTCTGACAGTTCGGAAAGCTGACCGTGTGGAAGTGGCTGATGGGAAGCCTTCTGGGGGCGTGAACGAGTGGTGGCTGTGAGGAGTTTAGGGTTTTGCCCTTTCTTCTTGTGAAGCCATGGCCTTTTTGTTTTTTTAGAAAAAGGTTATTTTTTGGGCTTTGTTAGCATTGTATGTTCAAGGTGTTCAAAGAAGATTGGTGCATGAGGATGGTCAGCCATTCGAGTATTTGCTTGGCTGTCTGCATCAATGCAATTACATGCCGGTACGAAGAGATTTTGACATTTAGTAGCTTTGAGTTGGTTCGAAATGGGTTTTTTAGATTAACTTCGGAAGTTCAAGCTACTAACACCCAGTTATAGAAATTTCGATTTCTTGGTGTCGGAGGGTCAAAGTTCGACCTTGGAGTTAAATATTGTTCCCGTATAGCGAGTTGAAGGAATTTGGATTTCCTTTCTCTAGGGACAGTATGCATGTTTTTGGACTTTATCACTTTGATTTTTTGCTAAGCCAGAAAAATTGGACCTTTAGTACTGTTGGATCTTTGGTCGAGCTGTATAGTCGGTTTTGGAAATGGAGTTTTTTAAGCCGATCTTGACAAAAAGGGATGAATGGTACAGTTCTCAGGCATATATCCAGTTTAGGAATTCGATTCCTTGGTACAATGCTATTGAAAGCATTTAACTCTGGAGTATTGGTACTCCCAGTAAATGGAGTTAAATTGTGTTCTTTTTTTTATTTTCTCCTTTTCAAATCGGTGAAACATCGACCAGTTGGTTATTGTGGTTTTAATGATTTAGTTCATTAAAATTGAACAAACCAAAAGCTTTTGGAATACTTGTTAAATAATTAGTGGTGGAAAATTCATAGTATTTGGAGGTAATTCTTTATTCAACAATATTATTTTGGTGTGAATACAGTGTAGGAAGTACCCGAATCCAAATCTTATTTCCCATTAATTACAAATAATTTTAACAAAGTAATTCTTAAGCCAGTAAGTGAAAAGGACAAACAGTCCAATGTTATTGGAAAAATTGTGATAATAAGAATTTTAAAATTGATTTCATTTCCAGTAAAATCAGACTAGTACTGTTTCACATACTAATAAATGATTTTTGATATAGCCCAAGTATAGGATAGAAATGAAATTGTTTCAAACTTTTTCAAAATTCCTACAATAATTAATTTTTAAACATTTACTAATGTCGTTACGTCTTCTTGATACCTTAGCTGAAAGATTTTCAAGGAACTGAAAATTCTGAGGAGGGAAGAAGAGTAGACATCAGTGGTAGTAAGTGTGATTGGAAAATGTATTTCGCAATTAGGATTTTGTAATACCAGTTATTAATTTCCTGGATAGAATTCATTTAGTTGAATTCATAGCTTATATCTTTGTAATCATTGAGTTATCCGCAGTTTTGGATGTCAATTGTGATGTTAGAAGTAGAATCTGATATATGGATTACATTGGATCTATTAGTTGATAGAAGCTTGTCCCTAGAGTTAATGCTCTTGGATCCAGGGGGATGTGAAACTTATCATTAACTTGTAAGGATTAGAATGTAGTGTTGAACCATGTTAATTCTTCTGTCTAAATCACAGAATCAGGTGTGGATTGTGATATCCATCTGATAGGCATGCCAGCCATCCAAATAAATGGATTCTCCAATATTTGGGAACAAGATATAATATCCTATAGTGATTATAGGACAACTAGAAGATTAGTGGGTCTCTAGAATATCAGATAAGGCGGTTAAGGATTTTTTGGAAGGAAAAGCTGATGGTATGGGACATTAGTAATTTTGGAAAGGGAATTCTAGGACTGTAAAGATCTAATGATCAATGGTGTGTTTTAGTACCTAGTCGCGATATGAAAAAAAAAAAAAACCATTTGATTAAATGTGGGGTATTTTGGGAAATTTTGAGGTTTAATCTAGATCCCAATGTGGTATCTCATTATTTACAAAATCAGAGGCCCTCAAATCTATTTCTCGCTTTCTTAATTAATCCTTTACTTCTTAGTAATTTCTCGAATATAAGACATCAGACTGGTTTATATGATTCTTTCTAGTGTGAAGTTATTCTTCGGAAAGACTATTATGTCATATAAATTACTACTTGTATGAAAAAACTTGGAAGTTTGATAAATTTTAAAGTCAAAGTGGTTCAATGTCATAAACCTTGATATCTCTTTTTGCATAAATAGATTTTGATAGAATAGTAGTTTTATCACTCAAAGTAAAAATATTTGAAGGAGAAGTCATGTTTGTAATAGAATGAATCCTTTAGTGGAAGCATTTAGTACTGACTTTTCTTGGATTTAAATATTTTCATATATCATCTTTCCAGTCAACTTTTATTGAAATTTATAATTTCATTAAAAGGAGGGGTGAAGTAGTGGGATAAAATTATATTTGGGAATCTGTAGGTTGCATAGTTTTTGGAAGAGAACTAGTTGTGGTATAGAAATGAGATTTGGTCTGAAAGTAATTTCGGATAGATTCAGATTAAGATACCTAATTGGAACTTTTCGAATAAGAGAAATTCTCTAGGGATTGTGTGGACAATTTGGAACTAGAACAGGTTTGACATTAAATCGTTATCTATAAGTAGTACAGTGAAATATCAAAGGTTACTAATTCCATTTTGGTTGGAATAGAAGTAAGTTTGATCAGAAGATAAGTTTGAGAGTTCTGTATTGGATGAACCTAATCTTGGTTTGAGTACTAGGATCAGAGAGGGGTTGATTGAGTGGATGAAATTATGTAATTAGAGGTAAGTTGGATTGGAAAACTTTTGAGATTGAATGTTATTCGTCTCAAAGATTTCTCGGATATGTTATTTACTTATGAGAAATAAAAAAATCTTTTGTAGCTGAGTTACAAGATCTCAGTGAGATATGTGAGTAACATATGTGGATTCTGGAGGAATCCGCTAGATAAGAATGTGTTTATGTACTGGGTCATAGTGAGATTATTTACATATATGCACAATTAATCTTGTATGAATCTAATGTGTATTCCTGGTTACTAGAGTTATTTGGTGCACTTAACCTAGTCGGTGAACATGAACATATGATCAAGTATTGTTTTGACAGATACTTGCAGAGTTAACGGATCTTTCTATGAAAGGTTTATGAGTTAACTAATAAATGATTTGGATAAGGATCTAATGTGGTGTTATACATGTATAATTAAAAGCTGCACATGGACATTGAGATTTCTGAACCATAAACAATTAACTTGAGTAGTTGATTACTCCAGGACGAAATTAATTGGTAAAACGATCAGTGTGATGAGGATTCACCAAAAACTGATAGTTTTGGTTTATATTGCTTGTTAGACGCATGATTAGTGAATCATTACGATTAATCAGTTAAAATTGTGTGCATTGGATATATAGTATTCTTGGGATAGAGTATTCCTTAGTTAAGGAAGGGACTCAGCTCATTAGTGATTGTATCCCAGAGAGCTCAATTGGATAGCGAATCATAATGGATCCAAGAATAATAACTGAATTGATATTCAGCAGGACTTTGGGTATCTAGATGTGATTCTGGATTGTAATCTAAAGTTTTTGTAGTTAAAGATGATTGTCATCTTGGTATGCGTTCAGTCTCTAATTACTAGTGGCTTATAGAACTTAAATCTTGCACTTCAATCAAAGAATCATGTTTGAAGAATATTTTTGAATCCAGTATTTTCTTAGTGGAAAGATTTTGGAATGATTCTTACTTTTCCTGAGTTATGTTGGACATATACTCCAGTATCCTGTAAATGATTATGGGTTTTGGATTCCAAAAAATTGTGATTGACGGATCATACGAATCTATATTGTTATGATTGACGGATCATATATAAATACTTAATTATTGTCAGAGGATTATTCGAAATTGTGATGATTCTTAGGTGTGATGATTAAGTCTTGGTCTATTTATTGAGTAAGATTTCAAATCAGTGTTTTGAATCTCTCTACTCCAGTATTTTAATGAAGAACCTATGGATATCACAAAATTTTCACAAGAAAAGTTATTTTACTTGTAGGGAATCTAATTTATCTAGTGGATGCTATTCTGCTATAGTATATGGTCTGCAGATGCTTGAGTTACAGTTTTTTCTTTTAAATGGATCTCCAGTTATCATAGGAGACAGACAAGTCTATTAAGATGAATGAATGTTGTTTTCTAGCATTTGGTGTTAGAAATAAGAGCATTTAACTCAAAAGAGTACCTGGGATACTCAGAGTTGAATTTTAATCATTCTATATATTAATGATTCTCCTAGAGATTCTAGTTGAATGAATTATCATATCTTATAATTGAATTCTAAGGATAGTTGTACTTGCAAGCTTTTTATAAATTATCTGCCATAGTTTGTGGATAATTTCAGAATGTAATTATTATTTCTTTTCTTTAACTTTAATCTCGTAAGTTAGGGAATATTTCATTCAGTGGTTCATATAAGTGTTTTACATGAAGGTGATGTTACTAACTTGTGTTGAGTGTAACCTAGTTGAGAAATTTATGGCTTAGTGTACTTTTTTCAAACTTGAGTCGTACTCCAGAGATTAGCTATTGGAAATAGGTTTATCTCTGAGTACTTGTTTGATAAGGAAGTCAGACTAAGAGTAATGATTTCCTCGGTTAATATTGTAAGTTAAAGGAACTGTTCCTGTAATTCTTTTCTGTCTTGAGGAGCTTCTAAGTATAGAGGCAGTTTAAGGAGGGAAGAATGTTATGGCCATATTTGGTTAAGGACCTGGAATAGTCCTAATATAGTAGATCGGCCCTCCAGTATTCAGGATTATTGGTCATGCCGTGATTTAATTTCATGTCAAGGCCTGTTTGTGACTAATTACCTTGAGAGGACCCAAACACTCTAATTGAGACATATGGAGTATTGCATGTCTGTGTGATGGTTATAGGCAGGAAGTACAAAATGCTAAAGGTTCCCTAGGAAAAGCGAAGACACCTTGTAAATCAAATCCTAAGGCATTTTGTTAGAGTGTAGCAAGAGTATTTCAGGAGGTTGTACTCTAGTATCCGGTGCAACCATACTCTGGATAAGCAAGAAGCAAACAACAATAGCTCAATCTTCTTGTGAAGTGGAATATGTAGCAACAGCCAAGATGGCAAATGAGTTGATCTGGATCAAACAGATGTTGAAAGCATTTGATGAATCTATTTCTGAACCTTATGTCTTGTTAATGGATAACACTTTAACAATCTATCTTACAAAAGATCTTGTATTTCACTCGAAAACAAAGGACATAGCTATGAAGTATCATGTAATTCGGGACTTAGTCAAGAAGAAGATACTGAAGACAGTCTTCATACCCACAGAGGAAATGACAGCCTATATCTTTACAAACCACTCAGTAAGGCTTTGTTCAAGAAGCAGTGAAGAAGATTGGGGTTATTCCAACTGTCCACTTTGAGAGGGAGCCTGTAGAACACCTGATCAAAGAGATCTCGATTCTACTAACAAAGTGCACAGTTTACTTGACAAAGGATGAGAAAGAAATGAGCTCAAACTCGAAACATTTCTATTCATGATCAACCTCGAAGGATTCGCAAAATTTATCTTGCTTGATACTCGAAAGATTCACAAAACAGTTTCTTTGTAGAAACTCGTGGTTTCTTGTTGAAGCTCGAAAAATTTGCAAACAGAATCTTGTCGCAAAATATTTTTGTTTTTTGTTCAAACCTCAGATGTTGCGAACAATTCACAAAATGTTTTGAATTCTTCTTCAAGCTCAAAGACTGTCATCTGTTGCGAACAATTCGCGAAACACGAAGATATCGCAAAGAGACAAGTGTCGAGAATAATTTGTGAAACACGAAGCTGTGATGAAGAGATAGACTGTCGCGAATAATTCGCGAACAGAAATTATTTGACCCTGGAAATAGAGCGTTGATTTGAATATCAACCATCGTAAATGGCAAGATCTACTATTACAGAATTAAATGGCCAAAGGACCTGTAATTAAAAGGCCAAAAGACCTGTCCTATAGCAATATAAATACATGTGCACTACTCGTTGTAACTCTAACTCTCAAACTGAAGAAACTCTCAGACTCAATCAATCAGAGACACAACAGTGAGATAAGAAAGCAAGAAATGTATACTGATTCAGATTCAGAATTATAAATCCATTTTTGATCAATAGTTTTCTGTTTGTCTAGTCTTAAGTTGTCTCTTAATTCTGCATATTATTTCCGCATGCATATTCAGTCAAGGCAAAAACTTTTCTATTAGTTCATAGACCAGAAACAGACCCAATTAAGACAATGATATTAGTTTGATTTATTCAAAATTTCATCGTGCTCTCTGTGGAAGAATAATTACTATTTTTCCTACAATGGGTTCGTGCCAAGCCCACGAACCTGTGGCCACCTTCCATTTGAGGTTCTAACATCTCTAGCATAAATTCGACCAGTTTTTTGTCCGACAGGCCTAGGTTTTCTATATTTCTTTTAGGGTTTATGGCTCGGACGCACATTTTTTTGTGAGTACGAGACCGTTGTTTGGAGACCAATATTGAAAATATCGGACCACTTCTTGGAAATGCCAAAAAGTAGTCCATTCTTGTGCCCTAATGGCGTTCCATCCAGCATGAAGGACGTTTTAAAAAAAAATGATGTCCATGTTGAGCTGCACCTGGTCCAGTGGGTTCGTGCCCATGAACCTGTGGCCACTTTTCGTTCGAGGTTCTGACATCTCTAGCACAAATCCGACCAGTTTTCGGTCCCGACAGGCCTAGGTTTCTTATATTGCTTTTAGGGTTTATGGCTCGGATGCACGTCTCTCTGTGAGTACAAAACCGTTTGGAGCTCGGTTTGTTGTTGCAAGTTTGTCTCGGCGTGCAATACATAAGATTCATGGCTTTTTGTCTACGAATATTTTCAAATTCTGTGCAAAAAGTACAAAAAGGACCAAGAGTGGATCCTAATCTGATCCTCAAGAGGGATTGGTTGTCAGTTACTTGATCTATCAATCTACTTCAGATTAAGATCAATCTAGATCAATTCTAGACACAAAATCCTAACAAGAACAATCATTAATTGAAGGTAAAGTGTACTTTCTGGTTTCACACGTGTGAAACATTGTCTGAGTATGGACTCCAACCTGAAAATCAAGTACACATTAATAGAACCTCAAAACAATCAAAACAAATGTAGACAAATGGAGAGAATCACTCAAAATTGCTTCCAAAACCAAGATTGGTGTCTCACAATGATTATGGCCAAATGTGGCTCTATATATACAATAAGTGGGAGCTCGTAAAACTGATAATCCCTCTGATCCCACATGTGTGAATGTGCTTTGTCATATGATGATTCATCATGCAAAATTGACACTTGGACAAAACCTTCTATTTTGAGCACTTTTGGTCTATTTTCCTTCTATATGGAGATCTACTTGGAAATCTTCTAGAACTCAAGATTCGCCTACTTCAGCTTATTCCAGATGTGTGAGCTGTCCTCTACACATGGGATATGACACCTAACCAAAGGATGTGGCTCATGCAATCAATAGATTGATGCCATGTGTCATATGTCTAGAAAACTAGTTTTTGGACTTTTTAGCCACTAAAACTTGAATTAAATCATATGTACATCCTATATGATTATGGTACATGACAAGCACACTAGTTTCACACATGGGAACAGGATCCACACATGTGTTTTTATCTATATACAAGATTTTTGGCCTCTACCAAGCTTATTTTTGCATTTTTCACACACCTCCTCAAAAATCTAGCTTGGAAAATTTAGCTTGATGGAAAACATGATGATCTTTAACTTGACTCCATGGGCTGAATTGGTCTTTGCTGGTTCAAAAGGTGTGAAGATCAGCCAATGAGCTTGATGTTGATCTGAAATCACCATATCCATGATAGTGCGTCTTTGATGTTGACATCTTTGATGAACTTGAGAGCTTTGCACCATCCTAGCATCTTCGAAATTGATTCCTTCCAAATTTCATGTAGATGCTTGACTTTGAGGCCTGCTCCTTCTTCATGTGCATGCTCCTCCATGAGAAAATAAAGATTTCTTCTTGACTTATTAGGATCACAAAGATCTAGCATCATGTTACCATGATCTAGAGAATTAGACTTATCCAAATTGGCAAGACTATGCATGCTATAATAATAAAGTGTTTGCATCATATCTTCATGCTTGTTTACCATGCTAATCTCAGATCCAATGAGGCTAAATACTTCATTATGGAGATAAGTGTCTTTAGAAGATGATTCACTTACTCTCATAAAGAGTTTACAGTTTGCCTCAATACAAATTTTCAAACCATGAGTGAACAAATCACTTTTGCTCTTACATGACTCAAGAGCATACATTTGATGAAATAACCATTTGCTTTCTAATTGATTTAAAACAAATTTCAACATTTTAAGAACATCATCTATGTTCTCAAGAGAGACTTCATACTCAACTAGTATGGCTTTACTCCAATTTTGAGATGCAATGATCTCACTAAAGCAAATTGATTTATCAAATGACATAAGAGACGTAAGTATGAGATGTATACCACATGAGATATGCTCCTCTTTCCCTTGAAATGTGAGCCACATGGAATCAGCCATATTTCTTGAGTTTCTTTTTGGAATCACAACTTGAGAAGGTCTCTCCTCCTCAATCCTTGGCACACTTGAACCTTGAGATGATTCTTTAAGATCCTCTTCATGGTGCTCCTTCTTGATGGAAATCCGAGACCTCCATGTCTCATAATGATCACAACAACTATGACTACACAATATGCACTTCCTATGATTATCAAGACTACTTATGCTAGAAACATAAGTCCA
Organism: Diphasiastrum complanatum; assembly: GCA_029204225.1. Classification (NCBI taxonomy): domain Eukaryota; kingdom Viridiplantae; phylum Streptophyta; class Lycopodiopsida; order Lycopodiales; family Lycopodiaceae; genus Diphasiastrum; species Diphasiastrum complanatum. Next base: position 35,730,998 of record CM055093.1, on the reverse strand, counting down.
AAAATCACCACAACTTGGCATCATTTTTCTAATATTGAAATCAAAAGGCATTTCCATCTCAATAAGGCTAAGTACTTGCTTATGGATATAAGTGTCCACTTTGGATGCTTCACTTATTCTCATAAGAAGTTTACAACTTGCCTTTAAGATTGAAAACTTACAATTATCATCTTTATGAATGAACACATCATTCATGATCTTATTGAAACCAAAAGATCCTACATTATGAAGGTATTTCCATTTCCTTGACTTCATAACTAATGTAAGCTTACAAGGAAAACATATTTTGCTATCTTTTAAGGCATCACACTCAACTAGTATTGCCTTAATCCACCTTTGAGATACAAAAATTTCTTCAAAGCAAAATGGTTCTTCATAAGTTGACATGATAGCATAAATGAAACTATTTTCATTTTGAGATTGCTCCTTATTCTTGATTGATTTCTCTTGGATAATAACAATAAGTTTGAACTTATCTATAGTTCCAAGCAAAATACTTTCCAAGGATATAAAATAAATCCAAGTTACTTTCATGAAAGTGACATCTATCTTTGCATCTTGAACCAAACAATGCACTTCCAAATGAAAAATTTCAAAAGATTTGACATGTGTTGTGATGGAATCTTGAAGACAAATCTTGCAAGTCCTTGTGAGACTCCAAGCCTCATTCACCTTTCCACAAAGGAAACATCTTTCCTTGGACTTGTCCTTCTTGTATTTGCATTTCGAACTTGAAGCTCCATCCTTCACCTTGGCCCCCTTGCTTTGGTTCTCCTTGGATGGATTGGTCTTCTTTTTGTAGAATCTTGAGAAAATATATCCTCCCTTGTCACAAAGGTTGCACTTAGGATCCTTTCTTTCCTTCAATAGGTTGCCACCTATTGATACTATGTGAATAAAAACCTGTGATATGATTCTACAAATGTAATTTGTGACTCTCAAGAGACTAGATTTGAAAATCTTCAACAATCTAGAAGGATCTACAAAAGATCTAACTCACAAACCTAAGAATCAGTTTTCACACTAATGACTAGTCACTTGGAAACTTTGCTTTGGTCACTAAGACAAAAGCAGACAATCTTTGAATCAAATTACAAAAGAAATCATATCCAATCTCCTATTGGACTCATCAAATACCAATAACTCTTTCTTTTGAAAATTGAAATGGATATGAAAAGATTTGACACCTAGATTCTCCTTTTCACTTGACTAGTTCTCTCAACACTTGAGATTCTTGAACAAAAGATGGGTTTTGTTTCAAACACATGAAAATCAAACTTAATCACTTCTATTGGACTCACTCTTGACCCAAATAATCTCACTCTTGAGATTTTGAATGAATTTGATTTGATTTGAAAACAAACTATACCACCAATTTTTCACAAAGCTTAAAAATTAGACAACTAGAGATTCACAAAGATCTCAAACATACATGAATACTCAAATATGGAATCCTCCTCATTCTAGACATCAAATGGGATCACAAATTGAGCCTCACACTCTCAAAAAGGAAGTTGAATAGAACTAATTTGAGTTTCATACATACTATGTCAATTTTTGCTCAACAAATTGAATTCAATCACTCCTATTGGATTCCACCAATTACTCTACCTTTTAAGACTTGGAATGAAATTCAAAATCAAAAGTTGTGATTTTTCTCACTAAGATATTGTGCTTCAAAGATCTAATGCCACTTAGAAAGATTTGATCACTTAGGAGAAGACAAACTCTCCACCAATAACAACACAAAATGAGCTTCTAGATCTTGCCCTCTACAAAGGAAGGAACTCTTAGAAAATTGGATCTCTCTCTACACATTTGTCATAGACACCTTAATGACTCTTTTCAAACCTTACAATCACTCAAACAAATTGAGTGGGGTTGAACAATTTGACTTGGATCTCAATCTCTTTTCTAGAACTCTCAATTTAAGCCATTCTATGTCAAATTCTACAAAAGATTTGCATAGATGCTCTATATGCACTAGAAACTCTCAAAGGTTTCACTTGGAGGACAAATCCAAAGATGTTTTCTAGCAAATTGATGCTTCTAAACTTGACCCTATTAACTCTTGAACAAATCTAGAGTGATGGTACAATGGATTTCAACCTCTCACCTTGCATATCACTCCTTAATCTATGTTTTTTAGCAAAATCTCTCTTAACTTCAACATACACTCAAAAAATCAGAGAAGATCAATTAATGCACCTATTTCAAGCTTCAATTTTAATTTTTTGGCTGATCTAATCCAAGAACTAATGAAAGGATTAGATTTACTATAGAAAATGCTTGATTTTGCACCAAAAATCACTCAAATTGGGTATGTGAGTCAAATTCTACAATTTTTTGAAATTTCTCAGCCAAAACCGGAGCTGTACGGCCTCACAAGTGTAAAAAGGGTTCCTATAGCCCACAACAAGATCTGGACCAAAAATTTGGAGGATAGCTATCAAATCCAACTTGCTACACAAAATTTGACTAGTTTCCAAAAAACTGCTAATTTTGGCTTTGATTTGGATTAACCCTATCAATTTCAACAAAACCTCTTGTACTAGGCTCTGATACCATGTGCAAAAAGTACAAAAAGGACCAAGAGTGGATCCTAATTTGATCCTCAAGAGGGATTGGTTGTCAGATTACTTGATCTATCAATCTACTTCAGATTAAGATCAATCTAGATCAATTCTAGACACAAAATCCAAACAAGAACAATAATTAATTGAAGGTAAGTGTACTTTATGGTTTCACATGTGTGAAACACTGTATGAGTATGGAATCCAACCTGAAAATCAAGTACACATTGATAGAACCTCAAAACAATCAAAACAAATGTAGACAAATGGAGAGAATCACTCAAAATTGCTTCCAAAACCAAGATTGGTATCTCACAATGATTATGGCCAAATGTGGCTCTATATATACAATAAGTGGGATCTCGTGGTACTAATCATCCCTCTGATCCCACATGTGTGAAGGTGCTTTGTCATATGATGATTCATCATGCAAAACTGACACTTGGACAAAACCTTCTATTTTGAGCACTTTTGGTCTATTTTCCTTCTATATGGAGATCCACTTGGAAATCTTCTAGAACTCAAAATTCACCTACTTCAGCTTATTCCACATGTGTGAGCTGTCCTCTACACATGGGATATGACACCTAACCAAAGGATGTTGGTCATGCAATCAATAGATTGATGCCATGTGTCATATGTCTAGAAAACTAGTTTTTGGTCTTTTTAGCCACTAGAACCTGAATTAAATCATATGTACATCCTATATGATTATAGTTTACATGACAAGTACACTAGTTTCACACGTGGGAACAGGCTCCACACATGTGTGTTTATCTATATACAAGATTTTTGGCCTCTACCAAGCTTATTTTTGCATTTTTCACAGATTCATAGTTCAGTGTTTTAGATTTTTGCTACACATTACGGATGGCGCCATCAAGGGATTATCAGTGCCAAGAAAATATTCAAAAAACTCTTGGGTTTTGATGCATCCATCATCAAGAGGAACATTTTGAAAAAGCAAAAGGTCAAAACTATCATTTCGATCTTATTGGAAGGCCAAAATTTTGGATTTTAGAACATCATCAGGAGAAAAATCTATTTCTATATATGCACTTAGAGATAAACATGCAAGAATTCAACCGTCGGGATCACAAAAAAAGCAATTGTGAGTATTGATAGTTTTAATACTTTAATTTTTGTCATTCATAAAAATCTAATAGTAAACTTGCCAATCTAATCATTTTTTTCTTACAGATTTATATCCATCCAACATAAATGAACGGGAGCCCAGTGGATCTCTAGTAGGTGTATTAGATGTTATTCACACTGATATTGGACAGCTGCAATATCGAGGTAGAACTACAAAAGATCTAGCTGATAGTGGGATCTTTTTTTATGAATCAATGTACATTCCTGATGCAAAAGAAGATTTTGGACAAATAGTCCTAATTCCATCACCTAGTTTTGAAAGTGATGAATGGGTTGCTCCAGATGTTGTAGTTTCAGGATCATTTCGTTGCAAGCTATATAATCATGTAATAAATTCATTAAAGATAAGCGCGAGATCAAAAACAGTCAAATTGTGTTGGTTTATTTCCTTGAATATATTTGTGGATTTCTTTTCAAGTGTCAATGTACACAAAACCCCAACAATGTTTGTATGCAAAAATTTATCAGATAGTTTATTATTTGAACTTATGGATGAATGTTGGGACAAAAGATCAGATGGAGAAATAGAATGCAGAATTAAAATGTCTTCCATGTGCTTTCGTTATCAAATTAAAAAACAAATGTTGAGCTTATGCTTCCATTATCAAAGATTTAAAAAAATAAAGGTAAATGGATTCCACTCGATCAAGACTTGGAAGCCAGTGGACATTCAAAACAAAAAAATATTGAAATAATATACAATGATGCAGTTTTGACATGTGTTGAGGTGGAAGAAGATTGGAGTCTAAATCACATAAGGCGAGAACTATTGCTCCTACAAGATGATGTACTTTTAGACTTCATTCGGGAGAAAGTTTTCTCAGGACAAGTGATCCTTCAATACTGCTCCACAACAGAAATGGTCGCAGACATCTTCACCAAAGCGCTTCCCAGGATCAAGCATCAGAAGTTCTTCAACATGCTAAACCTGACGAAGATACCAAGGCACCAACCGTGACCTTAAGGGGGACTATTGGAAATTAAGCCCACAGTTGTCTCCTTGGTGAATGACTAATTTCTATTTCATGGATCTTCCTGCAATTTTTTGATCATTGATCTAGAGTCAGGTGAAACCAACTTTGGTTCTATTCAATGGTAAACTCGTAAGTAACTATAAACACTCGATTCTTTATGAATAGTTTCAATAAAACCTTCTCATACAATCTCTATCTTGATTGTAACTCACTTTGTATTAGTTTTATGCAGGTACGTAAAAGACATGAGCTCGATATGGAAGAACACTGAGATTCACTATCAACAAATACATGTCAACCATCATGTCTTTTTATCAATATAGAAAATTACATTCCAGTATTACACTATGGACACAACCAGATTGTAAGAATCTATATTGATATCAATAAAAATTCTATAAACGGGTCATTTACATGTAAGATTGTATTTTTTTTTTATGTATCTCTATTTACAAATGAATCTCTATTCAATAAATTTTTCTATATTTTCAGTATCAGTATTCAGAACGGATAAGGCAACAGTTTCCTCTTCTAAAATTTCGTCTTCCTTTGTTTCGGGAAATACTTCTATGCCTTTTAAGGCAACAGGCCTCTCTGTTATAATATCGCCTTCCTCTATATTGGGAAGGACTTCTATGTTTTTTTTTATCATATATAGTAATATCTGCATCCTGAGCAATCTGAAAGGCTGTTAAAACAGGAGCAGCTTGCTTTTTAGGGCCCTCGATTTCAGGTGTAACGCTTACACCATTCTGTACATAGATTCTGATCAACTCTTGTCGAAATCTATATACATTGTCGGGAGTATATGGCTCAAGAGTGAATTGTCATGACAAAACACGTGAATCAGCAAATTACAAACAATGATAGTAAAGAAATATGAATCAGAATGAAAGGAGCTATAAATGAACAAGATATTACCTTTTCAATATCTACGTCCACTTGTAAATTATACCACTCAACAAAGAGCTTTGTATTGTACAAGACGAACCATGCACAACTAAAAGCGTCCCTTTGCTGTACACACTGCATATATTGAACAAAAATTAGTAATATTTTGACAAAAAATTTATTTATGCTATGATGATAGATTTAAACTAAAAACAATACATGCATATTAGAGATAAATTGAATATACCTTGAGAGATTTAATGGTTATCTCTCCAATTGAGGTTGCCGTTGTCGGTATTTCCCAAACGACATCATGAAGTAGAGATCAAATTCTCTATGTGTATTAGCAGCTGACTTTACTTTTACACATAGAAAATTTTATACTCCCTCCTTATTTATCTTTACAGAAAGAATGTTCAGGCTCCAATGCCGACTACAACAATCAAAATAAAAATTAAAGCAATTCTTACTTATTAAAGCAATCTTTACTTACTAAAGCAATGTTGACTGCAACAATCCAAATTAAAGCAACAAGGACAATCGAGCAATCCTTACGTATTCTCATATGGAATCAAATAAAATTTTGCCACTGGACTGCATTCGATGAAATATATAGCCCTTTCAAAATTGGCGTCTTTTGCCTTTACCACTCCCATAAAAAATGGACTAACAACAAAAACTAGACCATGAGAATTGGAACTAATACTATGCTGCAAAAAGTTTCTTCCAACTTCTACTATAACAAAGAGGTGTATGCATGGGTGAGGGGAGGATGATGCATGGGGTCCCTCACCCATGCGCAAAAGTGTATGTAAGTTTAAATATATATATATATATATATATATATATATATATATATATATATATATATATATATATATATATATATATATATATATATATATATATATATATATATATATATATATATATTAAAATCTATAAATTGTATCCAAAAAACATTTCTCACAAAATAATTGTGTAACATGGTCTTTTCCCCAACATTCTACTTTAGATCTAGCAAATACGATGCAATACTTTGCAATGTTAGAATACCATGTTTAGATCAATTTTGTTTTTGCATTATGTCAATTAGATTGTTTAAACTCTTCCACATTGCAACTTTTTTCAACCTCGTACTTCCCTTGTCTTCACAGTCATTTGTTACTGCAAAAAATCTTTCCAAACACAAAATGTAACATTAGATGGCTTTAAGGCGGAATTTGACAAGAAAGCTCTAGCTTTTGCACCACCAATTGATGGCTTATTTGCAACATTCTTGGATTTTCTTGATGGTTTCTCACTTTTTTCTATATCACATTTCCATTGTGCAAACATGCTCTTGTAAGTACTTTATCTAGTCTCTCAATCGCTAATTTAAAAGATGATTTTTGGTTTTGTGTTTCAAGCAAATAAAATTTGATTATTAGTCAATTTTACAATTGTTCAAACCTCGTGGATATGTGTACAATGATTAGAAAAATTAGTAATATAGCTTGAAAATTCAGATCGTCTTGATCTCTTGTTAAGGACCAACACATGCTCTTGTCGCATTGAAATCCTTAAAAACATTTATACAATACAAACAGAGATATTTAATATATATATATATATATATATATATATATATATCTATATATATATATATATATCTATATATATATATATATATCTATATATATATATATATATCTATATATATATATATATATCTATATATATATATATATATATATATATATATATATATATATATATATATATATATATATATATATATATATATATATATATATATATATATATATATATATATATATATATATATATATATATATATATATATATATATATATATATTCATTTGAGATGTTTTACAAACATTTTAATGGTTTTAGATCAACCGCAAGATGCCATATAATTTGAATTGTGTTGTAGTTTGGCACAATTAGTTTTTTTCCCACATGTGCTTTGTAATAATGCTAGCATAATTTGAAGTAAACAAAAATCCACAGTAGATAGCATGGCCCTCTTTCTAAACCCAACAAAGACACAATTTTTGTAACGTTACTAGCATCATCATAAGTAGTTCCAGTGTCATTAAACTTCCTCACAATTTACAATTATTTGATAAAGATTATTTTAATGCATTTGGAATGTTGCTAACCACCATATGTCATTCTTTGATTGAATATTATAGCCAACTCCTTTTTAATTCCTACATCGTATAATGCTCTATATATAGAGGTAATACTCGTTCTAGCTTTTGGCCTTTTAACACTTTTAGACCCATCAAGCTTAATGAGCAATATCAAATTTTCATTGACTTTGTCCTCATGTATTCTATAAAGTGTAATTATATATTCCACAACTTTGTTAAAATCTAGAAAATAATTGTTGAACTCATTATATTCTAATGTTCCATTTTCACATGTGTACATTTTATTTATGTGAAAATGTCTACCTATAGGCATAGTCATCCCCTCATTAAGACTCCAATGTTGGATCTTTAAAATGGTCCCTCACCACCAAAGACGATCTGCAAGACAATCAATTTGGTGAAACTCAAATAGCACACAACAACAAGAGACGATTTGCAAGACATAATCAACTTGATGAAACTCAAATAGCACACAACAAACACACCAACTATTCTAAAAGCTTAATATAAAAAAACTTCAAATCTTAAAATTAATGCTTACTTGAAAGCTTAAATCTTTATTCCCGCATTCCCACTTCGTGAAGACAAGTTGTCTATGTTTCTTTATATGTATTTTTTCTTTCTTTCTAAGAGCTTAGACCTCATAAATGCCATTCATGCACCCCAACAACTTGTTTTGTCCATTGTAAACAAATTATGCAAAGCTTTGGTGGTTTTTTTTCTTCCTCATTTGTTTGCATTAGTATAGTTCCATGGTTGTTACAAAAACAAAAAATAAGAAAAAAAGAGAAGATATGTTATAGGTGAATCTCAAGTGTAGATTAAAAGGGACTTAAATCATATGAAGGCTTACTTAAACTAACATATCTCACTACTAATGTCAAAGCATATATGATTCAAAATTTGAGGAAGGGCACTATATTCTTTACCCAAGTCTCTTTGGATATCATATCCTAATATTGATGTGCAATGTTAAAAAATGTGTCTAATCAAAACACAAACATAGTTTAGAATACATATCATTTACCTTGTTAGTTATTAGAATTAGTAGTTGCTTCACCACATTTTTTGATATATGAAAAAGTCTACAAGGCATTGTGCTTGGTAAAAATCTTGTCATGTTGAGTGATATTTTTGAGAATGCACACTTTTAATGAGATTCCTTGAAAACATGTCGGTGAGGATATTAATGAACACAACACAACTTAATTCATCACTACCCAACATAATGCAAAAATATAATTTCAAAGTAATAATCTTTATCTACAATAACCTCGACTACGTCAAAAATCCATGATACCCACGTGGTTGTTTCTAGTTTAACATGAGTAATCATTATTTTTTCGACCGTGCACCTCACCGACATAAAGAGCATGTTATGATTGTTACTTGAGTACAAAACCAATTACACGTGCTTCTACAATGTTTATAGGATATTTATTTAAGGTCCAAGAGTAATGTAGTCAAACCTTGGAAGTCAATAACAATCAATTGTAGCTCTAGTTCCTATGAATTTGCTAGAGGAGGATGCATTTTAATTATTAGAATTTGGTCCAATTTAAGCTCATCATTGAGAGAAATATCGTTGAAGTCATACAAAAAAATGAAACTACTTATAGCATATAGTTGCATGTGCTTATACTATACCAATTTAAAACCTACAAGGAGTTTCAACTAAATATATTCATTCCTCGAAAGGAGGTGAAAACATGTTCTACTCCTTAAGAGAGGCCATGCCACGGAGTCCGGAAAGTGGCTTGTTTAATAAGTGTAGGTGGACTAATCTCGACAATGGCCGCTCCTATTATGAACTGGGGTTTTTTATTCTCATCGCTCATATACTGGGTAACTTGAGAACTGCAATCTACACGAGGTATAACATTCACATTGATCTTAAGTGATTACTAATCTAACGTAATAGGAATATTGCCCAAGAAGTAAATCAACCACACATGATGATCCCAAGTTTGTAGATCTCAACATCATTGACGTGCTTCCCTGTACACATGCTGAAATAGATCACCAAAGTTGTTAATTGAATGTTAACATTTTTGTTCTTTGCCTTATTATTTCATTTTTTGCACAACCAAGATTTCTTACATGGCAAAATGTGACTGCAAGATATATGCCAAATTATTTGGACGACAGTAGGATATACCTCTTGTTCCATGGAACTTTGCAGTTTGATTAAACTCACAATCTGATGTATGGTCCAACACCTTGCAAGCAACAAAAGGGCTGGAATCCGTTTTTTTTTTTTCAGACAAACTCATTGGAACAGATGAGCATTCAGTATATGTGTGATTGTCCTAAAAACATATGCTCACCACAAGCGAGGTCATGACCTGCCACATAACATACAAAACAAGATTGAAATACACAAACGTACAGCAGTATAAGAGAGATGACAAAAGACTGTTAAACTGGTTGGATCAATATGAATACTTGACATGTAAGAACATTGATTTTTATTTCAAAAAATGTACACACAGGAACTGGATGAAATCAGTTGTAAGAGGTAGAACAGGTGGAATTTGAACAAAAGCCTAGCCTAAGATGTGATCAATTTTTACTATGTAATGCTCTAATATCCCACCTTATATGGAATCTCGGCCAACTCAAGTACCTAACGATATACATTTTTTGATTGCCAGCTTTCCTTTCTCTTCGAAGGAAAGATGCAAATAAAGAACATACTCCAACGTCATTTATGATTTTAACTTTGAAGTGGGCATACCTATGCAATGCGTGTTTGTAATTCACAGAATAAGTAAAATTGCAATTCTATGTAATTGATTGAACTTGGCCTGTTGCACCCATGTCCTTGGGTGAGAATGCGATTCTATCTCCCTCTTCCAAACTGGCTTTTGAGCCTATTGTCATGTACCTGATAAGTAAATTTCCAATGTATATCAGGATTTGTACAATAAAATCAACACTCCATCAATTTATTGCGGAGGTCTCAAGCGCGCACCAATAAAAAAATTTAACTGTGGTTCATTCAAGTTCAAGTTGGTATTGTAAATGCAGGCTTTGTAATGTACAGAGCTACAAAACTGAACAGCCATAAGAGGTGAAAATAGATGTTTCTAAACCATGTCCCAATTATGCAGAATAGCAAACTGGCATTGCAACAACAGTCAGACCAATATTCATTACAGAACTGTCAAACTTAACTCTAGAAAATAGAGTAGTGCTTAATGCAAATTCAAAAAGAATGAAAGGGGCATGTACGAAGGGTATATGATATATTCGTAAAGGAATAACTGGAAACAGAAAATTAAAGTATTGACTACAGAAAACAGGAATCTGATGAGTGCAAAAGCAAAAAAAGTCTACTGAATGGATCGTAGAGCAGCTTATTTTGCCACGCATTTCTAACTTTCTATCTGTTTACTTTATTTCTTCTAGACCTCAAAGGAGTCAAATAAAAGCTCCAAGGACTACTGCTCTCCACAGTTGAAGGAGAGGAATTGCTAGTATCTCTATCATTTCGTTCCATCTTTTCAGTCCATTTTCGTCGACTTCGTCGCAAAGGACTCAGATAGAAATTCATGAAACTATGATCCCGAGGTAAACTTTGCGACGACTTTTTCTTTACATCCACCATCGATTCAATTCTGATTCCTTTTGCCTTCTCTGAGCTGATACTTTCAGGCTGAAACTGGAGTTGATCTTTCTTGAGTTGCTTTGACTTGAGAGCTTGCATAGGACTTGCAAAAGTTTTAATCCACAAACTCGTCCTGGTGCTGCTTGAGCTAGAAAACTGCTTTCTTTCGTACAAATCTAGTGCAATAAGACAGGAAATTGTCTTCTCATCATTGGGTGCCTCACTGGCATTATCGGATGAATCTTTTTTAAGGTCCTGCCCAACATTGTGGATCGAAGGGCAGACTTGTTTCATATTTGGGGCATTTTTAACCGAATCTCTGATCTCTGTACGGGTAGAATCATTCCAATCCGCAGACATATTTGCTCCAGCAGCAGTTGATAACGATCTGCTTCTCCAAGATCTCTTCGTAATGACTGCACTCAGATCGTTTTCAACGTTTGAGACTTTTCTTGAGCAGCTCCTTGAGAAACTCATTACAGAGCTCGAGGTGCTTTGAGACGTACTTGTGCAGTGAAAGCCGGGAGCTTGATCTTTCAGAATGTTGTGTAACTTAGGTATTTTGTCTTCAGTTTGCTTTCCGGTCATATACTGCTGCTTAGAAACTTTGGATAATGAATGATGCCGTGAGCTGCTTCTTGAATGCAAATCTTCGCTAATCAAAGAGGCAATAGATTGAGATACCTCAGAATCTTGTGTAGGCTTTTCCTTTGCTTCCGCATCATGACGGTCTACATTTGCCACGATAACTTCCGTTTCTTGAAAAGTATCCTCCTTTTCAACTTCACTAGAGCGTATATTTTCAAGTTCATTGCTGCCAGGGGTTTCGGATGCGTTCTCATGACGACGATCAGAATAAAATAGGTCTCTGAGGCTCTTTCTTTCCCTGGAGATGCAGCCTCCTTTTGACGATTCGTTCGAGCAAAGCAATCCCTGAGTGTCCTTCTTCTCCTTCACTGCCAATGTACTCTCCTCTTTGGCTTTTGCACCTGTCTCGTTTGCCTGAACATGGAATGAAATCTCCTCTTTGCTAGCTTGGAGTTGACTAGCGTTACTGTTAACATTTATGCTGCTGCGGCCAAACACCGAAGATCCTTTTCCAATAGCAAGCGATTTTGATCTCAAAAGATAAGAGGCAGAGGAGCCTCCCTGCCTCACACTATCTTCACAATTCTCAGCATCTGATTCTATTAGAGTAGCAATTGTGCCTATTTTGCCAACACCAGTGAAACGCCCCACTGTACTACTCCTTGATCGCAAAAAAGAAGAATCAAAGGAATACCTTGGAGGCACATTATGTGAATTGTTTGGAAGAAAAGCCAACCTGCCAAGGCGCTCCTTGAGACAAACGGCACAGACTCCAACCACCCGTTCGCCTGGGTGCAACCAACAGGTAGATCCTGGGCTAATATGGACACTCATCTTCAACACACCTCTCCCTTGGCTCTATCTCTTCGGGATCTCACTGTATACTTTAAGATGCATCAAAATGCAGCAAGTGATTCGAGTGTCATATACCGCAGATTCAATAACAAAGGCAATCTAATTTGATCTAATGTACCTCTATCTCCACCTCCATCTCTATCTCTTCCGGATCTCACCCTGTACTTAAAGATGCATCAAATTGCGGGAAGTGATTTGTGTCTCACTTACCGCAGCCCGCACGAAAAAGGCAATCTACTCAAAACCGATCTGATCTGTAGCAGCGGATTGAATCACAAACCCAAGCAAGCACCTTCGCCTTCACCAAAAGCTTCAATACAGCCAACAAATGAAACAAATAGCAGAAGAATGATCCGATCCTATTGACCCATTCATCGCCATCTCCAGAAAGACGAAATCGGAAGCAATCGGAAGCAGCAACAGCAGCAGCAACAGGTGCCCAGAGGTCGGGCAGAGAAGCATGCGCTCACGCGGTTCCTCACACCAACCCCGTAGAGAGAGCGTGGAAGCTAGTACTAAGGAAATTCTGAGAGAACGTGTAAGTACTAAAGGGGAATTTCCTTACACACTATATAAATGATCTACAAGCCTTTAAAGTTTAGCTAATAAATAATCACATCCACCCCCCACATAAATTTGCTCTTCCTCCTTAAAAAAAACCACGGTAATGAATACTAATACCCTATAGTATGGTACAATTGTGGAGGACATCCAGAAAGGTGAAAGGGCAATCCCATGACCAGTGGGGGTGTGGGGCCACTTAAAGGCGAGCGCACACCACCTTGGTTTCACCAGCTAGATGTTCACCATGGTCTCATAGCACATCCCCACGTGTAGGGGTGATCCGCTATAGTAGGTAACACAATTAATATTAGATAAAAGTATTTCAAATTGACATGCTCACTAGTTGACGTGAGGCGAGACCCCCCCCCACATGTGAAGGTGGTCGACCTATTATAACAAGTACCGCATTTGAAAAAAAAAAATGGAAGCCGCACCGGTTGACATGAGGTGAGATTCGTCTTTTGTCTCATATGAAAGACTTTGAATTTTTCATAACCAAATATATACATGGATGATTCCTCCACTTTCAAAGCGTGTGAGCTAGTAAGATGTGTCCTAAGTTCACATGGGATCCCAATTACACTACACAAATGGGGCCTACAAGGGCCACAACCAATACTACCATACAATTGCAAGTGCAAAGTTTCAAAGGAGTGTAATCCTTGCCATGGATGAGGGTATACAATATCATGCAACGGTGCATGAAATATTATCAAAGTGCATGTATGACACTTTATGAGCATGCCACACATGAAATATTATCAAAGTGCATGTATGACACCTTATGAGCATGCCACACCATTGGATGACGGTGGGGCCATGCTTACACCCTCAATCACAATGAGGAATAAGCTCATCCCAAAATTCAGACTCCATATAGACTTGTCACATGGTAAATATAAGAAGAGACCAACATGTTTGCTCTATGCAAAATTGGAGTATAGGCCCTAATCAAACAAGAGTTTCAACAAGGGTGGCTTAAAAAACTAACATTAGTTGTTGGGTTCTCTCTCTCTCTCTCTCTCTCTCTCTCTCTCTCTCTCTCTCTCTCTCTCTCTCTCTCTCTCTCTCTCTCTCTCTCTCTCTCTCTCTCTCTCTCTCTTCATACACTTTGACTAGGGGCCACCTTCCATTCCTAGGTGCCACATAGTGTTGCACAACACCATTATCTTGTTGCACGATTGTTGTGCATATTGCACATCCATCGTGCATGTTTCTTGAAGATATAGGCTTCCTCATTCACATGTTGTTTACAAGTAGTACTCTCTAAGAGCGAATATGGATAGTCATAGCAGTCAAATATTTGTCATGTGGTTGTGTATGCTCCGAGTCATGCACACGGGTGTGCAATTAGTGGTTACATTGTATTGAGAAATGATCATGTGTTTCCCCCCCCAAAAAAAAAAAATTCAAGGATGCATACTTTTTGCAAAAGTTAATTTCAAGCTTGCAACACATGCCTATGTTTAGGCCCTTGCCTTAGAACTTACAGCCATGTGATCAAATGGTCAATGCAAGCATGTGAAGCAATTCTAATTTTTCTTTTGGACCTACCTTGCAAAGACAATGAAGTGTGCACTGTAAAGTGTGCACTTGTGCTCCTTAAGTCAATAAAAGTTGGTAAGGCCATGTGTTCCCTTGGTCAAAGAAAGTTGGTGATGCCACACAAAGATAAAAGACATGTGTCTAAACTTAAGTTGCTTAAGCTATGGACATGCTTACAAACTGGTAAAGCAATTGTACTTATGATTGTCTTTATAACAAATGTTGGACATACGTGAATGGTTTAGTTTCCAAGGTTAAAAGTTTCAATTAGCATGGGTATGTAAAATGTGTACACTTTACATCACATAAAAAAACAAGTACGATGTGGTATTGTACCACAAAGGCCTTGCCATGTCATAATATGAGAATAATAAGCTGAAAATAAAGTTTAATATTGTGTGAAAAATAATTTTGTACAATGGATTCATATTTTGACTTTGAAATATGTGCACGATCTTCATAAGTTTGTATTGTATGATTAAGAAATTGATATTAGTTTGTTGGGTGTTTTGAATAGATATTTAAAAGTTACAACAAATTGATAAGATCTGTTGATGATTATAATTTTGTTGTATTAGACAACCTGATTCATGATTGATTATAGATGTTATTGTATATTTTTTGTTCAACATGATTTTAGTTGATTTTGTTTGAGAGGATGTAAAAAATGAAAAATTTACATCATGATTTCATAGATTAGTAATGTTTCATATCGTACGCAGAACATGAGAAGGAATTAGTCTATGTTGTTTAATATGATGATTTGTTAGAAATGGAAGTTATTACATGATGTTGTGAAACACAATAACTTGGTTGCTCAAAGCAACAAGTCGCCTACATATTAGATGCAAGGATGCAATGTGAAGAAAGAAATTGGAGAGGGATGTTAGAAAATGTCAAAGATAGTTAAATTTCATGAAACTTAAGAAAGATTCATAATGAATGTCATAATCCTAAAATGAAACATAAGAAGGGCTTTATATTTCAATTAGAAGCAAGCTTAGTTCATCCATAGTCCATACACATGCATAGATCATCATACAATTCACAATCTAGCTATATATATATATATATATATATATATATATATATATATATATATATATATATATATATATATATATATATATATAGAGAGAGAGAGAGAGAGAGAGAGAGAGAGAGAGAGAGAGAGAGAGAGAGAGAGAGAGAGAGAGAGAGAGAGAGAGAGAGAGAGAGAGAGAGAGAGATTTCACATAGTTCTCTTTGACAAAGCAAGAGCAAACCTTTTCCCTTTATTTTATAGCATAACATGTTATAAAATAGCTGCATAAAATCTTACAATACAAAGTACAGTAAAATGAGGCAAGTTTCAAGACATTCAGCTGTTACCTGCCACCATCCCACAACACAAAATTGCACGAGTTAGTATAATGGGGAAGACATGTGTCGTAACTGAGCATCAGTTGTTATCCATGTCCAAAACCAGACTCACTGCATGATAGCTTGGATAGCAGAATACATAAATTAGTTTTATCTTTCCTACCAACAATATTGATATTCTTACGTCCATGTCCAGTATATGTGGAATTCAGAACAATTCTTGACATGGATTGTTATGTCCATGACCAGTAAGTAGGATTCAGTATACTCCTAGTCTTGGATACACAGTACTCCAGTAAATCAAGCTGTTAGTTATGCCATGTCATACTGGATGTGACCCGAAAGTAACTAATATCCTTGTGAGGCCCAGAACACACTAAATGGAGTTTAGACAAGGTTTGAGACAGTGAATGCATGTGGAGAGTTATCAATAGCAATTCTATGAATAGGTGATCCATGCTTAAGACTCTATTCTAGGTGAATCTATGTATAGGGAACTTAGGGCTATGCATGGCTATGTGCCTAGGTTGCTTTTGGCTCTATATATTGAGGCCAAACTCGTCCTACTCCTCATGGTGATTATTGATTCATTGCCAGGGGGGCACTCTACATTCATGCTTCTTATTCCTTGGCTTGGGGGTGAAGCTTCTAGAGTTGATTGGTTGCTTCTACTTGGTTGGGTGGTTGCTCCATAGTTTGTTTTCCATTGTGTTTTGTCTTGTAAGCAGGATCTTAGGGAGCTTTTCTAACATGGTATCAGAGCCAAGTTAGACCTAACAGTTCATGGTGTCAAAGCCATGGTTAGGTGGCCCAAGTTGTGGGGCAGGTGACAACTAGGACCCCAACCAAGTGTGGCTTGAGGGGGGGTGTTGGAATATCAATCCACACTCTAGAGAGAACTATCAAACTGGGCGGATAGCTCAGTGGTAGAGCATCCCATCCGGTATGAGGGAGGTCCCGGGTTCGAATCCTAGTCTGTCCATCCATATTATGATTTATGGATTTCTAACATGGTATCAGAACATGGTATCAGAACATGGTTCAATATTACATCCTGATCCTTTTTGGTTAACGATAAGCGTCAAACCCCTACTGATGCATCAAATCTAGGGACAAGCTTATGTCAACTAACAGATCCAATGTAATCCACGTATCAAATTCCACTTCTAACGTCACAATTAACATCCAAAACTGTGGATAAATCAATGGTTACCAAGATATCAGTTACAAATTCAACTGAATGAATTCTAACCAGGAAATTAATTACCAGTATTAAGCAACTATTTATAGGGATTACCAAAATCCTAACTGCGAAATACATTTCCCGATCACACTTACTGCCTCTGATGTCCACTCTTCTTCTCTCCTTAGAATTTTCAGTTCCCTGAAAATCTATTTCAGCTAAGGTACCAAGAAGAAATGAGATTTTTCTAGTAGTAATTTTGGATAGATTCAGAGTAAGATGCCTAATTGGAACTTTTCGAATAAGAGAAATTCTCTAGGGATTGTGTGGACAATCTAGAACTAGAACATGTTTGATATTTGAATCATTATCTATAAGTAGTACAGTGAAAGGTCAAAGGTTACTAATTCCATTTTGATTGGAATAGAAGTAAGTTTGATCAGGATTTAAGTCTAAGAGTTCTATATTGGATCAACCTAATCTTAGTTTAGGTACTAGGATCAGAGAGGGGTTAATCAGTGGGAGAAACTATTTAATTAAAGGTAAGTTGGATTGGAAAACTTTTGAAATTGAATTCATCTCAAAGATTTTCCGGATATGTTATTTACTCATGAGAAATAGAAAATATTTTGTAGCTGAGTTACAAGATCTCAGTGAGATATGTGAGTAACTTATGTGGGGAGGAATATGCCAGATAAGAATGTGCTTATGTACTGGGTCATAGTGAGATTATTCACATATGTGCACAGTTAATCTTGTATGAATCTATTGTGTAATCCTAGTTACTAAGGTTATTTGGTGCACTTAACGTAGTCGGCGACCATAAGCATATGATCAAGTATTGTTTTGACAGATACTTGCAGAGTTAACAAATCTTTGTGTAGAAGATTTATGGATTAACTTATAAATGATTTGGATAAGGATCTAAATGTGGTGTCATACTAGTATAATTGAATTCTTCACCTAGACATTTGAGATTTCTGAATCATTGGCAATTAACTTGAGTAGTTGATTACTCCAGGGAGAAGTTAATTGGTAAAACAATTAGTGTGATATGGATTCACCAGGAATTGATGGTTTTTGCTTTATATTGCTTGTAAGACGCATGATTAGTGAATCATTTGGGTTCATCAGTTGAAATTATGTGCATTGGATATACAATATTCTTGGGATAGAGTATTCCTTAGTTAAGGAATAGACTCAGTTCATTAGTGATTGTATCCCAGAGCGCTCAATTGGATAACAAATCATAATGAATCCAAAAATAATATATTGATATTCAGCAGGACTTTGGGTATTAGATTTGATTCTAGATTGTAATCTAAAGTTTTTGTAGTTGAAGATGATTATCATTTTGGTATGCGTTCAGTCTTTAATTACCAGTGATTTATAGACCTTGAATCTTGCACTTCAGTTTAAGAATCCTTGTTGAAGAATATTTCTAAATCCATTATTTTCTTAGTGGAAAGATTTTGGAATGATTCTTACTTTTCTTGAGTTATGTGGGACATATACTCCAGTATCCTGTAAAGGATTATGGTTTTGGATTCCAGAAAATTATGATTGATGAATCATATGAATCTAAATATTTATGATTGACGGATCATAAATAGATACTTAATTATTGTCAGAGGATTATAAGGAATTGTAATGATTCTTAAGTGTGATGATTAATTCTTGATCTATTATTTGAGTAAGAATTCAGAGCAGTGTTTTGAGTTTCTCTACTCCAGTGTTATATTTGAGGACCTATGGATCTCATAGATATTCTCACAAGATAAGTATTTTATTTGTGGAGAATTGAATTTATCTAGTGGATGTCATTCTACTATAGTGTATGGTCTGCAGATGCTTGAGTACAGTTCTTCATTTAAATTGGATCTCCAGCTATCTTAGGAGACAGACAAGTCTATTAAGATGAATGAAGGCTATTGTTCTTGCATTTGGTGCTAGAAACAGAAGCATTTAACTCAAAAGAGTATTTGGGGTGCTCAGAGTTGAGTTTTGATCATTCTATATCTTAATGATTCTCCTAGAGATTCTAGCTAAATGAATTATCATATCTTAGAATTTGGATTCTAAGGATATTTGTACTTGAAAGCTTATGAATTATTTGTCAAAGTTGTGGATAATCTAGATTGTAATTATAATTATTTTTTTTATTATTTCTTTAACTTTAATCTCTTAAGTTAGGTTATCTCACCCAGTATTTCATGTAAATGTTTTACATGAAGGTGATGTTACTAATTTATGGTGAATATAACCCAGTTGGGAAATTTATCGCTTAGTGTACTTTTCCAAACCTGAGTTGTACTCCAGTGCAAAGATTATCACTTGGAATTGGATTATCTCTGAGTACTTGTTTGATGTGAAAGTTAGACTAAGGATAATGATTTTCTAGGTTGATATTTAAAGTTAAAAGAACTGTTCCTATTCTTTCCTGTTTAGAGAGTTTCTAAGAATAGAAACAGTTTAAGGAGGAAAGAATGTTATGTCCATGACCAGTAAGTAGGATTCAGTATACTTCTAGTCTTGGATACACGGTACTCCAGTAAATCAAGCTGTTAGTTATGCCACGTCATATTGGATGTGACCCGAAAGTAACTAATATCCTTGTGAGGCCCAGCACACTAAATGGAGTTTAGACAAGGTTTGAGACAGTGAATGCATGTGTAGAGTTATCAATAGCAATTCTATGAATAGGTGATCCATGCTCAGGACTCTATTCTAGGTGAATCTATATATAGGGAACTTAGGGCTATGCATGGCTATGTGCCAGGTTGCTTTTGGCTCTATATATTGAGGCCAAACTCGCCCTACTCCTCATGGTAATCATTGATTCATTGCCAAGGTTTCACTCTACATTCATGTTTCTTATTCCTTGGCTTGGGGGTGAAGCTTCTAGAGTTGATTGGTTGCTTCTACTTGGTTGGGTGGTTGCTCCATAGTGTGTTTTCCATTGTGTTTTGTCTTGTAAGCAGGATCTTAGGGAGCTTTCCTTATATGGATAGCCGATACTCCAGTGCATAGGGTTATTAGTGTTAGAAATCAATGATAAACTTCATTGTTACTGTTTACGATGTACATTAATGTTGACAGTTGTTACCAGCTATAATTAGTCGTAGGCTAGTCTATTAGTCTATTCGTAGATTTTCTCTCTCTATCAGGGTTCAAGGTTTATATGTACATTTGATATTCAGTATGAAGTTAGTGTGATGGAGTGATATTGCGTGTTCTTCTTCCGTCTCCCTACTTGGTGATTGTTTATGGTGAATGCTTGATGTTGCATTTTTGATTGCTGACATGGTATCAGAGCTACGATAGTCCTGCGTGCTTGATCAGTGGATACAAATTGTCATAGGCTCCGCAACGAAGTGAGAAAGTCCTTCACAAGAGGTGAAAGCTTGGAGAGACAAAAACCCAGAAGAAATTCTTCTTGATGTATTTTGCAGGTTTTGGAGCTCACAGTTATTAGTGGGGAACGAAGACACAGTCATAGAGGCATCGGAAAGGCCAGGGTAGCATCAGACAGATTGAAAATCTGTTGAGTGGAAAAAGTTTTACAATATTTTTTTTTTAGTCTTTGTGAAAAGTATCATTTGTCAGAGAATTGTGCCAAGAAATCTCTCATTTGTTTGTTTGGGGTACTGCAAATCACACCAGATAGTGTCTATATTGTCATTTAGAGCTTTGAGGCTTCATACCTTTCACATTACTGATATCTATCTGTTTGAACGATCACTCGTTTCGAAATCTAAGCAAAGAGGAGGCAACGTAGTCGTCACGCCGAAGTAGAGAATCTAGAATATTCCTTCTGAAAGTTCTTATATTCTCTCTTTGTTATATTCGTACCAATATCGGATCCAAGCGCACTAGCTGAAGAGAAACCCGAGCAGTCGTACATCTGCGCTCCAGTCCAATATCGCATGTCCGTATCGATATCGGATCCAAGCGCACGAGATAAAGAGAATTCTTAGCAGTTGTACATCCGCGCTCCAGTCCGATATTGCATGCTTCAATATCAAATCCACGCGCACAAGTTAAAGAGGATCCTAAGCAGTCGTACTTCCGCACTCCATTCCGATATCAGGTGTATAACCGAAAAAAAAAAATTATTATATAGTTTTGTATCGTGATAAAATTTGGAGACTAAGTTGTGTGCTCAGACTGAGCCATTTTTGTGATCCGGACTTGTCTATCTAGTAATGGCAACTCTAAGCGAGAGTGTCCTCAATTAGTCAAGCAAATTGGAAGGAGCTGGCAACTATGCAGTTTGGAAATTCAAACTGAAGAACATTTTGATGGAAAAGGAGCTATGGGAGATCATGACAAGTGAAGAGACAAGGCCATTGATTGAAGAAGATCAACGGGCATTTGACAAGAGAAAACGGAAATCACAGAATGTCATCAACTTATCAGTTAGAGATGCAATTATTCCCTACATTTCGGATTCAGAAGGACCAAAAAAAACATGGGATACGTCGAAGGCATTGTTTGAGACCACAAACACATCTCGAGTGCTATTCCTGAAGACGAAGCTACACACATTGAGGATGGATGATGGTGCAATTGTTGCTAATCACCTACTGAAGATCAAAGAGATTCATGACCAATTAGTTGCAATTGGAGAGCGAGTACAGAATCGTGATATCATGCAGTTGACATTGAATAATTTGAGTGAGTTGTGAAAGATTTCAGATCCTTAAGATCCAATCTACTTGAATGATCTTTGGTTAGAAAGAAAAATACACTACCAATTTCACCAATGTAGAAAAATCAGCATCTACACACAATTTGAGATGCAAACACTAATAGAACTTGATCAAACTTGAATGAAATGATTATGTACTATTGCTTTTCGTACAAAACCAGCAAGCTACTGTATTTCACACGTGTGGATCCAAAAATAGCAAATATAGATCATTCTACACATAGAATTGCAAGCAATCACCAAGATAGTGCACCAATGGATAGTAGAACCCAAGAGAACCATGTATAAGCATGAAATGAGATAGAGAAGAGAGAAGATGACTCTCTCCACGAGTTACATCCTTTTATAGCAGGTCCAAACCCTATTTGGCCACTTGGTTTTCCCACCAAAATGCTAACCCTACCAATTTTGGGTCTAGATTCAATGTACCCAACTTATTCAAATTGAATCTACTCAAACTCGCATTCTATCTTTCCCACACTTTCAAAAAGTGTTTATTCAAATGAAATTTAGACTAATGAACTTTGAAAAGTCAACCTCTAAGTCTAAAACAAGTTTTGGCCTCAATATGCCAAATATGAAAATATTGCACAATGTGATGAAACTAGTTGAATCTTTCACACTCCCTCTTCAGCTAGTTTTAGAATAGACTTTGATAATATTCCAAGTGAAGTCCTATGCTTCATGAACAAGTCTTTTCCCAATGCTTTGGTGAAGATATCAGCTACACATTCCCTTGAAGACACATGTTGAAGCTCCACCTCCTTTGCAATGACTCGCTCCCTCACAAAATGATATTGTATCTCAATATGCTTGCTCCTAGCATGAAAGATAGGATTGGATGCCATTCTTTAGGCTGATTGATTGTCACAAAAGATGATTGGGCTCTCTGAAAAATCTAGCAAGTGAAGATCCTTGATCATCCTTTTGATCCATACCATCTCCTTTGTGCAATGTGTAAGAGCTTTGTACTCGGCCTCACTAGATGACAATGAGATAGTGGCTTGTTTCTTTGACATCCATGATATAGCTCCATCACCTATGAAAATACAATAAGAACTAATAGATTTCCTATCCATTACATCTCCATCATAGTCCGAATCTGAAAATCCAAAAAGATTAGGTGATGATCTCTCATACAATATGCCAAAATCTCGAGTTCCAATGATGTACCTCAAAACTCGCTTTCCTAGCTTCCAATGCTCCTCACTAGGATCTTGCATGAATTGACTCAATCTTCCAACACAATAGCTTAGATCAGGTCTAGTAATGGTTAGATAAATGAGTGAACCAACTAGCATTCTATAAAGAGTAATGTCCTTGAAGGATCTTTCATTACCTCTTATAGTAAGCTTTACATGAGACTCCATAGGTGTATCAATAGCTTTTGCATCTACCATATGAAATCTTTCTAGAATAGAATTAGCATACTTCTCTTGACAAATGAAAGTAGATTGAGAAGATCTAATGACTTCTATTCCTAAAATGTATTGCAAATTACCACGATCATGCACCTCAAACTCCTTCTTAAGAGCATTCTTGATATCCTCCACATCTTGATTGTCTCCACCACTCAAGATGATATCATCCAAATAGATTAGCAAGATGGTAACATCATTTCCAGCAAATCTATAATAAAGTGAATGATCATACTCACTCATAACAAAGCCTTGAGAGAGTAAAAAAGTGTTAAGCTTAGCATACCAACTCCTTGGTGCTTGCTTAAGGCCATACAAACTCTTTTGTAGAAGACACACATGATTTGGCTTTGTTGATGAGATGTAGCTCTCGGGTTGCTCCATGTATACTTCCTCCTCAAGATCACCATTCAAGAATGCATTTGAAATGTCCATTTGCCATAGATCCCATCCATAAAGTGTAGCAAGTGAAATGATGACTCGAATGCTTACCATCTTTGCCACGGGTGCAAAGGTCTCATCATAGTCAATTCCTTATTGTTGAGCATATCCTTTTGCCACTAACCTTGCCTTGTACTTGTTGATAGATCCATCTTGGTTTGTCTTCACCTTGAAGATCCATTTGCATCCAATAGCTTTCTTGTCCTTAGGAAACTCCACCAATCTCCATGTTCCATTCTTCATAAGAGCTTGATACTCAAGATCCATTGCTTGGATCCACTCCTCTTCTTTCCTTGCTTGATCTACACTTGTAGGCTCATCCAAAGAGGTTAGGAAAGCAACATAATTTCCAGAAACTACTTGCTTACCCTTTTGATCATATGTGAGCCTTGAAGGTACTTGTCTTTCTCTTGATGTTCTCCTTGGCTTTTGACTTGATGAAGGTCCATCATCACCACCATCCAAAGTAGAATCCTTCTCATCAACATCAAGAATGTTAGATCCATCTACTTTACCATCAATCATGCTTGAAGACACCTTTGGAATGTTTCCCTCATCAAAAATGACATCTCTACCAGCAATCACTTTGTTAGTAGAAGGAATGTAAACCTTGTAGGCTTTACTCACCTCACTATATCCAACAAAAATACCTCTTCTTGAAGATGGATCCTCCTTGGTCCTATCATCAAGAGTAATGTTGACATAGCATGTGCATCCAAAGGTTCTTAGAAAGTTGACACTCGGCCTCCTCTTGAATAGCATCTCAAAAGGTGTCCTTCCATCCAAAATAGCACTCGGCCACCTATTGCACAAGAAATTGGCACACAACAAAGCTTGATCCCAAAATGGTCTGTCAAGATTAGCACTTAACCTCATAGCTTTAGCACTTTCACATAAAGTTCTATTCTTCCTTTCAGCCACTCCATTTTGTTGTGGGGTCCTTGATGTTGTATACTCCCTCTTGATCCCATGCTCATCACAAAAGGCCTTGAACTTGTTAGATATGTACTCACCACCATTGTCACCTCTCAAGCACTTGATCTTTGTGGAGAATTGGTTCTCCCTTGCATTCTTGAACTTGACAAAGACATCATACACTTCATCCTTGCTCTTTAGTAGATAGATCCAACAAAATCTACTAAAATCATCAATAATGTTACATACATCTTAGCTCCACTATTGCTAATTTAGTAAATCCATGAATATCCGAATGTACACTTCAATGCACAAAGCACTCCTTTTAACAACAACAAATGCTTTCAAAAGAGATCACCAAGATTTGAAACTATCTCACAAATTCTCTTCTAGCACTTATCCAAGCAAATTAACACATAGAATCATGGAATCTTGATCAACCTATGATCTATCCTTCTTTATGACTTTTGCCACTTCCTAAGATTGAAACACACTCAAATGAAGTCCAGCAACCTCACTATCTAGAGATCCAATCAAAATTAGGGTTTTGACAAAATCACAAAAAATTGACTATTCCAAATCTACATGCAAATGCTGAAAATTTGATATGCAATCTATAAGCCACCACTTAGGCTGAACCAATGATCCAAAAATCGGCCAAATCCAGCATGTGAACTCAAAAAACGGAATTGAACAAGTATATTGACCTATTTAGTGTTTTGATCTACAAAAGATCCAATCTACAAAAGCAAAAAATCCGATTTTGGTGTAGAATCCTCTCTAGCATGCTCTAGACTTGATATCTTCACCAAATCATTGATAGATCTGATTTCCTCCTTCATAACCTGAAACACAAGCTCTGATACGATGTGAAAGATTTCAGATCCTTAAGATCCAATCTACTTGAATGATCTTTGGTTAGAAAGAGAAATACACTACCAATTTCACCAATGTAGAAAAATCAACATCTACACACAATTTGAGATGTAAACACTTATAGAACTTGATCAAACTTGAATGAAATGATTATGTACTATTGCTGTCCATACAAAACCAGCAAGATAATGTATTTCACACGTGTGGATCCAAAAATAACAAATATAGATCATTCTACACATAGAATTGCAAGCAATCTCCAAGATAGTGCACCAATGGATAGTAGAACCCAAGAGAACCATGTATAAGCATGAAATGAGATAGAGAAGAGAGAAGATGACTCTCTCCACGAGTTACATCCTTTTATAGCAGGTCCAAACCCTATTTGGCCACTTGGTTTTCCCACCAAAATGCTAACCCTACCAATTATGGGTCTAGATTCAATGTACCCAACTTATTCAAATTGAATCTACTCAAACTCGCATTCTATCTTTCCCACACTTTCAAAAAGTGTTTATTCAAATGAAATTTAGACTAATGGACTTTGAAAAGTCAACCTCTAAGTCTAAAACAAGTTTTGGCCTCAATATGCCAAATATGGAAATATTGCACAATGTGATGAAACTAGTTGAATCTTTCAAAAGTCACATCAAATGTTTGTGACAAGTATAGCCACACGGGAAAATCTTCCAACCTATGAAGAGTTAGGTGGATTGCTTTTGCAGGAAGAACAACGTCAAGAGAACTTGAGTCATCGCAACAGGGGATTTGATCTGCAGTAAGGGGACGTGGTGGTAGGTTTGGTCGTGGAAGACACCAATCAAGAGGTGGAAACTCAAATCATGGATCATTCCAACAATTTCAAGAATAATCCAATGATGGTCCAAATCGAGACAATTGGAATCAAGGCCAAGGTCAAGGACGCGGCTATTCCAAGCAAGATAAACTTGGAAATTGTAGGTATTGCAACAAACCTGGCCACTGGGAGCGTGAATGCTTCAAGAAACAGAAGGAGATGGAACAAAGAAAAGACAAAGGGCAAGTGGGAAATTATACTGATCAACATCAATACGATGATGATCAATATGAAGATGATACAGGTGAGAGCTCAAAATTGTTCATTACAACATTAATGACAAGTGATGAAACCAAGGATACCTTGTACATTGATAGTGGTGCATCCAAGCACATGACTTCAAGGAAAGAGTGGTTTTCAGAACTCAAGGAAACTCACAATGGTGATGAAGTCGGACAAGCTGATGGCAAATTGCTATCTGTTAAAGGAGTTGGAGTGGTACCAGTGAAGTTAGCCAGCAAGAAGATAAAGCGGATAAGCAATGTGGAATATGTACCTGGCTTAGCTAACAATCTACTATCTATTGGGACGATGGCTGATCAACAACTCAAGGTTGAGTTTGACAACGGCAAATGTCTTGTCAAAGACATGAAAAATCACTACAAAGTGATTGCTATAGGAGCTAGAGTCAACAGGAATCGACTCTACAAATTGAATGCGAGATCTTTTGCTCAAGCTATGGTAAGCACGATTGATAGTCGAAGTGATCTTTGGCATCAACGATTCGGTGATATTAGTGCTCAAAGTTCACAGATTCTCAAAAGAGGTAATCTAGTTATAGGATTGCCTAATATTTCTTGTGAAGGAAAAATTTGTGAAGGTTGTATTTTGGGAAAACAACACACAGAGAGGTTTCCCAAAAGTGGATCAAGGAGAGCCAGTGGCATCCTAGATCTTGTCCATAGTTATCTATGTGGACCTATGTAGACTAGATCTCTTAGTGGCTACTATTACTTTATCACCTTCATTGATAATTATAGCAGATGCATTTGGATTTTTTCATAAGCAAGAAATCAGATGCTTTTGCTAAGCTCAAGGAATTCAAGTCATTAGTTGAAAAGCAAACAGGATGTTGCATCAAAACTTTGAGATCTGATGGAAGTGGTGAGTATTTTTGACAAAATTTATTGATTTCTGCAAAGATCAAGGAATCAAGAGGTAGACTACAACACCTTATTCACCACAACAAAATGGAGTTGCAGAATGAAAGAACAGATCTATTGTTGAGATGGCCAGGGCGATGCTCAAAAGCAAGGGTCTGCCAAACACCTTTTGGGCAGAAGCTTGTAGCACAGCTACGCCCATCCTAAATCGGTGTCCTACGAAATCCGTGGAAGGTAAGAAACCCCATGAAGCTGTTACTGAAAAGAAACCTAATATTTCTCATTTGAGAGTATTTGGTTGTAATGCTTATGCTCATATTCCTAATGAGAAACGAAGGAAATTGGATGCAAAAGCTATCAAGTGTATTTTCCTTGGATATGATGAGAAGGCCAAGGCATATAGGATGTATGACACAAATGCACAGAAGCTTGTAATTTCTAGAGATGCTACGTTTGACGAGATGGGCCAAGGTGAACAATCTGAAGTAATCATCGGACCTTTTGATGAGGGAGAAAAAGTACAGGTCAAGAAGGAAGTGGATTTTGATATAGAAAATCCATTGGACAAGGCAAGCTTGATGCTGAAATTCCCAAGAGAATACCTAAATGGTACTTATCAGTCACAGATGGTGCAAAGAAGGGAGATACTCCCGAATCTAGTGAGCAGGGAGAGCTTAAAAGATCAAGTAGACATCGAAAACCTCCTGCAAGATTAGAGATGAATGGGATCCATCTTAACGGCTCAAGAACCTAAAACTTTCAATGAAGCAAAGGAACACAAGGAGTGGCATGAAACTATGGAAATAGAAATGGAGGCTATATCGAAGAACAAAACGTGGGACTTGGTTGAGCTACCTGATGGTAAGACGCCTATCACATGTAAGTGGATCTACAAGACGAAGTACGGAGCGGATGGGCAACTCAACAAGTACAAGGCACGATTAGTTGCAAGAGGTTTTGAGCAGCAGAAAGGTATAGACTTTGAGGAGACCTTCACACCTGTAGCCAAAATGGTAACTATTTGTTCTATCATTGCAATTTCTGCTTTCTATGGTTGGAAAATCCAGTAAATGGACGTCAAATCTGTTTTTCTTAATGGAGTATTGGATGAAGAGGTATATTTAGAGCAACCTCAAGGGTTTGTTGAGCCAGGAAGATATCATTTGGTTTGTAAACTCAACAAAGCCATATATGGATGGAAGCAAGCACCACGAGCATGGTACTCTTGCATTGATGAGCACTTCAAGCAAAGGGGAATGGTAAAGAGTGATACTGGTCCTAGTCTTAACATTCTAAGGCAAGATTCAGATATAGTGTTCATTGTGTTGTACGTGAATGATTTGATTATTACAAGAAGTAATGAGAGGTTAATTAATGAAATGAAATCAAATCTTTCCAATGCTTTTGACATGAGTGATCTAGAATTGATGCGCTAATGCCTTGGCATTGAAGTATGGCAAAAAGAAGACATGGTCTTTCTTACACAAAGCAAATATGCACGAGATTTGCTTTATAAGTTCAATATGCAGGATTGTAAGCCCTTGAGTACACCTATGGATGTCAACATGAAGCTTACTGCATATGATGAATCTGAAAAAGTGGATGCTTATTTGTATAAACAGCTGCTGGGTAGTTTGATTTATTTGACACACACACGGCCTGATATTTCTTATGTTGTTGCTGTTGTTAGTCAATTTATGCAAGATCCTAGTCAAGCACACTGGAAGTCTACTAAACGTATTCTCAGATACATTCGAGGGACATTGAATTTTGGTTTGAAGTATGATTAGCCTGAAGCGCCAATGTTGGTAGGTTATACAAATGCTGATTGGGCAGATAATATTGATGAAAGAAGATCTACCAATGGTCATACATTCAGTTATGGTACAGTTGCAATTTCATGGAGGAGCAAAAGGCAACTTACAATAACTTTATCATCAACGGAGGCTGAATATTGAGCACTCAGCAATGCTACACAAGAAGCGATATGGTTACGAAGATTGCTTGTGGATTTAGGTCAGCCACAAGTGGATGCTACTACTATATCTTGCGACAATCAAAGTTGCATTCACCTTGCCAAAAATCCAGTTTATATGTTCGAACCAAGCACATCGAAATACAATATCATTTTATTCGAGAGAAAATTCTTGATGGAGCCATTGATCTTGTTTTTTGTAAATCTGAAGATCAAATGGTAGATATTTTTACTAAGTCATTAGGTAGATATAAATTTGAGAGGTTTCATACTCTATTAGGAATAGAAGAATGTAATTTTATCATTGAGGGAGAGTGTTAGAAATCAATGATAAACTTCATTGTTACTGTTTACGATGTACATTAATGTTGACAGTTGTTACCAGTTGTAATTAGCCATAGGCTAGTCTATTAGTCTATTCGTAGGTTTTCTCTCTCTATCAAGGTTCAGGGTTCATATGTACATTTTATATTCAGTATGAAGTTAGTGTGATAGAGTGATATTGCGTGTTCTTCTTCCGTCTCCCTACTTGGTGATTGTTTATGGTGAATGCTTGATGTTGCATTTCTGATTGTTGACAATTAGTTACGCCACGTCATTTCGGACTTGGCCGGTAATGTAATTGATAATCTTATGAGGGCCCATGCCTATAATTGGACTTATGGAGCACTTGCATGGTGTTTGACTACTATTATTCAAGAATAGGATATCAATTATTTTCGGATAGAATTGGAGTGATTTTAGAGAGAATATTCTCTATCTTTTAGAGATTATATAACCTGGTGAAACTCGCCCTACTCCTCATTCCAAATTTATGTTTTCAAGAGCCATGTGCTCTCCTCCCTTGCATTCAATCACATAGCTCGGGGGTGAAGTAGTTGTTGGGAATGAAAGAGGGTGTGTGAGTGTGAGAAACTAAAATAGCTCGAAAAAAAACGAACACGAAATGAAGCGAACTCGAAACTCAAACGAGAAACAAACTCGAACGGAAAGTGTTCGTGCGCAATGGAATGAGCTATATTACTCTTTCCCTAAGCATGACTACGCCTATCAGAAACAAACAGAACGTTAGTGATAGAAATCGCAGTTGATCTGATTACGTAGCCAAACATTAAGCAACAAAAAAAAAACATCAGAAGGATAATTTGTCGCGAACAACTAGACAAATTATTAGTCGCAAATGACTCGCAAAGAGCTAGACTGAGCTCGACTGATAATCAATCGCAAAAGGCAAGATTAAATATTAGTGACACAAATCTGAATGCAGAACAAGACAGAGCTATTATTAGATTAAGTATAGCAAAATATACATGTCAATAATGCAGTGAAACACAAGACAATAGCGAACCAATCCAATCTGTAAGAAGGAATAAACCTATTATTGACAATACAAAAGAATCAATGCACAAGGCATCTACTTCGTCTATCTCTGATAAGCTTCTGATGCTATTCTTTTCACACCACTATGTTATCTCACATCTTGTCATATATATACACAATTTTACAAGTGTGCAGATAAAGGAAGTACAAAGTGGATGTGTTGTCTGTAGGAGATCGTGGGTGGCTGCTGTTGTTGTCAAATCTGTTAGCACAGTTGCATGGGATGAGCGTGAGAAGGCCGCAACGTCAGCCTTTGCTGAAGTGAACGTTGGTGAAGATGCGAAAAATGCAACACTCTGACAAATGCCTTAGGATTTGATTCACAGGGTGCCTTCGCTTTTCCTAAGGCACCTTCGACATTTTGTAAGGCAATGTCATCTTTTTCGCCTATCACAAATCACGTGTAAAAATATAGTGTCATGTTTTTCGCCTTATCCGCGAATGCCTTGATCTTTAGACTAAGCAATACACAAAATTTGTTTTGTGCATTAACACTTAATGCCTTCGTGAATATATTTGCAACCATGTCCTGTATTCTGCAGTACGTTAAGCTTGTTGAGAACCTTGCCCCTGATGTAGTGATATCTGATTTCAATGTGCTTACTCCTAGAGTGAAATCTAGGGTTGGCCGATAAGGTAATAGCACTCTGATTATCACAGAATAAAATTGTGGGGTTGTATTGATACAAATTAATGTCTGACAGTAAATTTCTCAACCAAAACGCTTTCTTAATAAATTGAGAAGTAGCAATGTATTCTGCTTCTGTAGAAGAAAGTGCGATAGAGGTTTGCTTACGACTGTTCCATGAGATAGGACCATCGTTGAATGTGGCCTTACGATTGTCTACATCTCCTCCCCAGATGTGGACTTACGATTGTCTACATCTCCTCCCCAACTTGCATCAGAATATCCACTAAGCTGATGAAGATTGTCGTTGTTGACATCTCCATAGAATACACTGGTCCACGGTAGCTCGAATATACCTCATGACTCTTATGAGAGCCTTCCAATGGGTAATTCCAGGTTTGCCATATATAGACTGAGTGAGCTTACTGCAAAAAAGATATATGGTCTTGTACAGACCATTGTGTACATGAGAGATCCAAGTATCGATCGATAAGGATACTCTCTCATTTGCTCATCTTATTGCTTGGTTTGGGGACATTGGTCCTTTGACAAATGCACCTTGACCAAATTGGTATTGTTGTTGAAGAGCAATGTATCATCCACGTATAAGGTGATGATAATGAAAGATTGCTGCACCTACTTGGAATAGACATTGCAATCAGCAGTGCTTGGTTTGAATCCTTGTTCGATGAGGAATGTGTTGATCCTCTGAAACCAAGCTCTGACAAACTGTTTCAAGCCGTAAAGTGCTTTGAAGAATTTACAGACATGATTCTTCATACCTTCCAAAACGTATCCTCCGGGCTGGATCATGTAGATGTCTTCTTGTATAACTCCATTCAGATAAGCTATTTTTACATCAAGTTGATGTACCTCGAGGTCGGCAGCTGCAACATAAAACAAGGGCTCAGATCGACGAATGCTTGACTACTAGACTGAAAGTCTCGTTGTAGTTGATGTTGGGAATCTGAGTGAATCCTCGTGCTACCAGTCTTGTCTTCTTTCGGTCGATTGTTCCATTGGCATTGTATTTAATCTTGAAGATCCATTTGCAATCAATGATATTGCAGCCAATAGGAACTTTGACTAGTGACCACGTCTGGTTCTTAATCAAAAATGAATACTCTCTATCCATAGCTTCTCTCCAGAGATCAGAGTCTGGTTGGCTGAGTGTCTCTTCAACTGTCGTCGGTTCTTGTATCAAGAGACATGCAGGCTCAAGAGTATATCTTGTGGACTGTGTGCGCACTCGGCTTGATCTTCTGGGAGGATTCAACTGACAAACCACTCCTGGGACTTGTTGCTGGGTAGCAGCAACGTCTTCGTCTGATTCGCTATCAAGAAGTGGGTCAACAATGGACACGCCTAAGCCAGAAGCTTGGATTGTCGTGTCAATGGCAGATGATGAAGGTTCTCCTGGAGCAATATCCTTGTCTTTGATGTCGATGAACTGATCCTCGATAAAGACTGTATCCCAGCTATACAAGATTTGCTGGGTATCAAGATCATCCAGCTTGTACGTATTATCAGATGAAGTATATCCAATCAGGATGGTCTTGAGATCTTGGAAATCCAATTTCTTCCTCGTGTCTTTTGGGATCTGCGGATACATGGCCAATCTAGGTATTCGTAATGTTGAGGATGATCGGTTTGAAAGCCTTTCCATCCTTCAGCTTCCATCTGGCGATTGTTGTGTCATCTGCTTCAGGTTTCCCTTCTGCACTTGTAACAACGTCATATAATTTTTTAGCCATTAGTACAGTTTTCATCTTAAATTTCCATAGATGGTAATTAGCTCCATCAAGCTTGTCCATGATAGGACTAGCTTTCCCTTGGGAATCCATGTGGAAGATTAGTCTAAGTGATAGGAAAAACTATCAATGACTTAAGTATGAAAATATGGTACTGAATTACAGAACAAGAAGACAATTACTCTATCGGCTAGTACAGTCTTGTACTGTGGAAGCTTATCAGGCTACGAAAATAGCAAAATCTGTTAGCATAGTGGCATGGGATAAGCGTGAGAAGGTCGCGACATCAGTCTTTGCTGAAATGAACGTTGGTGAAGATGCGAAAAATGCGACACTCAGACAAATGCCTTAGGATTTGATTTACAGAGTGCCTCCGCTTTTCCTAGGGCACCTTTGGCATTTTGTAAGGCAGTGTGGCCTTTTTCGCCTGTCACAAATCACGTGTAATTCACCTTTTTCGCCTGTGGAAAATTACTTGTATTTATGCAGATAGTCGAGTTTTTCGCCTGTCTTATTTTACATGTAAATATGCAGACTATGCGACAACATGAGTAAAAATGCAGTATGAATGGAGGTAGATTAAAATAGGATTTAGGAGAGTAGAGGAGATAAATCCAACAGCGGTTAGGAATTTGACTATCAGTTTCATATTGGTTGGATGGTTTGGCTCCACAGGTGTCCTTTTTGCATGCAACATGATCTAGGTCAATAAGAAAAAATGGTTTATGCCTCCCTTCACATTTATACACATGCTAAAAGTGTGACTCAACTTTAAATAAGCAATTAGAACTCACCCCATCTCAAAGAGTAGACCTCTAAATAGTCAAGTTACATTTAATTTTTTTTCACATTTTCTCTTTAACGTAACTTGCTATTTTGACAACACTACTTGTTCTATCTTAAGAATTAACTTCTTAAGAATCTATCTTTCCTCTAAGACCCTATAAATGATAAATGGAAAGATTTCAAAATTGATATAAAGATTAGTGTCCAAATTGGATGCTTCACTATCACTTATATCAATTTTACATAACAAGATGAATCTCAAAGTACCTAAAGTACATGTTTTGTGGCTTAGTAAGATTATGTCGACTCGGCCATGCGTTTAATCTTGTCGCCGTAAAATATGTTGGTGAGGTGCTCGACTTTGTTTTTGCTCATTGGTGGCCAGCAGTCCGCAACTTGTCGACTTCTCTGGCATTGGCGTTTCCGGTACATATGGATTCTAGAACTTATTCTCGGTGATTTGTCGATGCTCTTTAATGTAGTTTCGTGGCTAGACTCCGTCGCTTGATATTCTTTAGGCTCTTTTAGTATCTGGAAACTGTTAGAAGAATCTTCACATGAATCTTCTAACATGCCCCCACTGCGAATTTGGTGACAATCCCTTGGCACCTGCATATGTCTTTGGCATTGGCATGCGTGGAAATGTGAAATCGTTGTGAAAAAAGGTGAAAATAGGTATAAACAAGAGGGGGAAAAGAATCGGCAAAAAGTTAGGAAACAAATTTTAGCAACAAAACTAGCAATAGAAGGGGGAAACAGAGAAAGCGTATATACAATTGATTGAGAAAATAAAAAGAAAAATAAGAAAGATAAAATGAAACTAACGGTGAAAAATAAGAAAATAAAAGTGAGTTCTTGGACTTTTTTTTCTTTGTTTTTTCTTTTCTTCAAATAGTTTTTTTTAATGTAAGATATAGATGATTGACACATGCTTCATGGAGCCTGCTCGAGTTGCTTGCCCTTTTGATCTTTCACATCTCGAATCTGACAGTTTGAGCAACCACACGGATGAATTGGGACCACAATGAGCTACGCATGATGGATTGCGAGCGGATTGGGCCGAACGCCGGGTGCATCTTTTCCATGAAGTCCATCGTATACCATCATTCCAACCTCGCTATATTGACAAGAGAACTGCAGAGAGGCGATGGAGGTCCGGTATGGAGGGATTTGATCTTGGATGGCCGTCGTCTTGAAGGCTTTATTGGGATTGAAGCAGAACTCGCCAAAGCACATGTCCCACCTGGTATCCACTTTAGCGGCAATCAGAAGTGTCTCCACATTATAGTAGGCATAGGACTCTATTCCAGGTGAATCTATGTATAGAGAACTTAGGGCTATGCATGGCTG
Organism: Diphasiastrum complanatum; assembly: GCA_029204225.1. Classification (NCBI taxonomy): domain Eukaryota; kingdom Viridiplantae; phylum Streptophyta; class Lycopodiopsida; order Lycopodiales; family Lycopodiaceae; genus Diphasiastrum; species Diphasiastrum complanatum. The sequence goes on along the minus strand of CM055093.1, from coordinate 35,695,347 downwards.
AGTGCCCAGGATGCTTTTGGCTCTATATAATGGGTCCAAACTCGCCCTACTCTTTCATGAGATGTTTTTGTTGGTTTTGCAGATTTGAATCCATCAAATTTCATTGAATGGAAATCAGTTCAATAGATTGCAGGAATAATCGATGTCATACATTCGGATATCGATTTCTTACTGGAAGGATTTGCTGTATCTTCACTTTTTAGTGATTTTTTTGCACTTAAATCCAATTTTTTGCTCACTGGAATCAAACTAACTCTCGCAAGCTCTTCTGTGTCCTGGTCTCACTGAGATGGGACTTCAGAATCCTCTGCGAGAGTTCTTGACTACTGGAACTGAGAATTTTGCTGTCTGCGAGGGTTCACTAGTACTTTTTCGTAACGTTGTCTTTCCCCAACAATCATGTATAGATTTTACAAATGTGGTGCAATGATTTCGCAAAGTCCTCATATCTTCTGATGATAGGTTTTCTTTCCTGATAGCACCTATGAGTTTGTCTAAGTTGGTCCACACTTGTCTCTTTTTCACTCGATTACTTCCTTCCAATGTTCGTGTGGCTTGAACAATTTCTCTCCAAATTTTGTATATGACACTTGATTCTTTGCATGTGTGATTAAATAAGAATCTTCTTGCTTTAGCACCTCCAATTGATGGCTTATTAGGAACGTTTCCCTTTTTCTCGGAGAGTCTGTCACTTTTTTCAATCGTGACATTCCCTTTATGTAGTCCTGCATTTGACAGAACTATTTCCAACCTCCTAATTGCTGCTTTAGCCACTGACCCTGGTTTATGATTCCATGCTAGTAGAATATGTAGGTAAACTGGAGGAAGTTCTCTATGTCCCTACTCTAGACAAAGATCTTCTATCCGTAGCTAAGATAGTCGATACAGGCATGTTAGTAACCTTCACAAAGAACTCTTGTAAATTATTCGAAGAAGATTTTGATAACCTAGTTGCTAAAGACAACAGAGAAGGAAATTTGTATCACCTGAACATTCGAACAAGAATCGAACAAGCCAATCAAACTCAAGAATCAATAGATATATTGTGGCACAAGAGGCTATGTCACATGAACATGGAAGCCTTGTACCAAGCCAACAAAAGTCAGAGAATCGAAGGAGTCGAAATCAAAAGTAGAGATATTCGAACTACCTGCGAATCCTGTCTTAAAGGCAAGATGACTGGAACACCTTCCAGTAAGGATGTTTATAAAGCAGCTAAGGTACTTGAAATTGTGCATTCAGATATTTGTGGACCATTCGGAGTATTGTCGTCGGGTGATGTAAAGTACTTCATAACATTTATTGATGACTTCAGCAAGTTCGTTGTAGTATATTTTATACGTACAAAATCTGAAACTTTCGAGAAATTCGTTGAGTATACGAATTGGGCTGAGAAGCAGACATGCAATAAGTTGAAGCAGATTCGCTCAGATCGTGGAGGTGAGTACATTTCCAATGAATTCAAAGCTTAATGTACCGATTGAGGTATTATGCATACGAAGACTGCATCATACACACCTCAGCACAATGGAATAGTTGAACGAATGAATTGTACACTTATGGAAGCTTTAAGGTGTATGATGGCTCATTCAAAAGCACCAAAACAGTTGTGGGCAGAAGCAGTGGCCACATTAAATTATCTTCAGAATCGTATTCTGAAATCTCGAATACCGGATAAAACTCCTCATGAGATGTGGTGGAAGTCGAAGCCAAATCTAGCACATGTTCGGACATTTGGATGCGTAGTGTACATGTACATACCAGACAAGCTGAGAAAATTTTCTCAAAGGTTTGCAAAGATTTATGCTATTTTTAGCTCCTATTTTCTCTCTAGCCATTAAAGCACTATTTGGACTCATTCCAAAGGTGCCACTCCTATGCTAGGTTAGGAATGAGACTTAAAAAGAGTATCCTATGCTATTTGGCACGTGTGACAAGCCACAACATGCCCATAATACAATTTACAAGCAATATGACCAAAATTGGTCAAGCTAGAATTGTGAAATTTTAACATGCCCTATTTGGATCATCTTGCCCAAGCTTATCTACTTACGGAAGTTTCTAGATCTCTTCCAAACCCTAGATCTAACATGACTAGATTCAATGCATCTCTACTAACCAATTAGAGTAGGTCTAAATTAGACCTTATCAACTTGCCTAAGTTGCCAAAAATAGTAAATCTTCATGAATTTATTCAACAACATAGTCACCTTTATTATCTTGTGACAACAAAGCTATAAATTCATTGGAGTCTTCCAAGCTAAGTTTATGGATATTACAAACTCTAAGCAATGGAATGCTAAATTTCATAGAATGGATAATAAGTGTTAAAATCATCGACGTATTGAGATTTCTCTCTATACTCACTAATAATTTTCCCAAGTCTACATTTCTATGCTTTTCTCTTGCTACTTAATATGTGTCATCTAAGATGAGGCTACCTCACCTTCTAACCATAAATTCATGAGTTGGAAAATGAAAATGAGATTACAACTATAGTTATTTGTGCCATGCTTTCCACTACAAAACTTGTCCTTACATGTAGATAGAATTCAAAATATGGTGTGTAGTGACTATTGTTATAATGAAAATCCAATTTGTCTTTTGCAACACGTCTTAAACAAACAAAGTGTGCACATCCTCGAGCATGATGTGCATGTAAATGTAGGATATTATGTATTGACCTAATATAGGGACCTTTTGTTAAAATGGAAAGAGAGTCCAATAGTAAAGTGCAAACTTCCCTTGGTACAATGCAGGTCTAGCTTTATACAATGTAGACATGCATTTAGTTTTACAAGTTTTTGGTGACAATTTTTTGACAAATTTACTCTTTCTCCTCTAGCATATCAATACAATATCTGCCTATTTTGGTGCAATGCAAACTTGCCTTCCTAAAATGCAAATCTACCTTTGTTAGAATTTGTTATTCCTATATTTATTTTGGGTTGTGTGATCTAATTTCTATGAAGTAATGGTAGGATGTGTCTAGGTTTGTGGAACTGAAAAACTTCTCAACAGAGTTGTTGGTGGTAGTCTATTGAACCAATAATCTTTTACTATTTATGGACATAGATAAAATACTCTTACCAGCTTTGCTCCTACCTAAGCGTTACGCCTCGAACAACAATTGGATTAAGTCCTCTATAGATATTTAAAATATCTTTGAGTTTACTAATATTCTTACTATTGTGAAAAATGAATAATCTAATGAAAATTGTAGTATTTTGGTTTAATTAAATTGATGTGTATGACAAAAGTATTCTCATATGCTCAAATTTGCCTATCTACACGAGGCTATCTTTTGGAATTTTTTTTTCAAGTTCTAGCTTTTTTGAGGCTAATTTTGCAATATTATCATATGTTTGACAAGGAGTCTAAAGCCAAGTCTCTATGCCTTGGATAAAAGAGAAGGGATATCATATTTGCTATAGTCGTTTTCTAGTGATTTTTCGTGTTGATACCATAGTTTCGTATAGAATAATATATCAATTAAAGAATCTCATTTGAAAAATTTGTAATTACCTAGAGTAAGAAAAAGAAACCTACATGACTTGTCATTGGAAATATAAAGACAATTGGAAAAAAGAAATTGCTTTCCAAGATTCTTATCCGCCCAAGATCTTCAATGTATTGGAATGACTAGTAGTAGTATGTTCCAATAAAAAAGGCCACTAAATTCTCAATATGTAACATTGCCCTTGGTTTTGCGATTGAAAGAACTAAACATTGGCCAAATTTATGAGGCTTATTAAAATAAGATCGTATGGTAGATAGTGAATTGACACTTACATACTTTAGATAAACCTAGGGGAATCAGATTTCAAGAGTCTCTTTATATTTTACAACAAGCTTAGACTCGTTGGTATGGTAGAGATAGGAAAATTTTCTCTTTTTCAAACTTGGACAAATGACAAGAAATGTATAAACATCAAACATAATTTGAGCAATCAAATAAATTTTTCGTAGGAAAAGAACTTGAAGTACCCAAAGGGATCAAAGAACTTTAGTTATAAATGTAGTTATTCACAAATTGTATAACAAATTTTGGGAAAGATTGTTTATGATCTTTGGAAGCTGGTTGCTCATGTCTCATGTAGCTAATATTAAAATATCCCCTCCAATGTTAGAAGATTTTAGATCCCTTAACTTGTTCAATAATTCTCACATAACTTTTTCTAACAACTTAGCCAATATGTGGGCTCTCAAGTCATAACATTTTGTTAAAAAAATATCATATTTTTGACCAAATCCTTTATTTATGGACTATTTTAGAATTTCTTTTTTGTCTTAAGGGCAAAATTATGAGATGTCATTGTGAGAAAAATTGTTATCTTTGGATTATTTGATTCTATTTATTTTCTTGTTGGAATTGTGTTTGACCCAAAATAATTAAAAGTTTGGAAGCATTTGTAGTGTAGTAGACTAGCATGTAGTGAATGAATCCTCCATGTTAAAAGCAAAACCCAAAGTCCAAACTTAAAAAAATTTATTGTACGGTCCATATTTGTGCAAGTGATTGGAAAATTTTCCCATCATAGTCAGTCTTAGTGTAGTTGAAAAAGTAAGTTTGCCTAAAAGGATGATATATTGTCCCACTCAAACGATGATTTACAGCCCAGGATGACAAAATGTTACTTCAGATCTAGTTAAAATTTCCTCCATCTTGGGGAACCATTTCATCACCTTCTCTAGGTGCTTTTGCCACCAGTAAAGAACCAAATTTGAATGTGTCTAGAACACTACTTCCAAACTTTGCAATAGGAACGAGTTCACTCTCCTTTAATCATATACATTTTAATGCTCGGATTTCGTATTAATTATATTTTACTACAATGCACATCATCCTTCGGATATTCATTCAATGCAATTCTACATCCATTATGTTGAACCTTTTATTAACTTTTAATTGACCAATGAAACCCATAGCCTGGCAAAGCAAGGTAAGAAAGCAAGCATGGAAGCCTTTGATTAGTTTTGCCCAACCATAGCTGGAAATCATGGGTGTTGGTGGCCTACGTCAATTCCGTGTGAACTAGCCACACAAATCAGGCATATTTAAGTTGAAAAGTTGGTTTTCGTGACCGTTCCATGCTATCACTACTATTTTTACATGAATGACAGCACCGAAGCTGTTTAGTTTGATAAATGTCTTTTAAATAGACTTTAATTCTTTATATTTAAAGCACCAACTCATAGTCTGTTTTGCAGGAACTCACACGGCTTCACTCTCAATAATTCAGCTGCTCGGGATTTTTTTGGCTACACTTCATGCCTTGCAAGTTTGTCTGCTAGAGATTTTTTCAAGAAATAAGATGAGGTGCCAAGAGCTATGGCCTCCAATTATGCAACAGAGCATGACTATGGTAAACTTTTGGCAGAGAAATATATAAAGGATAAGCTGAAATTAAAGCATATAAATCATCATGTGAAGATACTTGCATGGAATACAGACAAAAAGCATTTTTAAGTCTGTTCAATAAAACTGCACAGTGGACACACAGCTTCATTATAATACTTGAAACCTTACAGTTTTTATTGATTTCTAGATTTGCAACAAGTGTTCTTCAGTGTACGTTTCATTCTGACTTTTTCATTACAGACCACCTGTTTTGCATAATGCATCAGAATTGGCAGGATGGTGCAGCGGAATTCTGTGTCAATAAGCTACGAATGTTTGCATAGACTCTCATTCCAAGTCTGTCTATCATTATAAACATACAGGCAATAGATTAAGCACAGAGAGTATCTGTTTATGTTTCAGTCATAGCTAGCCATGTGATCCCAAGGCCTAGCACAATCAGCTAAGAACTTTATAAATGCTCCATATTGTCAAAATCAATTACCTACTAAGTACAACACTAGCCGAACAAATCAGGTCAATGCACTTTGATGATTGAGAGATAAAATGGTGTTATAAAAATAACTAGCAAATCCAGGGAAATGAGTGGAATATCTACTGCTTCAGTAAATGGGTAAAATATTAATCAAGAACCATAAGTTGATTGGTTGAATTGGCATACCTGTTCAGACTGCTTTTGCAGGGTTCAAGGTACATAATTATTCTCAATCCACAACTTCTTTTGTCCTGGGTTCAGCTACTCATGTTTACCCAGATTTGGGCATTCTTCCCTTTGCCAGAATCTGGTTGACACTTGTGTAAATTCTAA